>ML681963.1:56533955-56718403 GCA_007922195.1 Podocnemis expansa | reverse complement strand
GATGCAGGCACCCGCGGGGTGCAGCGCAGCCCTGCACCACACTCTGCGGGTGTCTGCAGCCCTGTGCAGGCACCCGCGGGGTGCAGCGCAACCCTGCGCCTCACCCTGCAGGTGCCTGCAGCCCTGTGCAGACACCCGTGTGGTGCAGCGCAGCCCCGCGCCTCACCCCGTGGGTGCCTGCAGCCCTCTGCAGGCACCTGTGGGGTGCAACGCCCCTCTGCGCTGCACCTTGCGGGTGCCTGCAGTCCCCTCCCCAAGCAAAATAGCATGTTCACACTGTGGAGATGCTATTTCGTTCCCTTAGTTCGAGGACACAGTTTTTGTCCTTCGAAGTAAGGTGTTTCGAAATAAAGAGTTATTTCAAAACAGCTTGTTTTGAAAAGTCTTGTTTCAAAACAAGCTCTCCCTGTGTGAACATAGCCACTGTCGTATAGCCTACACCCCTACATAGGTGTGCTGGAGCAGCATGCACCATGCACTGGTAGAGGTTCCTCAAGAGCTACTCCAGTTTTTTTGCCAGTGGAGGAATTTGCGCCTCAACTACTCCTTAGTTGACCCAAGTTTTAAGGCCCCTTTGCAACACTCCAGCAGCACAGCATGGCTTTCAAAGGTGCTAGGATCTGGTTTGCTGTTTTGAGTGGCTTGGGCCCGATACTGACACCTCTCTTTATATTGCACTCCCTTTGAACTTGGCAGTGGTTTGAGGAGTGGAAAGGTTATACAAGGTGCAGGGCAATGGAAAATTAAGCCAGATGTGATTATTGGTAAGCAATTGGCTCTAATATAGCTAAATTTTTTCTGATATTTGAAAAAGAAAAGAGCTGCAAAGTGGCCAAAGCAGAGTTTGAGTAACTGAGGAGCAGTTCATGAAACTAAAGCCTGGGCAGAAATGGACGGAGCCCCGCAGAGTGTAACTGTGTAACCTGTGCACACAGCTTTGGCCATATCATTCCTGAATGCCTTCTCCTATTCCATACCTGCATCCCTGCTACCTCCTGTGAGTTCAGACAGTGCTCACTCCTAACCTGCCATGCTCATTGCTTTGACAGCCTAGACCAGTGGTTCTCAACCACTGTGTGGTGACACTTTACTGTGTCACCACACAGTGGTAAGTGTGTCACAGAGAGCCAGGGAGATGGCTCCATTCAGCCTAGGGGGTGTGCGCTGGTGCGTCCAGTAGGGTTGCTACATGCCACCAAGTGTGTCACGACCTGCAAAAGGTGAAGAACTACTGGCCTAGGTACTCCCTCTACCAAGCTGTGCTAATACCGCTTGATCCTGACTCATCAGGTTAAGTGGGTGCCACACTGACTTGTAGTAGAAGTTGGACACCTAACTGACCTTCATGCTTTTGAAATCTTCCTTCACACCCCAGACCCCAAGAATAATATTGCAGGTGCCATGTAATGTTTATTCTTAACTGCATCCAGACTGTTGTGAAAGATCTGTAGACATCGCAAACCCCTATGATGGACCCCATCTGGGTTTCAAGAGTCAAATGGAACCCTACCTTGATGAAATGTGCTTGAGTTCAAGGTTCATTGTGAATCATTTAGCTCAACTAGTCACAAGCAGAATGGGACAGAGGCAAAACAGGGAATATTTTTAGGACTTTGGAATACTTATAACAAACTAGAAATCTGTTACTTTTCAGAACATGACAGTAGTAGCAACTACAGCATAGAAAGCGCAGGCTGGTAAAGTAATAGGCAAAAATAACAGATGTTCTAGATATCATGTGAGTGTGAACCGTAAAGTACTGCCAAAATATCTAGCTGTCAACACAATATTCCTCAGCTGCACGAGAGAATTGCTGACCCTAGTGGCATATATTACTACCGTGTGTCACGTAATGCTCCCAAGAAATTGCCAAACCCTGATGCATATTCCTCAAGGATGTTCAGCTCTTTTGTTTAATCTCCATTTGAAAGATTTTGTAGCTCTCTGCTTTTTTAAAAGCTTTTTGTCAACTTTAGAAAGGTTTTAAAGTATCGATGTCAAATCTCTGTGGATGCGAAGTTTCTGTTAATAGCTAATCTGAAATAATGAAATGCCAAACTGAGAGAATCCCAATATGTACTTTCCATTATGTATCATGGCTTAGATTTGTTGAGCTTTAGGATTGTGCTTCTCATCCTGCTACCTCCTGGATGGTCTGAGGATTAAAGTGGCATTACCCAAACATAATTACATGTAGTTTGATTATCTGACTTGCACAGTTCTCTAAATGGGATATTTTCAGTTTTTGCTTTATTTTAATTTTTAAATTGATTAATTCAGATGTGAGTTCCATGTATTTCATTTCTTTTAAGGGAAATTTAGGAAGAGATTCTTGGCTGACTAGGTAGCACTGCCAAAGGCTTTTTATATTATTGCTTTTCTTCTCTATACACAATAATGATCATCTGACATTTTAACTATTGTGTGATTGGAAGGAGGAATGGGGAAGTGCCTGGCTTTTGATAAAATATTTAGGGATTCTCACAAAGTTCATGCAGTAAAAACCAGGTCCTCACCGAAGGCTGCCAAGGAGTCTGAATTAAAAAAAAAAAGAATATCAAGGAAACAAAACCCATAAATAAATTAATAATCTGAAGTCCCTGGCTCCTGTGGACTCTAATTTCAAGTTTTCATTGCTTATGTGGCCTCGTCAATAGATAGACCTCTATATAGCCCTGTTCTTATTTGCTTGTGTCTCTGTCTGTCTGGGAGCAGAATCAGCCTCCAAGGGGCAGTGTCAGACAACCAGCTGCAAGATTTTAACTCTGCATTCTCTCGGTGTGGGATAGTTTGGAACAGTGGTTAGAGATCACCTTTAAGTGTATTTGTGCACAGCATCCCTAGAGCTGTACTTCACACCAGCTAGCCTCAAAGTTGAACTCTTCCGCTGGCACTCTTCATGGCCATAGCAAGGACTTTTACCCCTCAGCACTAAGTATTTGCCCAGTGGGAGAATACTTACAATGCAACCTGACCTGCCAATCATTAGTGGTGATAAAGTGCTGTGAGATCACAATATGAAAGACACTAAAGAAGATCAGAAGGCTCCAGAATTGGGAGGTAGTGTAGTGTTGTGGATAGGACACTGGACTGGGAGCAGGAAGCTCAAATTTAGTCCCAGCTGTGCTATTAAGATTCTCTGTGATGGTGGTAATTCACTGCCTTGGTTTCTCCTCCCATCTTTGTCTGTTTTGGTTATTTGGATTGTGAGCTCTCCAGGAAAGGGTCTGCCTCTCACTGTGTTTGTGCCACCATTTATCATGGCAAAGAAAGTACAGTGCATTTCTAGAATGCACAGTGCAACAGGGCCAGATTTCAAACAGAGCTGCAACACCCCACTGGCATATAAGTAGTAGTACTGTAAACATGCTGTTACATTACTATCGACATGGTGGTGGAGGAAAACGTGTTCAGATGTTAAAAAAGCACATCATTTAAATAGTTTCCCTTCCCATACGTCTCTTTCCCATATTTTTTCACATTTGCTCTGTAACACTCCTCACCAGCCCTCCCACTTCCTTCTAAGACTGTTGAGCCGCAAATCATACATAGTCCTCTGATGTGTGCTCCACCCATGCTTTTTACTTTCAGCATTTTCCCCACCACCAAGTATATACAACTACAGTTCAGGCAAGGGCTATGCAGCCTCAGTGCCTACTCATGGTAGCATGCCTCCTCCTTTCCCAGCAGAACACAAACCATACCATATCCTATCCCTACCCCTACCCCTTCTAGACCCTTGCAGCTTCCTCCTTGCTACCTTGGCTTTGCTGCATGTGCCTCCCAGTTGCTCCTAGCTAGCACCACTCAGCCAGCTCCCTTCAGTTGGCTCCACTCAACCTCTTAATTGAGGCTGCAGTGGCAGGGTCTGGTTTAACCCTTGTTGTGCCATCACCGTCCTGTCCCATGCACTCATACTTTTAACAAGAGTAAACTATAGGTGGTGACTGGACGTACGGGGCACTGAATTGTAACAGTCCTTGTAGCATCTGTTCATTCAGTGAAAGGATATTCAAAAGGAAATTGGATCAAATATTGGTAATGAATCCAGGATCTGGACCAGTTCCTTAATCAGTATAAATCTTCCTAGTTCCACTGGCTTTAATGGGGCTGTGATGTTTTATTCCAGCCAACGATCTGACCTTCTCTTTCTCAACAGAAGAGAGCTGATTCAGGTTAAAATTTGGGCCCTATTTGTGTGACTTGTTTATAGAGAAGAAAGTAGAAGTTCCTAGAGTGGACCAGACACATGGTCCATGTGCACCAGTGTCCTGTCTCTCACAGGGGCTAGTGCCAGCTGCTTCAGACAAAGGGTACAAACAAACCTCCTGATTAGCAGTTGTGAGGTAATCTTTGCCCGTTAAAAGTTGAGAGGTGCAGGTTCCTGGACACTTATTTTGTGTCCACCTCATGTTCATTCCCACTGTCACTAGTTTTCAAGTTACTGCAAAATGGAGCTGCATTCAGGTGACTTGATCACCACATCATTACACTAACTTCATGTTCTGTGACCAACTCCAGTGACTCAAAGATGTTGCCTGGGGTGGAACTGGTGTCATGGGGAATCTTCCCACAAAGGGGTTATTACAAAAAGTTCTCATTTCTGAAATCTCTCTAATATTGTTACAGTGCCTCTCTTCACTTTTCTCTGCAAGGACATTGTACCCACCTGGCTAAACCAAACACTCTCATCTAGGACAAAATTATTCAAATAGATAAGTCTTAATGAAATTACTCAAGTAAATTCCTCCTCTCACATTCATGGTGTGGCTCTAAGTTGCATGTTGTGTGTTAGATCCAGGGATATTGTCTTCTCCATTTGTGTAAATGAGTACTCCATTCATGGAGGAATTGGCTAAAAATAAAGAATAGGAATCCTGAAATGCAGACCAGACAGAAGAATTCATAAGTTTATAGTTTCCCTATTAATATGTGTTGTAGTACCTAACTTTACCTGATACATTTTTCACGATAGTAGATAGAAAATACATAGTACACATTATTCATTGTCTTGCAAGTCACATTTATTGCATGTACCTCTAAGTCTAGTGTTGCAGAGAAGGGACCAGACTGAAAGCTTTAGCAAATGCAGCTCACAAAACAGGTATAGCCAGGGGCCAGGAAGGGGCCATTGCAAGCTTTGATCATGTTTGGCTGGGATTTTTTAAGAACACAAGTTTCCCTGGAAAGGCCATATTGCTTTTGAAACTTGCTGGGTTTTCAATGAAAATACTTCTTTGACTTACAAAAATGTTGGGTTTTGGTTGGATTTCATTTTCTAGTTTGTCCACTTTTGGTTATAAGCCAAAACATTCCAGCAACCTTCCCCACCCCCAAATGTTTTCTTATTTGTACATTTTCATCAGAAATACCATTTTTCAGCCAGCTGCTCTTTGCTGAATCTTTTCCATAGCAGAATTCTCCTCCCACCTAGCTGCAGTGCCCTCCCACTTACCAATATGGGAAGGATACAGTGATCATGGCCCAGTCCTTGTCCTTTGGTCTATATGACCCACAAGATTCCTTTTGACACCAAAGACTATAAATACTGTATAACACATCCCTTGTGTTCAGCCATAGCCTGTATTTTGTTAACCCCCCTGCCCCCAAATGATCCCATCACCTCTTTCTGGTTACTACTGCAGATGGGCCCAATCTGCAAATTATTATCTTGACATTTAACCCTTCTCAATGCAACCTAGTGGTGGATTATGTGGAAAAGGATGAATGCTTTTTTTACTTCAGTCTTCACAGGCAGGGTCAGCTCCCAGGCTACTGCATTGGGCAACACAGAATGGGGAGAAGGAGAGCAGCCCTTGGCGATAAAGGTCAGGATAGGGACTAAGAGAAGCTGGACATGCACAAGTCTATGGGGCCGGATGAACTGCATCCGAAGGTGCTGAGGGAGTTGGCTGATGTAACTGCAGCGCCACTGGCCATTATCTTTGAAAACTCATGGTGATTGGGGAAGATCCCGGATGATTGGAAAAAGGCAAATATAGTACCTATCTTTAAGAAAAGGAAAAAGGAGAATCTGGGGAACTACAGACCAATCAGCCTCACCTCAGTCCCTGGAAAAATCAAGGAACAAGTCCTCAAAGGATCCATTCTGAAATACTTGGAGAAAACAGGATGATCAGGAAGGCTATGTCTGCGTCTGACATTTTAGTTGAGACTTGCTAGTCCGAACTAAAATAGCCTGAGATTAGTCTGAACTAGCCTCAGGCTAGTTCGAACTAACTGCAGCTTTTTAGTTTGAACTAGCCACATGTTCTAGTTCAAACTAACTTTTTTGTTCAAACTAGAAAAGGCAGCTAGTTTGCACTAATGGCTTAGTTTGAACTTAAGTTCAAACTAACCATTAGTTTGAATATTGCCGATGCTTAGTTTGAACTAAAGTTCCAACTAAGCACAGAAGTCCAAACTAAGCACGGGGTCTTACTAGTTTGAACTTAACTTTGCCTAGTCCGAATTAAGAAATTTCTCAGTTCAGACTAGCCAAAGCCTAGTGTGGCCATGGGCCAAATTAGCCCAGACTAATCCTCCTTAGCCCAGACTACTTTGGCAGTGTAGACATAACTGAACAGTCACCATGGATTCACCGATGGCAAATCATGCCTGACTAACCTGATTGTTTTCTATGATGAATTGACTGGCTTTGTGGGTGCAGTAATAGCCATCAACATAGTATACCTTGACTTTAGCAAAGCTTTTGATATGGTTTCGCACAGCATTCTTGCTAGCAAATTAAGGAAATGTGGGTTGGATGAATGGTGGATAGAAAGCTGGCTAGACCATCAGGCTCAGCAGGTAGGGATCAATGGCTCACTCTCTAGCTGGCAACTAGTAACAAGTGGAGTGCCCCAGGGATTGGTCCTGGGGCTGATTTTGTTCTACATGTTCATTTATGATTTGAATGATGTGATAGATTGCACACTCAGAAAATGTGGATGACACAAAGCTGGGGGGAATGGTAGATACGCTGGATGGTAGGCCTAGGATTCAGAGACGCCTAGACAAATTGAAGTATTGGACCAAATGAAAGCTCATGATGTTCAACAAGGACAAGTGCAAATTCTTGCACGTAGGACGGAAAAATCTCATGTACTGCTGTAAGGCTGGGGACTGACCAGCTATGTAGCAACTCTGTAGAAAAGGGCCTGGGAATTAATGGTGGATAGGAAGCTGAATATGAGTCAGCAGTGAGCCCTTGCTGCCAAAAAGGACAATGGCATATTGGGCTGCATCAGCAGGAGCACTGCCACCAAATTCAGTGAAGTAATTATTCCCCTATATTCAGCACTGGTGAGATGACAACTGGAATACTGTGTCCAGTTTTGGGCTCCCCACTATAGAAAGGATGTGAACAAGTTAGAAGGAGTCCAGGAGAGGGCAACAAAAGTGGTTAAGGGGCTGGGACTCATGACTTATGAGGAGAGATGGAAGCAACTAGGCTTATTTAGTCTGCAAAAGAGAAGACTGAAGGAGGATTTGATAGCAAACTTCAGCTACTTGAAGAGATGCTCCAAGGAGGAGGGAGCTAGGCTATTCTCAGTGGTTACAGAGGTTAGAACATGGAGCAATGATTTCAAGTTGCAGCTGAGGAAGTTGGGGTTGGATATTAGGAAAATCATTCTCTCTAAGAGGTTGATGAAGCACTGGAATGGGTTGCCTAAGGAGGTGGTAGAATCTCCATCTTCGGAAACTTTGAAGACCCAGTTGGACAAAACCCTGGCTGGGATGATTTAGTGAGAGTAGTCCTGCTTTTAGCAGCA
Organism: Podocnemis expansa; assembly: GCA_007922195.1. Lineage (NCBI taxonomy): Eukaryota > Metazoa > Chordata > Testudines > Podocnemididae > Podocnemis > Podocnemis expansa. The sequence goes on along the minus strand of ML681963.1, from coordinate 56,710,628 downwards.
GGTTGGACTAGATGACTTCATGAGGTCCCTTCCAGCCCTCATATTCTATGATTCTAAGTTTGGAAGTGTTGGTATCTGTGGTTTCTGGGGCCAAATCTTGTCTTCACCAAAGCTAACAATATTTGCGTCAAGGAATTCAGGAATATCTCTAGTCACTGTGAGGTTTGGCTGGTGTTCACTGTTCATTGAATTTTGAGCTCCTGTACTCCATGGTATTATTGTCTATTGTTCAATGAATTCCCAAATTCTTGATATCATGAACCACTATATTTTCCCATGGGCTTCAGTGCCACCATTCAGAGGGCAGCAAAAAGGAAAGGCATTAGATATTTGTAGCATGTGCTCTGCAGAGGTGACTGTGGGAGTGGTCTGCAGCTGTAGGATTAATGGATGTTTCTTGCCTGTTAAGGTCAGCCAACCTGGTACAGTATGTTCATCTTTACTTACATGTGCAGCAGAAGATGGAAATAGACACTTGATTTGTGTTTTTCAGTCTTTTCCAGGATCCCATTGGCCTGGGAAAATGGTAGCTATTAATTTGTTTCTTTGCTTCTTTTCAGGTTGGAGTGTGGAGCCCTTCTGATGGGTTGAACATTACAGAAATTTCCAAGGGACGAGGGCCTAATGTCACAGACTCACTAACCAACCGATCTCTGATTGTCACCACTGTACTGGTAAGAGGCTGAAGCTTGTATTTCTCACCCATATATTAACGGCTGGAAATGTGTGTCTTCTCTGATGCTTTGCAGTACTGCAGTAGATTTGCTGGTCCCCTTGCTTTTTGCTTTATGTTTAGGGGCTCTCACCTAGTTCTCTGTGCTATTGGCAAGCTCAGAAAACTGCACTAGTCTCCAGTAAGGTGCCAACTGTTGCCACACAGAAGTACCTGAAGCACCACAGCTCTTTCCTTTTCTTAATAAGAGACACTAGATTTCAGTGTCCTGGATAAGTCATGTGCACATTGTTGGCAAATGTTGGCTCATTCATGATGGCCAATTAACTTCCATTAACTAGCAAAACTCCCTCCACCTTCCAACTGCCCCTCTGAGAATGTCCGTTAGCTGCCAGGCTTCTGCTATCACATGGCTGATGTGGGTGAGGTTAAAAAAGGAAAAGGAAAGCTGGTGAACAGGAGGCTGCCCTGGTGTGTGGCAAGTTGTGCTCTCTTTCTCCGCCAAGGAGGCTGGAGCTGGAAAAACTGCAAGGAGGTACTTTCTAGCCAACAGTTTGCATGGATGAGTTCTGGGTTTGAGTTTGTGGATTTGGAAATTCCAGCCCTGAGGAAAGGATGTGAAGTGACTGATGGCTTGAACATTTATTTTTCCCTCCCCTGGTAAGCGAGTCTGTGTGCACATGGGTGTAGAGCCCTTCCCTGCATAGAAGGGAGGCTGGTCTAGAAAGAGGAGAGATGCTGCTGTCTGCATCCTTATCACTATCTGCTCCACACTCCCTCAGACCCACATGCTGACAGGGCTTCCAGTTTTAACAGCTGGGTAGGTCTTTACAGCTGGGAATCCCACAGCGGAGGTCCATAGGACAGCCCGAAATTTTTCATTAGTAGCAGCTGCTGCAGAAGGTGGGCAAAGTAGGAGGGAAGAGATCCGTACTGTGTGCCCAGTGGTGAGTGCTACTTGCCAAGAGGCCTGTGCTCATAAGTTTTAGAACAAAGGGTGCTGGGGACACTGCTACACCCTCAATTTGAAGTGATTTCCACCATATCCAGGGTTCTAGGTTTGGTTCAGTGGCTCTCAGCACCATCACTATAAAAAGCCTTCCAGCTCCCATGCCTGTGTTTGTCCTGTAGCCACCTGCCCCAGCTTGCTTTCCAGAGCTCCTGGTGCCACATCTGACTAGGTCCATCCTGTATCTCCATCGCCACTCTCTGTTAATACACTAACCACAGGGCTATGCAAGAGGATGGGCTGGAAATGCAGGGGATGTCTTGAGTGAATTGATCAGAGCTCTGCTAGCTGTCACATCTTATTGAGATTGAAGAACATTGTGCACAAAGGTCCTGGCTTTGAGGTCTTGCTCCTCTGACCACCAGCTGGGAACAAGGGGGTGGGATGTGGAAAGATCACCTGCCGTTCTGTCACCACCCCCATTTAACCCAACTGCTGGGAGCCACTAGAGGAAAATGGCTGGGGAAAAGGGAGGTGAGCTGAAGCCATATTGGAGACAAAGATGGAGGGAGGTGCCACTGGAACCCAAAAGGATACGGAAAGAACCATCTCTCTGGCATAGGCCTCTGAAGAGAGAACTGAATAGCTTTGCTGTCCCATTTTGCTCCTTGATGAGATCTGTCCCTCAGGCAGAGTCTCAAGGCTGCCCACAGACCTGCTGTACACCACAGCATTTGTCGTGAAGGCTCAGGCTGTGCATGCATTCCCAGAAGTCCTTGCCATTCCTAGGAAAGCTCTGGTGTGATCATTTAGAGCATCTCATCACACAAAGTCGAATTTTCTCCCACAAAAGTTCATACAAAAAATACATTTGTTAGTCTTTAAAAGTGGTACCAGACTCCTTGTTTGTTTTGCTGAACTAGGCTAACATGGCTACCCCAGTGGAACTGGTCATCACAGATATATTCCTCCCTCCAACCCAGGACTGCTGCTCTGTGGGTACTGATGCCACCTGAAGAGAAGCCAAGGTTGGCTGATATGCTGTGCAATGACTCTGAGGCATCAGAACCCACTCTAAAGGGGAACATCCTGCAATATTTCTGTGGCTGTTAGAACTCATTGTTTGTTTAGTTTTTTTAAACCTTTTTTGCATTAGTGATTATGAATAAAAGATATTGAGTCAATCTATTTGGTATAAAAGGGTACCAGTGTAATGCAGCTGTATTGATTTAGACCAACAGAGAATCTGGTCACCTGCATATTTTCTCATACATACAGGTACATAGAAAATCTAGAGGAGACGCTTACTTTCATTGCCTGGCAGGCAGGGCTGGTTTTATGGCACCTTTGTCTTGCCAGAACTTCAGCACTTCCTTGCTGTCCTGACTGGATGGAGCATTTCCAGGAGCTAGCTGTCACTTTCTAGGAATGATTTACACCAATTCTGTTTTTAAGGGTGAGGACCCCTTTGTAGTAAAAAAAAAAAAAAAAAAATTTGCAGCCCCCTGGAGGGTGCTTGGTGCCACTGTGGAGGGCAGAATCGGGCCCACACATTGCAGAATGGGCCCCTGTCGCTCACCTCCCGGGGAGTTGGAGCCAATGTGGCCATAGCTGCCTGCTTCAAAAGGGATAGCTGTGTTTGTCTAGTCCAGCAAAAAAAAAACCAAGGAGTTGTGTGGCACTTTAAGACTAACAGATTTATTTTTTGCATGAGCTTTCGTGGGAGAAGATCCCACTTCCTCAGATGCTTCGAAGATGGGTGAACTAGGAAGTGGGATCTTCTCCCACGAGAGCTCATGCAAAAAATAAATCTGTTAGTCTTAAAGTGCCACACAATTCCTTGTTGTTGGTTTTTTGTTTTTTTTTTCATAGCTGCCTGCCCCTGCCTGGGAGCCACTGTGTCCATGGCTCCCTCCCCCATCCAGGCAGCTGGAAGCGACCATGACCCCTGCCCCCTCCCCGTGTTCCCCACCTGTCAGCCCGTTCTTCGCCCCCACCGGTTTCCCATCCCCAACTCCACCCTGGCCCCTTCCCCCCCTTACCTGGCCACTGGCAATGCTGCTGCACCTGGCCACCCCGTAGGCTGCTCTTCCTGAGCATATTCTGCACCTGGCTGATGCACCCTGGCAGCATCTGGTCCCAGCTCCCAGCCTGTGCACGGACTCCCTGGAGCCACTCTGTGGCCCACCAGGAGTCCACAGACCACAGGTTGGGAACCACTGATTTACATTGGACTGAAGGACTGGCTAGTCTGTCTGCATCTGTAGCCATTTCAAAACCTGTGTATCTTAACAAGGGAACAAAAAGGAAAAGGAATAAACACTGATAGGGAATTTGGTGCCCAGAGACAGCATGAGTGTAATGTCTGGGCTCAGACAGGTGCAAGCAGCAGCCATGTAAACTCCCGCTTAGCGCTCTGCCAGTGCATTTGTAATGTACTACCCGGCAGCACCTCCTGCTGCTCCCACTCCCCCATCCATCCACAAGTGCCAGACAATGGAGTGATTCTTTGTGTTGCTGGCCCATGCCGTCTAGAAGCCATCACACTTCCATTGGCCCCAAGGCTAAACTTCTTGTTTCTGCGGCACATTTCTAAACCTACACATCGTCTTGGACTGAATCTTAGGCATGTACTGTCTCCCAGTGTGCATCAAAGGCGCCGGGGGGGAGGGCTGCATGCTGGCCTCAAGAAAGGCTCTTTGTGAGCATATGGCACAGCCTGTGCCAATGCATTATTAATGTACAGGAGAGGCAGTGGGGAGGAGTGGGTGTCTGCTTCAGATGTAAATATTCTCATTACAGCAAAAATGTAAGAGCAAACACCTGCTTCAGAACCCTCCCTTCTGGGGTCTTGGTGGCTCCAAGGATTGGGAATGAGTAGAGGGTCTTGTCCTCTCTCTGTCACTGATGTAAGGAGGGGACATTCTGTCACACATGTCCATTAGCATCAAATAGCTACTCAGTGGCCCTATGTGCAGTGACTTTTCAGTGTCTCTGTGTTTTCTATGGGACAGATGCCCTAGAGCCCCATGAACACAAGAGTTCCAGATTAGTCACCTTGCTGGCAAACTCAAGAGAGAGACCAGTGACTTAATATGCCTTAGAGGCTGCACTGTTCTCTTGCTTCTAGATGAGGCTCTTTCAGGTCAGAGATGAAACTCATGATAGGAGAGAGACGGGCACCACAGACTCCTTGTCCTGCTGCTGCCTGCGTCATACCTGCCCTGAGGGTGAAGAGAGGACTTTATGTTCCAGGGCTGGCAGTCTGTAGCTTCTCACCATCGTGGAGTTCATTTATACACATGAGCTATACGGAAGCAGCAAATGTGCTTCTTTTCCCTCATAACTACATATGTGACAACCTAGCCAAAAGTAATTGAGTTCTCCAGCAAACCATGGATACTTAACTGATCTCCTCTGCCTCTAACTGTCATCCTGTATTTACTTCTTGCATTCACTATTGGATTTGATAGCAGGCATCAGATCAGAATGAATTTTTATTTAACATTTAATGAATTATGACTAGTAGCAGTGGTTTATATTTGGCTCTGTTACACAATGTTAGGTCATGCCATGCCAATGGGAAGGCACAGCAAATAACGCTCTCTACCTAGAACAAAGAAACTATTATGACATTTGGACAGGTTGCATAGCATCAGGCTTGAAATTCTGTTTATGAGTATGTTTTTTCTGAACAGTTTCCATGCAATGCCTTCACGGAGCCTCTTTTGTCAAAAGCTCATGGATGTTAGAGAGGGAAAGGAACTGTTTGGTCATGTATACTATTCTGCAAGGTTTAGAGAGGACTGTCTTCTATAATGTATAGCCTAGCATTCCTTAAAAAAAAAGTGTACATGTGAAACTGGGTGTTCATAAAAGTGAAGAACAAGTGTAATGATACAAGTAGTGTGATATTTATCCCCTGCCCACCCCTTTGTTCATGCACCTCAACCCTCACCATCTCCATTCCAGTTCTGGAGCTCGCTCAGAGGTTTGCAAATGCACCTTCCACCCAACCTGCAGCCCCCTGCTTCCTATTCCAATTCCTGGAACATAGAATCATAAAATCATAGGGTTGGAAGGGACCTCATGAGGTCATCTAGTCCAACCCCCTGCCAGAGGCAGGACCACTCCCACTAAACCATCCCTGTCATGGCTTTGTCCAGCTGGGCCTTAAACACCTCCAAAGGTGGAGATTTCACCACCTCCCTCGGCAGCTCATTCCAAGGCTTCACCACTCGCCTAGTAAAAAAGTTTTTCCTTATATCCAGCCTTGACCTCCCTTACTGTAACTTCAGACCATTGCTCCTCGTTCTGTCCTCCGTTACTACTGAGAATAGTCGAGCTCCATCCTCCTTGGAGCATCCCTTCAAGTAGTTGAAGGTTGCTATCAAATCCCCCCTCAATCTTCTCTTCTGCAGACTAAATAAACCTAATGCTTTCAGTCTTTCCTCATAGGGCTTGTGCTCCAGCCCTTTTATCATTTTGGTTGCCCTCTGCTGGACTCTTTCTAGCATGTCCCTGTCCTTTTTGTAGTGGGGAGCCCAAAACTGAACACAGTATTCTAGATGTGGCCTCACCAGTGCAGAATAGAGGGGAAGGATCACATCCCTTGATCTGCTGGTAATACTTCGTTTGATGCAGCCCAGTATGCCATTGGCCTTTTTGGCAGCAAGAGCACACTGCTGACTCATATCCAGCTTCCCATCCACCATGACCCCCAGGTCCTTTTCTACACTGCTGCTACTTAGCTGAACGTTCCCCAGCCTGTAGCAGTGCATGGGGTTTTTCCGTCCCAAGTGCAGGATTTTACACTTGTCCTTATTGAACCTCATAAGATTTCTGTTGGCCCACTGTTCCAGTTTATCTAGGTCTCCCTGAATCCTGTCCTTGCCCTCCAACATGTCTACTGTTCCCCCTAGCTTGGTGTCATCCACAAACTTACTGAGAGTGCAGTGTATTCTATCATCCAGATCATTGATGAAAATTTTGAACAGAAGCGGCCCCAGGACTGACCCCTGGGGCACACCACTCATTACTGGTTGCCAGCTAGACGTGGAACCATTGATTCCTACATGCTGAAACCGTTGATCTAGCCAGTTTTCTGTCCACCCTATAGTCCACCTATCCAACCCATACTTCCTTAATTTGCCAATGAGAATGCTGTGGGAAACTGTATCAAAAGCCTTGCTAAAATCAAGGTATATCACATCAACGGTTCTTCCTTCATCCAGAAAACCAGTCATCTCATCATAGAAGGAGATGAGATTGGTCAGGCATGATTTACCCTTGGTGAATCCATGCTGACTGTTCCTGATCACTTTATTTTCCTCTAAGTGTTTGAGGACGGATTCTTTGAGAACCTGCTCCATAATTTTTCCAGGGATTGAGGTGAGGCTGACTGGTCTGTAATTCCCTGGATCCTCCTTTTTCCCTTTCTTGAAAATAGGTACTATATTTGCTTTTTTCCAATCCTCTGGCACCTCCCCCATTCTCCATGAGTTTTGAAAGATAAGGGACAGCGGTGCTGTTATCTCATCGGCCAACTCCCTTAGTACCCTTGGATGCAGTTCATCCAGCCCCATGGACTTGTGCACATCCAGCTTCCTTAAGCAGTCCCTAACCTGACCTTCTGTCACCAAGGGCCTCTCTTCTTCTCTCCAATCTTCCATACCCATGGTAATGGGCTGGGAGCTGATGCTACCTGTGAAAACTGAAGCAGAAAAAGCATGGAGCTCTTCAGCTTTTCTGTCATCCTCTGTCACAAGGATGCCTGCCCCATTCAGTCAGGGACCTACACCTTCCCTGATCCTTTTCTTGTTATTAACATACTTATAGAACTTATAGAACATCATTCGGAGCCAAATACAACAGATCATTTGTGCTTCTTCATGTTTTACTTTTGCTCTGTGTGGGCTCTCACGTGGGGTGCCAGTCCTTTCCTTCTGTAGGTGATAAAAACTAAAGAAGGTGGTGATCAAAAAACATGTTTGTTCCTCCATTACCTTGCAAATGATGAGATCATGCTGTGACCTTGCTATGCAGTAACAAACCTGTTTAATCACATTTCCTGATGGAGGCTGGACTAGGTAGATATGTAACTTGATCCAGTGCTGCAGGAAAGAGGAGAGATACCAGACTACATATGCATGGCCATACTTGGTCAGACTGACGGTTCATCTAGCCCAGGATCCTGTCTTCTGCCTGTGGTCAATGCCAGGTGCTTTGGAGGGAATGAACAGAACAGGGAAACATCAAGTGATCCATCCTGTCCATAGCTAGACAGAACAATCATCTGGTGCAGCATGTTGAGAGGTTGGATAATGGAGTTAGTTGGACCATTGGGGTTATAAAATGTATTGAGGCCTGACTTCCAAAAATGAAGCCATCATCTAGTGTAAAAAAGTAAACCTGACACACAGATGCCCCCTCTCCTCTATGCTCATTGTCACAAAATGACTTCCAACTGAATCACCATGCTAAGACTCTCAAATGTGAATGCGTTGAAGGATCCCCTGGTTGTCTCTTTTGAGCACATAGCGTGTTGCTTTCTTGCCTCTCTTTGCAAGGAAGACAATGGAGTAAAAGTGTATGGTTGTTCTTCCTCCCCTTTACTCCACCAAAATGTTTGGAAGTTTCATACTGCATTGCTCCCAGGTGGCTGGCATGCACACGTATACCATAGACATATCTCTGCATAAATATAGTCCATCCCTCTTGCCCCCGAGGCAGCGAGAACAGCAGTGAGAGCTGCATGGCTAGGAATGCTAGAAGAGGAAATGCTTCAGATCGGAAAATGAGATGTATTAGTGCAGCTGTGTGGGGGCTGGATATGGAATATTTGTAGAATGGGAATGGTACAAGTCAGGATTCAGGTGCACAAGCAGTGTGGGGAAGCTGAAGGGAGACTTGTGCGGCACCTGCCTGTTTCTAGCTAGTGCTTTCATCCCTCCACTCTAACTAGACTATGCTTGCATTCAAATTAGGAAGCGTAAATAGAGCAAACCACTACCCTCTGATTGCTTGGTTCTGTGTGCGCACATGCCTAACTAAAAGCCACAATCATCCTGCAGCCTCATTATCCACTGAGTGAGGATGACAACTGGTCTGGTGCTCTCAGTTGTGCAATAAGTGCATTTCTGTACGCTGGATCCCCAGGAGTAAAATACACCCCTAAACTTTGCCAGCATTTGCTGCTGCCCTTGTCCCTCTTCCATTGGTCTAAGATAACAGCAAAACCAGAGGAGGAATCTTTAAAAAGAAAAGAAGGGTTGATCTCCCCCCTCCCCCCACCTTTTGCTCATATTACAGTGACTTGTTGGGAGAGAAATATTGCCCCCTCAGCCAGCGCCACTCTCCCTGAGCAATACAAGAACTGTGAAGTTATGAAATTGAGGGCACCTTCACTGAGAAATCGATTAGCAAGCTGAGAAAGCCTGTGAATTGGATGTCTGGCCATTTTCAGTAATAAATTGTGAAATAGTCTGTGAATAAGTGGTTCACAGAGATCAGAATTACCCCCTAGGAAACGCTTGAGACCTGGAGATACATTACGGAGCGAGTGGCAGCGCTTTGCCTCTTAAATATGTATGTTATCCCTATGGTGCTTCCCAAAATTAATAGCGTTTTATGGCTGCTTTGGAGTTGGTGTATTTATATCCAGCTCCGCAAACCCGGCTGATTCACAAACAAAGCACTAATTCCAGGGAGAGTGCTGAGGAGGAAACAGGAGGGAGAGTGCAGAGTTGGAACTAGGTATTTTGGCAGCCAGGGCACGCCTGGATCAAGCAATGCACAGAACACACCCCCAAATCAAGCAGTGGAACAGAGCTGCTTAATACGTGCCTGGTGCAAAGCCCCAGTCACCCCGCCCCTGGGAGAGAGTGCGCATTACTGATGCCATAGGCATGATGTTGCCAGCCTGGCTACCTTCTCCAGCCACTCCAGGCCCAGGTGCCATGTGGTGCAAATGTCCTGATTATGTCCAGGGTGGAAACTGGGGACATGCAGACCCCTCAAGGTTGGAGGCACAGGCAGAGATGGCCTTCTAGTCTGACGAAGCACAGAGCTGGACACCAGCTCAGCCAATTCAAGTATTCATACGGGGCCTTTTTCATGTGAAGTTTTGTAATCCACAATATGGGCCTGACTTTCCTGATTTGGCCTGCAGCCAAGTGCCTCTCCCCTGGCACAATGTGACTGGGATTCCAGCAAAGTGGCCATTCACTAGGGCAAGTTCCAAGGCATCTCCAAGCGAGGACAGTAGCATTGTGAGTAACATTATCTAACAAAAAGATTTTTCCCAGGTCCATCTCCTGTCATCCCCTTGTCTCCTAGTTCTCACCTGCTGGATAGCACACCAACTTGACCTTCTCAGCTCTCTCCTTATGTATCTTCTGTCTCTGGTAGTACCCACATTTTTGCGGCTCCTTTCTGTTGCAACAACTGACAGCCTAAATTTGTCACTTCGTGAAAGGGTATGATTAGTATTACACTCTTTACTATCCTCACTTGTGAACAGTGCCCTCCTTCATCACAGGAGAGGAGAGCAAAGATGGATCCATCCTTGTGTAGAAGTTTACTACAGGATTTTTAATGTTAGTTCATTGTTATGGGGCTTGTGCTAGGACCCAGTGGCCTGAATCATGGATCAACACCTCACTGTCCTGGGCATTGTACCCTCATCTAATAAAAAGCTTGCAATTGAAGCCTAGGGTGAGAGACACTGTGTGGAACAAGGAAAGGGAGAACTCAGTAACAATGAGACAACTGGATTGTCTTAAAAAGCAGTGGTTCTGTGTGCGACAGACAACCCTGGTGTCTCCTGGTGCTCTGTACGTCTTGGGCATTAAACAGTATTTCAGGCTGGTATGGAATAATAATAACGCATTTAGAAAATATAGTTTGCTTTCTGCATCTGAACAGAAAAGTAATGGCCCTTTTTGGATTCAGACAGTAGTTGGTTTATCAGCTAGGCACTTCTGAACCTTTTAAGGCATCCAAGCTGGGCTTCCTGAAGGTAAAGAAAATGGCTATTTCTGAGCAGGATCAGAAATGCGATCATTTGGACAAGGAGGGGAACAGCCCTTTGTTTCAGAAAGTTCACCATGGAACGTTCCTTTCAGCGGTTCTATAACTTACAGAGCTTCCTGGCACTGCCTGCAGTCTGTTAGCTAATAACACAGCATTTTGCTGCAGCTTGTTAAATTTTCAGAGGCTTTTCTGAATACGAAAGTAATGAGTACAGAGTAGGAGGGGAAGAGAGCACAGGCCCCAAGATGGCAAGGCAGGTGTACTTCTCCCAGCTTTCCATGCTCATCCTGAAGTAATGCACCAAGATTTATTAGTCAAGTAAGAAACCATCAAGTCCATGCAACTGGCCTGTAACACATGGACATCTACCCACACTAGCGACAAGTGCCCAGGGCAGTAACCATGGGTGTGTTTCTAAGGAGCCACATTGACACCTGGTTATTCCAAAGTCCTGACGTCTGATTCTAGGATGTGTCTGAGCTGAGCTTAGTGCAACATGGGAGCGTGAAAAGATGGCAAAAGCCACCAGTATGGCTGCAACTGAGCACATGAACCATCCTAGAGCTGCAGTAAATTACATCTCCTGCCTCTAACCCCCTGGGACTATTCCAAAAAGTATCACAGGATGAAGGAGAACCCCTAACTCTTGGGTATGCCCTCCACCTTGAAGGCCAAAATGGGGGTGAGGACATCTCTGGCTCTTGGCCTGCGAACAGGAAAATTCCTCCACCAGCCAGTCAGGGCCAGATTTTGGTGTTCATAGGCCTTAGGCACTTTCACTCCGAAATGTGCAAAAAGAGGAGTAAACGCCAACTGAATTACGTCGATTGACATGATGCACTTTAAACTGTTCTAATGCTAAACCATGTAATTTTCCTTATTTTTTCTGCTTTTTTATTTTTTCCCTCCTTCGTAGGCCCTAAAAATTTCATAGGCCCTAGCCACTGTGCCTACAGTGCCTAGTGGGAAATCTGGCATTGCAGCCAGTTTGACTGCCATATGGCCAGAATCAAGGTCTAGGTCAGAACTGGAGGGGATGTTCCTAGGGTATGAGCATAAGGCATGATCAAAGCCAGGTGTCTGTGGAACCACAACTCTTCAGAACAGCTAATAGGGAACTATGTTTGTGAAACATCTGCTTTTAGGTCCCTCATCTTCTCAGTACAGGGCTGTGCTCTCAGGGCACCTGCTATGGAAGTGGATTCTGGTGTGTTGTAAAGAAAAAGGTATAAGGCAGACACTGGTTTCCTTTGGACCTATCTCTGGCCAGCAATAGAATCCCTGCCTCATTCCTTGCTTTGTCTTGTTCATCTATCCCATCAGTGTGGTGGGGGATAAAGAAATAAAGCCAACCTTATACCAGCCATCAGTCAAGCATGGTTCCCTGGCAAGATACCTAATTTAAATGCTCTCACTAGTTTGATGGGAGAGAGTTCACAGAAGTCACTATGGATCAATTTGTTTGTGTTTCTAAGATTTGTGACTGAATATATTTTCCCTATTTCTTTTTTTTATTTTTTATTTTTCAGTGCCCTTATTTTAATTTGCAGAACATGAGATGATTACTTTTTTTCCTCTCTGAAATCCCACTGAATGGAAAGCAGTTGGCTGCTCAGAAGAGACAAAATTAAATTTAGTGGGATAAACAAGGTTGCTAATTAGCTGAAGCACCGTGCAAAATTAATTTATTCCAAACATGTTGCAGTGCCAACCTTGCCTGCATAAGCCATGTCACATTGCATAGGGTTACCTGGAGCAACAGCCACCTGCTTTATTTGCTTTTCTTTGAATGTGAGGCTGGCAACCTGCCCTTAATAGTAGTTGTTTGCTCTGCTCTCTCATGTCTGTGCAGGAAGAGCCCTTTGTCATGTTTCGGAAGTCAGACACAGCCCTCTTTGGAAATGATCGCTTCGAAGGTTACTGCATTGACCTTCTGAAGGAGCTGGCCCTCATCCTGGGCTTTACCTATGATATCCGCTTGGTGGAGGATGGGAAGTATGGAGCACAGGATGAGAAGGGGCAATGGAACGGCATGATGAAGGAACTCATCGAACATGTAAGATGTGTGTGTGTGTGCACACGTTCATGAGTGTGTGTAAAGCTATGTATAATTAAGAGTGAAAACCTTCCTCTCCCACCCCCACTTCAGCACCTCAGCTTATGTGAGCCCTGTATCTTCCCCTATAGATACTCTGTAACATAAATATTCTTGATGGCTACCAGGGGCCTCTTCCCTCTTTTCCAAGGTCATTGAAAGAAGAACTAGTTTAGCCCCACCGGCAGATACCTTCATTTGGGTCAGTGCAGGACAGTTGGCTCCACTGCAAAACTGGACAGTATCCCAGCTCTGTAGCATCCCTTCTATTTCCAGCTGCTGGCACAAGGTGCACGTTGGGGGCACCCGCACCCGGTGCCGGAGGGCTTTTCCAGAGATCAACAATGCTCTGGCCATCATTGGCCCACTGGGATTGTTACTTGCCTCTGTGCTGCTGAAACTCCTGAAGGCTCTGAAGTCACTACTGAGGTGAAGCACCCTCTCCGCAGCTCCTGGGACTTGGGTTCATGAGGGGAGGTAGTGGCATAGCATAAAGGAGGCAAACAGCCACCTTAGACGCTGCACTTCCAGGCTGGCACTAACAGCTCAAAGAGACTTGAGGATCGTGACTCCTCATTTTTTGGAGAGGAAGCCAGGCTTTTAAATATGATCATTACTTACAGCAGTTCATGTCCCTCCCTTGGGTACACACAGCAGACAGAGTGTAGAAGAGCTCCAGAGAGGTGTGAGGGGACAGAACATACCTCTTTTCTTCTTCCTTTGAACTAAAGGGGAGCACCAGCTTCAGTGGGAGGAGTGGGAAACCACACGTGGATGGTATGGTTACCCGTAGATCCCTGCCTATGGATCGTCTTCTCTTCTGAGTGATGAACGTTAGAACCTCAGCATTACATTCCCATACAGGTCATACTTAGTGTCTATTGTAAAGCTGCATTCAAATAGCAGGTGAATTCTGGCCAAGTATATTTAAATGTGAGTCCCATAAAACATGCTTACCAAACTGAGGGAGTCACTGGACTGAGAGACACCTTATGAAATTCTCTAGTCCACCTGCCCTCTGCAGTGGGGCACAATTAAGCACAACTGCTTCAGCGAATAGTCACTCAGTGTCTCCTGGCATTCAATCACAGCTGAGTGGAGTCTGCCTTGCAACTGTGTTCCACGTGGAGTTCATTTGCTGGGTTTCTTTTGGCATGGTCAGTGTCTGACATACCCAGCCACATCACTTTTCCCTCACTCTTATTACTCTTGCTTTAATGAGCACCCCATAAACTGACCTGAGAGTTATCAAAGATGGGGGTCCAAAAGGTCAGGTGTCATTGGTACTGGAATATTGCCTAGTGCAGACAGAAAGATATTCTTTCCTCCACTCCTGTCCTCTGGATGACAAGTGTACAGCAATAAGCCAATCAGGCAGATTGTCTCTCACTCAGGGGGACCAAAGACAAGCACACAGCAGGCTTACCTCCATCATTTAACCATGCTGAGTCTGGGAAGGCACGTGTGGACTTCATGCAAAAAGTGGTGCCCCAAAGAAGGCAAATCTGCTGGTGCGGAGAGCTGCTTCGCAACAAAGCACGGAATGCCCCTGGGCTGGCGGTGTGCATCACTTCTGCCATCATTCCCTGTGCATGACCCACTGCAAGGACTTCTAATCAGCAAAGCATCTGAGCACCCATTTAGTTGTGAGCATATGCTTTCATCCCACTGGCTTCAGCAGGACTTAAGCTTGCACCTAAAATTAAGTGCATGCTTAAGTGCCTTTGCTGCACTTGAGTAAAGTGCACTTGGAGCCTAGCTAAGAGGGAAAAAAAACCCAATACATCTAGGCTCTGCTCCCCTTTCCATCCTCTGGCTGAAGGCTCCCAAGCAAATGATTTGCCCATCACTAAAGCAATCCAAGCTACTGGCAGCCCAGAATGTGCCACCACCCATTAAGCAGAAGAGAATCCGTTCAGCCTTCTTTCAAACTTTGATTATACTGCCTAAACTGTCCTGGATATTTTTTCCACCCAGCAGTCCTGTCACTCATAGTCCACGACCGTTGTCCTTGTGCTGCTGCCAGTAACTTGAAAGTCTTAGCTGATCACAGCTCTTAGAGACAATCCCATCATGCACATTAGCAGGCGTGATTCTGTAGCCATCAGTGTTCATACAAAGGGCCTCTTCCTGCCTGTGATCAGGGTACTGGAGAGCATTTCCGAAGGCAGCTCTGACACTGGGCAATCAATAATTGTGTATGTATGTGTGCATGCCCTATAATGGGGTGGAAAATTGTTAGATACAAAGCATGCTTTCAGTCTCAGACAACTGTTTGCCAGGCTGCCCAGCAATGCAGAGAAGGAAGGAAAAACAATTAAATTCCTCATACGTCTTATCTTCTAGAAGAGACTTAATTATAAACTCATCTGTAGACATGAAAAAAAAATCCCACTTCACTTTTTTTCCAAATTCAGGAGGCATCAATCTTAGTGCCCAGACCTGATTCCAGATCTGGTATTTAACTCCACAGAGGGCACTATAGGCAATATTCTTCTTCATTTCCTGTCCTAAACTGCTGTGTGTGGTTACCATGTACTCTTTCATTCTTCATAATCTTCTGTGTAAAAGGCTCCATGGAATTGTAAGAACAACTGTCTGGCATTTTCAAAGAGACAGAAAAGAGTTATGTTTCCAAAACCATTTAAAACTGAGCAGCTAGCTTCCTCTGGGAAACCAGTCTGGATCCCTCACCCATTGTCCATCCCAAGCACCAGTAACATGTTCAGAAAACCAATGCAGTAAATAAATACCTGTGGGGAACTACAGCAACAGATCGCCTTATCTGGGTTGACTGAAGGGAACCTTGTACTATAGCTCCATGCAGCTAAATATGAGACTCAAAGCCATAGGACATCAGCATGATTTATTTTTATTGTTTACTGGATGTTTCCTTCATTGTCGGTAGGCACAGAAATATGACATCTCCTACTCCTCTGGTTTAATGGCACCCTTATTTATTGGCAGCACCACATTGTGTTTTCCCTGGTTCCTAGGTGAATTACTGCTGCAATTGATAGAAATAATATCTAGCACTTCTCTAGCAGCTTAACCTGAGGGTCTCCAAATGCTTTACAAGCACTCATGACAAAACTTCTGAGTATGATCCCCACAGTCACTCCTCCTAAGCAATGTTCCCTCTAAGGGCTGAATACAGCCGAGCAACATATGTTGCTCACTGTGCCCCTCTGCACAGGCCCGATCCTTCCCCCCGTGGCCCAATCCTGCCTCCCCTCCCCCACTATGGGGAAGAGGGGTGCCATGGACCACCAGGACCACCAGCTCCGCTGCCTGCCCAGCCTCCCGGAAGCGGCATGGACCAGCCAACCCAGCCTATCCCCAGCTGGCTGCGCCTCCCTAGGGGGCGGATGGGGCAGGCTCTGAGCTCTGGCATGCAGGGTCGTGGCCCTGGAGTGGCTCGCTTCCAAAGAGTTTGGGCTACTTCATCCCTTGCCCACTCGCCTCCCCAGCCTGAATGGGCCTGATCCATGGCCTGTGGGGGCTGGGCGCAAAGTGGCCCAAACCCTTTGGGAGCAGGCACTCCAGGGCCCCAACCAGGGGCATCACTGGCTGGGGGAGGGACCCGGGGCACAGGCCAGGCCCCACCCCCTGGCCCGCAGGCCCTGCCCCCTGGCCAGGGACAGGACCAGGCCCCGGATCCCTGGCTGGTGATGGGGCTGCCGCGGAAGCCGGCAGCCAGGCCCCACATCCCCGGCAGGGGACGGGGCAGCCGTGGCCACCAGCGGCCAGGCCCCAGCTCCCCAGCTGGGGATGATTGGGCCGGAGATCCGGGGCACTGGCACTGGAGTTCAGGGCATGTGCCCCGGAGTGCCCAGTGCCAGCAACGCCCCTGGCCCCAACTCTGCATGCCGGAGCTCAGCGCTGGCCCCCTCTGCCTCCCAGGGAGGCATGGCCAGCTGGGGGTAGGCTGGGTTGGCTGCTCTGCCCCACTGCGGTGAGGCCAGGTGGACAGGCAGGAGGACCAGCCTCCGGCCCCAAGGGTCCACGGCCCCGTCCCAAGAGTTGGAAGGGGGGTGGTTAGGGCCCCCTTACCTGGCCACTGGAGCAGCACGGCCTGGCCCCCGACTGTTCCTCCGGCCAGAGGAGCTCTCACTGAGCATGCGCAGAGAGTCTGTGCTCAGTGAGAGCTTACTCTGAGCAGGAGTTTTAAAAACTCCCAGCTCAGAGGAGCTCTCCGGGCAGGGACTGCAGCTGCCAGCCATGTGTAGCCAGCAGCGTTCCCTGCACCAGGCAGTGCCATGGGCTGCGTGGCCACACAGCTTAGAGTGAACATTGCTCCTAAGTGACAGACAGGGAAACTGAGGCAGGAAGATTTTGCCCATGGTACATCAGTGGCAGAATTAGAACCTAGTCCAGTGCCCCATCCACTAGAGCATTCTGCCATGCAGTCAGTATATCTCCGTTCCTTTCTGAGGCACACCTGGCTGGTGGGAGGAATTTTCCTCACAGTTGCTTGCTTGTGCTGCACCAGGCCAGGTATGTTCCAGGGGGATGAACTCCTGCTCTTGTCGAGTACCAGGATGCAGTGAAGCAGGAGCTCCCATTTCAAGGAGAGGAGGGGGTTCTTCATGGCTCAAATGAACGCAATGGATAAGCCAGATCAGGGGAGCTCCTGACAGCCTAAGCAAGCTGAGCCACTCTGGTGCCATCCATGGAACAGTCACTGTTTGGGCCAGTCCTGCTGCATCTCCAGACCTTGCAAAACAGCAACCTCACCAGAGCAGGCTTTCTTGTGAGACTCCCAGGAGGGACTCTGGGCTGACAGTTCCCTGCAAGCAACCTTTTTCAGGAAGTGCTTCAGGCAATGCCCAGGAGCACAGATGATAATGAGGAAAAGGATAAAAGCTTTTCAGTACTGGCAGAAAGGATTGGGCTGGGATTGGGACTATAAATGGATCTGGGCTCTGGGCAGGCATGTGTTGGAGGCACTTGGTTTCATCCCATCCTTAACCGAGGATGACTTAGGAATTAATGTTGCAGTGGGATGTTGATTGGCTCTTAAAATATACTCCAGTAATGGGCCACAGCATTTCTCATCCCAGGACAGAGAACTCTTAGAATATCCTACACTGAAAAAGGAGGGGGATCACATCCCCCCTGAAACTTGTTCCATTCGCTAGCTGAGAACCCAGGTGTGCTCGTGATAGACAGGCAGACAGGTGGCATTTGTAAAGCACCTGGCACAATGGAGTCCAGATCCATGGCTAGCATTCCTAGGCACTTGGGTAATACACATAACTAACGACATTGTGATAAATAAGTGATCGGTAGCTCAAGGGGTATGTCTTTGTACTGATGTTATGATAGCTAGAGGGGCATATATACTACTATATGGACTTTCCTCTCTTTTTCCAGCTAATCATCCACCCTGCCATTTGCATTCCCAGCAGATGCTACAGAGAGTACTGCCTTCCATTTTCATGTGTAATCTAAAGCATTTGTAGAGAGCTCCGTGCACTTCATGTGCCCCAAGTCAGTGGTTCTCAACCGTTGTGTCAAGACACATTACTGTTTCGCCACACACCAGTAAGTGTGTCACAGAGACCTGGGGAAATGACTGGGATTCTGCCTGGGGTGGGTGGGCTGGTGTATTCTGCCAACAAGCATGTTGTGACCCTCAAAAGTCTGAGAACCACTACCCCAAATGACACAGTCCACAGGGATACTTAGGAACGAAAGAGGCATTGAAATATAGAACAGTGGGTCTGAAAATGTGGTCCATGGACCACTGGTGGTCTGTGAGAGTACTGCAAATGGCCTGTGGGGAGGGGGAAAGGATAATTACTGCAGATAAATGTACCATGATGAATGCAATATGTTTGTGAGTGAGCATAATAAATTATTAGAAATCGCTATGTTTGAAATACCCCTTGATATACAAGTTTGGCTCCTGTCAGCCATAGGCTATGCTAAAAAGAATGTTTAAATTGTCTTGCTTACATGGTGGTCCACAAATCTTTCAGTGAAGATGTGGTGGTCCACATGAAGGAAAAGGTTGGGAACCACTGATATAAAACCTCATTATCGTTCTGCTGTCCTTGGATCTGAGGAGACATACATAGTGAAGAAAAGCAAAGGATCCAACATTTGCAAGATTTACTCCTCTGGGGTGCATAAGTGCTACCCGGAGTAAAAACTGACAAATATCTGCTGCATGTGAATCCTAGGCAATATCACAGCTCAGTCTGGCATGTGTAACAAACAGGCAGTTGTGAATGATTAGGCGTTTCTCTGGTCTTGAATCCCAGAGGCACTACCTGCTTTTAATGATCTGTTCTCATGCTTTATTGAGTGACCCTTCAGTGGAACAGAGGGCAAGAGCAGGTGTGCAGGGGACAATTTAATTTATTTATAAATTCAGTTTATTTTGTGCAATCATCTGACTCAGGGAATGGGGGATAAAAAACCACATCACCAAACAGAACAGCTGCGTTCTTGCTACGACTGCCTTTTAAAAGAGCCCATTAAACACTAGTGAATTTCCAGTGGCAGCTTTATTCCCAATGCAGCCAGAAAAGCGTATTGTCTCCTGGCCAGAGGTCATTCAACTTCCTAATTAGAGGCCTTGCTTCCATTGCATACTGTGATCCCCACAGCTAGCTTGAAGATGTGAGGAAATCTCTCATTTGTATCAAGCTCCAAAAGGGTAGCCATGTTAGTTTATTTCAGCAAAATAAACGAGGAGCCCTGAAACTCTTATTTCCAGAATCAGGGCTCTAGGAGAAGCAATGATGACAAAGAGTCCTATCTTCTTGCAAAAAAAGGGCAAGGAGTCCTGTGGCACTTAAAGACTAACAGATTTATCTTTTGCATTAGCTTTCATGGGAGAAAATCCCACTTCATCAGACGCTTTGAAGACGCTTCTTCAAAGCATCTGACAAAGTGAGATTTTCTCCCACGAAAGCTCATGCGATAGATAAATCTGTTAGATGCGATAAATAAATCTGTCAGTTTTTAAGCACCACAGGACTCCTATCTTCTTGCAGTGTGGATAGCAACACAAGCAGTTCTGGTGTTTTTGCATTACAGCTATTTTGCATCTATGTCAAGTGATTCAGCCTCCTAGACTGCCTCTGAAATTCCTGGTGCCAATATGAAATCATTGCCTAAGCAAAATAACTTTAATAGCAACTGTAGGTTATGTGAAAGTATTTTCTGGGTGACTCATGTCAGTAAATTAGCTTCTCTATGAATAGATAATAGGCTATTGCCTTCTTGTTAATTACAGGATTGGGAATCAAGAAATCTGGGTTCTGTTCCCTGATCTGCCTCAGACTCCTTGCTTGACCTTGTGTACATCTTAGCTCAGTTCCACCATCTGTAAAACAGCGGTGGTAACAATCACCACCTTTATCCAGGTGATATGAGGGTTCATGTTCAGATGGAAAGCACTGGAGAGAGGAAAAATCTAGGGCAGGAGTCTGTCATGGTATCTGTGTTTCAGTATGTGAGCTGGCTGCTTACCAGGAAATAAGCTAAAGCCCGTGTTTGCAAACTCTTGGGTTCAAATCTGGCCTTCATATTTCTGCTCCTTGTGAAGGCCACAGAATATAAAACATGAACTTTGTTGTTTATGGTTGTTTCCTGGAACAGTGCTAAGGTTTCTGGCGCCCCCCTGCAGCACAGCAGACGCCGGCGCAGACAAGTGACGTGACAGCACAGTGCAATGGGGCAGTCCCCATTTTGGTGCCCCTCAAACATCAGCGCCCCCCTGCAACGCTTACTTAGCTTACTGTGTTGCACTGACCCTCGTTGTTTCCCATATGGCTAGCATTACGGTAGACTACAGCAGGCTCCATATGCTGAGTGGCCTACATTACAAAGCCCTGATTTTGCTAGACAAATTAAAAGTTTGTTGAATTTTAGGTGGCAAGATGAGACTTAACTCTTTAAATACAAAAAAGTTGAGAGGTGAAATGACAGTTTATTGCCTTTCTAACTGTGCCCAGCTGTTGTTGCTTTTACACAATTATTTTTGTTTATGCCTCCTAACCCAAGGTGTCTAGCTCTGTAGGTTTTGCCTCTTCGCATGTTCTGCATGTTACCCTAATGAAACAATTTGCTACCTTAGTCTTTTCCATGCAACACAACTGACTCAAAAGGTGTTCTGAGGATTTTTATTTATTTATTTATTTTATCTTACACCCATTGCTAGAGAAGGTCAGGCTGTGGGGCAGGAGTTTCGGAGACAGAATTTGAATATGTAGCATATTTAGATAGCATGTTATGTGTCACTTGAAGACAACCATAACTAAAAAATTATTTGATTAATCGTCTTCAACATTTCCCAGGAAAAGTTCTAGTGTCCCTTGGAAAAGAACTGTTCAGAGAAATTATCTTTTTCTCAGAAAATAGTTTTTCTTTTGCAAGGCTCCAGGAGATGGGGTAATGGGGCTCATAATTAGAACTCTGTATTATCTCTGTGCTTGGCTGTCTGTTTATGTATCCGCCATAAAGAGTGACTGGCTTTCCTGTGAGGAAGGAGGAATAGTGCCCCGGGGATAGACAGCTTTTGGACACTAAATTTCACAACAGAAGTAAGTGTCGTTTGGCTCTGTCAAATTATTTACTTGATGGACATTGTCAGAAGTCGTTGAACAGCAATTCATCAGCTCTAATTTTCAGTCCTCAGACAAAGACATTGGCTGGCAATACAAAGGGCCTTATTTCTGCTTCTGTACAGAAGAGAAAGAGAGCTTAGTGTACTGTGGACAGGGGCCCATTGGGGTTTGATAATGGTGTGGAATCTGGAATGTCATCCATGTGTGTGGACTATGTATGAGAGGGCCCAAACAAAGGCATCACAAAGTCTAAGGGCTGGAAGCTGAAGGTAGATACGTTCAGACTGGAAACAAGACAGCCATTTCTAACAGCGAGGGTGATTAACCCAAGGGTTGTGGTAGATTTATAGAATCAAAGAATCATAGGGTTGGAAGGAACCTCATGAGGTCCTCTAGTCCAATCTCTTGCAAAAAAAGCAGGACCACTCCCACTAAATCATCTTGGCTAGAATTTTGTCTAACCAGGCTTTAAATGTTTCCAAAGATGGAAATTCAACCACCTCCCTAGGTCACCCATTCCAGTGCTTCACCACCCTCCTAGTGATAAAGTTTTTCCTAATATCCAGCCTTGACCTCCCCAGCTGCAACTTGAAACCATTGTTCCTTGTTCTGTCCTCTTTTACTACTGAGAACAGCTGAGCTCCCTCCTCTTTGGAGCTCCCCTTCAAGTAGTTGAAAGTTGCTATCAAATCCCCTGTCAGTCTTCTCCCCTGCAGACTAAATAAGCCTAGTTTCTTCCATCTCTCCTCATAAGTTATGTGCCCCAACTCCCCTAATCATTTTTGTTGCCCTCT
The DNA here is from genome assembly GCA_007922195.1 of Podocnemis expansa. Taxonomy (NCBI): domain Eukaryota; kingdom Metazoa; phylum Chordata; order Testudines; family Podocnemididae; genus Podocnemis; species Podocnemis expansa. The sequence continues at coordinate 56,688,502 of ML681963.1, read as the reverse complement.
GCTGGACTCTTTCTAACTTGTTCACATCCTTTCTATAATGGAGAGCCCGTAACTGAACACAATCTTACAGTTGTGGTCTCAACAATGCGGAATAGAGGGGAATAATCACGTCCCTCAGTCTGCTGACAACGCTCCTACTGATGCAGCACAATATGCCATGGCCTTTTTGGCAACAAGAGCACATTGTTGACTCATATCCAGCTTCCCATCCACCATAACCCCCAGGTCTTTTTCTGCAGATCTGCTCCTGAGCCGGTTGGTCCCAGTCCATCGCAGAACGTGGAACTTTTCCATCCTAGGTGTACAACTTTACACTTATTCTTGTTGAACCACATGAGATTTTGTTTGGCCCAATGCTCCAATTTGCCTAGGTCTCTATGAATCCTATCCCTGTCCTCCAGCATGTCTACCGTTTCCCCCAGCTTGGTGTCATTCATGAATTTACTGAGAGTCCTCTCTATCCCGTCATCTAGATGATTAATGAAGATGTTGATCATTTGCCACGATCAGACATTTTAAAGTCAAGATTGTATGTTTTCCTAAAAGAGCTGCTCTAATTCAGATTCGAAGGAACTCTGGACAGCTCTCAGCTAGTGCTATGCAGGAGGTCAGATTATATGGTCATAGTGGTCTGTTCTAGCCTTGAACTTCATGAATATGGAATGGACTGTCAGGAACTGCATCTCTGTCTATCCACAATGTGGTGAGGACCTAGATGTCCCAGATTTTTTCCTGTGCCCATCATTTCCCTTTGTTTTCCCTCTCTGTGTCCAGGGCTCTGAATTAGCAGATCCCTACAAACTAAAGAAAATTTTGTTGTGTTGTAGTGTGGGCAAGGAGAATTCACTGGAGCATAGCTAGATTGTGGTGTTTAGGGAAAAGCTAAGAGTTGCTGAGACTTAGGTGTACCCTAAACACCATCTTATTACCTGTGTCTGATAGGAATTGGCTATGTTACATATTGCTGGATCTTCAGACTTCCTGAAGAATTAGGACCTTCACCTATGTGCTCCTGCCATCTATTTTTGAAAGAGTAATGGGTAAAATATTCCATTTCACTCACTACCACGTATTTTTAAGGTCTGACTAAAATCTGACTGTTGTTAGGTGCAAATAACAACAAACATTTTTATAACGCTTCGAAAGTTTTGGATAAAAGGTGTATGTAAATATGCAGCCATTAATTAGCATCTCTGCAAGGTACATTTTAATTAAAATGTTAAATGATTTGCCCAAAATCACACAGCAGATGTGCAGCACAGCTAAGAAATGGACACAAGAATCTTGACTCCCAGTCTCTTACTCTAGACACAATTTCCTCTCGGTTCATATTAGGCAATGCTCATGTATTTTTTCCACCACTGACTTTATCATCATCTTGGAAAGTCTAATAGCCTAAAGGCAAGAAGGAACTGCCTGACTGAGGCTCTGAGGCATTATGATAATACAAATAAATAAAATAATAATAGAAGATGATACAGGAGACCTTGTTAACCTTGTTTACAACAGAAAGGTCAGTTAAACCTGGCACAATGCCATTATTAACAGGATTGTAATCATGCATCATTTATTTCAGCCGTCAGGTCATTAATCTCCTCCACGATCTGGAGGAAGTAGTGAAAGGTTTTGGAATATTGTACCTTCACGCATTTGATGCCATCACCAACAAAAAAATGCAATAATCAGAAATGCTAATTTGCCAGCCAACTGACGTGTCTTTCATGCCAATTTCACTTCAGAAACCTCCTAGAACAGACCCTACAGAACAGAACACCACAGTAATTAATAGCATAATCCCATTAGAGCCATGTTGGGAGAGTGCTGTAGATGGGTAAGAGGCAGGAAATGCAAAGATAAGTGACCACTCTCCCCTGATGATACAGATTTGACCCTAGGCTGAATGAAAAACAGAGTGTATCAGGCACAACTTGGACCGCTCCAGCTTTTCGTTGTTTCTTTCACCGCACTAATTCTCCTGATGAGATCTGAGTTTTGCTGTCTAGGTTGTGAACACATCATACTGGCTTACTCTAGCCCCCATACTTCCCTGTTAGAAGCAAGAGAATCAACGTCTGCATGGCCGTACTGGCTCAGTTTGTGTCTGTGTCATATTGATGCTGCAGGGCACCTTGCTGATGGTAGTCCATCCTTGTGACCCCCTCTCCCGGAATGCAGCAGCCGCACACTACACAATTGATGGAGAAGGCCTCACAATGAAGGAGAAATGTGCTGTGGGATCATTTTGAACTTTTCAAGTCATTTTTGTTGCACAGGTTCCAGAGGGGTAGCTGTGATAGTCTATTTCAGCAAAACAAACAGGGAGTCCTGTCGCACTTTTAAAGTCTAACAACCAAAGTGCCAGAGGAATCCTTGTTTGTTCTCTTGCACAATATTCTTTGCACGCCCCTCTTCCTGGTGTAGCCCCATTGCCTGGGGGTCCTTAAATTAAGTCATTGGGACCAAGGGAAGAGGCATTTGAAAGACTTGTAGAAGGGATGCAGAGCTGCTGGTATCTGGTGTGTTTTTGCTACAGCACTTAAGGCTCTTTGAAGCCTACGTTCTAGGATATGGATGGATGAGTGGGTGCATGGGGGGTTCTTGTCTTGGAGTGATGTATAAATATTACCCAAATCACACATAAAGCCATTATTTATTTTATCTGCCAGTCGTTACATTTTATAGCCATGTTTATGTGAAGCATTAAAAAGGGAAACTGTTTCAGTGCAACCAGATGGGACCCCTCTTCAGCTGAGAAGCGTCCTCAAAGCATGCACAGAAGGAACAGCAGTTGATTGGCCCTCATTTCATGCCTGGGGAGGAAACGCCAAGGTTAGGAGTCAATGTTCTCTGTAAACCAATGGGATGAGGATGTGTAAGAGTGGGGCTTGGACTGGTCCAACTTATCTCAGACATCCTTCTCCTCATCAGCAAAGCAGGCATATCAAAGTTGAAGTATGAGGTGGTTAGGACCAAAGAATCCTGTGAGAGGCTGAGCGTACAAGGTAATATTCATCCTGTATAGGAGCCAAGGATGCTTGGGTCATTGTCCTGGTGCAGTGCATGAATGGTACACTGGTCTTCATTGGGATGTTAGTGATGTCTAGGTTGACAGGGGTCTTTGGACCTCTGCACAGGATGAATGCAGCCTTCCTGAGATGTGAGACTAAAATAGTTCCAATGATTGTTTAGTGTCTTGAATGACTGAGACTGTTTGAAGATGCTGGTTTTTTAGAAGTGTCTGTGATGGAGAGACAGGCAACAAGTGGTGTGGTTTTGGAGAAGAGCACATAGGAGAAACAAGGCATACCACAAAGCAGCTGAGCCACCAGGTGTGTTGTGAAATGTGTCCCAGGAGACAAGAGATGTTAGTCATGTTGCTTGATGCATTACTGTCAATTGAGCAGATACTATGGCAATGAGCATAGCAAAGGACTAGAATAGATCCAGGTAATTTAGGGAAGGGAGGAGAAGGAATGAGACAGAGGAAATGAGCTCATCTAGACTGCAGTCATAGACCGTGCTGGTGAAAAGAAGGGACTGGGACACTCGCTGAAATAAATTTGTAATGAAGTAATGTTCACAAACCCCACTGCAGCCTAGATAGTTCAGAAAGTCATATAATTATGGGTGCATCTGCGCCTCATACACACCCTAACATTTCCCCAGCAGTCTGCAGTGGAATGGTGCAAACTGCAGAGTTTGACTGAGCTCTGGCTGTTAACTCTGAGAGGGAAAATAAGAAACCATCTAGTAATGTGTAGTCCTCTTTGCACCCTTCTATCTGACCCAGACAAGGCTGACCACAGGCAGTAAAGCCTTATGCTAAAAGCCATTATTAAACTGGTTTGGTTCTGGTCTTGTCTTAAGCACAAATAGTAAAAGAAACAGCTGCCTGAGCAGCTCATGGAATGACCTTACCTTCCACCCACACCCCCGAACACCAAATAGGCCAGTAGTGGATCTGGAGTGGACAACCTATTCTAGAAATGTACAAACTGTATATCCTCTCCTGCTGCATATTCTGTGATCTTTGTAATTCCTAACAACAGAAAGCATGGTCATGTGAAAGGAGTTTGATGGAGTAAGACACTTTCAGGGTAGACATGGCTCTCATCCAGGAGGTGAAATATGATTTGGGGGGCCCCAGAATGCTCCTGCACCAGTTGGTCCCCCTGGACCCGAGCTCCTGCCCCCCACTGCTGTGTCCCATCCCCTGCTTCCAATACCCCCCAGCATGAGCCAGGCTGCCCCCACACTCACCGGCAGTGGCGTGGCTGGGGAGGTGGCAGCAGTAGGCACTGGGTCTAGGCGGTGGCACGGCTCGGGCAGAGGCAGCAGGCCCCAGGTTGGAGGTGGGGCATGGAAGGGGAGGGGTTTAGGGTGGGACTTGAGCCCCTAAGCAATGCCCCTGTCCCCTGCCCCACTCCTGCCTGCCGGAACATGGTGGAACACCACTCCAGAGCCTGTTAGTTTTAAATGGTGGGCCCCGGAATGCAGCATTCTAGCTCCACATTCTATTTTTAGGGGCCCCAGAATGCTGAGCCCCTAAAAATAGTGGGCCGGTGTTCCAGGGCATTCTGGCTTACTTTAAACCCTGTCTCATCACATTAAAGCACCAACACAACTGCTACTAACTGCACTTCATAGCTAGCAGCCTCAAACCATCAGTGGTGCTTATTTTGGGAAGGTTTGGGTGCACTGGTGGTGCAGGAGTAGACACTTTCACTGGCATGGCTCTACTGAAAACAGTGACTCTTATGGCTGTCAAATCCATCTCCTTTCATCAGCAGTGCAGATGCTCTCTCTCTCTTTCCACACACACTACCACTAACAAATACAATGAAACCCACATTGTGAATTAGTTACCTATACCGTTTCATTTAAAAATTCAAGTCATTTGACAATAACATCATGAAATATCTTGTCAACAGAGCATGGGCGTGGAGTTGTTAGGGTGCCAAAGCAGCAGAAAATGGGTTGTTTTTGAAATTTTGTGCACACACACATGTACAAAAGTAGGACTTCTCTTGCCCTGCAACTACGTGCCAAATTTCCACTTGGTGTGAAATTTCATATAGGAAATAGAATGGCATAAAAAATAATAGGGTTTCTAATGGAAATTCCTGCTGACCAGTAAGTGCAGTGGAGACATACTATCTGTCCACAGGGACAATTTATGACAGTTGATTTAACACTTTCACAATAAATGGACATTTATTGACAGTAAATTCTGCTAGAATTACATATCACGACCACGTGGCCACATTTTGATTAATGCTTTTGCGCTGGGTGCCAGGGGGCTGTTTATTTCAAGTGCCTGTTAGATGGGAATTCATTCGGAAGCCATCGCTTCAAGAACAGAAAGAAACCATTTGTCTGGTCCTGAGGTGTATTTCCTATTTATTTCTACGCTGCAGGAATTCAACATTAAGGAGAAGGCATAAAATAAGAGGGAACACTGTACTCTAGCTGACTGACTGTGCAACTTCCTTTTATGTGTGCTGGAGCATCAGTAATCAGGTTGATTCATATTTTTAAATTCAGTGAACAGACTGGAAAGGCAGCATGGCCCAGTGGATAAGGCAATGGACTGTAGGACTGGAAACCCACCTTCTAGTCCTGCTCCTGCCACCAGGCTCTTGCGGGACTTTATGCAAGTTCTCTCTCTGTGTCTCTGGCTCCCTTGTCTATAAAGTTTAATTAGACTATAAACTCTTGTAAGCAGGGACAGTCTCTTTCTATAAATATGTACAGTGCCTGGCACTGTAAGATCTCTTAACTGTACTACAAATGATTACAGCATGCTGTGGTGCAGGATGTATCCATAAGGAGGGAGTCATTTCAGTAGTACTCATTTCCTGAATATAGCATGTTATGTTGAGTCCCTCTTTGGCTGTGTTTGTTTCACTGCTGATGTTAAATAAGTTCACTGACCAAACATGATGTCTAAATGAGCATTCAAGCTGTAAGAGCAGCCACTGAAAGCCAGAGAGATCAGAGATGCTCTGCCCACAGTACACATGATGGCAGGGATTGAGAAGCATCCTGGCCAGCTCAAGTCACATCCTCATCATTAGGTAAACATCAGCTCTCATGCTGAATGATTACATGAGCAGAATGAACAGTGGTGCTCAGAGGACTCTGTGTCAGATGGTTAGCAGAGTGAACTGCTTGGTGGCCTGGTAAGGCACCCGATTCCTTCCTGCCACGGGCCACTGGTTGCACTGCAGGCCCCAGACTTGCATATCCTCTCTCAGTTCTTTGGTGGCCTTTGCAAAATGAGGTGGTAATCTCAGTCCAGTTTCTAGCAGGCAAGCGTTCACAATTGACCTCCTGGGACATCAGCCCCATTTGCCCTGTGGTGGGTTCCCTGCAGTCTGAGCTGAATCTCACCAGCAGAGAGGTGTATGGGGTGGGTAACTCACACAGCTACTGCCCAGGCTGTGATCAAGGACACTTTAAGGTGCTCACTAAATAACAGAGAAAGATGCAATCCTTGGCTGAGGGAATTTATTACATGAATCAGTCCCAGGAACCTGTTTTTAATGCACTGGCGACAGGTGCCGCCTTGGAGAGGGACAAGTACCTCCAGTGGATCTTCACCTCCATGGAACAAACAAATTTTAGAGTCAAAACAGGAAGATGGACAGGACAGCATGGAGGAGGTGGCAGACAGGAGAAGGAGGAGGCAACAGAGGGAGGCTTCATGGCAGTGTAGACAGCAAGGGGTTGTGAAAGGAAGTGTTAACACCCACATGGCCAGATTGAGTCTGCCTTGCAGGCAGCTCTGGCCAGCGAAGGGTGTGCACGGGAACACAGCAAGGAGAGCCCCTTCACCCCAGGGGCACCTGTTCCAAACCCCCAGAGTGACCACACACACACTGGGATAGCACAGGGATTATGGGAATGGGGAAGGTTTATTTACAGAGGTGCAAAGGGGAAACCAACAGGGGAGATGGGGCAGCAGTAACACAGAGTAACAGCTAACACAGGACCCTGCAAGGCCCAACAATAGAGCAGGCTGGAGGCAGACGTGACCTCGTTCTGCCCCATGAGTTCAGGAGTCCCAGCACAGTTCCAGTCCAGAGTTCAGTCCAGCAACTCCTAGTCTTCGGTGCCAGCACTTTCTCGGCAAAAGAAAACCCTCTGATGCCTCTTCTGCCGCTCTCTGCAAACCCAGAGCGACACCCTCCCCACTTAACTAACTACAACCTCCCCCCTGAGTCCCAGGTGCTGTACTCACGGCCCCACAGCTCCAGATGGCCAGTCACTGGATGCTGCTCTGTCCTTGGGCGACTCTCCCCAGCACAGTGTCCTTCTGTGGGGGCTGGCCTGGCATCCCAGGTCAGGTGCTCTGTCTTCCCTGGTTTCAGGCAGGGCCTCCCTCTCTCTTCCTCCTTCCCAGGCCTCCGGCTCCAGCCCCAGCCCCCTCCTCAGCTCCACAACCTCTCCCACAGGGCAAAGATTTAAAGGGACCACGCTCCTTAAAACCCCAGGGGGGTTACACTCTCCCCCCCTCCAAAAGAAAAGGTTCCTTGGTGTCCCCAACTAGGAGGGCAGTTTCAGTCCATGGATTCCCAGCAGGAGGCCCACGGCCCCCACTGGTCAGGAGTATCGCAGTCGTCCAACTCTTGGGACACTGAGGGGTCGAACAGGTTTCCTGTGAGGCAACTCACCCCCCCGGGGTACTCCAGAGATTTTTACTTCACTGGGTTCTCCCAACCGATCATATGTCAGCACACACCTGGGCTTCCCTTCCCTGGAGGAACGTCTAAGTTGGCTGTCAGGCATCGACTGCTGTGGCACTACTGAACATGGGGGCATGGTGACAGATCCTTGAGGTGTAAAAGCAGCGGCATCAGGATCTAAAGTGGCTGTATGGGGTAGAGGGTTCTCCTCCTCATCAGGCCCTTGGTGGGTCTCCACAGATTCGGCCAGTGAACCCTCTGGGACACTTACTGTGGGTTCTTCCCCTTCCCCATCTCTTTGTGCAATGTTGGAAAGATCTGGTGTGGTTGAAACTTCTCCAAAAGGACATCGGCTGAACACTAGTTCTTCCTCACTCTCTGAGGAGCTGGGTGTTTGCAAGTCCTATTATAGCTGCGTTGCTGGGATCGTGTCCAACTTGCAGGACCGGGGGGCTCAGAAACTGTGGGAACATCCTCATCCTCACTCTCTGAGGCACTGGGTGTTTGCAAAATCCTGTTATATCTGTTGTTTGGATCATGTCCGATTGGCAGGACCAGGGACCTCAGAGACTGTGGGATCATCCTAATCAGGAAACAATACCTGTCCAACAGGTAACAGGTGATTCCGGTGTAGAGTCTTAGTGGGGCCACGACTGCTCTCCAGGCGTATCCGATACACTGGTAGATCTCCCAGTTTCTCCTCAATGACATACGGGTGTGACTCCCAACAATCAGCAATTTTGTGCTTTACCTGTAATCCCAGATTTCGGGTCAGCACACGATCAACAATCTGAAGTTCCTGTTCCCTCACTCGCTGATCATATCGCAATTTGTTCCTTTGATTCTGTTGGCCAGAAGCTTGTGTTGCTATCCGATATGCCTCCTTCAACTGGTCTTTTAGGTGAGCCACATACTCCAAATGTTTCAGGGAGTGCCCCATCGGAAGACACTCCAAAACAGAGGTCAACTGGCAGCCATGCCTCTCGACCAAACATCAACATGTATGATGTGTAGCCAGTTGCCTCATGCCGAGTGCAGTTATAGGCTTGTACCAAGTCCTCCACGTGCTGGCTCCAGGATTTCTTCTGGTGAGGCTCTACGGTTCCCAGCATGTTGAGCAACGTGCGGTTGAATTGTTCAGGCAGTGGGTCCCCTTGTGGATGATAAGGGGTGGTGTGTGATTTTTTGATCCCCATGATTGTGCAAAGTTCTTTTATTAATCGACTCTCGAAATCCCGTCCCTGGTCTGAGTGTAGTCTTGCAGGCAACCCATAGTGAACGAAGAACTTGTCCCACAGGATCTTGGAAACTGTGGAAGCTTTTTGATTTTTTGTGGGATAAGCCTGAGCATAACAAGTAAAATGGTCGGTTACCACCAGGATATTTGTCGTACCCCGGCGATCAGGCTCTAATGATAGAAAGTCCAGACAGATAAGCTCCATGGGCACTGAACTTGTGATATTGACAAGAGGGGCTGTCTTCTTAGGCAAAGTCTTTCGTCGGATGCATCAGGGACAAGTGTGTACATGGTGGGCAATGTCGTGCCCCATCTGGGGCCAATAGAACCTTGCCTTAACTAAGGCCTCTAATCGTTCTACTCCCAGGTGACCCATTCGATCATGGCAGGCCTCCAATACACCTTGCCGATACTTTCGTGGTAGTACCAACTGCTTTGGGTGAGGTCTTGGGGAATGCTTCTTCCCTCGATAAAGTCACCCACCTCAGACCAATAAGTGATCCCATTCCTTCAGCAAAAGGACCTCCTCTGGATGACTCAGTCGAATACTCTTGGGATCCTTTCCCCTTCCCAGTTCATAAAGGACATCCTTCATTCGTGGGTCAGCTCTCTGGGCATGTTCTACCTCCCGATCCTTTAGTCTGGGCAATTGAGGATCCTGCACTCCACTAAAACTTGAGTAGGCTATGGGAATGGCTTGTGGGGGCACCCCCAAGCAGTCAATTGCTCATCCCCACGGCTGTGGAGTGTTCCTCCACAACAGATACTCATTGGCATAAAGCTCTCAATTCAGGGGTACCCACATTCGTCCAGTTATTCGGTGACAAGTCTTTAATGTGAGGCTGACGAGACAAGGCATCTGCATCTATGTTTTTTCGACCTGGACGATAGGGAAGGGTGAAATCATAAGCAGAGAGTGCCGCTAACCACTGATGTCCTGCTACAGATAATTTTGCTGTTGTCTTGATATATGTCAGAGGGTTATTATCAGTCTTTACAAAAAACTTTGCTCCATACAGGTAATCATGAAACCTCTCTGTCACAGCCCATTTTAACAGCAGGAACTCCACTTGATGAGCAGGGTAGTTTCTCTCTGATGATGTGAGGCCTCAACTTGCAAAAGCTACTGGTCGAAGTTTGCCTTCACGCTCTGGATAAAGGACAGCTCCTAAACCAGTGTAGCTTGCATCAACATGGAGCTCATATGGCTGAGTGGGGTCAGCATACACCAAAACAGGTGCTTGAGTAAGCTGTTGAATGATGTTGTGGAAAGCTGCTTCACATTCAGAAGTCCAGCGCTTTCCGAATGGTGTGCTCACATTGAAGTATTGATGCCAGGGTGGTCTGTCCTTTTTCTTATTTGTGGGAGGGTATCCCTTTGTGAGTTCTGTGAGGGCATGCACAATATGGGAATAATTTTTTATGAACCTGCGATAATAGCCACAGAATCCCAGAAATGATTGTAATTCCTTGAGAGTTGTAGGCCTTGGCCAGGTGGTAACTGCTTTTACCTTCTCTGGGTCTGTCACTATACCATCTGCAGATACAATGTGTCCTACATATCGCACAGATGTCTGGCGGAAGATGCACTTGTCTAAGGATAACTTGAGACCAGCTTCTTCCAACCGATCCAGGACCTTGCACAGCAGAGTTTCATGTTCTTCTAAAGTGCGCCCAAAAGCCACAATGTCATCCAGATATACCAGGCACTCTAACAGGTGCATATCCCCTACAACCTGTTCCATGAGTCACTGAAATGTGGCTGGAGCCCCAGATACTCCTTGTGGCATACAATTAAATTGGTAAAATCCCAAGGGGCAGATGAACGCTGTCTTCTCTCGGTCCTCTGATGCCATGGGTACTTGATAGTATCCACTGCGGAGATGAAGTACCGAGAACCAGCGACTGCCATTCAGGCTATCCAAAGCATCATCCACCCGGGGCATTGTGTATTGGTCAGGAATTGTTCGCCTGTTCAGAGTACGATAATCAACACACATGCGCACCTTGCCCCTTTTCTGTCGTTCTACAATAATTGGTGATGCATAAGAGCTCCTGGATTCCTCAATAATACCTGCTTGGGCCAGTTACTGTAGGTGCTGCCTCAGATCTTCAATATCTGCAGGGGCTAATTGTCTTGATCTCTCTCGAAAAGGCCAACCATCTTGCATTTTGTTATGGTGGTCCACACCCTGAGCACACCCAACATCCCACTCATGCATGGAGAAAACAGCCTTCCTCTTGACTAACTCCTCACACAACCGGTCCTTCCACTTGGCAGGAATGGGGGAATCCCCAAACTGGAATCTATCCTTCCCAAAAGGCTTAGCTTTGGTCTCCTCTTGGGATGTAGGGCATCCCACTCGCTGGTATGCAGCTTTACATAAAGCATGCATTGGTAGCTCCTGCAGATAGTTATTCCCCGCCATCTCTTGACACTTCTGTGCTAATCTTTGAAACAGGTTTGCATTTGTCCCTAGGATTAAAGGTGCATGTTCTCTTCCCTTTGGATCTGAGCAGATCAATGCCAATGTTTCTATTTCCTGGGTTGTCCCAACAACATCCTTTGGAAATTGGACCTTTAACTGGATAGACCCCCAGATAGGGGCATGAATCACCACCAATTCCCTAGACTGTGAAGCCGGACAGGGAATGCAGGGGCAAATGCTGCAGGTGTTCTTGATAGTAAGATTCATAAAGTATGGTGACCTGTGATCCACTATCCAGCAGTGCCTCACACAAACATCCCTCTATATAGATGGGTACGACAGGTTGGGGCCCTATTAGCCCATGAGGGTAACCCTGATCTGTGTTCTTTTTGGGGGAGCCTTGGAATTTCAGGGTCTTGGATCGCTCCTTCTCCAAGCCTCGTTGGCGTTTCCCTGAAACCCCCTACGGCTTTCCTGCAGTCTCCGAGATACCCTTGCATGGTCTGTCCTGTTCTGGCACTCCAATGCATAGTGTCCATCTCTCCCACAGTTATAGCAGAACCCCTTCTTTGGGCTATCACCCCTCTGGTTATTTTTCCTGATGGCGCAGCATAAGCCTTCAGCATGGCCACTTCTTGGGCCAAATCTCTCAGGGCTGCTGCTACTGATGGGGCATCCTCTGTTACTCCACGCACTGTGGTGGTGTAACTCCCTACCTTCCTTGGCAGTGCCACAGTATCTGCCTGCATAAATCGCTCCTCTTCTTCACGTATCTCTCAAATGAGATTGTGGAATGGAGGTGGGTTTTGGATCCGCTCCCTCAGCTGTAGTTGCCACAGCATCAACCCATCTTGTCGGGTTCCCCGAAGGATCTGATCTAACCTAGCAGAATCAATGTGCTTACTGGGAATTCCTCCCTTCTGCATTACCTGCTGCAGTAAATCCTCCAGCCTCCTGACGAAATCTGACAACCTCCCATGAGACCCTTGATAAGTGTGACAAAAATGATAATACAGGTCTTCGCTGCTATCCGTTGTGCCATAGACACTCAAGAGCAGCTAAATAGTCGTGCACTGTGGCAGCTGGTTGGGAGTCTTTAAGGGTTCGGACAATCCGCATAGCAGGTCCCCTCAGACTCTCAAGCACCCGTTTCCGCTTTTCAGGATCAGAGCATTGCCACTCTTGGACAAGGGGCACCGAAGATTCCCTCCAGGTCTCATAATCATCTTCCCCTGAGGGTACAGGTATGACTCCAGAGAAACAAGGTAACCGCTTGTATGGTGCATTTTCAGGTACTGGCTTCAACACATCTCTGAGGGCATTCCCCAACTCTTTTGCCCACTCCACTGGGTTGGGTGCTGCAGGTGTTGGAGTCCCTCCTAATGCCAATATTAATTCCTCTCATGTCCGCTTCTCATTTGCCATCAGACTCTGTAGCTTCTGAGCTAATGAGTCCACCTCCAGTAATAAAGGTGCACTAGCAGAGGACTGTCTTGGCCCCAGAATTGTCCAGGGGGTACCTCCCACTTGCACTTCTTTGGGCACTTTATCAGGATCTGCTTCTTTGGAATGAGTACATAGTGCTATCATGCCCTTCAATTCACAACTGTAAATACGAGTGTGGACCTTCACTCTCCCCGGTATTCCTACTGTATCTAGGCTCTCCTCAATTTCATTGGGTTCCATCTCTTCTGGGAACCCGGCCACCAGCACAGCCTGGGCTACTGAGATCTGTGCCCGTCAGCAAAGGTCTTCTAGTAATTCTCTCTCCATTCCCCTTTTCTTTTTCTTTCAGCAGGTGGTCTCTTTTCACTGTGAAGGAGCAGCCAGAGTGTGTGACATAGAGGTTTGTGTCTGCAAGAGTTCCCCGTATGGGCCACCAAGCGTAACACCCACGTGGCCAGATTGAGCCTGCCTTGCAGGCAGCTCTGACCAGAGAAAGGGTGTGCACGGGAACACAGCAAGGAGAGCCCCTTTGCCCCAGGGGCACCTGTTCCAAACCCCCAGAGTGACCACACACACACACTGGGATAGCGCAGGGATTATGGGAATGGGGAAGGTTTATTTACAGAGGTGCAAAGGGGAAACCGACAGGGGAGATGGGGCAGCAGTAACACAGAGTAACAGCTAACACAGGGCCCTGCAAGGCCCAACAATAGAGCAGGTGGGAGGCAGATGTGAGCTCTGCTTCTGCCCCATGCGTTCAGGAGTCCCAGCACAGTTCCAGTCCAGAGTTCAGTCCAGCAACTCCTAGTCTTCGGCACCAGCACTCTCCCAGCAAAAGAAAACCATCTGATGCCTCTTCTGCCGCTCTCTGCAAACCCAGAGCGACACCCTCCCCACTTAACTAACTACAACCTCCCCCCTGAGTCCCAGGTGCTGTACTCACGGCCCCACAGCTCCAGATGGCCAGTCACTGGATGCTGCTCTGTCCTTGGGCAACTCTCCCCAGGACAGTGTCCTTCTGTGGGGGCTGGCCTGGCATCCCAGGACAGCTGCTTTGTCTTCCCTGGTTTCAGGCAGGGCCTCTCCCTCTGCTTCCTTCCCAGGCCGCTGGCTGCAGCTCCAGCCCCCTCCTCAGCTCCACAAAAACCCTCTCCCACAGGGCAAAGATTTAAAGGGACCACACTCCTTAAAACCCCAGAAGGGTTACACTAGCTAATTTCCAAAGGGATAGCCGTGTTAGTGTAGTCCAGTAAAAAAACAACAAGCAGTTGTGTGGCACTTTAAGACTAACAGAAGTGCCACACAACTGCTTGTTGTTTTTTTACTACACTAGCTAAGTCAGAGCTGTAGACAAGACCTAGCTGGGGAAAGCACAAAGCTGAATCTTGTTGTGAAAAGAAAGAAGAAGCCAGTGATAGGACCAGCAAAGGGACTAGACGGATCAGAGAAGCAGGAGAGGATCAGTGTTGTGGCAGCAGTGGTGTGTGTGTCCTTGATAGGAAGGACCAAGGTCTACGGGCTTTGGCATAGTCAGTCAGACACCAAAAGAACAATTAATTGATTAAGTAAAATATGCATTATTTACCTGTATCTCAGGCAGCACACATGACTAGTTTCTGCCAATACTCTAACTTAGATTGGCTAAATAAGCATTGAGGTGTTCTTTTTTCCTGAATCAATATGTATCTTGGTGCCCATGTTTGCCAGACAGGCTGTGAATGGCTCCTCCGTGCATCAGCTTTGCACTAACGAGTTCTGGATGTACCCACTCTTGTTAGGAGACAGTTTCTGTTTGGGAGCTTTCTGACCATCTGGTCCCATTCCCTTTCACAGCCAAGAGGTCTGAATGGAACCAAAGGTTTTGAATAGGCGTCAAAACTTCTCTGCTTTGAATATGACTCTCCATCCACTTATACTGTATAAACCAGGATTAACTTCACTAGGGTTATAGTGGGGTAAAATCCCTGTAACAGAGACCCCTTCAAAGTCTGTTGGGGAGGTTTCCTCATTTGTCATTCCATCTGCTGGACAAAGTTCTGATTTTAGGCTTTGATTCAGCAAGGCATTTAAGCAGCAGCTTAACTTTAAAAAACAACAAGGAGTTGTGTGGCACTTTAAGACTAACAGATTTATTTTTTGCATGAGCTTTCGTGGGAGAAGATCCCACTTCCTCAGATGCTTTAAGGCAGTGCTTGGGTCACTAATGAGACATGAGCATTTGTTTAAGGGGTTTTCCTGAATCAGCACCTCTGTGCAGCTGGCACTTGCAAGAATTCTGTGGCTATGTTAAAAAGCCTTTTTCATTACTCAACAATATAACATTTCTGGAGGTGAGTGGATGAAACATGCAGAGGTTGGTGTCAAAATAAGACCAATGAAAGCTTTATTCCCTCTATTTTTTTGCCCTAGACCCTGGCATTCAGCAAATCAGTAATTAAAGGATTTGAAACATCCAAAACATCTGCAGGGACAGGAAGGACTCTCAAAGTGCAGTTCTCTATTATTTGTCTATATTACCTTTACTAGCACAAACCGCAAGACTATGCTGGACTTTCTAAAACAGGCTTCATTCTAGTTGTGGGTGACTTTTGTTGCCAAGGACATGGGACTGTTCTTATGACGGGAGCCAGCAAACTGTTTTTTGTTTGTCAGTCTGTTTGTTTTGTTGAGCGATGCGGTGAAATTTTGTTTCCAAGCTAAAAGCTTATGAACCTTGGACATTCAGGAAGATTTTTCTTTCCTGATTTATGGTGTTAAACCCTAGCAGGTCATCTCTTATACAACCCTATAAAATATTTTGGCAAAGAGTTTGGGATAGGAGATCTGTCGTGCAAACGAAAGTTATGCTGGGTGGTACAGACCACAGATTGGTGTATTTTTAATGTGGAAGTCAATAGCCGAGCTCTTGCATGTTTCTTTGGCTACGTTCACACACAGGGGGTTATTTCGATACAAGTTTTTTTCAAAACAACTTGTATCGAAATAACGCCTTATTTCGAAATAAGTTAATTCGAATTAAGAAAATGTTAATTCGAATTAAGGAAAAAAAGCTCAAAGCAAAATAACAGGTTCAGACAACAGTTATTTCAAAACGAGTCACCATTGTTTCGAAACAACATGTTCTGACGGAATTGTTTCGAAACAATAGTTTCGAAACAACGTTGTATCCTCACCAAATGGGGTTTAAGTTGTTTTGAAACAACGCCATTGTTTCAAAACAATGGAACCCGTTGTTTCGAAACAACGGTACGTCGTGTGAATGTGGCGTTTCTTATTTCGAAACAACCTCTGTTGTTTCAAAATAAGACTGCCATGTGAACACACCCTTTGGTGTGTTCGAGTGACCACAGTCAGCATGTGTAGAGGAGTCAGAGCAGAAGCAGGGAACCTGATCTCTGCTGCCTTTTCTTACATTGTCATTCTGTGTGACTTAAACCAAAATATTCATGTGTTCACTCACTTTTGGAGCCCAAGATGGGACACCTGCTGTCTATTCTGTCAGGAACCCACAACCATGAGCCAAATCAATGGGAACTGCAAACACCCCTCCTGGGAGTCAGCCTTAGGCGTGTCAAGTTGGACACCCATGTCTGAAAACGTTGACCTTCGCTTCTCTGTGCTTGAGTGCCCCCATCTGGCAATGGGAATTAATAACCCGAACCCAGTCTCAAAGGCAAGCAGCTTAGTAGCTGAACACATTTTTGTAAGTAAATAGCACTTTTCATTTGATTTACAAGTATCATTATTTATTATTATTTCATTACTCAAACTGGTAGCAAGCTGGTTGCCTAACACTTTCCATTGTAAGACCCTGTTTTCAGTTGCTTATAACACTGCCAGACTTCAAAGGCTGAATTTTCCATTTGAGTGGTCTGCTTCAGGCTGGAATTTTTTGGAGCGCTTCAGCAAAAATGGCTCAGCCATTTCTCATAACTGGGTTATGGAAAAATACACAGTTTTGCCTATATCAAAACATTCTCACAACTGTTTTTAGGGGAGAAGCTCTAACACCTCTATCATTTGGAGCAAGGACCTGATTGTTCCTATATGACTATTAAAGGATCATGGGGGAGCCCACACCTAAAGCAAAATAATTCCATAAACCCCTGTATTTTAAAAGATTTCATTAGAAATGTTCATAGATTATTTTAAGGGCAGAAGGGATTATTATTCTAAACTCCCGATAACAGGAATACCCCCCCACCCCCCAGTAATGCCTGCTTTTTAGCCTGTAAAGTTGGGCTGAGCTAGCTGCTCAACATCCAAATCAATTTAAAGATTTCAAATGCATCTGAATCCAATATATTCTTAGGTAAATTGCTCCAATGGTTAATAGGGTTTCATCATTTCTGAAAACAAATGCTGAGCAAAAATAACAATCTGGCTATTTTATGTGTGTATTAAGCATCAAGTGTGCATGACACTGAACAAGACAGAAATCAAGTCAGAGAGACAGTCCTTGCCCTGGGGAGCTTCCTGTACAACATACCTACAAACCAAGCCACCTGTAGTTTTGTGATTGCATTTGTAAGATACTTACCAGATGCTGCCCAGAGTTGTCTGTTAAGACTGAAGTACATGATCAGTGAGGAAAATGTAGTCAGGTAGGGTGAAAAAAATGTTCCCTCCCCTACAACAGGGCTGTTTACTACTGGTGGGTTTTAGAGCTGCAAATATGCTCAGCTTCCACATGACAAAGATGCCTCAAGGACTGTGGTGTCTGGTGCACTCTTGAAATGCTATAAATTAGTCATCTAGAGCAGCTGAATATTTTGCAGTTTTCACCTGCAGGGCTTAAACTTGCTGGGTTTTTTTGTTTGTTTGTTTTGGTTTTGGTTTGGTTTCTTGCCAGGCACCTGTTCATCGCTGGAACGTCTTTTAAAACTGGCAGTAAAGCTGCACGTGAGAGTGGTTTTAAGGAGTCACATTGGGTACCCTACTCAGTCTGACAGGGAAACGAAGTGAAAATCTAGGGCAATGCCAGACTGAATCAAGAAATAATGTTAAAAGAGGAAGAAAAATGTGACCATGTGTGCCTGTGTGACCTGGGCTGTGTGTGCATCTGGTCTGTAGCAGGCTTTGCATGTGACTGAGAAAACTGGTCATCAAAGATTTGTAGAAAAAATAAGGAATCCTGTGGCACTTAAAAAACTAATAAATGTATTTGTTTCATGAACTTTCTTGGGAGAAAATCACACTTTAAAGCATCTGATGAAATGGAATTTTCTCCCACAAAAGCTCAGGCAATAAATAAATTTGTTAGTCTTTAAAAGTGCTGCAGGACTCCTTGTTTGTTTTTCTGACATAGACTAACACAACTGCCCGTTTGGAACAAAGCTTTATAGGTTTGCAAATTCTTTGGGGCTATCCTACAGTGGAAGAGTTGGATAAATTATATTTTATACTCTGACACAAACAGTGCTTTACAAATTATTGTAAGGTGTGCGTAGGACAAGATATTGACCTTAAGAGAATGGAATTCCTCCCAATCTGGACCATTTCTCCCAATTCTGCCAACAACAATTTGAGGAGAAGGCAGTGTCTTGTTGTGATCTCTGTGTGCCCGAGTTAACACATTTGTGTGATGGATGTTAGCCATGTTATTGACCAGATCAGTGTTTCTCAACCTTTAGTGGACCAGGGAACACCTAAGGGTATTAATTAATTACTTTACGTGGTACAACTGATGGAAACATTCTTGGAAAAAGCTGGTAACAGTGGCGGAAGATAAATGCCCCGGTCACAGCAAAGCTTCCAAGTGTGCCTCAACATCTCCCACTGAATATCTGGAAGCTTTGGTGCAGCTGGGGCATTAAATTTTCCCCCACCCCTTACATTCAGTCCCCCTCCAACCCCCGATGGGGAAGGGTCAGGGTAGATCACAGAACACCTTCACTATATCTGAGGAGCAGTTGAGAAACACTGGGCTAGACTAATGGAAGGCATGCAGATATAAGGGTGATGAGTGCTGTCTAAGAACCTACATAGACTAGAATGTGTATCTTGGGTATACAGTGCATTTACATTTGTTGAGCGATTGGGTCATTGGCATGGCAATGGATTTCCATAAACCACTAGGACAAGTTTTCAAGTCCTGCTTAAGTGGCGAGTGCAATATCATAGTTTCATCTTCAGTCATGGGGGATGGCTTCAGCGGTGTTGGAACAATTTTTATCATGGGGATGCTGAAAGCCACTGACCAAAACTGTAAACCCTGTACATGATGGAAACCATTGCAAGCCAGGGGCTGCTGCCATACCCAGAGCATCCTCGTTCCAGAATACGTGGATGGATTTCAAACCTCACCCTCCTTTTGAGGCTGAGGCCAACAGGAGTCCAATGGAGAAGGAAGTAGTGACAAACACACCTTGACAGGTTCAGAGTTCAGCTCAGCAACTCAAAGCTCATCAAAATGCTTCTCTGGCTTCATTCTGGACTTTTTGCCATGGGGCCTTCTGACCTTTGGTGTTCAGTAAGAGTGCTCCTGAATGCCTTAGGTCAGTGGTTTTCAAACTTTATTTCTCAGGACCCAGTTGAAAATAATTGTTTATGCTGTGACCTCAGTATTACATCTTAGAGCAATGCATACCAGTCTCATGGCAGTGGCATCAGGGGATGATGCAATCTCGTACCTCTTGGTCTGCGACCCAGTACTGAGTCCCAGCCTGTAGCTTGAAAATCACTGCCTTAAGTCCTTCTGAAAAATAGTTCCTCTCATTATTTATTACCATTATTTGTATTACCAGTAGTGCTGAAAGGCCTTCTGGAGCCCCATTATGTTAGTGCTGCACATATGTATATGAAGGTCCCTGCCCATAAAGCTTGCAGCTTACGACAAACTGGGGATATCATAGTAGCAGCCTTTTGTGTGGCATCTTGGTACTTCTGCTTCAAGGCAAAAACCAGGAGAGGGAAGTAGACAACATCCAAAATAAATGAATAAGGGACTGCTTTGAGTCTCGATTCAAGGTTCCATTTTTGTTTGGTTTCAGCTTCAGGGCTCTTTGTATTTGATTTATCATTTGGTCAGCTGGCTTGACTGTATTTATGTATATTTGTTTTAAAGGAGCCTGCATGGACTGTGAATACACGTACACAACATCATGCGCGTTGCCCAAAACATACCTGAAGGAAGTGTTAGGACTTTGACTTTCAGTAAAACCAGACTCTGGAAGTACCCATATGTCTTATTAGGGTGAAATCCACACACACACACACACACCCCGCCCCCGGGCCGAAGGCCAGCAGAAGAGAAATGACCGCTGTGAAGCCCCATGTCACATGCTCTGAATTTACCCAAATTTGCAGAAGCCTGTCACTGGGAGTGTTCAGACTAAGATGTGAAAAACACAGTACAAAACGCATCTTCATTCATTCACATGCAGCACTAAGACACACCCACCGGAATCCTAAACCCCTCTTCCTTTTTTGACTCTCTGGGGTTTCCATGAAGAGCCTATCAAATTTTATCATGAAGCCAACTGGGGGGAAAGAAAATGAACACTTTACCTCATGCTGTGAGAATATTACTTCCTGCTACTTAATTTCTGGGTGGCCTCCCTCTGTGATGTTCTATACTTGATGCAACATTGAAATGAAGGCCAAAAAATATGGCTTCTGTGTGGGATGACATTTGCACAACACTGAAATTTCTGGTCATTAAGTGTTCTACTGCTAGGAGCCTAGGTCATGGTCATCTTATAGGATGTTGTAAAATACATCTCTGGGATCTGCGTGGTTAGCTTATTTATGGTCCAAGCCCTAGGATCTGGAGGTCTAATACAAAGCATTTTGTAGATAAAGAGCATCTCACTGACATTAGGGGTTTCGATCCCATTCTTAATGAGGACCTGAACTATCCCAATGCCTGAGCAGTTCTGATCCATTGGACTTGCTCAACAGCATAAAAATGCTTGACATGCCAAAAGCCAAAATAAAGTAGCTACATTCAACAAGGCCTGAGGAAGCCAGACACAATGGCTTATTGAGGGAAAACCTGAAGAGAACACGTGAGATCACAGGGAGGGACAGATGTCTTGGAAGTGAGCAAGTGCCATGCTCTGGAGATCACTAGGATAGAATGGCCATCACTGACCCAAGGGGAGAACCATGGAAGATGTGGTCTCAGGGTCCTGGGGAAGATCCTCAGCCCTAAGATTTTGAGCAAAGCCTTAAAACTTACAGGAGTCCAGTTCAAACGGGGTCATCCCTGCCTCCTGCACATGAACCTTTTGCAGGCTTAGTGGGGATCCTACTCAGGGAACCTATAGGAAGCTAAAATTACCTCCAGTTAAGAGGAATATAGACTTATCGACTCTACTCTTATAGGGTATGTCTATACTGGAGGCTCTGTTAAGTCGACTTAACCAGGTTGACTTTAAGCCCTAGTCTACATTAGAGGGCTTTTTGGTGGCAATTGACCGCCAGTTATGCAAGGAATGTAAAATTTCTTGTATAACTGGCGGGGACTTTATAGGCCGCCGGTACACATCAGGGAAAAGCCGAATGCAAATCCTTTGTGGTTGGCCTTCCCCTACACCTCCTGACCCCCAGGACTTCCAGGGCTGACTTCTGGGAGCAGCGCAGCAAATTTGCCAGCGTCAGTATAGACATACCCTAAGTAAACTTAAAGTTGACCTTGTTAAGTCAACTTAGAATGTCCACATTCAAAACTCCTGTAGACTTACCACATCCACACTGGCAACTCCTAGGTCAATTTATACGTAAGTCGACCTTAGTAAGTCAATTTAAGGGCTATTCCCCTTCTACACTGGCTTAAGTTGACTTAATAAGGTCAACTTAAGCTAAGAGGTGGAGTAATTAAGTGAACTTAAGGAAGCGCTTAAGTCGACTTAATAAATCCCAGTGTGGATGGAGCTTTCCTAAGGAAGGTTAAGTCAACCTAAAGCTCCAGTGTAGACATACCCACATAGAGTAGTCTGACCAGAAGTACCTTCACACCAGACTAATGGGAGCCTTGACCCTCCCCAAAGGCAGTGGTTTTCAACATCCTTAAGGGGAAAACAAATGAGCTGAAGAAAGAGGAGCCAGGGAGGACATGCAGATATGGAGGGGGCAGGGAAGTGGTAAACTCTACAACTAAAAGGAAGGTGTCTCCTTGGCTTTCTTTGAGATTAATAGAAGCTTACGAAGCTGCAGCTGCATCACAAATACATCTTTCTGCACAAGCTGCTTCCCTTTCTGAGTGCTGGGCATAGCAAGACCCAGGTGCCCTGAGGGCATCAGAAGGATCCTGTTACTATGGTAATCATTTCTGATGCCTAAGTATGGCACTTGTGTGAGAACCAGGACAGATGGAAATGATGAATAGATGAACATGCAATCAGAGGGGCAGGCAAGGCTCCATAGGGTGAAGAGGTGCACTGAGAGGATGATTTCTCCTCCTCCTGCTCCAACGGCTGCATACAGATGAAGAGGAAGGTCCTGGAGCTGATCTCCCCTGAGAGCCCAAGATTAGAATTTTGCCTTTCGTTTAGACCCAGTTCTGCATGGCGACTGCAGAGGGATTGGAAAGTGTTCAGCATCCCCCTTCCACCCTGCAGGAAAAGGAGCCTGCCTGGGTTGGCTTGTTGAAGCTCTAAGCTCCAGACATCCTATGCTGGGAACCCAAGTGACCATAACAAAGAGGCTCTCTGGCCTAGTGATTAGAGCACTGGGCTTGGAGTGTGGAGGCCTGGGCCATATTCCTACCTTTGCCATTGACCTTCTGTGACACCTTGGGCAAGTCACTTGAGGTCTCACTTCCCCTCCCACCTCTGTCTATTTATATTGCAATCTGTTGGGGGCAGGGACTGTCTCTCACTTTGATTTCAGTCAGAGGCCAGAGCCTTAATCTAGAAGCTAGTGTGATATAAATGAGCAGTAATAAACCAGTGGCCAACTGTACGTGGACCATGGGAAAGAGCATCTCTTCCTCCCTCTCATATCTCTATGCTTTTTTCCATCGTGCCCCTCTACACCCCTTCCTCCCAGCAAACCCCTTCTTACCATGAGCTTTTCAGCAGCTTGTGCTTTGAGCGCTGGTAATTAGTCTGAATCTCACAAACAGGGCGTGTAACAAGGAGGTACAAGCCCCTTGACTGGCCCTGGTGAGTTTCACGGTGAGCTGAGTTGAAGTGGTGAGGCACAGATCTCTAAATGTTTAGGGTTTTCTCTGTTCTGATGCCTCCATGG
Organism: Podocnemis expansa; assembly: GCA_007922195.1. NCBI lineage: Eukaryota > Metazoa > Chordata > Testudines > Podocnemididae > Podocnemis > Podocnemis expansa. The sequence goes on along the minus strand of ML681963.1, from coordinate 56,665,508 downwards.
ATCTGCAAACCTTATGCAAGATGGAACCACAGTTGATATAAATTGATTTCTGTGGTGCGAGGCCAAAGACCCCAACTGCTCCTGGTAGCTCCTTCTTCAGGCTGGAGGAAAAGTGCAGGTCATCTTGTGGCACTGGTTTGTTTCTGCTCTGGGCTGAAGCCAAGAAGGCCAGGTCTGCCTCAAGCTGACCTAAACATTACAGTGAATTTCACCAAACCCTTGCTGATGCTCAAGCCATTTGGTAAGCTTCTCCCCTGTCCTGTGTGCAGTGAGGTCAGGTCCCCAGGAAGGCAGCATGTCAGAGAGGCAGCATGCTTAGGAAAGGATGGAAGTGCCTTGGTGTCTAATGGCTTCCCTCTCTCTCTTTCTCTCTCCCTGTCTCTCCTTCCCTTTGTGTTGCTGCACAGAAAGCTGATCTCGCCGTTGCTCCTCTCACCATCACCCACGTCCGGGAGAAAGCGATCGACTTCTCCAAGCCTTTCATGACCCTGGGGGTCAGCATTCTCTACAGGAAGCCCAATGGGACCAACCCCAGTGTATTTTCCTTCCTCAACCCCTTGTCTCCTGACATTTGGCTGTACATCCTCCTCGCCTACTTGGGTGTCAGTTGTGTGCTTTTTGTCATAGCCAGGTAAGGGGAGCTTTGATGTCATAACTTCCAGCTGCCATTATGCATCACACTTCCTACCTTGCTACCAGACCCCTTGCTGGGTTCAGACTCATTTGGCTGCTTGGTGTCCCACCCTGGAGAGTCTGAAAATTAAACCTGTTCTTCCATTCATTAACTTTCCTTCCATTGCACAGAGACAGGCTGGTTTGTTAGCATAGGGTCACTCATGGTCACCAGACTGTATACACTGTTTATTTTCCTATCTTGCTGTGGAATAACTGGAGCACTAAACTGAGTATCCTTTGTTATTGTAGGGTTGTGTATGATTAATAGACAGTGTACATGGTTTGTTATTGTCTTGTCGGGTTGCCCCAGGGGGTTGTATTCTGATCTCACACTGGTTACATAACCCAGCAACTCCATTTAAATTAATGAATTTACTCTTGGTTTATTCTGTGAGTGAAATTATAATCAGGCCTGTTGTTTGAGGGGTGGGGTTTCTTTATTTCCTGTACAGCCACTCACTGAGATATGTACGTTATTGGAGGGTTGATTACTTCTAATACTCTCATTTGTTATTGTAGCATCAGTCATTCATGAGCACTGGGGCAAGGCGCTGTGGTTTGTTATTATACTGTAAACTTTCCTATCAGCTTTAGGGCTGAGCATGCTAGTCAGTCAAGGTGGGATTTCTTAGCAGTGGTATCATTCTGTGCATGTTGCTTTGTTCTTGTAGGGTCTCGCAGGACCTAAAAGTGCTGCTTTTCTAAATGGAAATCAACAGCCATGGTAAACACAAGAGTAGGCAGATGGGATGAGCCCATTTAGCCCAGTATCCTGTCTCAAAAGGGGCCAGAACCAGCTGCTTCAGAGGGAGGAGTCAGAAACGTTGGAGTGAAAACACTGAGTTAGCTGCCCAAGTAGAACCCCATTAGACAGAGATTGGATTATAGCCCTTCCAGTTTTGTTTTTTTTTAATCCTACTAAAAGTAGCTGCAGGTGTTCTCATATGTTAGTCTTTTTAAAACCATGTTAACCTTTTGGCCTCAATAATGTGCTGTGGCAATGAGTTCCACAGGTCAAATATATGTTTTGTTTAAAAACAAAGTATTTTCTTTCATCATTATAAAGCTTGTGGCCTTTCCATATCATCACATGTGCCCTAGTTGTAATGAAGGGTAATGGGAGCACCTAATTTACCTTCTTTGTACCCTCCATTACTGAATAGGCCATTTTCACATCATTGCTCCTTCATGTCTCTGAGCACTCCCATTCTCAAGACACAAATCTCCCTCTTCCCTAATCACATTCATTCTGTCTTTGAACCCTCTACTAGCAAAACCTCCAAACCCTCCCTATAGCACAACAATGAGAAAGCCCGTTGCTATGGATCTGACAATATGTCTGTTTGCAAAATTAACATGCAGCTAATCTTTATGTTTAAAACCCATTCCTAACTTTAAAAGCAGCAACATTTGCATACATTTGCATGCGTTATTAATTTCATACAGTCTTTGTTTGATGAGATGCACAGTCTGGGGCCGCTTCAGAGCGTACACAAGCAAAGCACCCGCTTCTTTCCCATTGGACAATAGCCCATACATAAGCTTGTGGGCCTTTCATGCAACAGGAAGGTCTCTCTCAGAGGCACTAGTCCCCATTAGCCCTCCCTCTCCTTTTGATTAGTATCTTTAATTGAGTCGTTTTGTAATGGCTTTGCTTCCATTTTGTCTGCCACTCATCCATATTTATGGGACACAGAGCCAGCCTTGTTTTGGTTGTCTGAAGGGTCCTCAGGGGTGCTTAATGCACCACATAAATGAGCTATTATGGCCACACTTTGCTGTTTATCATTTCAAAGCTCCTAAATTGGGAGCATGGAGAGCAGCCTGCTCCATTGTGGCTGTGCTTTTGAAGTGCCTTGCTGCCTGGTGCCTTCCGGACATTACTGTGGGGTTTTTTTCCCCCAGTACCTAGAACGGTTCAATATCCCCTCCTGATGTTATCCTGATGGGCTACATTCCCTGCACAAGGCATTGACCATCTGTCTCCTAGAGATGGGCCTGAAACTGGCCTTGTGAATAGGCATAAATAGCAGTCAGGTGCCCAGTTTCTGTTGTAAATTAAGCACCTCGCTGTTGTTTGTATCTTGAAAAATCTCGCCATGTGATCTCTAACACTCAGACCACACCAGCTCTCTGGGTAAGCCCTAGTGCCCAAGAATGGATTGAATGGTGTTTCCCTAGAGCATCCTTCAGAAAGAACAGCCTGCATCTAAACCACTGACATTTCAATCAAAAATTCAAAGCAAAGATTAATTATCAAACTGGAGTAACCAGAATCCATTAACCCTGATGTTCCAGAACTGCTGCAGTTTGCAGCCCTCCTGGGTTCTCTGCAGCATTTAGAAACAATTACCTGGGTTTAGCGTCCAGCAGTTGTCAGTGCAAACTCTACTTAGCAGGGAAAATATTTGTTCTCTCCAGAACATCAGGGCTGGTGAAATAGCTGATTTTTCTTAAAACAAACAAGGAGTTGCACAGTTATAAACTAATAGTAACTCCAATGAACTCAGAAGACGTACACAGATTTAAGGTGTTGGGAGGGTAAGCAAAAGGTTTACATTTATGAGAAATGTTCTCCATGCCAGTCCTCTATCACATGACAATACTTAGAATGGATCTAACGTTTCACAGCTTCACATCACTCTACAGAGGAAAGGGTCTTGTCTCTTTGTCTGTACAGCCTCTAGCACACTGGGGTGCCAGTCCATGACTGAGGCTTCAAGAGTCACTGCAATATAAATAACAAGGGATAATCATTATCCCTAACATTGTCCTCCTTTTGCAGATGAGGCAACAGGTAGAGGCTGGCTTTAAAAAATGAAATTAAAATATTCAGATATTTGCGAAGTGGGCAGACAGTCAGATTTTTTCCATGAAGGTATAATGCCATTTTTCAATCATTTTTTTCAGCCCTGTTGCCTGTCACACAACCAATCAGTAACAGAGGTAGGATCAGGACTCAGTAGTTTCTGGCTTCTACTCCCACACTAATTCCTCATGTTAAGCCACAGTTAACTTCAATGGGAATATTGCACATGAGATCAAAGATGAGAATGATCATGTTTATGTAATGCCCTCTGTCCTCCATAATGCCAGATGATTTACACCCCAGAAATGGGCCCAGCCACAAACTTTGGATCCAAATCCAAAAGGGATTTTATTAGCCAATCCCTGTTAGAGAATTAATAAACTGCTGGTGAATTTCTTCCCATAGGTAGCTGCCAGTCATGGGAGGATGAGCATCCCTGTATATTGTTTGTACAACAGCCCATAGCAACACAATGCACCAGTCATTCACTTCCTGGAATATCATTCTTTCCATACGGTATCTAATTGAAACTGCAGGGGGGCTTATGGAAGTAGGCCCAGAGAAGAGAACACCAGCTGCTGAATTACCAGGCCTGCTTTTACAGCTTCATAGTTTAGGCCAGAAGGGACAGTTAGACCATCTAGTCTGACCGCCTGTATAGCTCTGTCTATTAATTTTCACCTCTACGCTCCTCATGTTGAGCCCAATGACTTTAATTAGACCAGACCTTTTCAATGCTTTGCTCTGGGGCTCTGGTATCCTCACTCACTAGGTGGCATGGCTGAAAAGCAGCACTAGTGATGCTGCCAAATTTTGCTCTTCCAGCTCTATCCTGGACCAGCTGATATCAGGGGATATTTTGCCATTGATCCTTCTAGAAGCAGACTCAGATCCTCAGTTTTGCAGCATCAGAGAAAGAAGTTTATGAGACATTTTGTAGGGAATGAGTTTCATCTGGGAAGAGGAACACAGGCTAATTGTGATTAGCGAAGTAGTTGCCGGGATGAATAATAGCATAATCTCTACTCCCTGTTTCTGTTAACAATGCAGAACATTGCTAAATGGACTCAACTGACAAGATGTATTTGATTTCTTGTGTGGTTGGGACTTAGAATTCCAATGCTTTTTTTAGAGTCATGAGTTTGCCTTTTCTTCATCACAGTGGGCACCAAGAAGTCCCTAAAGTTCATTCTACTTTTCTTTTCAAAGCATTTTTAAATGCATTGATTGAACCTAAAACACAAAAATCTTTTCAATGGAAAGGTGCAAAGGAGATTGGAAACCAATTGCAAGCTCACCCACAGGTGAAAAGGAATTAGGGAATTGACCTTTGCAGAGAGAGAATTCGGATTGATGCTTGCACTGAGTCAAAAGATGTGCTGCAAAATGGATGGGTCTGCCTACCCAAAAGCACATTGAAGGGGTAGCCCAGCTAGAGAACCTGTGTCTTTTCAACATAGGTTTATGCAATCAACAGCTGTGTTCTACAAAGGCTGATAGGCATCCCAAGAAAAATAAAGTTTTGAGAGCACCATTGTCCAGTGACACGTATTTGCTTCTCCTTGCCACCAGAGAGGGAACCAGTCAAGATCCAGATGGGGGATTTTTGGCAGCTGCTGCAGCAACTGCTGTGCACAAACAACAGCATGCTTACACTCTGAAGTGGGGAGCTCTCTCACAGCTTCTCTCTCACTTGCTGCCACTTACATGGTGTCTGCCCTGCCATAATAGATAGGAGTGGGCATAAGTGCCCTGATCTCCTGGAGGGTGTGGCCAAAGCACGGGAGGAGGAATCAAAGAAGCTGTGTACTCTGTGGCTGCACTTTGGGGCCTGGGGCAGGCCACTTGCACCTCTCTGCCCTGGTTTCGTTGTTGGCACCACAGGGAAGAGGACAATATGAATCCCATAAGTGACAGGCACCAAAGCGTAACAATGTGTTTGGTTCATTCTGGGATCCTTAAAGGGAAGGAGCTAGTGCCATGTTAACTCTGGGTTTTTCTTTCTGTCTGACAAATGGAATGAAAGAACAGCTTTGGTTCCCCAGGCAAACTCCCTGTTTCAGAATAACGTCTTCTGGGGGTTGGGCTAGAATGATGTGACCTAGGGCATGTGCTGAGTGAGCAAGTGGGAGAGCAGATCCCCTGAGCTGTGCTATCTCATCTATGCCAAGTTCTGCTACTACACCATGGCATTTCTTAGCTGCACTGAATAAAAGGGTGCTCTGGAGCACTGGGGAACTGAGTGCCTTGGTTTATTATTGTAGGTTTGCTACAGAGTACTAGTAGGGCTGTGTACATCAGTCTGTGTGAATGGAGACTTTTGAATAAATCCTGTGGAAAGCTGCTGAGGTGTGGGTGTTGGTGCAGAGCGAGGGGAGGGAGGAAATGTCTTGGGTGCTTTTTTGTTTCAGGAACTCATAAAAATGGCTTTGCTTTTGAAAAGAGCTAAAACAGCCATCAGGAGCATTCCAGGCCCCTTCCAGGGCTAACTGCTAGCTGAAATGGGCTTTCCTCAGAACTGAAAACACAGATTTGAAAGAGCCCTCCTACTGTTAATCTGAAACTCAATAATTTCTCCTACCACCTCACCTCTCCTAGTGTGTTAATGTTGTAACAATGCATGTCTCTGAATGGCAAGGATCAGGGCAGTAATTACCAAAGTTAATTAGCACAAGGCCATCAGTACTGCTTCATTTCCAGTTATGTCTCTTCTCAGCTTGTATGTGAGATTACAGGACCATTCACTATTCAAGCAGCAGTTTGCTCCCTCTTGAACTTTATGTTCTGGATACTCTCACCATGCATGGCAGACCCATGGCCAGAATGATGAGGGAACTCCATTCATTGAGCTTGGCTTCACAGTCACGTTGGACCAGAGCACCTTGAGCTCTTGAACTGTCCAATTAATTTAGTCATCTATTGCCATAGTTTCCCTATCTCCTTAGGCTGAGGGTCTCAGCCCCAGAAAAATTTAACTCCACAGTGAAAGGGCACATTTGGTCCCACTTTGCATAACCCAAATCTTGGTGTTGCATAACACCCAAACCAGGGTTAACATTCATTTCCATCTTTCCCACCATTTCATTTGTCATTTTCTGTTCCCTAGCTTTCAATCAATCAATCAATCAATTCATAGGGCTGGAAGGGACCTTGTGAGATCATCGAGTCCAACCCCCTGGGAATTGAACCCAGGACCTTCTGCATGTTAAGCAGAGGTGCTATTCCATCCAGCTTCCTTCATTCTAGTTTGCACTGATAATGTACAGATCTGCAACAAAACTGATCCCTGAATCACATCACAGTGTCTACAACAAAATATGGCATTTTTCCAATCCACTTACTTACAGGGTGCAATACTTCAGAGGCCCCATTGTCCTTTCAGCTTCCTTCTTCCCTCCTCTTTCTAACTCATAGGTTCTGCTTCTGCCTTTTTATCCTGCCATCTTGCCATTTTAAGGAATTTCTAGAGTCCTATGTGATTAAAGTTGTACAGGAATGACCCTTTAACACATGCTGATGGAGAGTGAGAAATAGGATGGGGAAAGTGCTGGATTTATTTATGGTCTCCAGAGGTAATAGAAACAATATCTGCTCTTGACCACAGGAAGGCCTCTGGAAGTTCTAATCTCAGGAGAAAAACACAGTCAAATACTCAAGCTTTAATTCAAAGACACACACCGCCCAAACTAGGCACCAGGGATACGTCTGTGCCAGTGGTTCCCAACTAGGGCACCACGGCCCACTGGTGTGCCGCAGCAACTCCCAAGGTATGCCACAAGCATCCCCAAGAGCTGGAGTTAAACTTCCCTCCCTGCTCAGCCCAGCCATGTGGACTGTGCAGGGCTGGGAAAAGGCAGGCGTTAAAGTAAGGGGGAAGGCACTGGAACAGAGTTCTGGGGCCCCCTATTTTTAGGCAGGCAGCATTCTGCCCCCCCTAAAAATAGAGGAAGGTACCAGAACACCAAGTTCCAGGGCTCCCCCCCCCCACAAAATAGCAGGAGCAGCCGGAACGCAGAGTTCCAGTGGCTCCACCTTAAACCCCTCTCCACATTAACCCCAGCCAGCAGTAAGCTGCAGGAGGCTGCAAGTTTGGGAATCTCCCCCTGCAGGGCAGAGCAGCTCCCAGCCGGTCAGCCAGCCTGCAAACAGCTGAGGTAAGGGCTTTTGGGGGGGGAGGCTGCTGGGGGTTGTGTGGGGCAGGTGTATGTGTGTAGCAGAGGTGGGTGGGAGTGGCTGTGTAGCATAGGGTGTGTAGCTGGGGTTGTGGGGTGGCTGTTTGCATGGTGGGGTGTAGCTGGGGGGGTGGCTGGGGGCTGGAGCCTAGTTCTGGACCCTGCAGTGATGGGAGGGTCCATCACAGGGAGCTGGGGGAGGGGAGGATGGGACCCAGTGGGGTGGGAGGGAGCAGCAGTGGGGTGAGGATTTGCCCTGGGTGGCAGGGAGCCACTGTGGAGAAGGGGGAAGTGGGTGCTGTGCCATGCTCCCCTGCCCTACCTTCCCACTCCCCAGGTTCCCCCCTGCTACTCCCTCCCACAAATCCACTCTTGTTCTCCCTTCATTTCTCCTCTCTTGCCACCCTTGTGCTGTTCCTCACATGGCTGCCCTTGTCCTCTTTTGCCACCCCTGCCCTGCTCTGCTGCCCACACTCACTCCTGCCCCCACACACGACTCCTGACCTCCCATGTTTTGCCATCCCTGTTCTGCTACCCCTACTACCCCACATAGCAGCATTTCCAAAACACTGTGCCATGGTTCATGAATATTCATAAGTAATTTAAGTTAATCTGAATATTCATGAGTTTTTTAATGGTGGTGTGCCTCAAAAAATTGGAAGGTATCGTGATGTGCCACAGCAGAGAAAAGGCTGGGAATCACTGGTCTACACAGGAGGGTTAAGCTGACTTAAGTCGACTTAAGCAATTTCATGACCACATTTGGCATTTATTATGTCGACTTAAGCACTTGCTTAAGTCAACTTAATAACTCCTGGCCTTAAGGCAACTTTATTAAGTCAACTTAACAAAATGTGGCAATGTAAGTCAACTTTATTAAGCCAGGGTAGCCACTTAATTTGACTTAATAAAGTCAACTTAAACTTTTACTAAGTAGACTTTAAGCAGGTCCCCAGGCTTAAGTCAACTAAATAAAGTCAACTTAAAAAGATGTGGACTAGCTAAGTTGACTTAATGAAGTCAACTTTAAGTTGACCTTGTTAAGTCAACTTAACTGAGTCCTCTAGTATAGGCATAGCCCAGGAGCCTCTGTCAATGCTATCATCATTAAAAACGTCATGGAGACTTCTTGATGGGGCCACTGCTTCTAACCACCCAACTCCCCAAAGAGCCATAAATGCCAGAGATACAGAATGGCTTCAAGGTAGTAATTTATCTAGTGACTCTTGTATAACAATCCAAGCCAGCAGTGCAGCCGGCTGTTCTCTTCTAATTGTCACCTGTTGCTCTTAGTCACATGATTCCCAAATTACTAGTAATCAGGGGACTGTGCACCAAGGTGTTTTAAACATTTTAATCTTGTCAAGGGCCGTGCCATCTATGAGAGACTTCTCTGGAGATGTAATTTAGACTCAAAGTACTTTGTGATAGATCCTTGCTTTCTACTCAAGCCTTTTTTGAAATGCTTCCCTGCAAAGAAAGACCAAAAAATAATTGTATTTTCTCATAAAACATTTCACTTGAAACCTGTCCCTTGCATGGGAAGAAGGAAGCCTGCCCACAGTGAATCCTGAACAGCCCCCATTTATTATGGTGCCAGCCAGAAGGAATGAATGAGGCCCCTAACACTTTCATTACATCTCTCTTGCTTTAATGATCCCATGAGCCTTTTCAGGCACTGAAGTCACTACTGCTGCTTTGCAGTCTCCTGAATATTTCTCTGTAATTTTAGCAGCACTGCAAGGTTCTCACATGGAGACCTTGAAGTTCTTCATCCTGTCATCCTGCTGGGCTCATTTGATCTTCCCAATTCCCCTTCCATTTTATATTCTTACAGTTGGCAGCCTGAAAAAGAAGTTTTTATCTAATTCTTGAACTCTGGCTTCAGTCAATAGGTGTGGCTTGCATACTATATATACTCCCCGTTAAAGTATTGGCAAACTTGCGAAAGCCATTAGAGACATGGGCAGTATTTAAAGCAGAGTTTGATTTCAGTACAATTTTGTCTCTCTTAGTAATTTTTTTGGGTGGTTAAAGGAACTGACTGATCAATACCTAGACAGACCATTATTACCGTAGTGGCTCGACCTGAAGCAGGATGCTGGGTGCCTTGCAGACTTTAGTAAGGGACAACCCTTACCCCAGGGAGCTCACAATCTAAATAGACCAGTTCCAAAGGGGTACCTGTGTTAGTTTAGTTCAGCAAAATAAACTAGGAGGCCTGTGGCACTTTTAAAGACTAACAAATGTATTTATCATGTGAGCTTTCATGGGAGAAAATCCCACTTTGTTAGACTCTTAAGAGAAGGGATGGAATATTATCCCCATCTTACAGAAAAGAAATTGAGGCACAGAAAGACAAAATGATTTGCTAAGGTCACATAGCAAGTGTATGGCAAAGCCAGAAATTGAACACAGCCCTCCAGAGTCAAGATCACTGTTCCCTCTAAGGTGTGCGGCGCATGGCTGCGCACTTGAAAAAATCCTGCCACGTAGGATTTTCCTGCCCCCGCGCATGGAGCAGTTCAGGGTGGCAGCGTGGCCAAGGTTGGGGCCGGGCAGTGCTGGGCTGGGCCAGCCCTGCAGCTGGGGAACAGCCAGGAGCCGGAGGCAGCAGGCCCTGGGTCCTGCAGCAAGGCCAGGAATCAGCCAGGGGCTCCTGGGCTGGGCTGAGGCTCACGCCTGGACACCGCACTCGGGAGCGTCTCCCCTCAGCTGGAGGGTCTGCGGGCTCGGGTCAGCCCTGCCACTCCTCCCTCCCTCCCCTCCCCTCCCCTCCCTTCCCCGGAGCCTGTGGAGGCTCCGCCGGGGCCTGGCCGTTCGTGGGGCCAGCCCCAGCCTCCAGCCTGGGCTTGTCCTTGCTGGCCAGCACCATGGCCTCCTGCCCCCTGCCCAGCTCTCTGGCCAGTGAAGGGGGCTGTGGGGTGGTCGGGATGGTCAAGCAGCTGGCACGGAAAGCGTGGGGGCAGGGAGGGCGTGTGGGGAGGGGGGAGAAGGGGTCAGGACGGTGGGCTGGGGAGGGCTTGGGGGGCTGAAAGAGGTGGCATGAAGATGGGGAGCTGAGGGGGTGGGGTTTAGGAGGGCTGGAATGGGAGCAGGGAGCTTAGGGAGTTGGAATTGGGGCAATTCTTCAGCTTTCTAAACAAGAGGTATGGCAAAGGGTAAGTGCCATTCATATCCTGAAGTTTGAAAATCCTCAAGTGGGAAACAGGGAGTGCATGGTGCCAAAATGTCCCTTTTATAACTAGATAAAGCTGTGGAGGTGAAAAATCTAAAAGTCAGTTGTATATTTCCTGAAAGCTAGTGTGGATGTTACTTAAGTGGAGTGACTGAACAGCGAGAGTATTTGAGCATGTTAACCCTGTGCCTTCAAAGAACCTGGAACATGTTTTCTCCAGAATCCTATAAATTACAACAATTCATTACGAAACAAACAAGGAGTCCTGTGGTGCTTAAAGACTAACAAATATATTGCTTGCATGAGCTTTCATGGGAGAAAACCCCATTTCATCAGATGCTTTGAAGAACAATTCATAGAGATCTTAGAGATGTAATGGAGATATCAGATAAGTACTTGTTTTAAATATAGTAACAGCCAAAAGACTGGGAATCAAAGGCAGCCATGAGATTATTCTCTTCATTATGCACCCTAATCTGTCCATCAGAAGAAACCATAATGCATTGAAGTGATGTGGTTTTTTGGTAGAGATTTTCTCTTAAGTTGAAATGTAGCCCCAAAATGATGGGGCAGGTAAAGATACAAGGGACTGAAAATAGGCTTTTAAGAAATACTGTAGCCTTATCTTAAAGCAGCTAGAAGCCCATTGTTTTGATTTCAGCTGTGTTTAGCACCCATCTTGTAGCAGCATTTTCCTGAAAAGAGATGTCTGGAATCTTTTTGATTTTTAAAATTTCAATAGAATTTACCCGTCTGGGACCATCAAGACATCTTAAATGCTGCCAATTTCCAAAGGGGTAGCCATGTTAGTCTATTCCAGGAAAACAAAACAAAACAAGGAGTCTCCCACGAAAGCTCATGCGAAAAATAAATCTCTTAGGGTATGTTCACACAGGGCTTTTATTTTGAAACAACACTGGAGGAAGCCCCCCATGCCAGGCAGGAGGGGGGCAGGGGAATCCCAGGGGTGGGACCTCCGGGCCCAGCACAGAGCCTCCCTCCCCCTCCCCTCTCCTATTTCAAACTAGCATGTCACACTGGACATGCTATTTCGATTCCCTTCTTTTCCCTTATTTCGAAAACACTTTTTTTTTATTTTGAAATAAACATCTTGTTTTGAAACAAGCACTTTGTGTATGAACATAGCCTTAGTCTTTACGTGCCACACTACTCCTTATGTGTCTTAAATGCTGTCAGTAATAATTAGCTGGCTTCCCTGTGAACTGTAGCTCTGCATGTAGAACACAGGAGATGAGGGTATTAGGCAGAATTGTGACACATAGGATCTGGATTGAATATAACTTTGGTCTTGGGTTGTTTGAAATCCATGGATTAGTTTCTTTTGATTGTATAGCAATTTGGATAAATTTTAAATAAATTGGGTGATTTTATTAATAAATAACTTTAAATAATTTATATTAATTTTTCATTGGTCTAGATTTTTCAATAATTTTTGTTGCACGAGTTTGCACACAAATTTTATTCAGAAAAAGTTTTGCACACGGGTTGAAAATTTTGCACACAAGCCGCCAAACCTTAGAGGGAACATTGGTCAAGATCATCCTTCACCTCAAGTATGACCTGGCCATGAGTGTTCAGTAACACTGTGTGAAGTAATTGGATGGCCTTGGTACAGAGGCTCATGTCACAAACATCTTTCACTAAAACTGACTCCATTTGAATCCTAGACATCTTTGCTAAAACGACCAAAAATTAGTCATAGATACATAAGTGACTCTGGCCCATCAGGACTGAGACAACTTAGTGGGGCAGAGTATTGGAAAGTACCTGTTGAGTGAACTTGGTGGGAGGAATTTGATCTCTGGGATCATGTCTTGCTCTGCTAGGCCCCTGAAGAGCAGTGATGAGTACAGCTCTTTATCACAATATTTTTGACAAAATAGAAATTTTCCATTAATAATACTATTACTACTACTATTACTAAGAAGAAGAAGAAGAATTTCTATTTTCATCTATCCTTGGAAGGTTTTTAACTGGGGAAAATATTATCTTTTTTTCAGTTGTCAAAAACTGAAAATATCAGTTGTTAGATTTCAGTTAAAATTCCCCAAAAGGTTGGAGAAATGTTCTGATGCAGACAAAAAATGCCATTGCAGGTTTTTGCATGGGGAAAAAATAATGGATGGATTTATCTACCATATCCCTTTCACCGACACAAACATATTCACACCTGTACATCACAGAATCTTGCAAATAAAAGTCTTGTTATGTCACACTGAATGCAAACCACTGGTATTACCAGATAGTTCCTTACAGAACATTGCCTAGTGCTTTGTTCAATCTAGTTTTTAATTTCCCAGTTTTAATAGAATGCTCTACATGTGCAAAGATGAGGATGTGGCACTTTCTGCAAAAGCACTATGATGAGGTTCCATCTGAATTCTTCTCTCCCCAGCCCCAAAGATATTTCTCTTTCTCCAGATGAGTATGTGCCATGAAGCTCCCTGAGGAGCACAGCACCCAGTGGAGAATTACAATTTTTGTTTGTTTTGTTTTGTTTTTGTTTTGTTTTGTTTTTTTAAACCTCATCAATACAAACTGTGGGCTGTGATTTTGAAGCAGAAGCTAGAGGTATTTCCGAAGGAAGCAGAACTGATAATAATTAATATGGCCGGTTCAAAAGCAATTACACCAATTATGTCTTTAATTTAATCACTCTGCAAAAATTGGGTCTCTTAGAAAATGTGAATAAACAGCTCTAAAAATATTAGCTTCTCTCTTGACAGAGGCCCCTCAGGATCCCGGCTGAGTGGGTTCCATCCATCTTAGGCAGGGTGTTCAGCTGTGCAGAGAGGTGACCGTGTGACATGTTATTGATTTTGTCTGTAAACTGATGGGCTAGGCGTGAGAACAGACCTGTGCAATTAACAGAGTCTTCCATTCACCACCTGCACTGGAGCTGCACACTACTGAAGCCAAGACACAAGCTGTGATATTTGTCAGGTACTCTAGGCAGTGCTTCCGTTAAGTAACCCACTAGAGCCTCCCCTGGCTCAGTAGGCATTTGCTGTGTTAACCTCACCTCAGCTGCAAGTTAAGTCTTTGCAGAGCTATGTCGAAGACAGGGAGGAATGGTTATGCTTTCCCAGATTGCTAGGTGCTAAAATGGAACATCTTGTGTATTCCTTCCTTACTCTCCTACGGTACCCAATACAGCTGTCAGGTGCATTCTGGGAGCTTTTGCAAAACACTGTGGGATGCTAAGTGAGAAGCTGGTTTAGCATTTTCATTTGGCACCCACTGGCACAAAAATAGTCCTGAATTAGTCAGTATTTGGCCCCATTGAGCTGAAGCATATTCTCCTCCAAACGGCATTTAGCAGACTTGCAAACCAGCATGAGCAGAACTGTGCTGAGGTGCAAGGGGTGTTATAATTGCCTTGGGGGCAGCAATAGCAGTTAGCATGGCATATTTCAGTAACGTGGACAAGACTTGGCAGCAAAGCTATTCTAGGAGGAAAAGGAATCCCTCTAGTGGGAGAGGTGTGGACACTCTGTACCTCTGCTGCAAGCCTGTGTGGGGTGCCGTAGAATGTGCTCTTGTGTTCACTGTGGGAGACTTGTGTGTCTGCAACAGCAACTAAAACACAAACAGATCCTCCTGGGCCTCAGAGGGAAGGAACTCCTCAGAGTCCTCTGAAATATTGCATGAGGTGATGCTGAAAAATCGTGGTACAGCGTTTGCTGGGTGGACATAGAAGAGCCATTTGCTCCTGCATTACCAAAGAGTCTCTCTCATCCAAGGTGCAAGAGAAGCTCCTGTGTTTGGGCCTCATTCTGCTCTGTCAGCCTCATGCTTCTGTTTACTGTGTGGGATTGGAAAGTCTTTTGCTGTGATTTCCAAAGTGACCGGTGACTCTGAAGTCCTGACCTGAGACACCATAGAGGGGTCTCCCACAAAGCAGGCAGGCCTTTTATTAGGGGACTCTGTCTGGCTCCCCCAAACCTGAGACTCCACAAACCATTTGCCTCATTGAAAATTCTTGGCCAAGCTTATCTTTTGGCTTAGGAGACTGAAGTGCAGTGGTTGGAGAGCAAGTTAGAGGAGTTCCATGTGCATTAAAGCTCTACCTTTCCTGGCCCATGGGGCCCTTCTCACACAGCATCCCAAATAACAAGCTTCTGCTTTCCATGTGCCCCCAGGTTCAGCCCGTATGAGTGGTACGATGCTCACCCCTGCAACCCAGGATCAGACATTGTGGAGAATAACTTCACTCTGCTCAACAGCTTCTGGTTTGGAATAGGAGCACTAATGCAGCAAGGTATGACTGGATCCCCTGCCCCTACACCTCCTTCCGCCTCCACTATGTCTGTAGCTGAAAGAGCTTTTGTTTGGTGCTTGATGTTTGACAGGAGCAACACAGTTGCTCGTACATAGTTGTGCTTGTCAAAAACAACAGACAGTAACAAAAAGAATAACGTGGCAGCCCAGGGCCCTGACTGTCACACAGCAGTAAAGCATTGGAAAGGAGCTATGGCACCATGCGCTGACAAGCACAGACATTGGTTTTGAAATTGTGGAGTTTGTCTCTTAACAATTATAGAAGTGCTTGTCAACACCAGCTTTTTGTCTCAATGCTGGGAAGGCAGTTAGCTGCAAGAACGGGAAGATAGCTCTCCTCTGACAGTTTTACTGCCCAGGGTATCCGCTGTAGTGTGAAGCATTTGTCTTTCCTGTTCCTTTTTCTGATTGAGATGTACCATACAAACCTGGCTAGCTCAGAGAGAAGCAAATCTCCCAAGAGGTCTAGAAAGGTTGTGTTATCCAACTGCACATGTGCCAGGCAGCCTACTGCAAACAAGGCCAGAAAAAGGATAATTAGATAAATGCCTAAGTGGAATTAATCTGATCGATGGAAACCAGCCATGATTTGAGTACAGGAGGCTCCTGGAGACTATGCACTCTCCATGATTTTCATTTCATTTGTAGGCATCTATTCACTGCTTTGTGCAGCTGGTGGAAAAGTGGTTAGAAGTGTCATTAAAACCAATATGGCAAAACTAACAGGGGCAGCACTAAGTGAGTCTGGGACATGAATCCACTCAGCATGAGGCTCCAGTACTTAGACTCTCAAGAAAGTTTAAACATCTCCTCATCTGTCAGAGGATGCTGGATGGGG
Source organism: Podocnemis expansa (assembly GCA_007922195.1). Taxonomy (NCBI): domain Eukaryota; kingdom Metazoa; phylum Chordata; order Testudines; family Podocnemididae; genus Podocnemis; species Podocnemis expansa. Next base: position 56,649,534 of record ML681963.1, on the reverse strand, counting down.
TCTGGAGGATTCTTCTGTGCTCTCGTAACCAAGACCAGCCTATTCTTTTTCATTGCATTCCCTCGGGAGGGGGGAAGAAGTAGTGTGCTCACTTCTTGCTGAGTGATCAAAACAGAATGTGTTTCCACTGTAGAAGCCTCTGTAATTTATTTTGTGAAGCATCTGCCCTGTGGTAATATAGGTAGAATGGAGTAAGTACTTCCAGCAGGACTAACATATATGGAGCCCCACTGCCAGATCTGTCATCAGCGGAGACCTCAGCCTCATCCTCATTATAAAAAGCCCCCATTTTGTGCTATGCTCTTCCAACCCTCTGAGTTCTGGACAGTCTGCACTTGTTGACCTCCTGGGTGCACTGTGAAGCCCATGTGTCTAAGTAGGCACTGCCAGAGGACAGCAGCCATTTGGTTGGGAGGTATGGCATAATTGGTCATGTGATGGGTGGCTGGATGGGAAAAAGATTTTGCTGCTGCTGCTGCTTGGATGGCTAAGGTTTTGGCAACTGTGGCATCGAATGGTGTTTGACATCAGAGTTTTCAACAGACACCAAGAGTGTCCAAAGTACCATGGGTGAGGACAGGGGAGCTCCCACTAGGCTGAAATCTATGTAAATAATAAATAAAGTGAGTTACTAAATCTTAGCATCTCAGATTCAGCCAAGCCTCAGCCTTACTGCTTTCTGTGACAGAAGTTTTGCATCTGCTAACTGTTGTGCCTCTCTTTCATAGAAGATGCAGACCTCCCATTGAGATAGCCCTGCACCTGGCTGTAGGGACCAAAGTTGTAACCTTCCCAGCTACATTACAGTACACACAGTGGAAACAATAGGGAGCACAAGTTTTGTTAGCACAAAGTATGTCAGAAACAGGAAATCTGCCCTCTGAAAATATACTCCTAAAGGGTCAACTGGAAGAGTTTCTTTATGTGTGTGTGTGAAAGAGAGATAAACACAGAGAGAAATATCCACACTGAGTGATAACATGAAGGCACATAGGGTATGTCTACACTTGCAAGTTAGTTTGAACTAAGGAGGCTTAATTCGAACTAATTTAGTACCTATCTACACTAGGCTTTCATTAGTTTGAATTAAGGAATTCCTTAGTTCGAACTAATGACAGCTTAGTTCAAATTAGTAAGACCTGCCAGTTTGTTTGAACTAAGCCCTTAGTTTGATCCTTAGTTTGAACTAAAGACAATGTGGACTAGGATTAACCTTTAGTTTGAATTTAATAAATTCAAATTTAGGGCAGTTAGTTCAAATTAACAAAGTGGACTAATTCGAGTTAACGTTAAGTCGAATTAGTCCACTTTGTTAATTCGAACTAATAAGTTTGAACTAAACTCAAACTTATTAGCTTGAATTAACAAATTCGAGCTAACTTTTTCTAGTGTAGACATAGCCATTATGTTATAATCTGCCTCAGCTGCTTAAATTCACCAGTGGAGCAGCAGACTGCCCCCGCCCCTATCTCTCTCTTTCTCCAGTGACACGACTTTAATAATTTAAGCAATTAATCTGCTTTCAAGATAATCTAACCTACCTCACACCATTCCCTGGCCTTGATAGAATCAGGTTTTATAGTGTGTAAGGCTGAGGGTACAATATTTCTTCCCATATGGCTAGTCAATCATAGTACTCCACTAAAGGGAGAACAGGCAATGTAGATATCCTAAAGCAATGGAATTCTTCAAATAAAGCTTTTCGTCATTCACTAGGCACTGCATCCAAAATATCAGATGTGTTTAAGATCAAGAAGAAGTTCTAAACCTATTAACACATCCACTGCTCCTTGGCAGAGATGAGTCACAAAATACACCTAGATGATAACAGGCAACAGCCCCTCCTGCTGGAGTCCCAGTTTCAAAGGGTTCTCTGGCTACTAATTGAATAAAGTCCAACTGAAAGTACCTTCCAACACCTCATTCCTTCAGTAGCAGTCTAAACATCCTCAGCTAAGGAGAGCTTTATTATGAAAGTAGTTTATAGTGTCTTTCCTCTCTTACGTGTCTTGTACACATCCCCACAACACATCTGTGCCCCATTTTGAGGAGGCTTTGCACCACTGACAAAATGTATTAGGGTGCTTTCCCAAACAATCCTTCGATGCTGTCTATACAAGCAGACATTTGAGGAGTTCTTTCATACCACAAACCTTTGAAAGAGAATGGCTGAATTAGAGCAGTGGCTCAACAGAGTCTTCCAAATATCAAAACAAACTACAAAAGTAAGTAAACTGGACCTGATGATCTTCCAGGGTGCAGAATGTGACAGAGATTCAGAATGCAGGATCCATGCAGGAAACAAAGAGCAGCAGGATCCATTCCCTTCATGTGACCAGCTCTGTTTATAACCTCAGTCTCATGATGTTTTTGAATTCTCGATAAATAATTTTCTTCAGTCAAAGTGAGAGACCACCCTGGAAGACTGGGACTGAAATGAGGGCTGTTTGAGTGAGATGACTTAAATGAGTTCATAAATACTCAGGTATGCCACTGTCCAGAATGAGGCTTACAGATCAGCAGTACCCTGCTTTTCTTGGGTGTCTGGTTGCATAGCCAGGAATGATCGTAACACTAGATCAATGGAAGTACAATACGATATCTGATGATCTGACTGAAAGAGATCTGGTTGGGGGTGGGGGAGAGGATGAGAGGGGTAGGTGATTTAAGGGTGTGCGGGGGGAGGGGGGAATGGAAAGAGTTATTCCAACCATTTTTTAAGCTTAAAAGACAAGTCAGTTTGTACAAGAAGTGTCTAGTACTGTTTTCATGACCTGAACCTCCATTGACAAAAAGCTGTTCTCTCAGGAGCAATGTTGCATTGCTGAATCTTACCTAGCTCCCTGCCATGCACATAGCAGGTTCAGCTCAGGTCTAGTGCAAGCAGGTCCAGCTCCATAGAACCCCTGTGCCCTGAAAGAACCAAGGAAACTCGCTCCCATTGCGATGAAAGGTGTTTTTCCCAATACAGTTCACTCTGCTGGTCACAGCTCCTTTTATAATCTCTGCTTTTCTATTTGGGCTCTTCAGTCCCCCATCAAATGCCATCTGATTTCCCATTTGCCCAGAATGGTGCAAACATTCTGTTTGCGAGAGGCATGAGCTGCAATGGTTAGTGTTTGCTATGGTATTCTGTGACTTATTAGGGTTATAAACTGGGCCAGCTATGCTGTAGAAAGAAAATTGCATGCTAAGATGAAACTTGTCTCACCAACTAATTTCACAGAGATCCTGATTCCAAGTCTGCTGGAGCTAATGAAAGGGTTCTGATGGATTCATAGCCAGGACCATTTACATCAGAAGTTTATTCCGATGAGTTACATTTGACCAAACAGGGGCATACTTGTTACTTGACTATCCAATCCAAGCAGTTTGAATTTCAAATATGGAGTACAGGTGCAAAACCATGCACAAAAGATTCTCTAAGCAAGGGTTTGTTGGCAAGTAATTTTAAAGTAAGGAATAAAATGCAAGACAATTTTTATCTGGTTGCAGACAATTCAAAAACAGAGAAATGAAATGTATCATGTACATTAATTATGAATTATTTCATCTAGATGCACTGATGGGCATGGCAGGGGAACCAAAATAACCCAAAACACAAGCTCTGCAATGCTCACAAAAACCGCCCTTCTGTGTTCCCCCTACTTTCACTGTAGCAGCATTTGTTTATTAAAGATTCTTCCTAGAGCTGAACTGGCCTCTTGGACCAGGTCATACCGAGAGAGACACTGTAGAAGAATGAACCACTCCCTTACTGGATGCAGTTACGTTAGAGGACCAGTGTTGTTTTTAATTCCATTCTGCATCTAATTCAAAAATTATTTTCAAAGCCAGGCCTTCAACCACATCAAAGGACAAGATGGAGCAGAGCCGGAACAAGTTCTTGATGGGAACTGAAATGACAACATTGCTTCCTCAGGCAGCTAATGTGGGGGAAATTCTGCATGATGTGCTGTGCTTTAATACCACACTCCTTAAAAGTCATTACAGAATCCAACTTTCCATGCAAATTCCAGATCAGAAATGGCTTCTGATTGCAGCTGTTTCAAACCCACCCCCTTTTCCTTCTTTTAATAAGTGTCTCAGGAGATTGCAAAAAAATAGCACAGCCTATTTAGTCCTTCATCTCTCTTCAGTCAAAGTTATTCCAGACATGTAACACCTTTCATGTTCTAGCTCCAATGTTTCTACCTCCAGCTGATATTCAAAGTAATGGATGGTGATAGTTTCTTTCTTGCACTGTTTGATTTTTTTAAAGCTTTCTCTATTTGAATACTCTCCCCAGAATGAGGCCTTTGAGAAGTAATTCATAAAAGCAAAGCATTTTTAAATGGCACAGCAAAATACTCATAAAAGTTCATAAATGGCTTGCTAGTTAAATCTCATAAAAGCAGCCTAGTTAATTACTTCAGTTTTGAAGGTTTCCTGTAAATTGTGCACTGTACCCAAGGTCAGCAATAAAGAGAGAAAATTCTGCAAATGCTACAGAAAAAACACAGATTTCCTTGCATGCAAGACGTCTGGGTAATTTGCATTAAAAACAATTGGCTTAATTTGTGCAGTTGTTACAGTTCAGCGATGTGACCTAGTGCTTGAAATATGCACTGTTTTCTTTGTATTTCTTTTCTCTATTTTCTGATTCCTTTACACTGCATTTCCTACTCTCCAAGGGTCTGAGCTGATGCCCAAAGCTCTGTCTACACGGATCATTGGCGGCATCTGGTGGTTCTTCACGCTCATCATCATCTCGTCCTACACAGCCAACCTTGCTGCCTTCCTCACGGTGGAGAGAATGGAATCTCCGATCGATTCAGCAGATGATCTGGCAAAGCAAACAAAAATTGAGTATGGAGCTGTGAAGGATGGAGCTACCATGACCTTCTTCAAGGTGAGATCAAACACATTTTTCCACCCTCAGGGTGGAAATACAAACACACGATGAATGGTACCAAAGTGATAGTTTTAGATCAGTGGAAATAAGAGCAGAGAAAAACCAGTTAGGTGCCTAGTCCATTTCCTCTCCCCCAAATGTAAGATTTTTCCTTCTTGCTTCCCTGCTAGGACTTTGATCACACCTATTTTAAGTCACCAGGTGATGGAACTTCGAAAGTTCCATTCTGCCACATGCTAACTGATGTTAGAAAGTTTAAATTGCAATGATTTTGCTGCTTCGGAGATACAAAGCACACTATGCAGTGCCAGGTGAGATGCTCCAGATGGAAGGTGTATTCCCAAATCAAAGCAGAGCTTCTGTGCTTATACCAAAGTCCTCCAGGAAGTCTTTTTTTTCCTGAGGCATCTTCCAGACCTTCACATCTCCCCTAATTCCTCTCCTCCACCTGCTCAGTGATGATTCCTTGAAGCCCTCGTAGAAAAACTCATAGGGTTCTAGATGAATTCAGAACTGAACTGAGAGATTAAAAATGAAAACTAGAGATGGACAAATGCCACGAACACCTTTCCACTTTTTTTTGGTTGCATTTTAAGCAACATTTTTGCACTGAAATATTAAAGTAATCGTGGTATATTAGCATGAATGCTCTCACAGAGAATTTGAGACTTTCTGGGAGCTTTCAGAACAGAAACTGAGTTTTACATTCACTGTATCAGAGAATAGAAACACCACCAAATGTCTGATATGACCTATCACCACTAACCAAAACAGCTCAAATAGGATGAAACAAAACTCAATGAATAATTTTGAAGAATAGACAAGTGGTTCAGGCCAAAGCTCAGATCTGCTAACCTTTCTGTGGTAAACCCTTGGAGCCTTGCAAATCCATGGATGTCTGCTTCATAACCATGGACAATTTTTGTGGATCACACATCAGATGCAGATGCAAATTTTGCATCCACCCAGGGCCCCACTCATTTTTTCTCATAGGTACTAAGGGAGAGGTTGGTTTGCATCGAGAGAGTTTTTTATTTACTTGTAAGAGCATTAGGAAGGGGTTGAGTAGTTATTGATCTAACAATGTGGTACCAAGTAGTCTGTTAATTGTTATGGTATTTATTAGTTTGAAATTGTCTATTTTAATTTTTATTGGGACTTGTACAGCACCAGGAGGGGCACCTGTTGATGGTCTTACATCTTTGATAAAACAAAAGAATAAACAGAATAAATAAATTCAAGAAAATCATTATCTGTTTTCATTTGCAAGGAGATTAAAGTCATCAGATAAACTTACTTTATGTACTGCTAATGAGAAAAAGACCCTTAGTTCTGCCTTGGGCCTATTACATACAATGCTTGTGTAGTATCAAGTTATTCCGTTATGACAAGGTTCTTGTGAGAACAATATTTTTTGCCCAGCTCTGAGTACAATGGACCAAATATTTCACCTTACTAGGTCAATAGAATTGCAGCGCTGGAATTTAGGAATCTGCAGGTGCATGAATATTTCCAGGATCATTCTACCATGGACTTCAAAAAACAACCTAATGGGAGTGGCACCCTGTAATTTCCTGACTACCTCGCTTCATGTGCTGGGAGGAGCTAAGAAACACAACATGCCAGATGTGGACCTGTTCATTGTCCTAGACCTCAATTTTCAGGCGTGACTAGTGTTTTGAGGTAACTAACTAGGGGCCAAGTTCCCAGCATGCATCTATACAGCACTTTCTGAAAATCGGGTCCAGTGAAGGTTTCTCAAGATGAAAATTTAAACACTAGTCAACAAAGTACCTGGTGTGTGATGGACATCATTTTCCTGCTATGATCCCATAGAGAACAGCCATAGAGAACAAACATCAACCAGTTTTCAGGCAAGGTACCAGTTGCTGGGACAGACAGAAGGTTCAGAAGATGTTGAATTTGCTGGACAAGCTTTATCCAAATGGCACTGAAGAGGCGTTTTAATTTGCCTAACAATGGATTTGGGGTTTCCATTCTCTCCCATCATACAGCCTGTCAAATCCAAACACATAGCAAGAGTCAATACTTTTCTGCTTTAATATGAGCATATTAAAGAACCAATCTTTCTTCATTCAGGAAATAATAAAACAATAGCATCTGACGGGACTTAGGTAGTAACTAACCATTGTGACGTACATCCAGCCTGTGTTAATATTTTATCAAGCACTGAGTGCCTTGGAGAAAAAGATCCATAGTGAAAGAAAACAACAAACCTATTCAGAAAATAAACCAAAGAAAGGGGAATCTGATACTTGCTTTCATCTCTTGGCAGTTCCTTTTCAAATTCCATCTTAAGGCTTTTAAGCCACACCTGTGAACAAATGTGCTGCATGCTGCGCAGTGCTACCAATACAGTGCATCCAAGCCATGGAAAGCAAAGCACATTAATTCCTTCCATTTTAAAGGAAATTAATTTCAGAAGTTGTCCAACACAACGGAGAACATGCAACCACTGTCACATTTTACTGCTGCTATACAGATGAAAATTAATTACGAGATTTAAAAAGGTCTTTGAAACCATAATTGGGTTGTAAAAGTATGTGTTAAAAAGGGAGGGAGAGGACAGTGGAGAATGGGAAACAGGGAGGAATTTTTCTAGGAATTAACCTCCTTTGCTGACATGACTTTATGGATTTTTATGTTTTGAGGCTAAATTTTATGTTTTGAGGCTAAATTTTAAATAGTCTCTTGCAAGGAAGAGAATGCAGACTTTTACCCAAGGCTCTCCAAGTAATAACCAGGCGGGTATGTTGGACTCTGATTCCCCAAAGCATGTGCTTAGCTACATAGGTGATTAGTAAGGAGAAGTTTTTATCTCTGATGACTGTCTGTCTGGTGGCCAATGTGAGACAAGATGCCAATCCAGCATCACTACACTGGAATCCCACTGACACTTATTGACTCCCCCTTACTACATATTTGAACACCTCACCGTTATACATAACTTTGGCAAGTCACTTCAGCTACACTGTGCCTCAGATCCCCCACTGTAAAAACAGGGATAGGACTTCCCCATCTGACAGGGGTGTTGTGAAGCTAACATCATTAACAAAGTCTATGGCTGAGATAGGAATTTCAATCTAGTGCTCCAGCTGGTAGCTCATCCTTCCATGCACATAACAGACCATTGGCATGGATTGCACTGGTGTCAGCATATTTAATACTGCACAGCTGCTGATTAAACCATGCAGTAAGAAACCAGATTTGTGATTGTTCTTCTATAGCCAAACACAGAATTATAATCTTGAAGAGGGAATGATATCATTATTATATTTCTCCCTTTGTTAAATATTTCCAGTCAAGGATCTCAATGCACTTTTTCAATATTAACATCAGTGTAAGGCAGGGCCATAACTAGGGCAGGACAAATGGGACAAAGCCCCAGGTGCCAAATTTTAGAGGGCACCAGACCAACCCTACCTGGCCCCAAAGAGGAATGCACCCTTGCCAAAAGCATATTCCGCCAGGAACGAGACTAGGGCTGGGGATGGGGAGTTCATCTAACGCCCTGCCCCTGAGCATGCTCAGGTTCAGGGGCATCACTGTGCTGGGACCAGCAAGGCACAGACCCTGCATCTTCTGGCTGGCAGTGCAGTCAGAAGAGGTCCAATCTGGCTCCGGGCCACTGCCAGTGAGCGGCAGAGGCTCAGAGATGGCTCCTGCTGCTTGTGGGAAATGGCAAGAACCGTCTCCCTCTTTGAGTCTCCTGCAGGAGGCTTGAAGCCAGAGACAGTTCATGCCACTTCTCACAAGCAGCTGGAGCTTTCTCCAAGCCTCCAGTCTCTTGTGAGAAGCAGCAGGAACCAGGTCCAGCTTCGAGCCTCCTGCAAGTGGCCCAAACCAGATCCAGCCCCTGCTGCTGCTGGCAAGCAGCAGCGGATGGTAATGGACTGGGCCCTAGAGCAAAATGGGGGGTATAAGGAGACATGGAGGGTGGGGCTGCTGGCCCTGGTTCTCGACCTGCCCCCCAGTAATGCTCCTGCTCAGATGCATGCTGGGGTGGGGGGCAGAGAAGCCTCTGGCCACACCATGTGGTCCGGGCAGCTCCAGCCTCCTGGGACCCATGGTTAGGTAAAGGGAAAGGCACATGCACCCTGAGGACCAGGACAGGAAAGCCAGTGGCTAGGTGGGTGGGGACTCAGCTTGGTCGGAGAGGAAGGCATCCCCCACCCAGCCCTGGCTGCGCTTGGCTGGCAGCAGAGACGGCGCCTGCCCAGCCAGGGGAGTGGGGCTGGGTCCAGCTCTCTGCCGCCAGGATGATCAGGCTCTGGGCTGGATCAGGGTCTGAGCCAGGGGGAGCATCTTTGGGGCTGCTTGCCCCCAGTGCTAGAAGACCTCATTATGGCCCTGGTATGAGGTAAAGGGTAAGTGCTCTGTGTGCATAAGCCACAGATTCCCTGCTAACACAGAATGGCAGGATTCAGACAGATGAGGGACTTTGATTCTTTGGATGATGAAAATGTGGCTTCTTTTCTGATCTGGCTAGTAGGCTAACACTACTGAGGAACGTACCTTTCCCCAACCTCTTTGTACTTTTCATATAATTTCACTTCAGTTAGAAATATATGGACCAAAATGTGACAAAATAGTTCACATCTGAAAAACTAGATTGTGCCTGGAACCCTGTAATAAACTGAATGGGTACAGCATAATAGCATTTAGATTAGCCAGTCAGCAGTTTAATAGCCAAGACTCATTAAATGGAGCTGGTGTTCTGAATTTTAACAGGAAAGAATGGAGCATTTCCCTGCAGATTCATAGCCTGCTTTTAGTTATAACGATGGTGGCCAGCAGCTAAACTTTCCAAAGGCCATGCTTATTTTGACAGGCAGCATATATGGATTCCTAAATACATAGGATTTCTGAGGAGGGGTGTGTGCAAACACAATTTAGAATATCAAACTCCAGTCACTCAGTGTCAGTCTCCTTGTTGCAGCGCAGTTGGTATATGCTAGCTCCTCTTTAGCATGAGCAGCTGTTTCTTGTTACCTTCATATGCAGTAAAAGCATAGAAGAGCCATTAGAAGGAGGTTGCTCTTCCTGTTGCACTTTAACTACTCTTTGTGATGAGGTTTCTATGTGAAAATAAAAGTAAACTCTGTGCGTGCATGCATGTGTACACATGCCCATGCACTTTGATGCAAACTCTGGCCCAAATGCCCCAGGGGTGCAATTCAGCATCCATCACAATGGCTTCAGTACAGCTATGCTAGTGTACCCCAGCTGGAGGTCTGCTCCAGTGTTTGTAGAGACACTCTTTCTTCATTCTGTTCATCAAGGGATGATGCTGGGGCAGTCATCTTTGAGACACAGTAAACTATGTAACCATGACTCTGGACAATTGGAGACCAAGTGCATCCACACTCTGTAATACCCATCACCTCCTGGACACACAGAAAAGCACAGCAGCCTCTGCAGTCTATTTTAAAGGAGTAGCAGTCATGGCAACCCTTGAAGGGAACCAGATATCACATCCTACTCACTGGAGGAAAAGTGTTCCATGATTGATGGATAGGGTTGTTCCTCATAAGATTATCACCACTCCCCTTCTTTGTGGCTAATTATAAAAGTTTCCTATCACCCAACCTGGGAGTCTGTCTTCCCAGCTTCTCCACTTCCCAACTTCCTGCATTGTTGTTTGCTAACTGTACTGCAGAGACTCAACATGTCACTTCAGTCTGCAGCTTCTCTCGCCTATAGGAATGTCGTAGATAATTGCAGATGAGGGCCAAGACAGGAACATCTGCTGCTGCAAGGAGAACACTATCAAGGAGCTGTCAGTTGTGGAGGAAACAGAAACACTGAGGAGAGGAAAGCAAAAGTCTCTGACTCTCAGTTACCTGAGCAGATTTCCCATGGGTCAGATGATGTCCCTGTCTGTAGGCAGGGAGACATAGGCCCAGATTTTTAAAGCTGTTTAAGTATGGCTTCATTCAACATCATAACACCTATTTGATTCAGGAGTCTAAGTCTTCTTTTCAGAAGGGATTTAGGCACTTGACTTGATGCAGAGTGTCTAAGTAATTTTTAAAATGTGAGCCAGAGCTCTTAGAGGACTTTATCCAAAGCCCACTGAAGACTTTGGAAAGATACCCCTTTGACTGAGGTCTGTAAAGGTTCTATCAGCCAGGCCCATCTGCGGCTTTGCTCACCTAGAGACCACTGACTGGGACTAGCTTGTTTTGTTGCCAATCTGACTAGCTGTTGCCTATGGAAAGCAAAGAGAAACGTTTGCGAATTTCATTGGTGAGTTTCATCATTGTAGAAAGAGCTTATGAGAAGCCGTTTACTGCCTCGGAATGGCAGTCAGATAAGCTGGAAGATGAGGGTTCCAGGAATAAAAGAGTTCAATTAATTTGGGAACTGCATCTGGTTTCCACTATGGAAAATACTAGAAATACTGTTTATGTGTTAAGAAGGATGCTATCTCTCTCTCAGAACAAAAATGCTGTTTTAATGTGCCTTTTGCAGCATTCATATATATATCTTCTTGTACAGAGATGTTAAATTCTCAAGATTAAGTATCTTCTTTTGGTCAAAATCAATTTATTTCTTTATACAGCCTGGAATTGAAAAGCATAAGCCTGAAAGTTACTTTCTTGCCAATTTCACTGATAAAAAAAGCATATATGTCTTGGCAAGTCACCTTTATTTTGGCTCCTCTAAACTATTCCATTAATTTATTTGGGTGACTGGTCTTGAAACACTGATTATTAAAGGTAGCTTCTGAGCTGTGACTATAAAGAATAGAGTCTAAGTCATTTGCAATGTTCATCACATTTGCTACAGTCGGTGAGCTTGTTGTTCAGTTTTGTTATAAATATGTTTGGTTCAAAACACAAGGGAGGGTCAGATTCAGAAACAGCTGCATCAGTTTATCCCACTTGTGTAAATCAGTGTAGTTGCCCTGATTGAAGTAGAGCTACCCTGGCCGTGATCTGGTCAGTATGTTTCTTTATGTATAGATATCATAGGCAAGCCCTGCTTTCCAAGGCAGGCCCCTTTGACAATCTAGTTTCCCTGTCAGATGCAGTCAGGAGATGATCATTTAATACTAGTCCTTAATACTCCAGAGTAAGTGAGCAATCCTGCAGCAAGCCAGATTTGGGGCTTACACAGAGTATCAGAAATCTTTCCATTATTCCCACCTGCCCAGATGGTGCATGTTATCAGTGAGACTGGATATCTAGATAGCAGATGGACATCACTTCAGATTGACTCTGCATTCAGACACTACCATTAATTTGAACAAACTACTCTATTAAAACTAAATGGCAATTCATTAGTACGAATGTGTTACTAACATCCAACCACTGTGTAGCAAACATCCATTTAGAACAGTTGATGAGTCCCAATACAATTTTTTATATAATAATCACTTAGTCTTTAAATCAAAAGGTGACAAACACCTGATTAACTCCAAAGCAGGCACAATTAACTACTTTCTTTATTGACTGTCAGTTTCATACCAGGCAATTATGGTGCATGTTCAAGAACTCTTTGATTATTAAAAATACACTCTCTGAGGTACGATAACAATTTAAATGGGAGCTAATTTGCTTCTAATCACAACCTAATCCAAACTAGAATGCATTTGTTTGAAGTGTGAATGGAGATTTTTTAGGTCTCAGTAAGGGAGGCTTAAGAGCATGAGCCCATGGAATCTTTTGCTTTGGACCTTTAAAATTCCTCCATCCTTTTGGATGAAGGAGTACCAGTTTCACAGCAACTCGGTGCCTTTTGATAGAAGTCGCTTTTGTAGGATCAGAAGTTTCCTGAAATGCAGAAAGAACAGGAAATGCCAAGACTGCAAGTCTCCCCATCTTTAACAGTGGAGGGGTAATGGACCATGCCTTCAGATTGCACTAACTTTTTGCACGAGTGCATTTATTTCTTCCTTACCTCTAAATCTAGCTATGATTGGACAAGTGTGAGCAAGTAACTAGCTAGCTAGAGGTGGAAGACTTTTATTTTTTTTTCTTTTAATAAGAAAAAAAGTTAGCACTGTACAACGGAGCAGTAGCTTACATTAAACTCTGCTTTGTTTTCACCAGCATTTTACCTCCTCTTAGTTACCTGGTATTAGCTAACATGGGTAAGAACACACTTTTACCCTAGTGAAGATATGGCCAATGTGACAAGCAGCCTTTTGATCTCAGGATATTGTGAAGTTGCTAAAAGCATGGAGTGGAGGAGAGCAAAAGAGGTGGAAGGAACTTGCTAATGAATTTCAAGCTATAGCTCTGTTCTGGGGATCAGAGTGCCACATTGGCTCTTCAAAGTGCCTCTGTGCCTGTTGCTGGGTCTTCAATTCTGTTGGTTCATTAGGCTGGCATGAGTGACTGTAAGTAGTTGTTGCAAAGCGAAGTGCACTCATCAAAGTGTGATCTGAAGAGAAGAGAGCATTTGCCATTGACCCAGGTTCATACTTCAGGATGCAGAATGAAAAGCTGGGAGATGCATGGCTGTTGTAGCACAATTCCCTGCTGACCAACCAAGGTTGTAGAATGGGCACAAACAAGGGCTGCCAAGATGGAGGGAAGAGTACATGACCATGGCATTCCAACTACTATTAAGTTTTTTCTTTCCATCAAAGGGGGTGATTGGAGGAGGAGTGAGGAGAAAAGTGGTTTTTCTGTAGTAGAGAGGCTTGTCGCATGCAATTTAAGTTGCCTGAAGAGCTACACTGCCTCATGCAAGTGCTATTAGTGTCCCTAAATGCAGCCTATTGATTTTTTGCCAGTTTACTTCTCTCTGTGCTTTAAACTGGGAGAACACTGTTATTGTTAAAGAGCTCTGTGTCAACACCCAGGGAGCAGTAAATGGAGAGAGAACCAGAAGGCTAGTGAACTCAAGGTCTCTGATGTGAGCTATATAAATGTTAAACAAGTCTTTCTTGGGGAGGAAGGTGTGTTATTCATTTCACTTTTGCACTCCTGTGTACAGATACTTAATAATGTTCTGTGGCCTAAATTTCCTGCTCCTTTTTGAGACCCAATAGATGCCCCAAATTGACATCACTACATGGGCCTCATCCATATCTAGTGTAAATTGCCATACCTTCACTGAAGCATGTGGTGAGTTACATCAGTTGAGGGTCTGGCCCACTGGGTGGAATTCATTGCGTCAGGATGTCACAAGGAACGACTTGATTGGGGAAGGTGTATTGGTTGAGGTGTCAGGGTGCTAATCTGAGGCACAGGAGACAGGTGTCCAATTCCCCCCTCTGTCACAGAATCCCTGTGTCATTTAGACTTCCTCTACCTGTAAAATAAGGACAAGCATTTCCCTTCCTCATAGAGAGGGAATGGCTATTAAAAACTGTGAAGTCCTCAGATACTACAGTAATACCTAAGATAGGTAGATTTAGTTCTGGGGCACACACAACTCCTCTTAGAACACTTTCATTGGTTAATCTTAGTTGCATAGCCAGGTACTCTGTGGAAGGAGTAAATTGCAGCCACAGGTGTATATTTAAAAAGCATTCATTTCTTCCATGACTGATAAGACCACATTCAGGGATGTCCGAGTTCACCTATTTGTATACTTAAGGGATGCACTAATTAATCCATTGAATCAAACAACCACTTTGCCAAAAGATTTAGGAAAAGAAATAGATGTATATCCAACAGCAAAGCCACATGGGCAGGAACTTGACCTCAGAATGTATTGCACAGTCACCAGCACCTTCCTTCCTGCAGATCTCTCCCTGAGACCCGTGGCTGCTACCTTGCTCTGAAACATCAGTAGAAGAATTTAATTTACATGATAGTGTGAGAATGCTCAGGCAAAGCAAACACAGCTTTTCAAAGTGAATTATGTAACTGCAATGCTCCGAGGTCACCCTCCACTGGGAGATGTTCTAGACCATGATATTCCTATGTCACGAGTGGTCAGTCCCTGCAGGTCTCTTGGGAGCAGCTGTAAGAGGCCAGACCTTCATACTCAGTTTAGCAATCATTCTGCTCTGCTTGAAAATGATCATTCTAGATTTAAGAAAAAAATGTACATTGTAATGGTCAGAAAGGTTAATTCCATATAGCAGATGATGAGTCTGGGCTCCTTGGCCCTAAGTGAATGCAGTCACTTACATTAACATTGCCATTTGATTGTCTCCTTATTGGTTGTAATAAAAAGAGAAGAGTGATTTTACTAATAATGAAGTCAAATACATCCATGCCTTAATGGGTATTGGCACTGGTTAGAGGTTAATGGGCCCAGGGGCAAAGTCACATTTTTGTCCATGGTGAGATCTGCAAAGAGCAGCTGAGCCGTGCTTCATGTAGGCTATGCATGGAGCCATAGACGCATCGCTGTACTGGCTGATGTCATGGGGTTCATCAGCTCATCTCTGGTCTCACTTTAAAAGAATAAAATGGAAATGGAAATAAGAATGGCAAGCAGCTTCCTCCCATCTGTATTTCATGCTGGCTTTGACTGCCCAAGGTGACTTGTTCTGTCTAAACAGCACCTAGCACATGAGGTTCTGTCCATAGTGAGGCTCATAGGAGCTATCCCACTACAAGTAAATAAATAATAAATAAATATCCTTCCCCATCTACACAACAGACCCATTGGTTTCTTCTCTCCTCCCACGGAGAAATTGTACTTGAGAACTCCTTCAAGAACCCCTCCACACACCTTAGAGCTCCTCAGCCCCAGAGCACTGAGCCATTTCATGTATCCCACACTATAGGCCAAAAGCACAAAAAAAGCCAAATATGGCTTAAATGGTATTATGGACTTGTTTCATGCTCTGTCTACATGTCAATTTATATTCCTATCACATCCGGCATGAGGATGAGATTTTTTGACATACCCCACCATCCCCGCCCTCCTAACACACTGTAATTTCATCAAAGAAACAGTCCGCACACATGATGCGTTCTCCAAATCCGCTCCTTCTTGCTCAGCTGATGGTATCTGCCTGCATGCTGTAGGCTGCTATCTTGTGGAAACATATAGGAAAGGAGATTGAGGAGAGAGATTATCCAACTGTTTGTCATGGAAAAAATAAATGGTAAGATTGAGCAAGCCCCACTGCTCCCCCTACATAACTCTTAAAAAGAGGTCTTATTTTGAAGAGCTTGGAAATTTCCTCCCATATTTTCCATTATTAAAAGAGCTACGGTCCTCAGAGATCCATTCCCAAAAGATGAAGAATTTCTCTTAGCCTTTTCATGTTTGTTTAGTAATAAGTGAATAAGCAGACAAGCAGAGTAGGAACTAGACCTGCTTGGCACCTACAAAGAACCCAGTGTTGCATGCCAAGGCTTCAGTTTGTTTGGTAGAAATCTAGTTCCACGTGTATTTCTGGGGTGCCAGGGGCCTCAGATATACCTGTGGAAGCAGATGTCTATTGCTTCTCCTGAAATCTGACCCTCCTTCTCTAGCTCCACTCTTTACAGTATACTTCTTGCAACACCTTCTGAAGTGCAGTGATTGCCCTTGTGGCTTCGCCATGGAATACATATCTATTGATTTTAGTGTAGCATTTGACCAGATGGTTGTGTGATGCATTGGGTTAAGCAGTACATCTAGTAAGCATACAAAACGATGAATTCACAAATCCCTGAGTGAGGTCTCATTATTCATGGAAGAAATAGCTGTCTTTTAAATACACATTCACAGTAGTAGTTTACTCCTTCCACAGAGTACCTGACCATGAACTAAGACTAACCAACCAAGTGTTTTAAGGGGATGTGTATGTGTGTAAGTTTCTGTGGGACTTTCCCAAACCAATGCCTACCACTTAATCATTTTTTGTTACAGCTTGAGTATAAGACACTTCAAAAGGCAAGCTAACCCAGGTGGGATCATGCTATAATCTTAAAGCAAAGAAAACAAAATTACTTTATTCCATTCTAGTAAAATGTTGAGTGAGAAAATGAAGACAAAAATTCATATCATATGTTAGTCCAGAAAATGTGTAGCCCCTATTCCAGTGGAATGCCTGCCAATAGAGGAAAAAAAGGTCTTTGTGGCAAAATAGAACAGATTTATAGAATCTTAGAAGACCAGCTAGAACCTGTCAAAAATGACTGGGGAAAATCAAAAGGGAATTCATTAAATCCTTATTTATTTTAATTGATTAATAGCTCTTTAATTACAACATTTTTTGCAGAAGTTCTACAGTCAGCTAAAACTTTTCCTTGGTAGTTTGTATCCTTCATGTAAACTAAGATTTTCATGGTTTCTTCCTCAAGTAAGCACTACATACAATTGACTGAAGAGTCAGTGTGAAATATTGGATACAGATGAAAGCATAGCTGAGAGCTTTATAATTCTGACAAGTTCCAAAGGGGCAGCCATGTCACCAGAGTTAACCACGCCTGGGTTTCACTGGCTGTTACTGTCCAATTTTTAAATCATAGAATCATAGGGTTGGAAGGGACCTCCTGAGGTGATCTAGTTCAACCCCCTGCTAAAATCAGGATCACTCCCACTAAATCATCCCAGCCAGGGTATGGTCTAACTGAACCTTAAATATCTCCAAAGACAGAGATTCCACCACCTCCCTAGGGAACCCATTCCAGTGCTTCACCACTCTCCTGATGAGAAAGTTTCTCCTAATATCCAACCTCAACCTCCTCAGCTGTAACTTGAAACCATTGCTCCTTGTTCTATCCTCTGTTACTACTGAGAACAGCCTAGCTCCCTCCTCTCTGGAGCATCCCTTCTAGTAGTTGAAGGTTGCTATCAAATCCTCCCTCAGTCTGGTCTTCTGCAGGCTAAATAAGCCTAGATCCTTCAGTCTCTCCTCATAGGTCATGTGCCCCAGCCCACTAATCATTTTTGTTGCCCTTCCCTGGACTCTTTCTAGAAAATTTGTCCATATCATTTTTGTAGTGGGGAGCCCAAAACTGGACACAGTACTCCAGATGTGGCCTCACAAATGCTGAATAGAGGGGAATAATCACATTCCTCAATCTGCTGGCATTGCTCCCACTGATACAGCCCAGTATGTCATCAGCCTTTTTGGCTACCAGAGCACACTGTTGACTCATATCCAGCTTCCCATCCACCATAATCCTGAGGTCCTTTTCTACAGTACAGCTGCTTAGCCAATTGTTCCCCAGCCTACAGCAGTGCATGAGGTTTTTCCGTCCTAAGTGCAGGACTTTGCACTTATCCTCAGCCATTTCACCTTTATGAATTACAATGAAGTATGCAGCTACAGTAAGGTATATATCTTTGCCATGCCAAGACTCCTAGGCCATTGTGATGTCAGAGGCGACTCAACCAATTGCTCCCAAAGAGCAATTGGTTGAGTCACCTCTGACATCACAATGGCCTGTCACATTGTACACTTCACATCACACACGCACATAGCAAATTAGTACAGTTGATTAGGGTTGGAAGGGACCGCAAGAGGTCATCTAGTGCAGTGGTTTTCAAACTTTTTTCCTCAAGACCCAGTTGAAAAAAAAAAAATTATGACCCTGACCCAACAACTACATCTTTCAGGAAGTTCCAAAGTTTGTTTCTTTCAGCAATGCATTCCAGTGTTGTGGTGGTGGCAGCAGGAGGTGCCGCAACCCAGTACCTGAAGGTCTCTGACGCAGTAATGGGCCCCAAACCAAAGTCTGAAACAGAGCCGTGACATGGCGATCCGGCACCCAGGGCACATTCTGATTGGAACACGCCTCTTGCCATTAGCAGTGCTTGGGGCTGGTGCCACGAAACGCGCCCTTTAATAGAGTGGCTCCATTGAATGGCTCCGGTGCACCCAGGGCAAAGCCCCATTGGCCCCACCACAGTTATGGCCCTGGTTTGAAAACCACTGATCTAGTGCAAACCCCTAGCCTGCTCAAAGCAGGACCAATGCCACACCCCAACCAAGACTTTTGTCAAGCTGGGTTTTGAAAACCTCTTAAGGATGGAGATTCCACCACCTCCCTAGGCAACCCATTCCAGACTCTTCTCTAATGTTTCTGTGCATCTGTTTATGTAGAAATGTAAAGCCTGTTTGACAGTTAAACATCTCAGATGGCACACAGATTGCCTGTGATGCTTGAAAGTTGGAGAGAGTGAAAACCTATTCTCTAAAACACTCTCTCTTCTCTGCCACTGGACTGAAAGATAAAGGGTTAAGCAGAATTCAGGTTATTATTATTCAGAATAATTTAACAGACATATTGGAAGCCTATCGTAATAGCAATTTCTGCAGGGCATCCAAGCAAGATGTAATTGTGCATTGCTGGAATGCACAAATGTATTTATAAATTTAGGTTAGAAGCTCTTTGAGGCAGGGACTACCTTTTGGTTGTGTGTATCCTATAACAGTGTTTCCCATAGCAGTGTTTCCCAGCCTGGGAGCTATTGCAAGGGACCATGAATACATCTGGCCTCAGACGCTGCTGACCAGTGGTAGGTGGCCTGGGCCCAACCCAGCCCCAGCCACTGCTGGCCAGCCATCCATGTTGAAGAGGGCTCTAAAATTTATGGAATAAATGAATTGTATTTGCCTGCTGTGAGCAGCCTCACCCTGGGTATGTCCGCACCACTTGGGAGCAGGCAGGGGCCAGGTCCTCCACTGCCCTTCTGCAGCACCACTCCCTGCAGTTAGTTTCCGATAACAACTATTATCATTTGGGGGGCCATGAATTTTTTAATGTTAAAAAGAAGTACCTATACTCGAAATGGTTGGGAACCACTGTCCTATAGCACCTAGCAAAAGGATCCTGATTTGTGACTCAGGCTTCCAAATGCTACCTCAATACAAAGAGTCAATCGTTGTGAATTAATATTGTTTTATTGTCTGTCAGGGTACTGATAGTGAAGGCATGAGAAAATTACTTTACTCCTCTGTGTTATCTGTTGGTAAAAGAGGCTTTGGGGGCACTCACATGGCAAATAGCTAATTTTTAATCTAAGGAACTCCAGCTATTGTGCAATCGTTAATTAAGTGCAAAACATCATCATTACTAGTAATAGCTGTGATTAGATCTTGTATGCAGCCTCAAAGTTAATCTTGTTTTCCTCAGGATACCAACATTAAGCAACTGGCTTTCCCAAATACATCATTAACAGTCTTGTACGTTTGGGTCCTCTGCTTGGGCCTGTAAGTTTCCTGAGACTGTTCAGCAGAAATAAACAAAAGACTAACTCCTTTTCTGGGGGCGGGACCGCTTGTTATTGTTGTTCCAGAAATCCAAAATATCCACTTTTGAAAAGATGTGGGCGTTTATGAGCAGCAAGCCATCAGCACTCGTTAAAAACAATGAGGAAGGGATTCAGCGAACCCTCACTGCCGAATATGCTCTGCTAATGGAGTCAACCACTATTGAATACATCACACAAAGAAATTGCAACCTGACCCAGATTGGAGGGCTGCTTGATTCCAAAGGCTATGGGATTGGAACTCCCATGGGTAAGTGACAACAATGCCATTTGTGAATACAGCCTGGAGAGGGGCTAGTTAGCATAAACACAACAGCTGGGATTGAGGTACTCAGTCTCATCCAAGTACACCTGAATAAAGCAGCCAGGAGTATGTGCCGGGTGAATGGGAGGCTGCATAGCCATGCTTAAACAGGCTCACTGTCTAACTTGGTGGCTTGCATCCACCTTCTCTGCTGCATGTGTAACTGCATCCCCACTCACTCCCCTGCAGGGTCGCCGTACAGGGACAAGATCACCATTGCTATTCTCCAGCTCCAAGAAGAAGACAAGTTGCATATACTGAAAGAGAAATGGTGGCGAGGGAATGGCTGCCCAGAGGAGGAAAACAAAGAGGCCAGTGCCCTGGGGATACAAAACATTGGTGGGATATTCATAGTCCTAGCAGCAGGCTTGGTGCTGTCAGTCTTTGTGGCAATGGTCGAGTTCATCTACAAGCTGCGGAAAACAGCACAGCGTGAGCAGGTATTGATGTGGCTAGTCCCCCTGCCCCTTCCCTGCAGGGCTTGGAGCCTGTATTGGGTCCCAGTGTTGGCCTCTCACATATCAACTTGCAGGAGTTGAGGAAGCTGTGCCAAAGATGCACTAAGTTCTCAGAACAGAAAGGCTGGCTACACTGCCACCTACTGCATGATCAGGAGAACACTGGGCGTGCCTGAGCCCACTCAGCCTCCCTGAGCAGGGAAAAGTCCTGGTAACCCAGAACAGGGAACAAATGGAGATGTCATAGGGTATGTCCACACGAGTCTTCTAGTTCGAAACAACACTAGTTGTTTCAAAATAAAAAACTGAATGTCCGCACGACATTTTCTTATTTCGAAATGGCAGGATCTGTCATTTCGAAATAAGAACCATCATTTCGAAACAGCTTAAACCCCATTCATTTTGAAATGGCTGTTATTTCGAAATGGTTATTTCAAAATAAGGCCGTTTGGACATGTTGTTTCGAAACAACACCATTGTTTCGAAACAACATGTCCAAACGGCCTTATTTCAAAATAACCATTTCAAAATAACAGCTGTTTCAAAAGCTGGCTTTCCCTTAATTCGAATTAACTTATTTTGAAATAAGGCCTTTATTTTGAAATAACTCATTTCAGAATAACTTATTTCAAAATAATGATGTATGCGTGGACATAGCCATAGAGTAGGACTCACAGCTTCTCTCCTTAGACTATATGGCCTGGATTTCCTAAACAAATCCGCCATCTGGAAGGACATTGCCTCCAGGGGTAGGATATACCTGTCTTGGGTTAAATATGGTCTGATACTGAAGAAGGTGGATAGAAAATAGAGAGAAAAGAGAAGGCCAAATAATGACCTGTGGGGAGCAGCCTAGTAGCCAATGCAATATGCAGTTCTCAGGTCACCAAAAGGGCTTGCCCAGCTGTTACTCTGAGGGTATGTCTACACTTACAATTTAATTTGAATTAAAGAGGCTTAATTTGAACTAAATTAGTGCATGTCCACACTTGCTTTCTTTAGTTCGAACTAAGGAGTTCCCTTAGTTCAAACTAAGGAAAGCCTAGTTCGAATCTATAAAACCTCCCTTAAGTTCGAATTGATGGTCAATTCGAACTCATTGGTGCAAATTAACCAAGCGTAGCTGTGTTAATTCGAATTAACTGTTAGTTTGAATTAACTACAGCTGGATTTTCCCTATGCAATAGTGCCCCCTGCCTGATTCGAACTTGCAAGCCCTGTGCATAGACATGCTAGTTTTAATTATGGTTTCTAGTGTGGCTTTTTTAATTCGAATTAATAATTATTAGTCCGGATGGACTAGTTCGAATTCAGTTAATTCAAACTAACCTAAGTGTAGACATACCCTGAGAGCTTTAAAGGAGCCATTAAACATCATTCTGCCACGCTACAGCAATTGTCTGGGCAAACCAGGGAACTGGAGTAATAGTCCATGTACTAGTCCTCATTTATGAACTATTTATAAATGGAATCTTGATATAAAGTGTGGCCAGCCCACCTTTCAGTGGCCTTATGTTCTTAATGCAAGCGGGTCTTCATCCCTTGTACCTGTTTACTGTGTGTGATGTACACAGTGAGTTTGTGCATAGCCGAATAAGTGTGCGTTTGAATAACTTCTGTAACCAGAAATTGAAGAAAGTTGACATAAGCAAAAACCAGTAATCGACAACACCAGGTCAGGCTGCAACAGCCCTGTGACACTGAGTATGCCACAGGATTCTGAGAAACAGGGAACCGCATCTATGCTTCATCTATAGCCACACTCAATATATTGAGGGAAAACCTCACCCATGTGCACAGAGGGGCAACAAATGGCCCACACACCACTATGCGGAGTGGTGCATAGGATGTCTGCTGCCCCCCTGCACAGACTGTTATAAGAACACCTTCCTGGGAGTAACAAAACCCTTTGCCTCCACTCTTCCCTAGCGCTCCTTCTGCAGTGCCATGGCTGATGAGATACGAGTGTCACTCACCTGCCAGCGGAGGGTTAAACACAAAGCCCAGCCACCCATCATGGTGAAGACAGATGCTGTGATTAACATGCATACATTCAATGACAGACGACTGCCGGGGAAGGACAACATGACTTGCAACACTGGCTTGACGCCTGTGTTTCCATAGGGAATCGGGGCGAGGAGGGAGAGACTTGCTGGAGACATAACTGGATGCTCTCCCTCAATTAAGGAGGGAGGGATAAAAAGCCTGGTTTGGTTCAGTTTGAAGAACAAGGCCTTTAACTCAACTCCATCGGTCGCCTGAACAGAAGCGAAAACTTCAAAGCATGGACTGTAACCCGTTTTTATTTTTTTAAAAAGGCTTAGATCCTATAGGCCTCATGGAGTCCAAACGCACTACCCAGCCAGGAGTCTGATGTTTACATATCTAACACACATGGAGGCAAAGCAGAGTCAAGTTGAACTGACCCTAAGAGGATAATGAGGAGCCCCCAAAACCCCAGGCTTCCTTTAGCGTGGCAATAAAAAAGAAACATTTTGTGAGTACAGTACAGATGTGGAGCAAAAGACAGGCCATGTGAGCATCTATTCCCAACTGACGTACACAGCACATTTAGGATATCACAGCTGGGAAGGGGGAAATAAAATAAATAAATAAAATGCTCGTCAAAGCTGCTGTCATCTCTTGAAGCAGTGCGCCATGACCTTTTACCTCAGTGCTGTGCTGGCTTCTTGTCATCGAGAGCGGGAAGTCCACCTGTGCGTGTGATGCAAAGAAAAGGCATGTGGAAATGCAGCTGAGTCAGACAGTTGGCTAAGAAGGGGCAGGTGATTTTTAATGAACCTTTAACTCCCAGACATAGGGCATAGGAGTAGAGCAGTGCACCAGAAACTGTTGCCATCTTAAAGCAAAATTCCCCTGTGTCAATTCTGTCTGCAATGGCAAGGCGGTATTATGATCTTCAGGTCGCCAGCTCCTACACAGCCTGGGGCAGGGGAAGTCACTTTCCCCTGAGACAAATCCATAGATGTCAGCATTAACACGGAAGGAAAGTAAGTGAGCTGTTGGTGAGAAGTTAATGGGTAAGTCTGCACTGCAATGTAAACCCAGAATTAATAGAATTCGAGTAAGCAGACCCTGCATTTGTGATCAAAGGCTTGAGTGTCTACACTCATTTGTAACCCCAGGTTAGGAACTGTTGAATCTTGGGGTCCCAGTATGGTGCTCTGACATCTACACTATATTACATGGGTCTGAACTCATATCCCAGACTCCCTAGTGCTCACCCAAAATGCAGCCACTCTAACCCTTTTTTTCATGGTGTAGTATGGGAAAAACTGTTCAGAGGACAAAGAAGGTTGGCTTATGGCATTGTGAGATATTTCTGACAAACTCCCACAGCACAAATCCAGTGAGTGTGTCTACATTGCAAAGCAATAAGGCTTGAACACTGGTCCCAGCCTGACTCAGGCCAGGACCCTCCTCTTCCATGGGGTCATGGGACTCTGCATCCAAATCCTGTGTTAGTGTAATTTATGTGCAAACAGAAGGGAGTTAGTCTTGAGCTTGAGTTCAGACTCTAAGCTTATGTTGCAGTGTAGACATATCAAATGTTAGTAACTTCGGCAAATTTGATGGTGATGAATTAAGGCTGTGATGGTTTCATGCACCTGACAGGCAGGGAGGGTCGGTTGTTTGTTTGGTTTGAAATTAATGTTTAATTTGGGGAGGGAGAGGCCTGTGTTGGACATCTCAGATTTGAAAAGATTATCTTGGCCCAAATAAACAGGACCAGTCTTGTGTCAAACAGCAGCCTGAATGGGCACCCACGATTGCTTCCACATTCACTCACTGTTCACTGCACAACTGCATTGTCATTTTACTCTACCAAAAATATATATATATATCTCGCCAAGAAACTCACATTTTTAAAATTCTCCATGAATGGCACTCTGATTTTCAGGAGCAACTCAGGTTGTTTATACCACAAGGCTGGTCCTGCAAATGAATTCAGTCCGAATTACCAAAGATTTGTCTGCTGATTTAGAAGTAATCTTTGAGTAAGTTGGGTTTTTTTAATTTCATTTTACCCCTTTGAGCATCACACAACAGTGTTCAACGTGACCATGACATTTCACTGGCGGATTTCCTTCCTGGCCCTTTGCAGAACCAGCAATTGCTTGAAGCATACAGAGATGCTTTTCTAAAACTTTGTGGTGAATGTGCTGAAAAAAGAAATTGAGTTCAGGGATTTGACGTTACCAGATTATGGTGAAGATTTAGACTGGAAGAAAATGATGTTTAGCTTCCTTTTTAACATTGCTAGCCATCTGCCATAGGGACTCACTGCCACTTATACTTTCCATTCTCTCACATCATCACAGAAGTTAATCCTCAAGGCTGAAATTCCCTCCCACATACAGGGCCAACATGAAGCTTATTCACTGTTTAAATCTTACTTCGAAGCCTACTGCTTGGTTTCTTCACGGGGGTAAATTTCACCCTACATAGTGTGACTTTAGGAAGGTTTTACAGCTACAGCAGGAGTCAGCTGCTAAACTAATCCAATTTGCTATGTTCTTATCTAGAGACACTTTTAAAGACTTCACCTTACCCCAAAGGAACAAATCTGTTTGCAGTTGCTGTCTAAGACATACTATAATTTTCACCCCTCTTCTTTCTTTTCTGTTCCAGTTTCAGTTTTTAGTATGGTACAATTGCTCCAGGGGAACATTTGCTATTTTTCACCACAGAATGTACTTTGGTTTGCTATGTTCCCACAATGAAGAAAAGGCAATGAAATAAAATTATACCTTCTCTTATATGACCCTGATAAAAATTAGTCATTTGGTAGAGAATCTATCACTCGTCTCACTATGTCTTTCTACAGAATTCATGAAGTTAGATGGCAAACTTGCCAACTCATTGCGTTTGTCACTGGTTGGGGCAAAGAATGAAAATCACCCAGTGCAGAGGGCCACTTTGGCCCTCAAACAGGGCTGAATGGCATTGAAAGGGGGCATAAGTGGGATGTAAGCTTTGTGTCAGCCTCCTTCCGAAAGGGGAATGACATTCAGAGAGCAATATGCTCCATGAGGATTGATGACCTCACAGAAAGCTACTTATTCCCTTTAGGTGTGACAAAATAGAGTGATGTAGCCTTTTTTCCTACAGAATCAGACCCAACACCTGTCTCAGACCCATCTCAGACCCAACACCTGTCTCCCGGCATCACTCAAGTTAAATTTCAACTTTTTTGTTTGACTTCCAAAAAATTGGCTGACTTTCAAATTCAGTGTTTGATTCAAAGAGGTTGTATCCCAACAACGACACCTCCTCTGTCACTAAAACAACAATAAATGAAGAAAGACCAAGTGAAAGCGGGATGGAAAAAATACCTTTCTTTCCCAAAACTAATTATTTTCCTTGTCCATCTCTGTTGCACATCCTGAGGCATTTCAGACAGGCAGCTTTTACACTTTCTTTTGCGCTTTCCAAGCTCTTAGAAATAGGTTTTACAATCAAGGGGAAGTTAAAAGCAAAGCTAAAAACCCTTCTATACTTAAAAAAAATGCTCTGACAGGGTGATTGTACAAAATAGCATCCAATTCACTCCTTAGAATTTTGTTTTTAAATAAAATTTAACACACACCATTTGCTTATCATAAACAATGCAATGAGTGAATTTCTGTCACCGCTGTCCCAAATTTACAGGTGACCATTTGGAATTACCACTGCTTACTATCAGCAAGAAAAATCCCTACAAATTACCCTTTTCTCTTCTATCTCTACAATTATAATAAACTGGCCATGAAATAGCAGCCGCTTCATGTTTCTAAACACTTACAATCCTGATTATTTAAACTTTCTACATATTCAGCAGCAAGCATATGTTCTGCAAGGCTGAAAGGACTGCTGGAATGTAGAGGAAACATCCAGAAGCTGGGGGGGGGGGGTGTAAGATAGATAATAGAATATACAGATAGATAATAGAATAGGCAGCAGCAAGGCACTGATGTGTGTATGTAGCAGAGTGCAGGGATGTGTATGAGCGCATCAGTGTAAATAGCAAAAGGGTGGTATGGAGCACAGAGGATGATGTGGGTGGCTGAAACCCAGGGATGGGGAGAGGGCATTCACTATAAAATGAGTGAATCCGGAACTATTGAAAGTTGCCAAATGAGGCCAATACCTCTTCCATAATCCACAGCATGAGCAGCAGCAGTTCAAACCTCACCACCTCACAGGTTGCTCCCCATCTCTAAAGCAGAGTCTCCTAGGCCCAGCTCCTGAGATGCCAAGGTTTTCTCACAGTTTAGGTCTTTCAGTCTCACCCATGTCTGTGCGATCAACTTCTCACTACAACCACCATCCCATAAGGTCCACTCTCATTCATATATATATATATATATATATAAAAAGACACAGACATACACACAAGCATAAAAGTGTATATTGTTAAAAGTATATGATACACATAAAAAGGTTTTTTAAATACTGTATGTATATATTACCAGAATGTCATCATATTTTTCTAACGCCATCCGGAAATGATCTTTAAAAACCACAGTAAGAGTGGCCAGATTAAAAGTCTCCTTGTCTCTTGCCATTCCACCCTCCTCTCCCAACCCCAACACAAACAGTGGGGCTGGAGGTGGCTCCTGGAGCCTGGATGGTGACTTCTCTTGTCCCAGGTGACCGCACAAACCCCTGCTCTTCTCATTTAGTTTAGCAGCTCACAATTTCAGGCTCCTCTGAATGTCCTGGCTGTACCACATTGTGACCAATTCATCCCATTCACTTCTTTGAACTACATATATTGGCTCAGATTCCCAGCTAATGTAAACCAGCTTCACTCCACTGACACTTCAAGGACCACCAATTTACATGTGCTGACAATATAGCCCATTACCTTTATTTTAAGGGTTCTCCCCCAGTTATATCCGTTCATTTCAACCAAACTTTAGGGATAGGACAATGCAATTCTGATCTCAGTTATGCTGGTGTAAATCTAACTAAAGCTGCTTTTGAGCAATGCTGCCTTTGCACTGGTATAACTGAGGGCAGAATCTGATCCATTGCTTCCATAAATCCTCAGAGTACAGCATGCCATTGGACAGACTAGCTAAGGTGCCTGTGCACCAGGCAGTCTCTGATTGTAGATTAGTGGTACCCTTGGAACTACACAGTCATTTGAAGAGAAACTTGAGGATGAGTAGAAAATGTAATGCAAACTTTGCAAACCATTTGTTGCACATGCACATTTAAACATCTACTATATTTAAATCAATCACACAAGTTTTGGGGATGTATGAAAAAAACAGTTGATACAAAATGCTGCTGTTTAGTTCACTGTCACTCTTAGAGTATTTGATTTCTCCTTCTTAGGGTCTTGTAAGTTCAGAGAAATAACACAAGGATGGGTTGGTTTTGACTTTTAATATGGTTAAAATCTTCCCAACTCTCAGTACAGTAAAAGTTGGGTCATTTTTTTTTATTTTGGGGTTAATTTCTAGTGTAAATTTCCAGTACCTAACACTCAGCTTACACAAACACAAACAGCCTGAATATGCAAAGGGAGCTAGGGAGTGGGAATATGTCAAGATTGCTATTTCTCTCAGTTATGTGAGGTTGGGATCAGAAATGCTGTAGTCTGTTTCCACAGTAGAGGTTTCTGCCGAGTTTGAGCCCCGGTACTTGTCCCTATGACAGAGATCAGTGCAGACATAGCCCTTTGTCCTGTAAGTTCTGGCAGCTGGAAGTCATTATTCAGCCTTCATGATCTCACAGAGTTAAGCCATGTGCTATGTGCCAACCTCCTGTGAGAGCCCACCTCGAAACGTTTGCACACGTCCTTTGGTAAAATCACAGATCCCTTGTTCTGGAAAGTTAGGACAGGGCCTTGCAAGTTCAAGCAGGTCTGCCTGGATGATGTGGTTTTCTGAGCATTGTTGTAGAATGCCCTTTGCTGTCTATAATTTCCTTTGACATGTTTCTCAAAAAAACTGGTCTCCGTGACATTCAGGGGATTTTCCTTTGTGGACATGCAGAATTTCTATGAATATAGTTTTTTGTAAACATTTTGTAACAATTTTGGTTTCATAGTAACTGTGTTACTTGCTGATCATTCTAGGCTGATGTAAATAAAATTTCCAGAGAAAAAGAAAAAAAATTCTGATTATTTTCCTTTTTAAGACACTGTGATATATCAAAGTGCACAGTTTGCTGTATGAGGTAATATGGTTTTAAATTTTAAATAAAAAATAATTTCTACGAAAAAAGGGTTTGTGCCTGTTTGTATTAAAGATGCCGCTTCATCCTGCTGGAATCTGATCCTTAACATTAGTTAGGTTGTTTAATGCTTTCCCCATAGTTCTCCCCTCATTCCTCCCTCTTCTTCAACTCCCAGTTAAAAAAAAATGTAACTAAGAAACAAATTACACAAAAAACCCCAAAACCATTCCATCAGAATTTTTCCCCCTAAAGGGAGAAGAAACAGACACCCCATGAAATCTATTTGGGGCCTTTGCTATTGCTTCACTATTGATTTACGTGGAAAGGGGGAAAGAACTCAGACACTACTACAGTGGGGAGCGGCAGTAGGAAAGCCTAGAATAGACAGACGTATGTTGGGAAAGGGGAGGATACCTCAGATGAGTTCAAACCTATATTAGTAGGAATTAGCAAAATTCTCAGTTACTCAGTCTAGCCTTTGGGTAAGGATGGTATTGAGGGGAGATGGCAGATCTCCCTGTGTTATTATAGGGCTGGGCAGGTCCTGTCCTGTTTACAGCAGCCTCAGGGCTGTTCTGCTTTATGTTCCCAAGGCCTCTAGGAAGAGGGAAATAGCCTGGGTGCCAGGCACTTCAGGCAGAGCTTAATTTGTAATGAGAGAGGTACTGGGGCTCAGATAATTTTTTTTTTAAACTTTCCTAACTGACACAGCAAGCCCAGAGGTGTCAGGGCTGTGAACTGCGAAGACCCAAACTGGCAGATACAGCTCTGGCCCCATGCACAAAGTGCTGTGCCTACACTAGAGGCTTAAATCAACTTAAGCAGGCTTAAGCCAACTCCATGGCCACATTTGGAGTTCATTAAGTTGACTTAAGCACTTGCTTAAGTCGACTTAATAACTCTCACCCTCAAAGTTGACTTTAAGGGTTAAATCAACTTAAGTCAACTTAACAAAAATGTAGCCGTTAAAGTTGACTTAATAAAGTTAACTTAAGGCAGGATAGTCATTTAAGTCAACTTTATAAAGTCGACTTAAACAAATGGGCACTCTTTAAGTCGACTAAATAAAGTTTACTTTAAGTTGACCAAGTTAAGCTGACTTAACTGAGCCCTCTAGAGTAGACAAAGCCAGCAAGCATTGACTCCAGCAACACTCGCTCCAGCCACTCCCTAGTCTAGCACATAGAGCAGGACCAGCAGTCCCTTTACACCAGCCAGCCAGGCTCGTTGCAGAGGGGGAGTTCTCAAGGGTCATTTCATCCACCTTTAAAACACTTCCATGTTCTCATAGCAATACTATCCTTGAGAGGGAGTTCACATGCCTTCAGCCTGCCACTCCAAGCCAAGGTGGAGTCTCTGACTAGTTGTTGGAAAAGAAGTCCATTTTCAGCTTGAGGACCCCTTCTTCCCCACCCATTTCAGAGCAAAAGTACAGCAACTAAGAGTGGTTAGCATTTAGACAACTCGGTTTTCCTTGGCTTGCTTTGGACCAACAAAAATGTTTTGACTAATAATGGCATTACCACGACACTACAGATTCCAGAGAGCACCAGAGTGCATGCAATTGCATCAACACACCAAAGTCTGCCATTATCAGCACAGAGCTATTCTTACCCAGGTGGAGTGTCACAGCTTACTGTATTGTGCTACCCTGCCCTCCTTAGTTATTCTGTTTTGAGGAATTTAGCATTGTGACTGTGTTGTTTCCACCATGGGTGTATTAGCCCCATACAGACCAACTGATACTCAAGGAAAACATATTTCTCAGGGATCTGATGCAGGGCAGAACGCAGGTTTGCCATGAGCACCTGTCAAAGTGTAACCTTAGCATTTGGACTCTGTTTTCCACTCACCTCACTGGCCACCTTAGATGGAAAGAAAGAACCCCATGCCCAAGAATACTGACTTTTAAAAATGCATTTGAAATGACTGTGATCCCTACTACTTTGCTCCTCCTAGGTTAGCCCCCCTCTGAAGGATTTTCGCTATGCTGTTTACTAATAAAAATTTTTAAGAAGTCTGTATCGCTTTCACTCGGCCCACATCTGACAGCCTGTCTGGGAGTAATGTTGGACAAAGTGACCTGGCAGGGTTAGCCTAGCAACTTCTGAAACTCAGTGTCTCTATAGATAAAGAGAGTTACAATTTAGTGCTCATCTGGAAGTCATCCAGGTCTTCTCCTCAGGTGAATAAGCAACCTGTGGGCAGTTTGAAGATGCACCACTAAACCGACCAAAATATTTTTCTTAGAAAAATGTGTTTTGACAGAAAATGGTTTTTTCCCTGAAAATGAAAATGTCACTGGCACCTTTTCATTAATAATTATTATTGTTGTTATTATTATTATTATTATTATTATTTTCAATGAAAAACCAAAAATCAAATTTTTCTTCCCCTTTCCTCTCATTTTTCAAAAAAGAATGAGTTTGAGAGAGAGGAAACTATTAAAGAAACAAAAACTACAAAAACTATATATTTTCAGTTCTCCCTCTTGCAAACTTACTCTTTTCCTATAGGAATTTAGGAGGAAAAGAAGAGAGAGTTTTGATTTTTGGTTTTTCATTGAAAAAAATCAGCAAAATATTTCCTCAAAAGAAGAAAAATTTATATCGCTTTGGAAAGTTTTCATAGAATATATTTACCATTTTCCAACTGGCTTTGCAATGCTGCACTATTATTTCAGTATTTGCTAAGCACTGTGCACTATTCTTTGAATGCCAAAAGAATCAGAAGAAGGGTGTCTGCCCTAAAAGCTTGAATCCAGCCCCTGAATGTTCCTTACAATTCTTCTACAAGCTATCAAAAGGGCTTGTGCTCTGATGAAAAGCCTTGAGAACTGAGGGTTTGGTCCTGATTTCAAAACCCACTGAAGTCGGTGGAAAGACTCTCACATTTGCCCTATGTTGATGAGAAAGATGAACTCGCAGGGTCTAGCCACTCTTCTTTAGAGAAAGTTCGGTGCAGGGCAGCTAATAAATGCCTGATTCTTCACAGGGAACTGTCCGCAAACATAACACTCAGGGTGAGGCTATGCTTTTCACTGTGAAAGGGGGCTGGAGTCCTTGAGTCTAGGGGAGGCTCAGCAATTCCCTGTCGGCTTCCAGTCTTAGAAAACCTCTGCTTGCATCTTTCCCTCTTTGATGTGAGTCTAACGGCAATTAAAAATCTTATTACCTGGATAAAAGTATAAAGGATTCAAAAGGCCAATGTTTATTAGTGTGAAATTATTGCTATTCTGCTTTATTGTTTTAAACTGGGGAACTTAGATTTCTGCATTAAGGGGAGAAAATTCTACTCTCCTATCTGTACGTTGCATCTGAATTTTGACACTTTGAGCAGATTATGCGACAGGAAACTGCACATGGGGCAAGATGATCATCACTATTTGTATGCCATTAACCTTTAGTGGCTCCAGCTGAGATCTGAGCCCCTTGTACTAGGTATTTCACAAATATATAGTGAAAGTTCCTGTTTCAAAGAGACTACCATCAAAATAGAAAAGACAGACCAAAAAATCCCACCCACTCACAACTTACAGCTGTGTCAACTGAGGCATAGAGAGTCAGTTGTTTATGCACAGGTACTTGTGGGGAGCTGTCAGCTAAGTTGACAATGGATCCAGAACTTCTAAGGAGCAGTCCAGAGCTTTACACTGCAAAGCCATTGTTCTCTCCAACAAAAGTCAGGCCCTAAGGATCTCAAATTGCTCACATAAAATTAATGGCCACATTTGAAAATGTAGGCCATGGTATTGAGCCATTTCTCAGAGGAACACTCTGCTCTGTGACGAGTGAAATCCTGATGGTAGGCACAGGGTCAAATTTTCAAAATATATAAGTGACTTAGGAACCTAAGTCCCATTTTCAAATGTCACTTAGCTTCTCAAGAGCCCAAATATCATTGAAAGACTTGGGTCTTAGTTGCTCAAGTGCACTCTAAGGCAGTGGTTCCCAACCAGTGTGCCGGGGCACATTGGTGTGCAGTGGCAACACCCAAAGTGTGCTGCAAGCATCCCTGAGAGCTGGAGTTAAAGTTCCTTCCCTGCTCAGCCCAGCCATGTGTGCTGTGCAGGGCTGGGAAAAGACAGGGGATGAAGTAAGGAGGAAGGCAGCAGAACACAGTTCCGGGACCCCCTATTTTTAAGCAGGCAGCATTCCAGGGCCCCTAAAAATAGAGGAAGGCACCTGAACGTTGAGTTCCAGGGGTCCCCCTAAAAATAGCAGGAGCAGTCGGAACGCAGCATTCTGGTGGCTCCACCTTAAACCCCTCTCCACCTTAGGCCCAGCCAGCAGAGAGCTGCAGGAGGCTGGGAGTGTGTGACTCTCCCCTTGCAGCGTGGAGCAGCTTGTGTCAGCCAGCCTGCAAACAGCCCAGGTAAGGGCTTTGAGGGGAAGGGCTGCTGGGGGTTGTGTGGGGTAGGGGTGTGTGTGTAGCAGAGGTGGGTAGAAGTGGTTGTGTAGCAGAAGGTGTGTAGCTGGGATTGTGGGGTGGTTGTTTGGTTGGGGGAGTGCGTAGCTGGGGGGGTAGCTAGGAGGCGGCTGTAGCTGGGGGCTAGAGGCCTAGTTCTGGCCCCTGCAGTGATGGGAGGGTCGATCACAGGCAGCAGGGAGCTGGAGGAGGGAAGGTTGGGACTCACTGGGGTGGGAGGGAGCAGCACTGGGATGAGGATTTGCCCTGGATGGCAGGGAGCCACTGTGGAGAAGGGGGAAGTGGGTGTTGTGCCATGCTCCCCTGCCCTACCTTCCCACTCCCCAGGTTCCCCCTGCCCCCCTAAAAACCTGGTCTTGTTCTCCCTTCCTGTCTCCTCTCTTGCCACCTTTGTGCTGTTCCCCACAATGGCTGCCCTTGTCCTCTTTTGCCACCCCTGCCCTGCTGTGCTCCCCACCCTCACTCCTGCCACTGCACACAACTCCTTACCTTCCGTTTTGCCATCCCCGCTCTGCTACCCCTACTACCCCACACAGCACAATTTCTGAAACAATGTGCTATAGTTCATGAATATTCATAAGTAATTTAAGTTAATTTGAATATTCATGAGTTTTTAATGGCAGTGTGCCTTGTAGTAACCCTTAGGGAGGAAGGGGTTAACACACTGGTCAGTGAGTCCCAAAACAGCCAATAGGAATGAAGTGCAGGTTTTTGAATTGGAACAGCAGCCTGGCCTGTTCCTGTTTGGATGCAGCAGAGCTCCTGGAAGGATCAGGAGGAGGCCAGAGGGGCCTGAAGAAGAATCCAGCAACATCCTTACCACAGATAAGTTAGGTTTATTACTGACCAGGCATGAGTAGAATAGGGAATGCTTATTTAGATGCGGTCAGGGTATTTTCTTTGTTTTTGGATTTCTCTGTGCTAAGCACATGTACTCCCTCCCCCTACCCTGTAACTACCTAAGTTAAATCCCAGAGAAGCACCTCTCTGTGTTTTTTAACTGTTCTTTTTAATTAAAGATTTTACCTTTTTAAGTAAGCTCAGGTTCTGTGTCCTGAAAAGCAAGAGGTTTATGTGCATGTGCCTCAGACTGCACAGCCAGCTACTAGAGGGGACTCTGTTCCAGTTCCAGCTCATATTGCAGCTGGAGTTGAGTCACTTTCCTGAGGGAGGAATAAAAGTGATTTTAAGTACCTCACAGGAAGGAATTCCCAAGTGTGCCTTCCTGGGTCTCAAGAGGTTTTTTTGCATTTGGGTGGTGGCAGCGATACCACTCCAAGGCCAGGAATTGGAGGCCTTGGAGAGTTTTAAGACCAGGCTTTAAGGCCAGTGGCTTTTCAGGCCTGTTGCAGGCCCCCACCTTCTGCACTCAGAGTGCCAAAGTGGAGAAACAGCCTTGACATGCCTCAAAAAATTTGAAGATACCAAGGTGTGCCTTGGCAGAGAAAAGGTTGGGAACCACTGCCCTAGGGCACTATTGAAAATAGGATTTAGGCTAGGTCCCTTACATACGTTTGAAAATTTTACCCACAGTGATTTTCTTTGGGGCATAAAATCAGCAATTTACACACACTGGGGTTTTTACAGTGCACATGCATTTTAAACCACAAAGCCTTCAAACATTGTACTCTGGGAATGCAAAAACAACTCTTTTCCATATTAATTTATTTTTTAAGGGTCACCCTCATAAATCTTTCTCATTTCTATTCTTTACAATCACCTGGAAAATGGCAGCCTTGAAATTTGTGCCCAGAAGAGAGTTTCAGAGGTTGGCAGAGATAAACTTTTTATGTTCTGAGCTCTGATCAATATGCAGAGAATATGTCAAAAAAGACAGAACGCAACTGATGTTTTTGCAAGGCTCTTTCTTCATAACTTAGCATGTGAGTGGTGTGTACAATAGCTAAATCCACTCGTATATGATGTAGTTTTTAGAGAAGAGACCGTTTTCTCCTTACTAGAAAAGCACAGGTCAGGATAGGCCAGGCAGACCTTGTTTGGGCCAGCATCACAAGCTTATGTCTGCATTAATAATATGAAAAATTGTCAACATAAATTGTTAGCAGGATATGGCTAGTAAAGAGGGAGACCAAATTAAGCTTATTGTTTAGTGAATCATTTTTCACTGACCGTGAACTCGCCACCTTAAAACTGCCAATCATTCCAGGCATAAATAATTAATCTGACAATAGTTTTCATTCACAAAAGGGAAAATTCATTACCTGTCAGTGTCAATTAGCCCTGGAGGGCAGGAGGGCAAAACAAAGGAATGACAAGGGAAGGCGGAGAAACTGCCTATCTTCTCACTTCTCTATCTTCAAACAGGAAGCTATGGAAATTCCTTCTGATGGTCAGTGAAAGCAACTGTTTTTTAATGGCTATTTATTTATTTATTTTAATGATGTCTCAGGGGCCAGGAACCCAAAAGATAAGAGCCATTTTAAAAAATTCCTTCAAAAATCAAGTGCTTTGAAAGCCACAATAGGTGTAGACTCCTGGTCGGGGGAGCTGGGAGTGGGGTCTCGCTGTAGGGTCTCCTGGTGGAGGGGGCCTGGAATTGGGAAGGGCCCCAGTGATGGGGTGGGGGGCAGAGCCAGGAGCTTACTACCTGCAGGGTCCCCTGGTGGCACTGGGGGCCTGGAGCTGGAATAAGGCAGCCAAAGAGCCACAGGGTGCAGACCCCTGATCTAGGTGTTTGTCGGTATTGGGGGAAGGGTATTTTCCTCATGCTGTGATATTATATACCTGTGGAGGCAAAGGCCAGGAGACTGTCAGTCATCCTCCACTATCACATTATTTCACTTTACCCCATTCTTTCTCTCTTTTAAACCTTCTTCAGTCTTGAAGGATTGGCCAAATTCTGACGTACCCAGCAGAACATGCCTGATTTTCTGGAACAGAATCATAACTAAGGGTATGTCTTCACTGATAGCAGCAAAATCGCAGAACTGACGTTCTGGGCATGCTTAGGAGCGAGTAAGTACTTGCTGCTGCACTCTGAAGGTTGGCACCAAAAGTCCCATCCTCCAGAAGATGTAGGGGAAAGCTGCAGTTGGCTTCCACAAGCGTGTCCTGGTGGCTTAGGACATCATTGGCAATTATGCAAGGCATTTTATGTGCCTTGCGTAAATGCCGGTCAACTGCCACCAAAAAACTGCCTGAGTATAGACAAAGGCTCAGCCAAAGGGCCAAAAATATGTAAGGGTAGTTCATTTAAGAAGAACATATGAGATGTATTGCAGCAAGAGATAGTTTATTACGTTTAAATACAAATAGTCAGATTTCACTGGTAGGACAAAGAATAAAAAAGAGTAAGAAGTGATTATTTTGCTCACATTAAAAGGGATAAATCATTAGCAGAGTTATAATAAGGTGAAAAACAGTGCAAATATCTGAAAACAGGCGTAACAGTTAAAAGTATTTTAATGCTTGTACAGTGCCTTATATTTCAGACTCTCCAAGGTGATTTAATATTGTTGGGCTAAATTCATGCCTACCGTGAATTCACTGAAGTTAATATTATACCACAAGTTACTTTAAGCTTCTAACTCCAGTTTTAAAAACGAGGAAGTTCAAGCTAAGTGACTTGAACAGGCCACATGGTACATCACACTGGCAGTATTTACAGGCTCCCAGGGTTTTGCTTTAAACGTTAGATAGCCTCCCTCCCTGAAACATTAACTGAAAGATCTTCAGATTAAAAGTGACCAAAGCTTGATTCATCTGCAAGGGGACTGATAAATGAAAAAAGGAGGAACAGTCAATGAAAAAGGAGAAAAGGAAACAAATTGGCTGATTTCTCCCTTTTGTCATAGCTCTGCGTCCACAATTAACTGCAGTGAAGTTGCTCATATGAGGATAGACTTGGGCCTAAAATGTTTAATGACGCAAATGATTAAGAACTAAACTCCAAAGAGCATAATTTTGTTTGGCTGGACAAGCAAGTTTGAATTAAATTAAAACAGAACTGAACCTTCACTAGAAACTCAACCTGACTTCAAATCTGCTTGTGACATTTGGGAAGTTTGGTGACATTTCCTTTTAACAAATTCCCCATGAGCCTCTGCATTTGATATTTTCAGCCAGAAACTGAAATATCAGACTTCACAGGAGGCCCGACTTGCATATTAAACACCTGTTTGTAACCAGAAAATACTGGGAGTGCAGCCAGAAAGCCTGTTCTAGTGACTTTCCCAGGTAGGTTTCTAGTACAAAGCAGTTGAAGCGGGTGGCAAAACCCCAACACTTCTAGATTCTTCCGGAAGCAGAGAGCATCCAAAACAGCTAGGACATAAACTTCTGAAAACTGCTCCCTGGATCCCTCCTGCGGTTCAGCAGGATTAAGTATTTCTAGCTCTACAGTTAGCTTTCCATTAACTCCTTCGCTAACCTAAATGGGTATGTCTACACTTACAACTTAGTTTGAACTAAGGAGGCTTAATTCAAACTAAATTACTGCATGTCCACACTACCTTTCATTAGTCCAAACTAAGGAAAGCCTAGTTAGAATCTATAAAACCGTCCTTAAGTTCGAATTGATGGTCAGGTCGAACTCATGAGTTCGAATTAACCCAACATAGCTATGTTAATTCAAACTAACTCTTGGTTCAAATTAACCATAGCTAGATTTTCCCTATGTAATAGTGCCCCCTACCTGATTTGAACTAGCACGTCCTGTGCATGGACATGCTAGTTTGAATTAGGGTTTCTAGTGTGGCTGTGTTAATTTGAATTAACTTAATTTGAACTAATAATTATTAGTTCAAATTAAGTAGTTCAAATTCAGTTAATTCTAACTAACCTTCAAGGTGTAGACTTAGCCGATGACTGTCACTACTTTAACTTCTCTCAGTCATTCCTCCCCTTGATCACACAAGGCCTGGTTTAGCCAAGCAAGTTGCAGTGGCATGATTTTCCTTACAGTGGCGGCCACTGCCATATGTCCACACCAATGTTTTCTCCCCAAACACCCACTGATGTAGGGGATAGTTGGATTCTGTGGACACCACTGCTAGCCTGGTTTTCACTTATTCATCTATTCCTAACATCAAACTTCTCTTTCATCTCTGAAAAGAGCCCTGGGAAGTCTGGGCCTGTTTTTCACAGCTCAGCGAGAGCCTCAATGCATTTAGCACAGCCTGTCCTGGATGCAGCAACCTGTGAAATCTGGGCTTCTCCAGCCACAGTGTTATGAATTCAATGCTAGGTAAAATTTTACCCTTTTCACTTCTTGCAGAAATTGTCTTTCACCTTGTGAAAGCCAGTCAGGAACTTGGAGGCCAGACAAGGCCCATCATTCAATGCCAAGACAACTTCCAGCACCCCGCAAAGTAAGACCAACATCTTCCTTTAATAATAAATTACTGTTGAATGTTTCTCCCTTTTTCAGATCTCTTCCCAGCTCAGTACATGGTGCACACAAATAGGCTTTTACAGGCCCCAAGATTCAGTAAGAATAGGAATGTCTCATAGAATCATAGAAACTGGAAGGGACCATGAGAGATCATCGAGTCCAGTCCTCACACTCATGGTGGGACCAAGTACCCTCTTAAACCATCCCTGACAGGTGCTTGTCTAACCTCCTCTTAAAGACTTCCAATGATGGAGATTCCACAACCCCCCCCCCGGCAACTTATTCCAGTGGTTAATCACCCCAACAGTTAGCAATTTTTTCCTAATGTCCAACCTAAACCTCCCTTGCTGTAATTTAAGCCCATTGCTTCTTGTCCTATCAGTGGCAATTAAGAAGAACAATTTTTCTCCCTCCTCCTCTTGACAACCACATATGTACTTGAAAACTATCAAGCTCCCTTTCAGGCTCCTTCTTTCCAGACTAAACAAACCCAGCTCTTTCAATCTTCCCTCAGAAGTCAAGTATTCCAGGCCTCTAATCATTCGTGTTGCTCTTCTCTGGACTTCCTCCAGTTTGTCCACATCTTTCCTGAAATGAGGCGCCCAGAACTGGACACAATATTCCAGTTGAGGCCAAGCAGAGCAGAAGAATTACTTCTTCTTGTGTCTTGCTTACAGTACACCTATTAATACATCCCAGAATGGTGTTTGTTTGCAACAGTGTTACACTGTTGACTCATATTTAGCTTGTGGTCCACTTTGACACCCAGATCTCTTTCCACAGTACTCCTTCCTAGGCAGTCATTGCCCATTTCATATAAGTGCAATGGATTATTCTTTCATTGGTTCATTGGTCTCATGATGAAGCTATCTCAGGATGGAAGATGGAACCTCAGTCAGACAACTGGGGCACACCAGAGCAGAATACTTACATCCAGTGGGATCTCAGTTGAGCTCTACATACCACTGCAGAACCACAGAAGGGTAAAATTTTCTCTCTGGACATGGATCCAGGCTGTTGTGGATGCACAGTCCTGCTGGTTGAAATCATCCCCTATGCAAAGAGCTAACACAAGACCACTCTGACAGTGATTGTGTCATGTTGGGTGCTTGGTCCTGCCATGAATGCAGGGGAGTGGACTCAACGACCTGTCCTGTTCCCTTTCAGCAGGGCCAGCCCTACTGGGGGGCAGAGCCTGAAGCCAGTCAGGGGGGGTTGGGTGGGAGAACAGGGTCTCACCTCTGGGCCAGTCTGCCCTGCCCCTGGGCTGGCTGTTCCACCCTTGGGGTGGGGAAGGCTGACCTAGAGGCTGAGTTTCACCCTCCTACTCTGATGCCTTTGGCTTCCTGCTGAAGGCAACAGGAGATGGGCAGGGGACAGTGTGGCAGTGGGGGACCAGCGGAACCATGGGGTCCAGGGCAGTT
This sequence comes from Podocnemis expansa, assembly GCA_007922195.1. Classification (NCBI taxonomy): domain Eukaryota; kingdom Metazoa; phylum Chordata; order Testudines; family Podocnemididae; genus Podocnemis; species Podocnemis expansa. The sequence continues at coordinate 56,609,333 of ML681963.1, read as the reverse complement.
GCCCCTCTAGCCCCCCTTTTCCCCCAGAGATAGCTCTGCCTTCCAGTTTCTATGATTCTGTGATTCTATATTTACATTGCACATTACCCAGGTAGGAATTTTATCTTCTCAGCATATACTTATGGGGTGTCCAACCATCTAAAAGCTCAATATTTAGACAGAGAGGACAGGAGTGCAATTATTAACCTCTTCTCTGGAGGTTCACTGTCAGCTTCTGTGAGCACACATGGACAAAGAGCTCAAATCAGTCTGGTTTCTATGGCATGTGTGTTTCCAGAGACTCTAAGGCTATGCCCATGCATACATCATTATTTTGAAATAACCCATTTCGAAATGAGTTATTTTGAAATAAAGTCCTTATTTCAAAATAACTTCATTTGAATTAACAGTTTGTTAATTCGAATTAAGGGAAAGCCTGCTTTCGAAATAGCCATTGTTTCGAAATGGTTATTTCAAAACAAGGCCATTCGGACATGTTGTTTCAAAACAGTTGTTTTGAAACAATGGTGTTGTTTCGAAACAAGGTGTCCAAACGCCGTTGTTTCAAAACAACCGTTTTGAAACAACGGCTATTTCGATTAGATGCAAGGTTTAATGGTTTTGAAATAATGGTGCATTGTGTGGACATGCTGCTTCTTATTTCGAAACAACCTCTGTTGTTTCGAAATAAGAAGCCTGTGTGGCCATACCCTAAGTCTTGCAGAGCTGGGGCACAGGCCCAGGTGCCATTCTCCCTGTAGATCGTCTCCTAGTTTGAATTACATTTTCTGACCCTGGCGGGGACTGGGAATGCAAAAGGAACACACACACATGCACAGAGGTCCTGCCCTCAAACTGCATGTTGTGCTGTTCAAAGGCAAAGCAAACAAAAGCTGATAGGCTGGAGAGGCAGCGAGACTCCATTCCCCATTAGCAACAGGGTTGATTTATGGGGTGTGAAGGCTGATTTGAATTTCATATCGGCCCCAGGACTGCAGCACCATTGTTGGCATCAATGCACCTCACGCTGCACTGGAGAAGCAATCTCGCTAATGACACATGAATAGAAGAAAGTGGCTCTAACCCCACTCTTCAGGGCCCCAGGAGGATCTATTCTTGCACCAGCTGTTTACAGCATGAATCATTCATTAATATTACATACGTAGAGAGCAGTGGGTGGTCTGACGCCAGTATTTGCATGTTGAGGAGAGAGAAAAGGGGTGCGGGTGGGAGGGCTATGAAGATGTGTTTAGAGCTATGGTTCACCAGCCACCTGGGTGTTGACTCTCTTCCTTGTTTCCAGCCCCTGAATGGCATTAGGAGAAGCTAAATGTACATTACATGTATCTTTATTGTTACTCTTGGCCATATGAGTAAAACTGTGGCCATCACATGGATGTTATGTGCTCATTAATGGGTAGGGAGGAGGTTGCATATATGACACCAGTGGGAAAGGATGTGGGTCCATGAGATAAGACATGGCCCAAACTATGAAAAAGTTTGCAGCTGATTTATCAGGTACTGAGCACCCGTAGCCCCCATCGGAGTCATTAATGCTCAGGCGTTCTGAAAATCAGGCCCTTAAATGCTTAGCTGTCTGCAAGGGAGTTTATACACCACAGCCAATGCTTTAATTCACTTAGGATAAAAGGTGTCAGTGGGGCCATTTAACATTCGCTGAAAATAAGGTGAAGCAAGATGTTAGTAAACAAGAATTCCTTTGGCAGCACTTGAGTAACATATGGGCTGTGTGCATAATGCGCCTTGAAATAGCTTTTGTTGGTTAGCAAAGTGACTTTGGGATACAACTCACATTTCACAGCAGCCGAGAAATCCCACACTGGATGAAAAGCAAAACAAGATCTGTGCTGAATTTTCTGGGAGAGGAATGAGATTGAACTGCACTGTCCAGTGGTCATAAAGAGAGAAAAGGGACTTTTAAAGGGAAGAGGCATCTGTTTTCACACCAGGACAAACAGGTACAATGTTTACATTGTAAACAGCTAGTTGACATCAATATTATGAATAAAGAATAAATAGCAATAATCACTAATGACAAAAATATTTTCTATCTATACAATGTCTTTCACCCTAGGTTTCAAAGTGAGGCCTTGAGAGGAGGACAAATATTCTGACCCTAATTTTACAGGATGAGGACCTTGAGGAACAAAAAGGGCAAGTGACTTGCTGAAGATGAAATTAAAAAATCAGTGGCAAAGCCAGGAGCAATCCTGACGTGCCATCCCTTTAATCTGGTGTATAAACTATAGTGACTTCATCTCTTGGGAGAGCACAGAATGTTTCTGTTGGTTTGTATTTGGAACCAAACACCTTTCCAATATTTTGGAATGCTCAGTAATTCTCTTGGGCCATGTCTGCACTGAGGATTTGCCCTGTGACAGGGCAAAGAAAGAAAGCTGTGCTAAAAGCAGCCTTCTGCCTCCATTCCAAAGACTGAAAACACAGTATCAAAAGAGGAACAAGCTTTAATGAGAATCAGGCCTGAGATCTTGCATGAACAGAGCTCATAACTCAGCAAGCCTAGACAGGGCTTGGTTCAGATCCACAAAATACCCCTTTGTGATGGAGGACGCTCAGTAATACCCTGCTAATTACAGGCTCTGTCCCAGAACTACATATCACAGAATCATTCTTGAATCAGTGCCACAAGATTTGCACATTTCCCAACGGGAAAACTCAGTAGCTTTGCTTTAGTGCAACCACAGTGACTTTATTAGTAACTATTTGTGGCCTTAGTAACTATTTCTACCTTATTTTTCACCAATGAACATCCTGCAAACCTCAGCAGGACTCTTTGCCCTGTGAAATACATTTACCATGAGCAAAGGGATCAGAGACCATCCCATCTTGAGTGTGGCAGAATAGGAGCTTCAAGAAACACATTCCTCTTATGTTATTTCTAGTCTCCCTTGCACTTTTTCTCCATCCTTGGAACAAAAGGTAGGCATTAGGTGACTCTACATCCAGTCATATAAGGGCCGCTCTGAGCCATTGCCACTTGAAACTCAAATGTACTTCTCTCTCCAGAAATGGCTTTTCTTCACTGGTTATTCCTCTAAATTACTGATACCAAGGAAGTTGAACTAATGCAGATGATCTGCTGGACAATAATATTCATGATAAAAGTTACTACTGTCACTGGAACTTATGCAGCATTCATCTGGAACTTGGTTTGTATCAAAATATGATCTAAGCCAGCCATACCTGGTGACAAGAAATGGATGAATGTCCTTAAAGCAAACTCACAGGCAGGGGCATTGCTGGTGCTGGGCACCTGGGGCACATGCCCCGAATCCCAGCGCCGGTGCCCCAGATCTGGTGGGGCCACCCGTCTCCCGGTCTCTGGCCCAATCAGGCCAGAGATCCGGGGCCTAGCCACTTGCGGCTGCAGCAGGGAATCTGGGGCCCAGCCACCCGCGGCCGCTTCCAGCCCCGTCTCCGGCCGGGGATGCGAGGCCTAGCTGCCCACGGCGGCGTGGCGGCTTCGAGGCCTGTCCCCGGCCGGGGGGGCGGGGCCTGCGGGCTGGGGGGGCGGGGGTGGGGCCTGGGCCTGTGCCCCGGGTCCCTCCACAGGGCAGTGATGCCCCTGCTCACAGGCATTAAGCTGCCCTGTGCCACTGTCATGAAAGCTCCCAGAACTTACTCAGCAGCTCGGTAGATGTCATAGTGACTGTGACAGTTATAGAGGTCAGAGTAAACCATTGCACGTTTACTGCACATAATTCCAAGCACAAACTGTTTTTTTCTTTGACCTCAAGCACCAATTGTCTTGATGTTTGTTTTTTCTCTCCTTCTGCAGATCTGAAGGTCCATTTTTTATTTCACTAGCAAACTGCAGGCTGCCAAGTACCAGCTATGCTATTACAGTGTTTATTGCGCAAGGAGATGTACATTCTTCCCTGTTATTTATTATTTTATTTACTGTTTGTAGCACAGTAGCACCCAAAATCAGGGTTCCTCTTTGCCAGGCACTATACAGCCACGTGGTAAGACATAGCCCCTTCCCAAAGATCTTACAATCTGAACAGATGAACAAGGCTGGGGAGGAAACAGAGGTAAGTTACTGTCAAGATTTGACAATGAGTCAGTGGCAGAGAGTAATGCCCAGCCCAGCGCCCTTTCCACTAGACCAGGCTGCCTTTCCTTATGTGAACAGACAGTAAGAATCCATCACTGCTCAGATCTTGCTGAGAGCAACACAGAATGTTTTGAAAGGAAATGACCATTCAGCCAACACAAAAACTTTGCATTAGGCACCACAGTGGAACAGGGGAATTTTTGTTTCCATTTTTCAAGTGATTTGTCCTACTGCTGGCGCCATTTTCACCATCCTAGTGACTGGAGTCATCTTCACCCTCCACATAGGTAGAGCATGCGCTGTAGCTGTACAAGTGTCCCCCATAACCTACAGATGAAGAGGTCCCGTTTAAGGATGACAGAGGCACCCAATCCTCATAGAATCATAGGGTTGGAAGGGACCTCATGAGGTCATCTAGTCCAACCCCCTGCCAAAAAAGCAGGACCACTCCCACTAAATTATCCCAGCCAGAGTTTTGTCCAGCTGGGCCTTAAACATCTCTAAAGATGGAGATTCCACCACCTCCCTAGGTAGGTAGCCCATTCCAATGCTTCACCACTCGCCTAGTAAGAAAGATTTTCCTAATATCCAGCCTCAACCTCCCCAGCTGCAACTTGACCCAATCCATCTTCCACTTCTCTGCAGAGGCTGCCCACAAGGAAGGGGGAATTAATACCCCACTCCCTTTTAATAAATGTATCACTTGCCCACCAGGAACCAAAGAAATTATGTCCCTGAACAGCTGCCAGAGGCTGACAGCTTAGTCACTCTCACTGACCAGCCAAAGGCTCTGTCCCCCTCTTTCTGCCACCCAACCCAGCCTGTCCTGAATCAGGCCTGAAGCTAGGCAATGATCTAGAAGTGAGGGACAGTCTCATCTGTTTGCAATCCCCTAAGCCCTGAATGCTTACAAGCAAAAACACATTTAAGTTCAGGAAGAACAAAACTGACATATGGGGAGAATTTAACATTGTTGGAGGAAAGTTCTTTTTCTTGTGAATATTTCAGCCATGTTTCTGTCCCTTTTTCTGGCCTATGACAGTGTGAGTCATCATTAAAGTGTTTTAAAGCATCAGTCATTATTAAAACAAAGCTGCTTTGCAATTTTTATTATTTTGCTGCAGTTTCTATTATCTTCTGTAAATGAGCCATGTATTTCCTTCTGCAGTGTTGGGTAATCAGGGAGGCAAGCCCCAGCTAGGACATTTATTGCCAGACTCTCACCCTGGAGTTTATCAGCTGCAAAGGAAAAACTGTAAATGTGTCTTTATTAGCTGCTCACGCCACATAAATATACACTTCTGGTTAATGATTTGCTCACTCTTCATATAGGGGAGACTGGATGAACTGATCCCCAATTTGCTGGCTCCCACCAAGCTTCCAGAAAGTGTTAAACAGTCTGTAGTGTGACGGCTCTATGCAAAGAGATACACGGCTATAAAAACACTCATCCCAATACATCTTTTAGAGGGGAATCTTACAGCTTTAACAGATAATTCAATCAGAATTTCTTTGTAATTTAGCTTGGATGACTGTCCTCTTTCTGTGCTGTAAAATATCTCTCTCCATACACACACACTTTGCTTGGATTCTCATTCTCCACAATTCACTTTTACATGAGTTTCAGTTTGTAATGGATTCTGTGCTTCCAAGTTGCCTTACTTGCCATGTAGCCATATAACACAGAGCTAGGACAGGCCCTTTCTGGGTGCTCTATATCACTGTCCAGCATGGGCTGTGCCTATCACCCTGATGTCTGAGCCCCTTAATATTTTACAGACAGTGCCTAGACCCTGTTGGTCAGGTTTGAAGTACAGCCAGGAGAAAAGCTGTCCTAGAACTGTCACCCTCAAAGACTCTAGCCCATAGCCCCACTCCACAGCAACACTGTTAGATTCTGTGACTAGCTCTATATAAACTGCAGACTTACAGGTGGGACAGATTAGAGACATCAATAATTGGAAGAACAGGACCAGCAATGAGGACAGAAATTTCACAGCAAGTCCAGGAGAAGGGGTTCAGATTTGTTTTGTAGAGGGCGCTTGTGCGATGAAAAGAACAAATCCCAAAATCCATTGCCATCTTTGGCCACTGGCCTTTCATGCTGCTTAAATTTGTAAATACCCAGACCACCCACAAGCACAGAACTATACAAACAATTCAGCCTTCACAGACACCAAAATCTCTCTTCCCCAGCTTCTAGACACCTCAGCTGCTGTTGAAGGCTCTGAGCCTAACCAAACTCAGCTGTCCTTCATTTCTTCACAGCTGAGGAGCCTCTCCATGAGCAGGCTGAGAGTATCTGCTAGGATTGCTCCCCTAAAGCACCACATACTGTTACTGAGCTAGACTGGACAGTGCTTGGAAGAGGGCTGCAGGGAGCCTGGGAAGATACATGTGCCCTGTGAGAGGGCCAAGCACTCAAGATCCAAAGAATACATGACTTCACAGTGGACAGTACTTAATTTGGTGCCCTTCCCTGCTTTTATACATCCTGGAATCCCCAGTCCAGCCCCTTAGAAGCTGCTGCATTTCTCCACATGAACAAGGCCCTCTGCTGTGGCAGCAATGTGCAGAGTCCTCATCTCTCGTAAGCTGGATGCCTGACTAGTGCATAGCCATGGCATTACTACTGGTCCTGACATCACCAGAACAGAGACAGCAAAGGTCTGCAGGGCCCAAGACAAGGATGCCGCTAGAAAATGGTGTTTAACCAAGAGGCAAGGCAAGGGTCTCTGTGTTGTCTGAGAGATGCTGCTGGAATGAAGAATCCCTCTGAGGCTGGCAAACTCAGCATGTGTCTACACTGCAATAAAACACCTGCAGCTGGCCTTAATCAGCTAATGTGGGCTTGTGAGGATCTAGAACTGAAGTGTGAGTGTTTGGATTGAAGCTGGAGCTTGGCGTCTGAGACTCCAAAAGGAAAAAGCATTCTAGTACTACATCCAAATGTCTATATTGTATTGTAACCCCATGCCCTGAGCTCTGTGACCTTTGGTTAGCTGACGCACACCAGCCATGGGTGTTTTATTGGCTTGTAGATGTTCCCGCTGTCACAAACACAGCACTGCATTGAGGAAAGCAGAGACAGAGTCCTGGGGCTCACATCGCAGCAGCACTCTAAGCTTTTCACTTCTGATGCCACATGTATCTTGGCTTGGTAACCGTGGTTGTCTTGGGCAAGTTACATAAGATATCTACCATTTCTCCATTGTTACTTACTCCTCCAACAGAGGTTCTCTCTCTCAGATGCTCACTTGTACCGAAAGCTGGCCACAGATTTTCAGGTACAAGTTAGCATCTGAAAGAGAGAACCTCTGTCAGAGGGTTTCTGTTAGGAAATGCCAATTTATTAAAAGCAAAACTTTTCTCAGAAATATATCCATTTCAACAAGGTTAAATTGTAGGGAGGGGAAAAAAACCCACACAAAACACAAAGCATGCTGTTAAAGTCAAAACATTCCCTTTAGACCTTTTCAGCATGAAACACTTTGATTTTTGTTTTGAAGTGATTCATTCTGAAATTTTCTTTTTCTATATTATTATAAATATATTTTTCAACAAAATCTCACAATTGGAAATAAAGAGGTCAATGTTGTCTAAACAAAAGGTTTCAATTGAACCCCTCCCCCCCCCCAAAAAAATCCTGCCTTCTTTTTAAAAGAAATAGCAAACATTTTGTTTTTCAGTCAAAATTGCCAAGCTCACAAAAATTATCATGAAATGGAAAATCTGGTGGCTCCACTGATCCACTTATACCTTTATAAAATAAACTCTTTTGGGCAGGTTCTGGTGGTTTGTTTTCTCTGGCACAGCACTGGATACTATGATGTCTGTCTCTCTCTCTATAATAATAGTAGTAAAATTGGCATGTTGTAAGGCTTAAATAATGTTTGTACTAAGCCTTGAAGTAAAAGGCACTCTATAAACACTCCATTGTTAAACAAATCAATGTGCCATACTATTCCTGTTTTAATTATTTGAATCTGAACATTTCTACCACCACTGTTCATATCCATCATAGCCTTCAGCCTAATTCTGCTGTCATTTACACCTGTTTAAATCTTGAATAACTTCATTGAAATTAATGGAGTTACTCGATATTTAAGCAGTGTAAATGAGATCCTAGTGTACAATTTAACATGTTATTATCTTCACTGGGCATTTGCAGCTGACAGCAAGTACCCGATATATCTTTAGAAATGCTTAGAAGACCTTGCCAGCATGAGTGGCTCTCATTACTCTGAGACAGATCATGCCTCCCCATTGTTCCTACCAACTGGGATAAACCAAACATCCTCAACACCAGACCTTTGTATTGACCCAAGAATATTAGGAGACAGAAAATTAGCAAAATAGGCTGGCCCCAGTTGATCAGGCCTTGAATGCAAGTAAAAGAGCATAGGAGTCTGACAGGCCACCATTGTGAATTTCCAAAGGGATAGCCATGTTAGGCTAGATCAGCAAAAAAAAACAAGGGGTCATGTGGTACTTTAAGACTAACAGATTTATTTTTTGCATGAGCTTTAGTGGGAGAAAATCCCACTGTGTCAGATGCTTCGAAGATGGGTGACCTGATCCTATGTTTTACACCCCCTTGCATTTATTTTCATTCCGTTCTGTAAGTTCACCCGTCTTTGAAGCATCTGACGAAGTGGGATTTTCTCCTACGGAAGCTCATGCGAAAAATAAATCTGTTAGTCTTAAAGTGCCACACGACACCATTGTGAAGTCTTAATGCTTGTTTTAATAATACTGATGAAGCCCCTCCTTCCTGTCTATTCCAGTGATACTAGGGTGTGGATCTTTGTATTCCACACATGCAAACATACTATACTATCTAAGCTAAAACTACTGAAGCACTAGAAACACACAGAAATGGGGGCTAATGCTATGCAATCCAAACCTAGCAGCCAGCAAGCAAACATCTATCAGAAGTGGGTAATTGACGCTATCTGAGGCCAGGTTGTTCCAATCAATATAGCGCTCTCTTTATATCGACATTTTCCACAGATCTCATGTGTTCCAAAGGTTTAGAAAATGTTATTACCCAGACCCTAATTCCAACAAATTCGATTATCCAAGCAAATGAAAACAACACCAGCAAAAATTACTGAAATTCTGATGACTGAATTGCTGTTGGGGTTTTATTTCTTTATTTTTAACAGGATTTACAGTGCACACCATAAGCTCAATGGGCTTAAAAGTGGTTTGGAACAAGGGCCCTCTGGCATCAACTTATGCAAACACAAAACAGTGATTATCTTAAACATTGTATAGAAAATGGCTTCTTGGAGAGCCAGGGCTCTTCTGCACTAATTGAATGAAGCTCTGGCTTCCTCTCATCTATTTTAGCCTCATCTGCAAAATTGCAGGCATATTCTGTAAGCTTTAAGCATTGCCACTCAGAGCTAACTATTTTAATGGCCATGGATTTTAAATATAAGATTTGGAAAACTTTGGAATTTGTCCATTAAACAAACAAGCAAAATCCCACCCAGGATTTTTCCAGTATATTCGGCTAGCTAGACGAGTCCATCAAACAAGTTTACTGGGAGCAATTCTTGCTATACCAACTTTTAAGTGAATGTTGCAGAATAGCTCTAGGTAGCACAATTTAAAAATTGTACGCACACCAGAATCAATACTCTAAGAGATACACTTGTCCAATCAGGGAGAATTAATATGTCGTGTGACTTCTGTTTTCAAGAAAAATAGCTAAACATTTCAAGTTTCATACAGCAACAACTCTTGATGAACTGTTTTGAAACACTCTACAAAGCAGGATTGACATTATGAAGCTGATTCTGGTAAAACTGATTGAAACTGGTGTGTTATTTTTCATTAAAAATAATTTTCTTCCTTTTTTTTGGAAAGAAAGTTTCTCATAAAAATCTAACGTTTAAAAACTTTTCTTCCATTTTTTTCAAAAACTTTGTTTTGTCCTGGTGAGAAAAATCCCACTTTCTCATACTTTTAAAATCTTCCCTCTTGTTTTCTCATAGCTGAGAGGATGAGGAGGATGGGATTGAGACAAAGTGAGAGTAAAAACCCTATTTTAACTCCATTTTTAATTCTTTTCTGGACTAGAAAAAGGGAAAAATTACTTTGTTCCTTTCTATCAATTAACAAGAGAAACCCTTAAAAAGTGAGAGAAGTAATATTACTGATTCAGTATGCAGACTGTTTCCCTTGAGTAAGCAGTGATCTAAGACCCTAAATCAGGAAAATTCTTCAGCATGGGATTAAAATGAAGGACAGGCTTAAGTTTCATCCACTTCAATGGGACTTCTTAAGGATGATCTTATATGCTCCCCTGAACTAAAGATGCGGGGCTCTAATCTCTCAGCATCATACTAAACACGAGTGTCTTTCCTTATGAGATATAAAATCAAGACCCTAACTATATCTAAGCATTAAATATCCCAAAACACTTCTTCCTTTTCTTTCAGATTGAGGGAGATAGCCCTAAGGTCTTGGTCACATGGCATTTTCTTTAAATGCATTCTAGCTTGGTACTTTCCACTGGATCCTTCACTATCTAATTGAAATATTACATAGTCTTGGTGTTTGCTGTTGAACAGCTGCCATGTTCCATCTCAGAGTGACTGCATTTCATTAATAGGTGAAGGAATTGCTGTACTCATAGACCCATGGACTCTAAGATCAAAAGGGACCAGTATGATCATCTAGTCTGACCTCCTGCACAATGCAAGCCTCAAAACCTTACCCACCCACTCCAGAAATAAGCCTCTAACCTGTGACTGAGTTATTTAAGTCCTCAAATCATGATTTGAGGACTTTAAGACACAGGGAATACACCAGCAGATAAGCCATGCCCCATGCTAGAGGAAGGATAAAAAACCCCATAGCCCTAGCCAATCAGCCCTGGGGGGAAGTTCCATCCTTATCCCAAATGTGGCAATCAGTTAAACTCTGAGTATGTGGACAAGTCTTACCACCCAGTCATCCATGAAAGAATTCTCTGTAATAACTCAGAACCCTCCCCATATACCATCCCTTCTTAGGCCACTTGCATACCCATCACTAGTAGTCAAAGATCAGTCAATTTCCAAAGTAGGCCATCCCATCATTATCATCCCCTCCATAAACATATCAAGCACAGTTTTGAAGGCAGTTATGCTTTTTGCCCTCCCGCCCCAGCTCTCCTTGGAAGGCTGTTCCAGAACTTTGCTCCTCTGTTGATTAGAAACCAGCATCTAATTTCAAGCCTAAATTTCCTGATGGACAGTCTATATCCATTGTTCTTGTGTCCACACTGGTGCTGCACTCAAATAATTCTTCTCGCTCCCTGATATTTATCCCTCTGATATATTTATAGAGAGCAATCATATCACCATTCAACCTTCTTTTGGTTAGGCTAAACAAGCCAAGCTTCTTGGGTATGTCTACACTGGAGACGTAGGTTGATTTAGCCTGCCTTAGGTCCATCTAAGGAACTCCCTGGCTGCATTTAGAATTTGTTAAGTCAACTTAGACACTTGCTTAAGTCGACTTAAAAAATACCTGCCCTGAAAGTTGACTTAAGTGTTAAGATGACCTTACAGGACAGAAAGGGTCTGGGCCCGGGCCTGGGCCCTAACCCCATCCCTGTCCCTGCCCAACCCTCCCCAGGTCCCAATCCGGCTCTGGGGCCTGATCCAGCTCCAGAGGCTCCATCTGGCCCCAGCTGCCATCAGCAAGCAGCTGGGAGCTGGATCTGGCCCCAAGCCACTTGCCGCAAGCTGCAAGGGGCTCAGAGCCAGCAAGCAGCTTGGGATAGAGCCCTGTGCGGATACAAATAAGTAGATCCATATCCAACCTGCATCTGCAAGAAATGGTCCGCGGATATCCGTGCTGCATCCGCGGATATCTGCATATTTGCAGGGCTCTAGCTCTGTGCAGATAAAAATATGTGGATCCGTATCCAATCTGCATCCACAAGAAATGGTCCATGGATATCCGTGTTGTATCCATGGATGTGGATATAAGGCGGATATCTGTGGGTACCCGTGGATTTGCAGGGCTCTAGCTTGGGGCTGGCTCTGGCTCCCAGCCACTTGTTAGAGGTGGCTGGGGCTGGATTGGGCCCCCCTGGGCCTGAATGGGGCCCCAGAGCCATATCAGGCCCTCAGGCAGGACAGGGCCCAGGCCCGGGGTATGTCTACCAGTGCAGATGTACCCTTAAGTCAACTTAACAAGGTCAACTATAGGTCGACTTAACTGAGCGCCCCAGTGTAGACATAGCCCTTGAGTCTCTTCTCATAAGGCAGGTTTTCCATTCCCTGGACCATCTTTGTAGTCCTTCTCTGCACCTGTTCCAATTTGATTTCATCTTTTGTAAAATAGGGGACGAGAACTGCGTACAATATTCAAGATGGAGTCTCACCGGTGACCTGTATAGCGGCACTAACACTTCCCTGTCTCTGCTTGAAACAGAGCCATAACTACAGCTTCTGGTGCCTGGGGCAGGAAGCCAGAAATGTGCTCCCCCTGGCCCCGATCTGGCCCAGGGCCTGATCCATCCCGATGGGGGGGGGGTGCCTTCCTCTGTCACCAGGGGAGAGTGGCCGATACCCGGCAGGGGGTGCCTCCCCTGCCATTGGCAGAGAGAGGCTGGAGACCTGGTGGGGGAATGCTTCCCCTGCTGACGGAGGAGAGTGGCTGAAACCAGGCGGGAGGGTATCTTCCCCTGCCACTGGGCCAGAGTAGCCAGGAATGTTTGGGGCAGAGTGGGAGAAACCCCAGCCCCTGCTTGGCTCTGGGTCAGGCAGGGTCTGGCGACTGCCCTTTAAAATAGTCCACCCGGGTCTTTGCCCCATTAGTCCCGCCCTAGTTATGGCTCTGACTTGAAATACCTCTTCTGATCCTTCCTAGGACTGCATTAGCTTTTTTTCACAGCCACATTGCATTGGCTGCTCATACTTATCCTGTGATCAGTACTCCCAGGTCTTTCTCCGCCTCAGTCCCTTCCAAGTGATGCATCCCCATAGGAAAAATTCTTGTTATTTGTCCCTAAATGCATGAACCCTGCACCTCCCATTATTAAATTTCCTATTCCTGATACTCCAGTTTACAAGGTCATCCAGATCTTTCTGTATGATATCCTGATCCTTCTCTGTGTTGGCAATACCTCCAAACTTGGTGTCATGTGCAAACTTAATTAGCACATTCCTACTTTTTGTGTCAATGTCAGTAACATAAAGGTTAAAGATCAGTCCCAAGACCAATCCCTGAGGGATTCCACTAATAACCTCCCTCCAGCTTGACAGTTCACCCTTCAGTATGACCTGCTGTAGCCTCCACTTTAACCAGTTCCTTATCCACCTTACTATATTCATATTAATCCCCACCTTTTGTAACTTAACTAATAATTCCCTGTCAAATACTGTATCAAATGCCTTGATGAAATCTAAGTAAATTAGGTCCATCACATTACCATTATCTAAAAAATTGGTTATCCTCTAAAAAAAGGAGATCAGCTTGGTCAGGCACTATCTACTTCTTGTAAAGCCATGTTGCAGGGCCATAACTAGGGTGGAGTGACTCCATTTCCCCCTTGATCAAAGGGCACATTCCACGCTGCTTGCTCCGTACACTGCTCATTGTAAGGGCGCATTCCACTCCGGGTATGCCCTGGGTGCTGAAATACCTAGTTCCGGCGCTGCCATGTTGCATTTTATCCCAGTTACCATTATTCTTAAGCACTTTCTCCTTCAAAATTTTCTTCAAGACCTTGCATGCTACTGAGGTCAAACTAACAGGCCTATACTTATGCGGATCACTTTTATTCCCTTTCTTGAAAATAGGAACCATATTAGCAATTTTCTAGTCATATGGTACAACCCCGAGTTTACAGATTCATTAAAAATCCTTGTTAATGGGCTGGCAATTTCATGTGCCAGTTCCTTCAATAGCCTTGAATGGAGGTCATCTGGGCCCCCCGATTTAGTCCCATCAAGTAGCTCAAGTTTGGCTTCTGCCTCAGGTATGGTAATTTCCACTTTCATATCCTCATTCCTGTTAACTACCCTAACTCTATCCCCCAGCTTCTCATCACCTTCCTTAAAAACAGAGGCAAAGTATTTATTTAGATTTTCAGCCATGCCTTGATTATCCTTGACCTCCACCCAATCCTCAGTGTTTAGAGGTAGCTTTCCTTGCTAATCCATCCCATTTTCCACTCCCTGTAGACTCTGTGCTTCCTCCTAATCACCTGTCCAAGATGTTTACTCATCCAGCTTGGTCTAAGCTCTTCCCTATAACTTTTTTCCCCTTCATTGAAATGTAGGTTTCAGATAGTTACTGAAACTTTGACTCTAAGCAGTTCCAAGCCTCTTCTACCTTTAAATTCATGAGTTCTTCAATCCAATCCACTTCTCCAACTAATTCCTTTAATTTTCTAAAGTTAGCCCTTTCAAAGTGACCCTGGTCACAGATTTATTTTTGTTTATCCTTCCAATTAGTTTGAACTGAATTAGTTCATGGTCACTTGAACCTAAGTTGTCCCCTACAACCAGTCCCTCTATATGAGGTCCTCACTACTCACCAGTACCAAATCTAAGATAGCATTTCCTCTCATTGGTTTAGTAACAATTTGAAGAAGAAATTCATCAGCTATCATATCTGGGAAAACGCTCCCCAAGCACTATCCCTGGAGACACTCTAGTAGCTTTCTTCCCCAATGTGATTTTTACCCAGATAGATTCTGTTGTTAATTCCATCACTTTGAATTTCCTTACAGCCAGCCTTTTCATTGATATATAATGCCACCCCCCACTTTTGCCTTGATATCTGTCTTTCCTAAAAAGCACATAAGCTTTCAATACCCGTACACCAATTGTGACTCCTATTCCACTATGTTTCAATTATCCTTTCATTATCTGGTCTCACTTCCTCTACCAGTAGCTGCAGTTTCTTCATTTTGTTACCCAGGCTTCTCGCATTTGTATATAAATATTTTAGATTTTGCTGCTTGGCTTCGTTCATGTTCCTTGCCTGATTCAGCACAGTCATCTACAGCCAATATTTCCCACTAGACTGGCATTTATACAACCTCTCCTCCTAACCTCCATACTGCTCCCTATCTCTGTGTCCTTTCTTATTTCATTTTCCTTCCTCTCAATGTTAATATCAGGCATGAAGATTGTCCAGTCATCTCCCAATCATCTCCCCCAACTTCCTAGTGTCAAGTTCTCATAACCAGTTGTGTTACCCTCCCTCCCGGAGGTCTGTTTCCCCTCCAGCTCAGGTGTAGCCCATCCCAAGAGAACAGTCTTCTGTCCATGAATGCCCCTCAGTGACCATACATGCCAAAGTCCTCCTTATAGCACCACTGCCTGAGCCATCTGTTTATCATCAGGATCTTCCTGCACCTTTGTTGTCCTCCTCTAGGGATAGGCAGAATCCCACTAAAGATCACCTGAGTCTTTTTCCTTGAGAGTCCTCCCCAGCCTGTCATAGCCTCCTTTGATATGTTCCAGTGAGAATCTAGTTTCATAGAATCATAGTGTCGGAAGGGACCTCATGAGGTCATCTAATCCAACCCCCTGCAAAAAATGCAGGACCACACTCTCACTAAATTATCCCAGCCAGGGTTTTGTCCAGCCAGGCCTTAAACATCTCCAAAGACAGAGATTCCACCACCTCCCTAGCTAGCCCATTCCAATGCTTTACCACTGGTCTAGTAAGAAAGTTTTTCCTAATATCCAGCCTCGACCTCCCCAGCTGCAACTTGAAACCATTGCTCCTTGTTCTGTCCTCTGTTACTACTGAGAACAGCTGAGCTCCATCCTCCTTGGAGCATCTCTTCAGGTAGTTGAAGATTGCTATCAAATCCCCCCTCAGTCTTCTCTTCCGCAGGCTAAATAAGCCTAGTTCCTATACATCACATGTGTATAGACAGTTTTAGCATGACAGCTGTTCAGGATGGAAGGTAAATGTATAAATGTAAGATAATATTGTTTAAACTCCAAGGAAACTGTATGTGAGTCTTTGAATAAGGATTATCCTCACCATTTCTAGAGCTTCATGGAATTTAGATCAGTACTCTCACTGATTTAATGATCCCGTTAATTTTAATGGACCAACTGCCTTCCCACTAACTTTAATGTGAGTTGGGTGGCTAATAAAACCTGTGCAACTCTTTGAAAAGTTAGGATTAAACATTTAGTTGAGTACATATTTCACATATTATGGTATTGACCTGTTTGTATCCACATTATGGAACCACAAATTCTGCACCATGAATTCATTGCACTGTAAAATCCCAAAAGGCTGAACATAAAATAAACATTGTACTTTATTTCTTCTATGGTTTGTGAGAATGAGATTTATTGGCATCTCCTGCCTTAGCAAAATTCCCTTGGACTAGCCCATTTTGGGATGGAAAACCCAATGCACACTGAGATGTCCTGATGGTCTGAATAACTGCCCTTGGAAGTCTCCTTTCTCCGTCTGTGAAATAAGCAGTGAGTTGAACACATGCCAGTAAGTGAACCAAGCATATCCCAGAAAACCTGCCAGCTCCAAGGTATGGTACTGTGCCACCTTGCCTCAAGGTGCCCGCCTGCCAACCCAGATTGCAACACCCAGCAAGTATACTACCCCCCCTTCTTGTCTTAGAGATGGGAGGGAACCTAGACTTTCTTTCTCCTTCTACCTTTGCAAAGGGAACCAAAGGGCGTCCATGGGCATTTCAGAAGCAGATGACACAGTAGGAGTTGGCTGTGGGCCTGGTTTCTATCTTCTGAGCTGACATTCCCTCAGAGAACTTATTCAGCCAGGCAGAAAAATGCGAGGTATGCCAGAGCATTGACACAGAGCCTGAACGTGGGTTGGGAAAGTAAAGAATGGCACACAAAGCGGGCATGATGGGTATGAATGGCTAGAAGACTAATTCATCTGCTAACACCTCACTGTGCCCCTCAAGCTTCTGCAAGCAGGTGACCCCTCGGGAAAGAGACTTTTGAGGTGTATAGTTCAGTGCCCTACATGGGTAGAATAGAGGAGAATATTCTTATGCATCATTAAATGGGCACTGTCTATTAGCCTGCATACAGGAATGGTCAAAATGACTCCACAAGTGTGCTAACTCACCACATATTCAAAGAGCCTGATCCAAAGTCCACTGAAATCATGGCAAGATTCTCGCTGAGTTCACCGAGCTTTGGCTCAGGCCCTGATGTCTTTTCACAGCTGTCTTAGCACCTCTGCTTAACATGCAGAAGGTCCTGGGTTCAATTCCCAGGGGGTTGGACTCAATGATCTCATGAGGTCCCTTCCAGCCCTATGATTTGATTTGATTTGAACTGGACTCAGCCATCTCTGCAAGACTGACCAACTAGGACTCAGAGGGTCTGACTTGTGCCACTTGAATTGGCTTTTCCTGACTGATACCAGGGCAAATAAAAGAAGAGTCTGTGCCTTTTGTCTTACACCTCCAGGGAAGCCAGTTTGGTTCCTGTATGGGTATATGATACGAGCTTGCTTAGTTACAAGCTACTCCTCACTTTAGTTAATTGATTTGGGTGGGGTTTTGGATTCTATCACTAGTCCTCACTTTGTGAGAGAGGAATCCCTCCAGCACATATTGAGAGGGCATTTTAAGTTAAACAAAAGTCCTGTTTCAGACTTACTACCAGTGAATATACCCATGTTTTGCCGGTGAAGAAAAACATGGGGAAAGCCCTCAGTTCTGGAATCAAATAGTGACTTGTATCCTCATTGAGTAGCCACCACATATGGGTTCCCTAGCAGCTCTTTCTTCACATGGGGAATTACAGTCCAATCAAAACAGATGCATTAGGGAAACTCTAGTGGTGTGTGTGGTTAGAAACACAGAGCAAACCCTGGCATGTTCATTCTCAGTGGAAGTAAATGTGCTTCCCCCACAGTGCTTAACTCACTTTTGCCACTACCGCATCCAGGGCCAACTCAAGCTTTTTTGGCACCCTAGTCAACTATGATTTTGCTTCTTCCTTCCCCCCAGGTGGTGGCCTGGGGCGCACAGGCCTGGTAGTGACCCGGTGGGTCATGGGCCCTCCTTCCCATCCCACCTAGGTCCCCACAAGCATGGGTGAGCAGCAGGCCAGGCCAAGCAGGCCCCGTTGGCAGGTTGGGCTGGGCTGAGTGATGGCGGGCCATGGCAGGCTGCAGCAGGCTGCCAGGCAGCTCAGGGGAACGGGCTGAGTGGTGACCCACAGGTCATGCCAGGACAAGCCGCGGGCCGGCCGAGGAGCACCTGCCCCATCTCCTAGCCCTCCCTCCGCCCTGTCCCTAGTCTCCCTAGCCACCCCCACCCCCAGCACTTACCTTTTCTTGAGTGGGGAGTGGAGCCAGCTGAAAAAGCTTGTTTCCTGGATTTCCTGCCTTGGTCCACCCTGGGCTACATGACTCTGCAGAGCAGAGTGGGAAATTAAAAATAACCTTGCTGGCCCCAGTCCAGCAGCCCTTGATGCTCCGTAATGTTTGATGTTTTAAGTGACCACCTAGGTTATCTCCATGGTAGGACCAGCCCTGACCACATCTGGCCCAGCATCTCTAGAAAGCAAAAAACACATAATATGCTTACAAGTATATGGTCTGCCAGAAAAGTTGGCTGAATAATGGTGAGTATTGTCTGTGAAATGCTCCTTAAAAAATTTAAATATTTTCATTTTATTTGGAAATTTTGGAAATTATGAGGATTTCAAAAAACCAAACTGAAAGCAAAAGGTTTGTTTTTCAGTTTTTTGAGTCCCCACTTCTCCCCCTTTCCGTTTCTCTTTTTTACCATCAGAAGAAGTGAGGAGGGGCAGGACCAAACCTAAAGTTGGAAATGAATTTTTTTCTGTTAAAATGAGCAGTTTGTGAAAAAAATAATTTTTCACTAGGAAAAAAAGGTTTATTAAAAAAATTCAACAGGGTTTTATTGTCAGTGAGAATCTGATTTGTCACATTTTCAAATTCTGCTCCTTGCATTCATTTCCCTTTGCCTTCCAGGGTCAGGGGAGGGGAACCATAACATTAGGAGCTATATTCCTGGAAGCAGGAACATTTAGAAACACTTTTCTTCTGGTGTATACTGGAATATGTAAAAATGTCTTTCATAGTCTAGTGGCATGCCTAAGGCAGCATCCTAATTAGTTCATCAATAACCCAGAGCAGCTGCTCAGAAAGAATTCAGCTGTTCAAAGATGGAAAAGTCCATTAACTTTATTGCATGAAATGTTGGACATGGTTTAGACAGAGGATCAGTGCCAAATTATATCAACTACCAAATTCTGCCAAATGAAAAGAGTGCAGACAGGACATGACATTTTTTTAAACTGTCATCACCCCTAAAGAAAAAGGAGGGGTCCTTTGTCTCCATTAATTTTGCTACTGAAAAGTGATATGTGTGATGGCTGCTGCAAAGTCCATATCCCTGTGCTGTGCATAGAAACTTTTGGGGTTTCTTTAAAGCCATTTTTAAAGGGATTTTTCTTTCATGCAGGCAGCAACATTAAGATCATAAACTGCTAAATGAAAATAATTTATGCACCATATGTGTATTAGTGATGAAAAAACTGTAGCACTTGGGCTTTGTTTCAAATCAGCATCCGGAAGCCTAGATGCATCAGTGATCCTGTGTGAGGATTGCTCTTGAGCAGTTTCTATTCTCATGAGATTCCCAGCCCTTCTACTCTGGTCCTAGCCAGAATCCAGGCATATAACCGCAGGCACCAAAAATGCAGCTTGGCTTGGTTTTAAAAATTACTCAAGCCTTTCAGCACCTCAAAAAAGGTCCCATTCAAAATTAACTGTAAAGTTGAGCAAGGCATCTGAAGGCATTTTACAAAAGATATACAATTAAAGTAATAAATAATACACTCTGCAACTGCTGGCTCGTGTTATCTGACTGAAATCAGCAAGGGAGCTTCATGTTGTGATTCAAATGGCGACAGAACAGCAGTGCCATCTGTAAGATCCCCAGGCAGCAAGATCAAAACAGCCCCCCATGGTGGCACAGTTAGGTACCAAGGAGATGAACAGGCCATCACGGCATGACTGAATCTAACGCTTTGTGTGAATGAGGGCAAAGAAGTGCTAAGACTCTGGGTCTCATTCCCACTGACTGCACTCCTGTGCTTGCAATCAGGACCAAAGTACCCTTAAGCCATCTTCATGCTCCCTTGGTTGGGGTTCTCATGATCCATGAGCCACATGGTATCTGGGGTTTTTTGTAAGTCCTAATGACTAGAATCATAATATTATAGAAGAATCACAGCTTTCATTAAAGAGAAGTTTCTAGCCCTCATAGTTGCAGAGGAAAGTTTGAAAATGACCTCTAAAAAGTCAAAAGCCAAAAGAACCCCTTTCAAATAATTTTTTGAAAAAACTCATCATTTTTAAGCCCCTCACATGACTTTGAGGACCTGACGCATGAATGTTTGAACATTTGGGCTTAACAATACTGTGGAAGGCCTTGGGTGGCATAACCTAGGGCAGCCCCAGAAGCCCCTGTGGGTTTAGATAAACTGAGAATAGCCTTATTACAGTATAGCGTGGTCCTGATCTTCCCATCCACTTTCCCAGTGGCTGGTGGGCTTCCTATATAGAGAAATGTCCCCTAGAGACCTCATCTTCCTCTATATGCTGCTCCCCAGTGTTTGAATCTTAACAACTGCTTTGATTTGCTGTTACAGTGTGACCTGATCCCATGACTTACACTTCCCTGCCTTTATTTTTCTCCCATTCTGCAAGTTTACCCATCTTCAAAGCATCTCACAAAGTGGAATTTTCTCCCCTGAAAGCAAATGCAATAAACAAATTTGTTAGTCTTTAAAAGTACCACAGGACTCCTTGTTTGTTTTACCTACTGCAAGGTGGTTTTGCATGTGTGCAAAGAGAATGAGAATGCAAGGCTCATGATTCCCAAAATGCTCTAACAAGTTGAGAAAAAACTCTTGAATGTAAATGAAACTAATTTACCATATGGAAATAACATGAAAATACGCAGGGGGGCAAAAGCCCACAAAACCCCATACACTTATGATCAAGTGCTATGAGCAAATTATTAAGTTTTTCACTAATTGTATGGTTTGAAAATATGCAGCAATATAATAAGCAGCACAAAAGGCTTAATAGCTCTCAAGTTGGTAAGGAGAGAAAGAGATTATTCTTTATCTGCCCATAAATGTGATAAACAATACACAGTAATAATTAGCAGCAATTAGCTGGTATAGTGATTATCTCTGTTAATGACCTAGAAAACAAACCCATATATCTAAGGGATCCTAAAACATTATCCATAATGCGTGCTTGTGTTAGGACGATACATTTAAGTGGGCTGCTTGTGTGAGCTTTGGGTCAGAGGCCCAAGAACAGCCTCATCATTTGCTTCAAGGTATGGATCCAGCAAGTGATAGTCAGTGAAAGTTGACTGATTTCTCTGCTAAATGAATGCCTCTCAGAAACCTGAAATATTTCAACGAGGAACCAGTGAAAAATTCCATCCAGCACAAATGAATGAGTCATCCCCTATTTCTAAGGTATTATGGGGCCTTCTGATGTGACTTGATTTTGGATGCACAATTTACAGCACTCAAAAGAGTCTGATTTTCAAAAGTTCTGGGTTTCTGCTCTCTGGAACTTGAGCCTCTTGTTTAAGGTGATTCACGCCGGGCACCTTGAATCACTGGTCACTTCTGAAAATTTAGTGTGGGATCCCTGGAACTGAAAGAGAGAATCCCACCTCATAGGAGGTTGTCCTGCTACAGTGAGAGTGAATTTCTGCAATGTCTGACATGACATCATTAGCATTTGACCTCACTAATGGAGAACTGCAGGCATACTAGTTAGATGTTTCTGCCTGATCACTGGCTTCAGAGTATGTTTCCGTGCACATCCTGGACTTGGGCTGTTGTTGCAATAAAGGTCACTTCCTGAATGTAGTTGCAATTAGTGGTACCATGACTTTGCAACTTCTCATCTGAGAAGTCCTTTCTCGTGGCAAGTCTCATCTGAGTCGGAGTTTGCAGGATCAGGCCCAATTTGCAACCAGATCCTCTCTTTACATAGAAACTTCCAGAGAAGTAGCCATGTTAGTCTGTGTACAGCAAAGACAACTAGAGTCCTGTGGTATCTTAGGCTATGTCTACAGTAGCTCTGTTTTACTGATGGAGAAACTGAGGCATGAAGAGACTTGCTTGAGGGCACTTAGTAGGCCAGTAGCAAACATGGGAATGGAAGCCAAGCCACGTGAGTCCCAAGTCAGTATTCCATTTACTAGGCCACACTAATGGATGAAGGGTCAACTCCTCTGAAACAATTAACATTTCATTTTTTCATTTGGAACATTCACAAATTTGCACAAAAGTTTCTAGGTATCTTTCTAAGAGCTGCCAACAAACATAGAAAAAGAAGCATAAATATTAACCTTATTATAATAATAATTCCAACATCCAGCAAATGAGCAACTCTACAAAATGCAATTATTAAGGAAAAGACATAATTATGCATTTTCCTGCAGCATTCCACAGATGAGCCCCAGGGAGGAGAGGGCTGGTGTGGGGAACATGACTGAAACACAGTGCTCCAAAGCAGAACAGGAGTTGCTTTTGAAAACTTATTCTTACCAAGATGATGCTTTCAGTATTTCAAGCCCCACCAACTTTTCTTTTTCTTTCTTGGGCACAGGACAGCAGCGCATCCTGCAGGCGGAAACTCAGTATATGTTAACTATTGATTTCCTTCCAGTGCAGAGGGGCAGAAACTCAAGTCCTGTGTGCCACACATCTCCCTTCAGCTAAGTGCAAATTGTGACACAGTAAAGTGCATGGTGCTGTTTTAGCAAGCAGCCACTATCCTGAGTCCAGACAGCTCTGTTTATGTATCTGTTTGCTTCTTCTTCAGCCAATGAGGGGGGAAGAAAAACACAGCAAAACCTGACAGATAGTGTGGGTGCTTCTAGCCAATCACCTCCATAATTATTTGGGTATTTGCAGTAACTACTTCCTTTAGAACTAATTAGCAAAATTAATCAATGGGGCAAACACTCCAGTCAGAAATAATTGACAAAAATAATTTCCCAGTCCCATTTCTTTCCACTCTGGGCGCTGTAAATTCCTATCAAGCTAAGAAAATATAGAGCAATTTGAAAACACTGATATGGCCATAAAACACTGATCTCAGGCAAATGGAATTAGATAACATAAAAACTGGACTATATATTATCCTGCTGGAAAACTCCCCCCAGGGAAAATTATGTTGTTCAAAGTTTGGGAAACATAATGCAAACACTTTGATCTTTCTTCAGGGGAAATGACCAGGATACAGAGAGGAAAATGCAAGATATCCCTTTGCAGGGAAGAGGCAGTCCAGATTCTGAAATAGTCCTATCTCTTCTGAATTTTGCTACACACTGCAGATACTCACTGCCCTTCCGCATTTATTTAGGGAAAGAATATTTTCATTGCACCCTTATGCATATGATGCATGTTACTGAAGGGTTCATAGCCAAGGTTTATATACATGGTATGTTTAGATTAGGAAGATCATTAATAAAGAACTCTCAAGCTGCTTGAGAAAAGAAAACCACGTAACAGGCTAAACTAAAATTTTCATTTCAAACTGCATTAAATATTTGACTGGATACCATTACAATGTGTATGTCACAAGAATGTGTATACCTCAGACAGGGAGGTAATATGGGCCAGGTAAACAGGTTATCATATTAAACACATTTTTTTTCAAGCAAAACATTGCTCACTGATGAACATTTAGCTGCTGCCTACAGCAGCCTTCTGTATCCCTGCAGAGATGCCTCAATAATGGTACAGTTTTGAACTGGAAAGCAGAGGGGTCAAATCACTTGATAAGCCTTTTCCCTCTCTACTTCCTCTAATTCAGTGGTCAGGAAGAAGCACATAGTAGAGATTCAAAGATGTCTTCTTCAGTGATACTTTAATGGGTCCAAATACTGCAGGCTAGAAAGTTGGCAAGTAGGAACAAATATGCACTAAGGGAATCACCGAGTCCATGCTGAGGTGCATGAAAACACTCCCATTGACTACACTGGGCTTTGAGTTTGGCCAGAATCACAGGTTGCAGCTCAGCTAGGACTTCTGCCTTCAATCCAGCTCTTCCACAGATCCATTGTCTGGCCCAGTGCGAGTCACAAGAGATGTGCTTTCACATTCCCCACCTGCGTAAATAGAGATAATGGCATTTGCTTATTCACCACATGGGGCGGTTTGAGGATTAATTAGCTGATTTTTAAACATCACTTTGACATAAAACACTTAATTAGCAGGATGTGGAGACTATGGGCCAAGTTTTGGCTTCTTCTGCTTTACTTTACAGAAATTAATACATCTTCATTACACAAATTTCTTCCCTGCCTTGTCTTCAGCTCTTACAAAATTTAGCTGACACAACTCTTAATTGATTTATGTGTGTTAAGCTGAGTTTAGCTCAATGACATTGGTTACCAGGTTTTCCTCAATGTCTATGAAGCCTTGAATGGCTTCTTGCTAATTTTGCATGGATTCCTATGTACTTGAAGTAGAAGTGGTCAGTTCTATAACATCTAGCCCAGTGGTTCCCAGCATGTGGTCTAGGGACCACTGGGGGTCTGTTGAGTTATTGCAAGGGGTCCATGAACACATCCAGCCCCAGCCGCTGCCATGGGAACAAGCTAATCTTTCTGAATGACTGACAGTGAGTGGGCCATGGAGGGGGAGAGGCAGGATCCTAGCCAGCTGTGACTGAGACTGATTTTTTGCCTATCACCAGGAGGTAGGGGAAGGGGGGGCAGGGAGCCAGCATGGGGAAAAGGAGTCCACAGGGCAGGGAAAAGAGAAGGTGTGAGAGAGCCTGCAGGGTTGGGGAGGGAGAAGGGAAGACTATGCTGCTCTGAACATGGAGAGGGAAAGGGTGGGGGAGCCCCTGTGGCCACATAGACCATGACAGATGTCCTGCGTTTCAGTGTGGCCCTCCACATTGAATGAGTTTGACACCTCAGCAATAAATGAATTGTATTTGCCTGCTGTGAGCAGCCTCACCCTGGATATGTCCCCATGCCTTGGAAGCAGGTGGGGGGCCAGGTCCTCAACTGCCCTTCTGCAACACCAAGGTCAGCAGTCAGTGTCCGCTAATGACTACTATCATTTGCGGGGTTCATGAAATTTTTTAACATTTAAAAAGGGGTCCTCATACTCAAAAAATACTGGGAATCATTGGTGTAGTACATAGTGATGGCTTTCAAAGAAATAATCTCTCTCCCCACTGCCACATGGCTTGATCCCCATCTCTGGCTCCTTCTTCCAGAGTTTCTCCTCACACTTCCCAGCTCTTTCCCAAGGTCCATTTCCACTCAATGGTCCTCCCCAGAATTCTACTGCCTGGCTTCTCAGGCTGGGCCCCATATCTGCCCCCCTTCCCCCAGGAGATGACCAAATGCTTTATAGGCCTAATCCAAAGTCCGAAGGGATAGCCGTGTTAGCCTAGTCCAGCAAAAAAATACAAGGAGTCGTGTGGCACTTTAAGACTAACAGATTTATTTTTCGCATGAGCTTTCGTGGGAGAAAATCCCACTGCGTCAGATGCTTCGGAGATGGGTGAAGTTACAGAATGGAATGAAAATAAATGCAAGGGAGTGTAAAACATAGGATCAATGAGCGTCGTCAGAGATGTGGCTGGGACATCAAGACTTCAAAGAGAAACAGCTGAACTCGAATTAATATGCAAGCTAAATTCTGTGAAAGCAGGACTTAATCGAGACTATGGGTTCTTTTCCCATTACAAAAGGTCATTTGACTTCAGGCTTCCCATGGTTTGAACCTAACAACTGCTCTGATTTGCTGTTACTGTGTGACCTGATCCTATGTTTTACACCCCCTTGCATTTATTTTCATTCCATTCTGTAAATTCACCCATCTTCAAAGCATCTGACAAAGTGGGATTTTCTCCCACGAAAGCTCATGTGAAAAATAAATCTGTTAGTCTTCAAGTGCCACACGACTCCTTGGCTTTTTTGGTAATCCAAAGTGCCCTGCAGTCAGGGGGAGACTTTAGCTGATGAGTGGAAGGGAGTGGGCATGATGAAGGTGGGGGAACAAAACTGTTGGGAGAAAGACGCATTGGGGAGACGGGGAGAGGGGCTCAAGTAGGGCAGACAGCTGCTGTGGCAGGAGCCAAAATCACTATCATTAACCTGAGGCAGCGACAGCACTCATTTGCTTTCTCTCTCTCTCTCACATGCACACACACATACACACAGTTTCTCTCTCTCTCTCTCCCTCTCACAAACACGCACACATGCATACAGTGGCAAGGGAAAAGAGGGAGAATTAAAAATGAAAAAAAAGTCAAATCAAACCTGGAACATCCATTCTTAGAGAAAGTAAAATCTCATGCTGTGGGTTTCTCTCTCAGAGTTTGAGTGTTGGGATCTGCCAGGCTGCTCCAGGGAGATGCTCTGCCTTTAAATAGGAAGAAGGTTCTGAGTCCCAGTGGCTGCAGAGTATGCTAGGATGGTTGGCCCTGGGAGTTTTGGGGGCCAGAGTGCCGATGGCATCAGTGAATGGGGAAAATGGTTCCCCTGAAGGCCTAGGCCCTGCATCACTTGCCCAGCTGCAGCATGGGTAGGGTGAGGCTTTGAAGCCCCTTCTCCCTGGGCCAGTGGGCAGCTGTCCTTTCTCACCACCCTCATTTGGATGGGTGCCTGTTGATTCTTGTCATGAGGTTACAGAGCTGGTCAGTGCATGGGATAGCCTGGTGTCCTGGGTGTGGGAAGGGACTGGAGGTACTTTTGTGCCCAAGAGTGCTCCATCGTCCCCTCTCCTTCCCCTCGTCCCCCACACCTGTACAGAGCTGACCAGCTCAGGGCCACCTGGAAATTCCCACAGGGACAGGTGGTTGGGGAAACACCTCTGGGGTTTCTCCACTATGAACGCAGCATGGGATTGCTAAGCCTGCCTTTGGGGCCTTGGTCTCGCTAGGCAGACTCATGTTTATGGCTTGTAAGCACCCGGCTGCTTGCTTTGCTGGCTTCTGAGTATAACACATCGTGCATGCGTGTGTGTTCGAGTGCAAAGCCCACATGTTGCTGTTCTATTCCCCTGTAATGTGATCCTCACTAGTGCTCTCAGGCCTAGTGGGGTGACTCATGGTGAGGGTGAAGCTATCAGTCCACCTGCTGGAGCCTCATGCCCAGCAGTTCTAAATGTGATGGGCCCCAACGCTGCTGCTAATGGAGGGCACCTCCAGATTTCATTGGAGCAAGTTAGGGGATCCTCTGTTGCTCTACTTGCAGGTCTGGCCCAGCCTTGGGCAAATGGGTCTGAGTGAAAACTGCTGTGCCAGCCCCTGGGGTTGCCCTGGTGGCTAGTTGAACCTGGGGTTATGGTGCCTTAGAACATTGCTAGCCCATTCCTTGGGGTTGACCTGGTGGCCAGGAGGAGGTAGGGTTGACCAGGTGGCCCTTTGTAGTGGGTTGACCAGATGGCCAGTAGAAGCTATTGACCTGTTGACTGCTAGGAGCTAAGCTTCACCTGATGGCCACTTTTGACTTAGGATATTTCTGCCCGTTTCTTGGGCTTGATCTGATTTTCGGCCCCAGTTGGCTTGAGGAGGAAGGTCTGGGGCAAATAGAAAAATGCTCTTGGAGCATGGCTTAAGCCCACCTGGGCAAGGGCTCTACCCCACCTAGCAGGCCATCCAGGGACAAAGCACTCTCAGGCAGGCCAGAAATAGCTCTGATCCCTGTTCCGTGCTGGGACTGACAAGTTTTCAATCCTTGGAGCTCTTGCTACTGGTTTCCTGCCACTCTTTTACCTTCTGAGACACAGCGCAGGCTCCCTCCCACCTGAGCTATTCCGCTTCCCTCAGCAGAGCTCCAAGAACTGAGGAGCTCCAGCTTCCCTTGTCCTGCCTCTGTGGCCTTCAGTTCCCATGGCTGGAGGCCTTTAACTGACTTCTGTATCAGACATTTCTTTAGTGTTAGCCACCCTATTCCTCTGCTAGTACATAACTCCTTCTCTCCCTCCCCTTCCCATAGCCTGCCTGACCAGCAGCACTACTCAGCGCTCTGGCATCTCTCCCTGGCTCACAGTCCCCTCTGCTTCTCCAGAATAGAAGCTTCTGGGATTGCAAGGAAAACTGTCCCCAGTGGGACCACTCCACTGCTGTGAGTTGTAGTCTTCAGAGAGGAAAATTTGCACTCGGAAAGGGGGTATGTTTGGCCTCCATTCACCTCAATGGGATGTTCAAAGCTGGTCCTTCAGCCCCTGTAGAATGTGTCCCTCTGACCTCTGCTGTCCAGAGCTGGCTTAGACTGTAAGCCCCTTGGAACAGGATTCCTGGCATCCTCAAGGTCCCTGCAGTGGTGTTCTAGTCCATTCCTGAGCGAATACAGGATTGCAAATGCCATGCACTCCATAGGGTTCTCTCCAGTTCACTTTAGCAAGCTGTTGGCCTCATATGGTTTAGAATGATACAGCCTTATACAGAATTCCTTAGGGCCTTTTGCAGATCCAGCTCCCTTTGAGGAAAATGAAAGCCTTTCTAATGGGCACTGAAGTGAATCCCTGCTGGCACCTCCCCCCCAATGCCCATTGACTGGATTCTCCTGCAAGTGGGGCTTAATTTCAAGGTGTTACCAGTGGCTTTCAGAACCACATCCAAATTATGCTTATTAAATTGCATGTTAATTAAGGTTTGTTTTCCTTGCTACCTGTTTTTAATATTGCACAACTCTCTGTGATGCCTGCACTAAGTGTGATCCACAAAATACAATGACAGATTATTTGTTTTCTTTGTGTTTAGCTGAGAAACTGTTTTGTGGTACTTACAGAGGGAAGACCTTGATAAACATAATTTGATTAAAGGCAGCCAATTTGTATTTGCAAAAGGGAGGTCTTGCTTAACTAACTCACTGGATGTGTTCCAAGATTTCACTGTTATGGAAGACATGAGAACTTGAATGGGCCATTATATTTGTATATTTAGCTGATCCAGAATGTATCATGATATACTGTTGTGTCTGAGAAAAGAGGTCAGAGGTATCAGAAATTAATTGCTGGAGCACTTATTGGGAGATTTGTCACTGCGTGGAGTTCATTCTCATGACAAATGCCTGGGTTTTCATTCAGAAAAAAATAACAAATGCAAGATTCTTCACTGACTAACTTGGAAAAATAATAAAGAAAAAGGAAAAGATTTCAAAAGCTTTGGATTGTATGTTCCGTTTATGGAAAAGTCCTATATATTTAACTGAAAAAATTATTCTTTTAATAAAATTCTTTATATTAATTTTTAAAAAATTGTATAGATTTCATCTTCTGCAGGACTTGTCCATCAGAGCTAGAATATTAAAATGCAATTATTTACCACCTTTGATATTCAGTCAGAACTGTCAATGTCAAAAGGGATAGCCGTGTTAGTCTAGTCCAGTAAAAAAACAACAAGGAGTTGTGTGGCACTTTAAGACTAACAGATTTATTTTTTGCATGAGCTTTCGTGGGAGAAGATCCCACTTCCTCAGATGCTTTGAAGATGGGTGAACTTACAGAAAGGAATGAAACTAAATGCAAGGGGGTGTAAAACATAGGATCAGGTCATATAGTAACGGCAAATCAGAGCAGTTTTCAGGTTTTCTGAAAACTGCTCTGATTTGCTGTTACTGTACGACCTGATCCTATGTTTTACATCCCATTGCATTTAGTTTCATTCCTTTAAGTTCACCCATCTTCGAAGCACCTGAGGAACTGGGATCTTCTCCCATGAAAGCTCATGCAAAAAATAAATCTGTTAGTCTTAAAGTGCCACACAACTCCTTGTTGTTTTTTAAGTCAGAACTGTGGCACAGATTTTTTCCAAAATTTTCTGTAAAATCAATGTTCTTCTTTGTGTATGATTTCAATTAAATACTTCTCCTCAGATTTTCTATAAAAAAAAAAAGTAGCCCCTCACTCATGAATGACACATGAAAACAAGAAACCAAGGTATGTACTCAGCACTCAGGAATGACATTGCAATAATAAACCAGGGTGCTCTTGCATGATCATATGGGGGAACAAACTAACTTAGTATCAGTTTTCAGCATCTATGGCACCAGACAATAGTGAGGTGATTATTTTTTGCAAATTTTGAAAAATATCTTGGCCATGTCAATTTAATATAAATCAACATAAATGAAAAGATCTGGGGAAAATACACAGAACACACTAAACGAAATAGCTGTTCAGCATACAAATCTTCTGAAGGAATCTTTCAAGTTATTTGCATTGCACAACATCTGACCAAAAACATTTTAAAATTAAACAGTTACAAGAGTGTCCCATAAAAGAGCAGTCAGCAGAGATGCTGCTAATTAGATAATAGAAAGTATGTATGCCAAGCAATGACATACAAGAATATGCAGCAGCACAGCAATAGCAGTGTTGTAGTTGTGTTGGCCCCCAGATAGAGACAAGGTAGGTGAGGTGATATTGTTTATCTGGACAGTTTCTGTTGGCGGACGGTACAAACCTTCCAGCTACACAGAGCTCCTGCTTAGGTCTGTGGAAGGAAGTAGAGAAAGATACAGTAAAAGATGTTGTTTTGCCAGGCTGCAAATGACTTACTGCTACAACTTTTTTATGTGGTGCTCTTAACACAAACAGGACGTTCTAAAGAAGGGTGCAAGATAAATCAAAGGATGTGAGTCATTGTACCCCCTACAGCAGGTGGGGCTGCAGCCCTCCTTTTAGGAGCACTAAGTATCTTGTAGGGCAAACAGGATATTTGGTTGCTTCAAGGATATTTCCCCTGAGGACAAATCGCAGGGGCTGAGTTTAGTTGCACCAGGACAGAGGGGATTCCAAAGTCACCAGATGGAAGAGGTCACAGATACAAATGGGTTCAATAAAGTGGAACATAACGAATCCCTCTAGATGCTGAGTCCTTCAAAAACATCCTAAACAGGCAAATCACTCCTGAGGGCTTTTTTTTTCCCTTAAAAGAGAAACAAACCTTTGGCAGAAGCTGCCAGATAAGGTCAAAGAACAGCTAGTACACATGGGTTTAAGAGACAACTCGACATTTTTATGGTAAGAAATAGAAGCAGAGGAACAGGCAGAGGATTACGGAGGAAGTGATAAAAGCAGAGGTGGGGACTGAGATTAATTTTAAAAGGACAAGGCTTCTGGAGCTGAGTGGCTTTTTCTTGTACAGTAATTTCTTATGGCCTTATCTTTACAGGCAGTTGGGTCTTCTGTCATGTAAAGTCAAGGTTACAGAATGACCTGTTTCTAGCAGGAGTTTGAATGGGACTGTCATGCATGTCTTACCCCAACTACAGGACAGAGGAGCTGTTGCTTTATAATTTGAATGCTAACCACAGGCAAAAATTAGTGTTCAGACACAATGGGTATGTCCACGCATAGGTTTTACAGCAAAACAACCATGGTTGTTTCACTTTAAAATAAATTAGGTCCACACAACGTTTTGTTGATTCAATATGACGAGCTCCGTCATATCGAAACAACAAAACTTAAATTGAAACACTAAAACCTGGTAAGTAATCAAAACAGCTATTGAAGCGAAACAGTTATTTTGAAACAACCCCGTTGAGACATGTTGTTTCGAAACAGCAGTGTTTTGATTCAATGGCTTGACCTTCCTCCTAGGGTACATGACACCCTGAAAGGAAGGCCCGCCCCTTCAGCACCCTGGCCAGGGAGGGAATCAGCAACCTGGCCAGTGCAGGAGGGTGCGGGGGGGGGCAGGGGAGGGATCCGTTGCCCCTCTTCTCTGCCACTTTCCTGGTGTAGGGGAAATAATTGGGGCACCCTGCATCCCCACCGCTAGCTGGGTAACGGGGCAGAAATCAGGGCGCCCCACTTCCCTGCCACTGGCTGGGCGGCGGGGGCAGAGTTCGTGGGGCCCCCGACTCCCCCACTGCTGACCAGGCAGCAGGGCTGAGCTCGCAGGGTGTCCCGATTCCCTCGCTGCTGGCCAGGCAGCGGGGGCTGAGCTACCCGGGCTTCCCAGGAAGCAGTGGGGGCTTCAGGGCATCCCATGAGATCTGACCCCACTGCCTGGCCAGCAGTGGCTGATTCAGGGTGCCCTGCAAGCTCTGCGCCCACTGCCTGGCCAGCGACGCGGGCTTTGGGGTGCCCCGCGAGCTCAGCCCCCACCACCCGGCCAGCAGCGGGGAAGAGGGGCACCCTGATTTCTGCCCCACCACCCAGCCAGCGGTGGGGATGCAGGGTGCCCCCAATCCCCTCTCACCTGGCCAGTAGCGAGGAGGGGCACCCTGATCATTTCCCCAGCACTGGGAAAGCAGCGGGCAATGGGGGTGGCCCCATCTGTGCACCCGGGGGCTTTTATTCCACTGCCACTGGCTCTGGAGAGCCAGTAGTAGGGGAGTGGGTGGCAACATGGCCCTGTCAGGGGGCCATGTTGCTACACCTCCCAAGGTGCCCCTCTCCTGACTCGAACTAGCAAGTCCTTCCCCAGACATGCTAGTTCGATTTGTGGGGACCTGGTAAATCAATTTAATTTAAATTGATTTAATGGTTGTTATATCGATTTAGATTGAATCACTTCAAGCTAAATTGATTTAACTCACTGCGTGTGGACATAGCCAATATAAGTAACAGGCAAACTTCAAAAAGTTTTAGGAGACCTATTTGCATAAGCATTGGGAGTTTGACCTGTTCAATTTAATTACAGGATCATATATTCTGTCTTCAGATATGACTGTATTACTTCCTATTTTTTCTCAAAATTATTCATCTTTTCTTAGGCACCTATTTGACAAGCTTAGCAGAGAAAGAACTCCAACAAATAGCTGTTTTGCACATGCTAAATATACTATTTCCAAACATTGATCAATGGGTCAAATAAGAATCCATATCTGTTGGTCAGACCATTTTGATTGAAACTTTATTGGCATGCCTAAGTGCTTTGCTGGATCGGGGGCAGAAGGTTTTAGTTTGCATGATTAAGCCTTGTCTCTCTATGCCTTGGTTCCCCACATGTACATGTTGATTATAATGACATTTCCCTGCATCACTGGATATGCGCAACAATATTGATGAAGTGTTCAGATACTGCAGTGATGAAGTCTGAATAAATAGCTAGGTATATAGTTATGATCCAAAGAGGTAGCTGTGTTAGTCTAGTTCAGTAGAAAAAACAAACAAGGAGTCCTGTGGCACTTAAAGACTAACAATTTTTTTTGCATGAGCTTTCATGGGAGAAATCCCACTTTGTCAGGCTCCCATCTTCAAAGCATCGGACCAAGTGGAATTTTCTCCCACGAAAGCTTGTGCAAAAATAAATTTGTTAGTCTTTAAATGCCACAGGACTCCTTTTTGTTTGTTTTACTAGATAGTTATGCTATCTAGACCTGATCAAAAAATGCTAATTATTTTTCAAGGGAAAATTACACTAGAATTTTCATTTTAAAAAATTTCTTGTGACTTTTTTTTTGTTTTTTCACCAAATCCTACCCATACCACAAAAATAAAATAAAATCAATTAAAACAAAGATTGCCAAAATGATTTCTTTACCAAAAAATTTAAAATAAATGCTTTTAAGTTTCAGCTTTTATTTGTTGGGGGAAAACCATAACAACAAAACCCCCATAGAAAAAACCTACAGAAATGTTTACCAACATGAACTTTTTTGTTTTGGTTGAAAACCCATTTTTCTTGCTGAAACTATTTTAAATTTTTTAAAAAATGCCAACCAGCTCCAATGATGCAGAGTCACTTTTTTATGATTTTTTTGAGGGGGGAAAAATGTTCTAAACCTTCTCATGTATGGAAATGTGTTTACTCTGCCCCTGTGCATTGCTCAGAAGAGAGACTCTGGAACTAATGTGCCTGAAGGAAGGAAGGGAGCAAGCAGAAAAGGGCAAAACCTGCATTCTTTCTTCTCCAAAAATGATAGCAGTGTTTATTTAATTATCAACTTCAATTTTACAACTGAAACAAAAGTCAGATGAATATATATATTTTCTACACCATAACCAGCTTATTGCAAAACAGGTTTTATTGTTGCACTAAACTTGCACTTTAAATTATTATGAAGAGTAATAAAATGCCATAAAATCATCAATTTTCCCCGGAAGATGAGCTAAATAAAAGTTAGCTACAATTTACAATCCAAGTTCTTGTATGGCATGTGTTACAGCCCAAGGTTAAACATACAGGACAGCAAAGCCACATTTCAGTTTACAATGCAATCTGGCAATTTCAGATTTAAGAGAAGACTCCACAACTTTCCGTTACTCTTTTTTTTTTTTAATTTCATTTTATTGCTGCTTTTCAGCTGTACATCTGGTATTAGTGAATCCATGAAATACATGATAACATTGAAAATAAAGACTGTGAAATAACATTTTATTTTTTGATTTTCCTCCTTAAGTCTCTCAGTTAGGTAGAGGCTCAAGAGGACAAACCAACCTAATTTACACCTCCTTGTCTCCAACAATTACTATCAGTGCTGGTTCATACTAGGATAGTTAGCTGTAACTTCCTCTGTCTGCAGCTTGTCAGTTCTGCTCCAACTGTTGTCCAGAAGTTGAAGAGTGATTTGAGGCTTGAGAGCAGCCTTTGCAACCTCCCATTGCTTGCTTGTTTTTTGGTTAGTGTGCTAATAATGCCTACGCAGAAGAGAACTCCGGAGTATTTTTTGACATGACTGCATTACCAGCAGCCAATATTAAGGCAGCTGATTATAAAAGCATGCTCAGATATTGCAGTGATGGGACCAGACAGTATATAGCCAGACACACCTATGCAGAAGCATTGTACCCAACTGTTGGGGCAACCCTTTTATTCCCCCAAAATCCTTTTAGCATAAACAATTGGCTTATTTCCTGTACACAAATGCATGCCTGCTTCTCCC
This sequence comes from Podocnemis expansa, assembly GCA_007922195.1. NCBI lineage: Eukaryota > Metazoa > Chordata > Testudines > Podocnemididae > Podocnemis > Podocnemis expansa. The sequence goes on along the minus strand of ML681963.1, from coordinate 56,574,390 downwards.
CAGAGGCAATGTGCTGCATCTAAAATCAACTCCTACTTTTAGCCTTCTGTTATGAGACACAGTTGTAATTCCATCCTTGTCTGGAATAAAAATATCCTCTGTTGTGAAAATTCCTTTAAATTAAAGGCCCAAATGAGAGGGCTCTTTAAAGTGCTCAGATGAAATTCTGGCCAATTTTCCCTATACCCTAAGTTTCTAGTGAGATGATACATGTAGATTTATGTATGAGCCTTACTGAAAGAACAAATCCATTGTGTTTGCAAAGAAAAGGAATTTATGGTAGAAGAGCATTTGTCAGTTTTATATTTTTTCTCGTTATTTACGATTAATGAGGCCTCGTTCTCTTCTTTAGTAAAATGATTTCTCCTGTTGTCCCACGGGATCCATTAGACTTTTAGAGTATCAATCCAATGCATCCCTTCCTGAGATTTTAAATTAATCACACTGATTACAGCTTTATTTACTCACTGAGGTCTACTTAGTCGTTTCTTTGTTGCTGTAAAAAGCTTGTTACTCTTTTTAATTGAACTGGCTTTTGTAAACTGCATGCATTCTCACTAATTACTTTCCTTGATGAGAGTGGAGTTCCTAATTACCAATTCCTCTCCTGAAATCTGTCATCTTACAAGGAACAGTAAAATGGCATTGGGCTAATTTTTGGGTGGGTAGGAGCTGAGCAGAGAAAATAAAATGAGGAGGGATGTGACTGAAAAATGGAAAAGGTGCACTGGGCACTTCGACATCTTTTGTGTTTGCTTGAAATACATGTTCTGTTTTGATCTATGTTCACGCAGCATGTCACAGCCTAGACTGCCATTGCGTGACCAGCACTAGCTCCTATTACCGAGACAGGAAATGCAAAGAGACAGAAATTATTCAGTGCTTTGGGTTTTCCAAAACACACAGACTGAATCCAGCTCTGCGAAGATTTGCATGATTGTTATTCCTTTTGTTACACCCCGAATGAGTTTGGGTCCTCACTGTGCTCACTGTGGCACAAATTCCAGAGCTGGTCCCTGACCCAAAGGGTATGTCTACACATCTCTTTTATTTCGAAATAACACTGGTTATTTTGAAATAAAAGAGATTAGGTCCACACGATGTTTTCTTATTTTGAAATGACAGGATCTGTCATTTCAAAATAAGAACCATTGTTTCGAAACAGCTTAAACCCCATTCATTTCAAAACAGCTGTTATTTCAAAATGGTTATTTCAAAATAAGGCTGTTTGGACATGTTGTTTCAAAAAAACACCATTGTTTCAAAACAACTGTTTCCAAACAACATGTCCGAATGGCCTTATTTCAAAATAACCATTTCGAAATAACAGCCGTTTCGATAGCACGCTTTCCCTTAATTTGAATTAACTTATTTCGAAATAAGGACTTTATTTCAAAATAACTCATTTTGAAATACTTATTTTGAAATAACGATGTGTGTGTAAACATAGCCAAAGATTTTACAATCTATTCTAAACAAGGGAGGAAAACAAAGGAACTAGTCCAAGGTCATCCAGCACAGCAACAGAGCCGTAAACATGACTCAGATCTCCTTATTCCCAGTCCAATGCCCTGTCTGTTTCACCACTTTGCCTCAAAATCAGGGCACCTAAATAACCAAGCTCCCACACTCACTGATTACATGATGTGAATAGGAATAGTCTTTCCCACCCTTACTGCAGATGGGATTTGGCCCCTATACAAACCCTTCCTCTAACCTGTAAATCCTTCACCAGAAATACTGTATGCCAACATCCCCCAGAGATGCAAGGTTACCTTTTGCAAAGTCACATACGTTGGTTTCAAAGTCACATACTTTGGTTCTATGTCTATTTTGGCAAGGTTAACTGGTGGCCAAGACCATCGTGAAAGCTTGCTGGTTTTCAGCCACCTTCTTGCCTCCACTGAATTGTGTGGTTCTTTTCAACAAGAATGTCATGAGCTATTTGACTACTCTGATGAGTGCAAGTAGTAAAGAGGGAGGAAAAAGATTGTAAAAAAATAATTATTTGCCACTGTTTGGTCAAATCACAGTTTTCATCACTTAATTTCTCATTCTTTTTGTGTTCACATCCCATAAATCTTCTAGCACTTGAGTATTCTGGCAGAATATGCTCAAAAAACAGCAACTTCAAAAGAACATTAGGAGGATATTTGGGAAGTGAATTCCAAGCACCCACTTATGAATATTTTTATGCAAATCTAATTCAAAGGTTATACTCATCCAACCAGGAAACAGAAATGCATGTGACCTGCACGTGCAGTCAAAACCAGCCAGCACAACCTGAATTTCTCTTACTAAATGCTCACAAATATCAAGCTACAGATGAAGAATTATTCACAGATTATTCCACACAAACAACTGGTGAATTTGCAAAGACTGTAGGGTGCTGGCATACAATTGGGAAACAGAAATAAAAGCTAAATTAATCAAAAAAAAGTATTTGTCATGAATTGTTTGCTCTGGTCTACAGTCAAGCCTTTATTCATGGATCTTGCACCTGGTGCAGAGACTGTGTAGGAATCACTCGCAAAATGCAGCCACCTTTAGAGGTGAAACATCAAACACTTTGCCAGTGACAGAACTTGGCAAGACCATTATTAGGCTTGATGCTCAAATTCCCCTACATTTGCAACAAGTCATATGGGATCTTCACTGAGCACAGATATCAGGACCTTGGTCATATGTCTCATCCAAAAGGGAATGCTGTTTAAAATGCTTACTTCATGCTGAACTGTTGACTCAGTACTGTTTATAGCTTATGTGTGTGCCTGGAAACCTGGGAGAACAAGTGACTAAAAAGACTGATGGATCTGATGGAGAATGTACTTATCACCTATTGAACCACTGATATCAGAGTTTTCCTTAAGGCTCTTCCATCTAAATATTGACCCAGCCTAACCCTACTTAATGTATGTGACCTGATGAATTCACGGCTTGCAATGGGGATGCTACAGAGTTTGTCAGAATCTGAAAATATGTTCTACTTGCTTTGTTCGTGTTTATCCATCTGTGAGTTTATCTTGCTTTCCAGCAATTACTTAGGTTTCTGGTCAGTAAGTATGTTGCAATGCTTGATGAATGGGATAAATCAGTTACTGCATGTAGTCAAATGCACAACATATCAATATTTTATCTTTAAATGAATGTGCTGTGTACGTCTCATTACAGGATGGATCCTTTAACCAGATTAGACCCATTTAAAATCTACAGGGAGCACTTGTAGATGCACTGCATGGCTTACAGCACAACAGATATTGTAAGTGGCACACGTAGGAAAACAGATGATAGGCCTCAGAACACAAAACTGGAGCTGAACAATCTTGGAAAGTTAAGATTCAAACCATCTAGAACAGGCCCAAATCTAACATTAAATTTTTATGCACTGATGCGCCAGAATGTGTATTTGGAACAATAATACAGCAGTGACCTTGAGCACTGACCATCCTTGAGTTGCTAGCCTTGGCTGAACTCAAAAACACTTCTGAAAGCAGCAAGTACCTTGTGGATTGGCTGAAGATGGGACACAGTCCCCGATCTACTTGGCCAGTCTGCTACTGACCACTGAGGCAAATCAACTAAGTTACCCAGGGGAATGGTCAGGAAGTGGACTACAGAGGTTCAGTTCCTTCCAGCGGTGGTGGTTGAGGTGTCCAAGAGTCACTACCTGTGGAATGAAATGGGTGTGAAAGCTAAGCTATTCACAGCACCTTATCACTCCATATTGGAGCATGTGAGGAGTTCGTATTGCTGCTTTCCAAAAAGAGAATGCTTCCATCATCAGCCCTGTCAAGCTAGCATCAAATATCAGCACTAAATTATTTTTAAAAAAATACATGTGAGAACCCAGTCGCTCCTCAGATGAGGGGAACTTGACTCACAGTGGATTGAGATCACATGAAAATAAACTCAAAGATCTCCAGTCAGTCTGCAGCAGATGTTTCATTTTAGAAACCAGTTAAAACAGCAACCCACTACAAACCTGATACAAATCCAGGGAGTTGGTGGGGCTGGGCTTGTTCTATGTGGGGGAGGCCCAGGGTTCCAGGACATAGGCAGGCATTGTCACAGGCCAAGACAGAGTGGCACAGACAGAGCCAACCCTCAGTGTGGTACTGCAGAACAGAACGGGGAGACCTCTCCCCGCCAAGCTAAGTAGCAGCACTGTAGAAAAGGACCTGGGGGTCATGGTGGATGAGAAGCTGGATATGAGTCAGCAGTGTGCTCTTGCTGCCAAAAAGGTCAATGGCATACTGGGCTGCATCAGAAGAAATGTTGCCAGCAGATCAAGGGGTGTGATCATTCCCCTCTATTCGGCACTGGTGAGGCCGCATCTGGAATACTGTGTCCAGTTTTGGGCTCCTTACTACAAAAAGGACGTGGACAAATTAGAAAGAGTCCAGCAGAGCACAACAAAAATGGTCAAGGGGTTGGAGCCCAAGACCTATGAATAAAGGCTTGAAGGAACTAGGCTTATTTAGCCTGCAGAAGACAAGACTGAGGGGGGGATTTGATAGCAACCTTCAACTACTTGAAGGGATGCTCCAAGGAGGACGGAGCTCGGCTGTTCTCAGTAGTAACAGAGGACAGAACAAGGAGCAGTGGTTTCAAGTTGCAGGTGGGGAGGTCAAGGCTGGATATTAGGAAGAACTTTCTTACTAGGCGTGTGGTGAAGCATTGGAATGGGCTAGTTAGGGAGGTGGTGGAATCTCCATCTATGGAGATGTTTAAGGCCCAGCTGGACAAAACCCTGGCTGGGATAATTTAGTGAGAGTGGTCCTGCTTTTTTGGCAGGGAGGTTGGACTAGATGACCTCATGAGGTCCCTCCCAACCCTGTGATTCAAGCTGGCATGCAGGGTGCAATGCAGGACTTAAGGGAGATGCAATGGCGAAGACAAAGGGATGTCCAAGCCTGGACTGTGGTACACTGGCTGAGCTGGATAGAGAATCTCACATTAGAGCTGGCTTTTTATCCACATCTCGCTGTTATGACAATCTTCTCTTCATGCTGCTGGAATTGCCCTAGCTTAGCTGGCACAGGACTATGTTTATAGCCACTTATGTATCCCCCTCTTTCGGATGTGAGCCACTCCACTTGAAGCTCAAAGGAAGAAACCCTTCCCAAGCCCCTTTTCCTCAAAAACTCCAGAGGCATCATGGAGACTGTGGCTTTGATAAGGCAGCGATAATAATGAAGCATCTCAACTCATGCATTACAGGCAGGAACATTTTAACCCCATTTTAAAGCAGGGCAGACTTGTTGGAGGGTGTTCTATTTTGTACAGCCACCAGAAGTCCCTGAGGTGTTTAAGCAAATTGTCATGATGTGCTGTTCTAATGAAATGCAGCTGCCACACTAGCCACACTGAGGTTTTCCCTGCCTCTCATCTGGCACTGGCAGACACTGCATCTATTCAGGTCTTTCCTCTAGACCCTGAGCCTAACTACCTGGCAAGGTGAAAGCTTGTTGTCTTCTTTCTGATTGGAACTAACAGACAACCTTCCAGCAACCCATATAATAGGAATAAATAACTTGCATAAAATTGCTTCCATTAAAATTATATAAAAATCTGTGTGGGGGGAGGCTAGGACAGGAACAGCTAGAATGAATGACTGATCTGGTCCCAATTGCATTGACAGAGCATAAGGGAGTAAAAAAATGAGAACTTCAGAGATACACAATAGGTTTTAGAAGCTGGTTTAAGCAGTGTCCTGCAAATTATTTCTCTTCTCCTGGAATTACCTTTTCTTTCTCCTCTGTGCTCTTTACAGTGTGTCCAGGCAATCTAATGACAAGGAGGGATATCTGGAAATGAAAAGACATCATCAGTTTAGTGAAAAACAGAGGTTGCTTTTGGGGTAAGCGAAGCAGGCAGTCGCCTCGAGCCCCAAAAAGTTAAGGGGGCCCCACAGCAGTTGCCTGCTTCACTTACCCTTGTGCTGGCCTTGCACGGTGGTGGGGGAATGGGGCACCGCAGACTGCCAGGGCCAGCAGCTGGGCCACCCACCTGCCCAGCTGGCGTCTCTCCAGCAGAGGCAAAGCAGCGCTCCCCGCATACACCCAGCTGGCTGCGCCTCCCCAGGGGGAGGGAAGATAGTGGCCAGCGCGGTGCTGCAGCTTGCTGGGAGTGGGGCCTCCTGGAGCAGCCCACTTTGAACAGTTTGGGCTGCTTTGCCCCTGGCCACGCCAGGCCTGAACGGGCCTGATCCAGGGCCTGGGCTGGCCGAGGGTAAAGCAGCCTGAACTCTTTGGAGTGGGCCACTCCAGGGGGCCCCACTCCCGGCAAGTCACAGTACTGTGTAGGCCACTATCCTCCACCCCCCTGGGGAGGTGCAGCCAGCTGTGGGTAGACGGGGAGCACTACTGCACCCACAGTGTAGAGAAGCACAATGCGCAGGCAGGCGCCACAGCCTCTGGCCCAGGAGGTCCGCGGAGCTGGGACGGGGGCAGTCAGGGCAGCAGTGGGGGCCCAGGTCCCTGGAGAGAGTGGCATTGGGGATCTATGGGGGCCCCATAAAGGGCCCTCACCTACTGCCCCCAATTGCCTAAGGCCGCCTCTGGTGAAAAAGCACCATTCAGCTCCAGGAGCAGCATGGTTATTAATTAAAAGTGATGTATGGTCTGAATGCAACTTCATGATGTAAGCACCCACTTGGAGATGCATGGGGGCAACACAGAGATAAAAAAGAGATGAAGAATTGGCAGTGAGGGCAGAATTCCTCCGTTCTTTTATGCATATAGATTTGCTTGGTTGGGTTTCTCTGGTTTGAATAAATAGTTACGTGGACCTGTTGCCCTGTGTAAATCAACCTGAGCTTGAGTTAAAACTTGCAGTGGTGAGTTCAACACAGCCTGGGGCTAGCAGAGTAAGCAAATGTTATTGTGATGTTCTGGGATAGATCCACAGCCCCCTGGCACTTCTTCCGCCTGGCAGCACTGCCACTGGTTGTTTACAGGTATCTTCAGACACTTTCTGGTGGGTTGCTGTGGAACGATCGGTCTCTGAACTTCCTATTGCAGCATGTTGTTGCGTCTGCTCTTACTGCTGGGCCTCAGCACACCAGCCCTATAGGAATCCCTTACTTGCTTACTGTGTGATGAGTCCAATCTCCTATCCTGTCTCTGTGGCTTTGTACAACCCATCCTTGCCTGTATCCTAACTCACATTTCCTCATATAAGGCCTCATGCTCCTCCACTGCCTCTCCCCTGAGTAACCCGTTCACCTTCTCCCACACTCCACTCTGCACCTCCTTTCATGCTGCTCTTTTCACTTGCACACACGCACCATTTTGGAGCACTGAATTACCACATCTTCTTTTTCAGATCGCCTCTGAAATGGCTCTTTGCAAAGCCTGTTAGTGAGGGTCTCTTCTCTGATAATGTCTCTGCACCCACCCATCCTTTAACTATTGTCTTGTAGTTGACATTCTCTTTCAGGCAGATGTCTTGTCCAGTTGGTGCCCTTGCGTTTTGTGCACATCTGGGGCTAGAGAAACAACCATTCTCTATGCCATTACAAAAAAAGTCTTGATTACTAGTTGCTGTTTTGTAGCAACAGAGACAGAGATATGAGCAAGGAGGCAAAGCTGCATTGATCTTTTCCTTACTCCCCTAGGGGCCAGGTGTTAAAGCTATTTAGACACCTCACGCCTTTTGAAGTCAATGGGAGTTAAGCACCTAAAAGCCTTTTAATATTTGGGCCATAGGCACAAAATTCTTATAACCAAAGGAACTTTTTGGGAAATCCTGAGCTGATACAGGGAAAAAAGGAAGGAGTAAAATACCTCCAATCCATTCAGTTAGAACCCTGCCCCCCAGTCACAACCCATTCCTGGTTTGTTTGCATCATTCACCTGCTACAGCTTGTCATAAGCTAAGGCCCTCATCCTGCAAACACTGTGGATATGTCTACACTAAAGGCTCTGCTAAGTCAACTTAATGAGGTTGACTTTAAGTCGACTTAAAGCCAACCATGTTAAGTCAACTTAAAGCATCCACACTGAAAACTTCTGTCAACTGTCTGCATCCACACTGGCAGGTGCTAGGTCAACCCTTTCTGGTGGCCATGAACTCTGGGAGGGTGCCTGAAAGCCAGTTGGGTTGACTTAAGGGCTTTCCCCATCTACATTGGCTTAAGTCAACTTAATAAGGTCAACTTAACGCTTAAGTGGACCTTCAGAGGTGGTGTTAGTAAATCAACTTAAAGAAGCACTTAAGTCAACTTAATAAAATCCTAGTGTGGCCACGGGGGTCTGTAGGTCGACTTAAGCTTCCTTAAGTCAACCTAAGGCTCCAGTGTACATGTACCCTGTGTCTGGGCTTTGTCGGTTGCATGTCAATAAGTCCACTGAATTCATTGAGCTTGTTCCCAAGAACACACGTGTCAGCGTTTACAGGATCAGGCCCTAAGACTGGAAGTGGTTCAAACAGGGACTGTCTTTAGCTATGTGTGAAAGCCTGGCCCAGCTGAAATCAGTGGCACAACTCTTGTGTCAGGATTTCACCCACTATTTTCACCTAGCACCTTGGGGCTTCAGTGGGGTTGGGACCCCTGCATACACAGAAATAAGAACAGTCAGGTAGGGAGGAGAGACTGGCAAATGGAAAATTCTCATTCTGGTATTCTTCCGATAACCACTCATTAACCAGAAAATCCCCAGCAGCTTTCCTTGAAGTGTTTTAAAACTGAAACAATGAGTCCAAAAACAAAGCAAAAGTACTTGACACACAGGCAGGTAAAAATTAGCAGCTGATCTGAATTCTGCATGACCAGAACTTGAAAAAAATTCTAGTTCCAGACCTAAGTGTGTCCATGAACATTTCATCTGTCACAACATCCCACTGTTGTTAGCCCTTTGTCGCTCCCCGGCAGACAACAGCACAACAGAAAGAACAAAGATCCTTCTGTCCTCCTCTGAAATGGAGTCTGAGACTGACATCTGCGGACCGCTCACCAGAACATAGAGCTCAGAAATCATGTAACCAGATTCCTAAGCTTGCCATAGCCTGTCACAGGACCCACATGATAAAGAATTTCCATAGAGATGCCACCCTGATATGCTCTCTTATCACTTAACTTGAAAGCAGCAAAATTAATGGAACTTGGAAAAAGTTTTTAATAGAAACAGCAGCCAGTTGATCCAGCCTCTGAGATGTACCACTCTTTATTAAAAAAAAAAAAAAAAAAAAAGGCTCTAGGAATTAAAGCTCTACAACTGCTATAGCTATATCTCACCAATAGTGTTGTACCACTTTGGTGTTCACTGATCACTGCACTTTATTACCTCCAGTTGTCCTAAAAGTGCAATGCTGGCTTCAAAAAATGTATTTATAGCTGGCTAATCACAGCTTAATTACAGAAGCTCAGCAGGCTTTTGCATGAACTCGAGGTCTAAGGTAGTTTCACTAGGAAACTTTTTATGAGAGAAGCAGAAGCATCAAATTAGAAGAGATGTGGGGAAAAAAAGAAAACATGGTGTTAACTGGGGCAATTGCCTCTTTGTCCTTTTGTGTGTATCATGAATATTAAAGCCATAATCAAAAGAAGACTCCTTCAGTTGGCTAGTCCCTGCCCAAAGTGACGAGTCTGTGGGAAAAAGGTACAAATGGAAAGGAACCTGGGAAGAAGCAGGTAGCAAGAATGATGAATGTACTTGTTTGTAACTGGTCAGGGCTACACCAAGTTCTTGAACGTCATTCTGGCCAAAGATTGGGGTGGGCCAAAGAGTCAAGTAGCAGGACTCAAGGATACTGACAGCTGTGGGTCAGGAAGGCAGCATGGTTTGCTGGCTAGGGTGCCGAACTGAGGTAGGATGCTTGGGTTCTCTTTTTTCCACTCCCACCTTTTGTTTGCTACAGCGTCTGTCTCTTAACCAAAGCCTGGTGTGATACCTACTGCAATACAAGTAGTTCTCTGACTACCCCACCATACACTGCTCCTAAGGGTTGTAGATAGCAGGTCTTAAATATACTTAGCAGCTTGACACAAGTGATGTGTGTGGTTCCTCAAAACCCATGAGAACCTGGGATTTGCCATGCTTCACTAGCTTCTTGGTAAAGAAACCTCTTCCCCTGAGTAAAGAGGTAAGTAACAGATATTATTCTGAGAGCAGATATTAACTTCTGATGTATTGAACTGAGGTTAAATATTGACTGAGGTTATCCATGCACTGTCTGATTGGCTGCCACAGAACTTCAAGGAAAACTCCCCGTTTCTGATGAGCCCTTCAGACTCAGAAGTTGGCAGATGTAATCTAATCGATTAATATTGCTTCCAAGATGAGCACTGTTTGACCTTCAAGTAAGTGCACATACTAGGAATTTCCAAACTTCACCTGATTTTTAAGCCAGCCATAATCTGGGATTTATTTTTTCCTGCAGGTAACAACAGTTACTGACTGGTGCAAACAAAGATGCATTACCATGGTAACATCCAACCCAGACATTATAGGCATTCTGGGAGTGTGGAGGAAATGCCACTGTTTCCAACACACATTTTGGCATTTGGAAAAGACCTTTTAGTGGTATAATTACATGCAATAAAAATATAAATAAATGAGGAAAAAGTGACAAATTTTTAAAACCGTTAAAGACACACATTTTTCTACATTACTGAAGACCTCAACAATGCTGGAAGTGTGAATTGAAAGCGGAAATAGAGAAGAATCAATAAGATTAATTCCTTCCCCTTGCCAGAGGCTGTATTTTAACCATCTAGCAGGAGAATCAAAACTGCTTCAAAGAGGCTTTTATTATCAACTGCTCATACACAACAGCAATCACTCTGTGCACTGGAAACTTATTCTCACTGCTGCTTGGGATTTAGAAACGGGTGAAATACACCGCAAGAAGGAGACATGATGGGCTTGAGTAGTGCTACATTTGGAATGAATCTGGCTCAATGTGGAGGGGAGGGGGTAGCAAAGAAATGCAATCATCCAATTCCAAAGTGGTAGCCATTATAGTCTAGGTCAGAAAATCAAACAAGGGGTCTGGTGGTACTTTGAAAGACTAACAAATTTATTTACCTCATGATTCAGGGAAGTATTAATAAGTTTGAAATAACCAGTCAAAAAAAATCCTGCTTGTTTTCCCCAAGTGTGGTGAAATTAGATGATAACATATCAGTGAACGAACCTACCACAAAATTCTGTCAACTAATCCCTAACAAGGCGAAAAAAGGAATGGGCTTGCTATGTACAGTATGTGCTAGAAAGATGTACAGTTAAACTGGCTTCTCCAATGCTTTCATAATTTACCTCTACTAAAGAATCATAACAGAACTATTTACAGCAGCCATTAAATAACACAATATTTCAGGATTGATTTTGTGCCTTTCCCACTGACGCACACAGCTTTTGATAACTCAAGCTTTATTGATTTTTCTATAAACAAAAAATTAATATCTGGAGAGGGAGAGCATATACAACTAGTTACAGCAATGGCAATCTGCTGGCCTCTTGGGGGATAAATGTTAAAAAAGAGGAGGAAGCTAATGCACTCGTGGCTTGTTTGGGGATTAATGAGAAACCAGACAAAGATGTTTAGGAAGAAGTTATCTGACCCAGCGTGTTCTATGCTGACCCTTCAATTGCCCACGAGACACTTGAACATTTTGTTCACTTATTTATACTTAAGCCTAACTCCTACCAGAAAAGTATGACTCAGGCTTCAGCAGCACAGGCACACTCAAGGATTCCCTGCTGAGAGCAAGAATGGGCGAGCCTGAGGATGCACTGGAAATTAAAGACTCATGTAGCGTGAACTGAATGTGCTATTCTTTGCTTCCCATCCTAAACTATTACCATTACTAGTTTATTGCAGGAGCAGCCAATGAGCCAACTTTGGTCTGGATTAAGTTTCTGTTTGGGAGGCTGGGCTTTCTTAGAAATTCACAAGAAGGAAAAAGCTATCAGCCCAGACGCAGACAGAGTTTAGAAATTAAAGTCAAAAGTGTGACACCATGAGAATGAGAAGCTGAAATTCCAGGGTCTGTTCTCTCTTTAAGAAATGGAGCCTTCTTCTCTCTTAAAAAAAGCAAGGAGCTTTGTGACACTTTTATATGTCTACACTAGCAAATTAGTTCAAATTAACGAGCCTTAATTCAAACTAATTTGAACTCTGTATACAGTAGGCTTTGCCTAGTTTGGCTGGTAAGTTGGAACTAACTGCTTAGTTCTCAATTTTTGCATATTTAGTTTGAACTAGCACAATGTAAACATGCTAGTTTGAACTAAAGTTTGAACTAGGTGTTAGTTAAAACTAACCACATTTTTTTAGTTTGAACTAAAAAGTTACTTCAAAGTAAAAAAAGTGCAGCTAGTTTGAACTGAAAAAACACGGTTAGTTCGAACTAACTCCAACTACTTAGTTTGGACTAAGCAAGTCCAAAGTAAGGTTTTAGGTATAGACATTGCCTTAAAGACTAACAAATTTATTTATCGCATCAGCTTTTCTTGGAGAAAATCCCACTTCATCAGGTGCTTTGAAGATGGGGAATTTACTGGAGTTGGATTTTCTCCCATGAAAGCCCAAGCAATAAATAAATGTGTTAGTCTTTAAAAGTGCCACCAGACTACTTATTTGTTTTGCTGAACTAGACTAACACAGCTACCTCTTTGGAACGTCTCTCTTATTTCCCGTTCCTCGTATGTTGTTTGGCTTTTGGCAGTCTTTTTATTTCATCCCTTTTTTTCTGCAAACAGCAAACGAGAGAGAGAGGAAGAAAAGGGATGAAATGTTCCATTTCTGAGAAACCTGCCATCGACAGGAGTTGCTGGAAGATATAAAAAGTGTCCAAGAAGAGAAATCAGAGGCTCAGAGATGAGCAAACTTTGCTGGAGTTGAAAAGGAAAGAGGGAACACCCTGGGAGCCCTGGATCTGTATCTGCAAGGAGACGTGTGAAGTAGCTCTGCCCTTTGGATTTCATGGCTATTGTATCCTGCAGGAGAGAAACAGTCACAGAAATAAACCGAGGAGTTAAAGAGTCCATTTATCAGAGTAACGCAGCTGACGCATAAAGGCACTAGTTACCCTGCTTCTTTCTAGCAGCTGCCTAACAGAAGCTTTGCTGGTATAGCCCTCAAGTTATCCACCAAGGGCAATAATGTCCCTGGACGCTGCCCAGCACTGTCCACCAGTCTGGTATTGGTGTTAATGACAGGCCCATCTTCCTTCCTGGCATTGATATTTAGAACCTGCAGAAAGAAATGCAACTTCTCTATATCCCACTGGATTCCATCCTCTTTTGTCACCTTTATCTGCAAACTGACCCATCAACTTTATGGATAATTGTATGGCCTGACAATCGGCAATACATGTAGACATATGAGTCTAGGTAATGAGAAAAGGATGCTAGGGGTGATTCTGGGAATTAGTGAGCAGCAAGCCATGCCATTGTGCCAGGAAAAAGAGTTGTTGTGATCATTTAACAAGACTGTCAAAAACATTTCTTCTGAATTATCCTGCATTGGCTGGTATGAGAGGCAAAATTAGGGATTCAAGGCACCAAAGATATAATACGTTATGGCAATGCTTTGGAACTGTTTTCTATAAATGGGCCACACGCTAATAAGAGAGACAAAGTGATTGTTGCATGATGTGTCTTGCTGATCAAAACCCAACATGGATGAAAGTGTCGAAGCAAAAGGAGAAGAATCCTGTGTAGAGAGAGCCAGCTGAAATGTGGCTTTCTAAACAAAACAAGCATTTCCCCCAAAAAATTCTTCCAAATTTTCAAATTTTTGACTCAATGGACCATAATAAACACATTTGTTTCAGTTTCGTTTCTTAATTTTTCCTCCATTCCCTTCATGTATTCCTGATGTATCCACTGAAAAAGGAGGGGGCTTCAAAGTTACCAGGAACCTGTACTACGTTTTCTCTATGGTTATGCTGGGAAGAAACTAAAATTGCACTTACCAGGATGCATGTTTTTTCTTTCTACTGTAGCATATGAACGGAAACTTTACTGGAAAAGGAAAAGGAAAACTACTTTAAAACAAAAATATAACCAAAGGGTTGTTGAAAGAACAGTAAACAACCCTTATGAATAATTCAGAGTTCATGTTCTTTAACAAGCCCCAACCAAAGGTGATATGGGGGTTTATTCAGCTCACCCATTTGTGTGTCATTTAATTGATTCTTTGTCATTTACAACGACTCTGATTCCATTACAAGGAGTTAGTAAAAGTAATAGATAAAGGGATCTGACCAAAATCTAATGGAGATAATAGGGGTTTTTTTCCATTAGCCAAGTGATTTGACAGACAGTAATGGATTTCATACCAGCCTGACGCAAAGCCTTATATTAGACAAGATAATTTAGTGATAACAGTTTAGCAATGTATTGATGGAAGATAATGGGTAATCAACATATGCAGCAAAGTCTATCTGCATGCCTCTTTCATCACTTCATTTGTTATGTATTACTGGCTAACGCCACTACGTTCTCTCTTCCTTGCTTTTCTCCCCATTTGTGCTATGTGCCAGAGCCAAAAATTATGATAGCCTACTAGTGTAATTGCCCTGTTATTTCTGCAGCAGTAGAGGTTACCTGCAATACATGAACTGAGACGCTAATGGGCAGATTGGCTTGGGGTTTTTTTGTCTCCTTTGCAGCTCTCAGTTATAAAGCTGTTTGAAATTGAGGCTGCCATGATGACTGCTGGGATGGAGAATTTCCAGTGTATCCTCTTGGTTGTATTGAGATGAACCTGCTGTAATACAGGCCAGGGCTATCCCAGCCAAAGGCCAAACTGCTACAAATACAGCCTTGACTTTGTCTCAGCTACCATTTACACTGGAATCAGTGCAAAGATTTCCTAGAACTGCACTGCCCCATGATGACTTGTGGCAATGAGAGTGAGGCACTGGATGGGTGTGATGGCATCCTTAGCCACTTAATAAGAGATAGGCCCCTGATCCCTTGAAAACAAATCTAGGAGCATTCTTGGATCAATTATTGTTTTGGAGCTTGATTTGCCAGCATCCCGCACCTTGTACAATGACTCTTTGCCCTGCAAAGTATGTATGAAATGCCACAAAATCAAATCCAGCTCGGTAGAGAGTTTTGTGACACAGATGCACAGCTGCTAAAAACCAGACTGTGGCCAACGGTCACCAAACAGCCCTTGGGTGATAGCAATCTGCAGCCACTGCTGCATGCTTGAGTCAGGTCAAGCCAGAAATCCAGAGGTAAACAAATGACTGCCTCTCTCTTATTACCCACCTCCTGAGTCATCAAGTGCCCAGCAAGGTGGTTTTCACAAACTCCCTCAACATCTGTCGCCAGCACAGGCACCAGCTATCTGCAGCTTTTGCAATAATTCTGCAAGGTAAACCTAAGTCCTGTTGCATATCAGAGGGAGCATAATATTGATATAAATTTCCTTCCACATCTTCTCCTTTCTATAGAACACTCCCAAAGTCTACTGAGAATGGACATTTTGGGGGGCAGGACCATGTTACTGTCCATGTTTGTACAGCGTCTGACACCATGGAGCCCTGATCCAAGCTCAGGTCCCCTGGGCACTATGCAAAGAATAACATATAATAATATCACTTATAGACCCAACTTCTGTCAGTGAGAGAGACAAGCTTTCAGACTTACACAGAGCTTTTCTTCTTCAGGCCTGTGTAAGCTTGTCTCTCTACCAACAGCAGTTGGGACAAGAAGAGATATTACTTCACCCACCTTGACTCGCTCATATCCTGCAACCAGCATGGCTACAGCACTGCATACAACAGTAGCATTGCAAAGCCAGTTACCACTACATCCAAGTCAGCTCTGCCCTTTTTAAACCACCCTTCTTCATGTCATAGATTCACAGTCCAGCATAAACCCTGCAGCTTCTCACATTACCTGCAACCACAGCAGAATTTTAAAATCTGGTTTGAAAGAGACAACATGTGCTTTAAATAAGTTTTATTGAGGCTGCAGGCAGCACCTATCACTGCTCAAAAGTGAAGGGACAGCATAACAGGCATAAAATGAAAGCATGTTGCACCAGAGAGCTGTATAATAGGGATGGATTGTATAAGCAGCATGGCATTAAGCAAGGTTGTGAAATGCCATTTTGTGCTCCGTGGATGGAGAGCCAAACTCTGAGTTAGCTTCCTGGTTTTTGCTAAGCAATTCTTCACCTGTTAGCAAGACTGTATCTTGCAGTACAAGCACGGATTTACCCTTTTCTCATCCCTTGTGAAGTGTTTGCTTCTTAAAGGTGGCAAAAAGTCAGCCTGAAGTTAAATTGCACTCCAGATGGGATTTATTTGTAAATATGAAAATTAATCTAGGTAACTGTTTAAACAGCCTCTAGACTAGCATTGGGTGGGATTAGCACATCATGCCTTTGTAAAAAGATTAGCGGGTCTCCACTGAGCCGGAGGTTAATTTGAATATAAATTTGCATATATAAAGACCAAGAGAATAGTTCTTCCCCAACCCTCTTCTCCTTATATCCTCTTGACTGCTTCAATGAAATGTATGCTATGAGCACTGCTAAGTATCAATGCCATTAAGCTACTTTGTTCCTGGCATCCAAATTTCTCAGAATTTAGTTTTCAGTCCTCGTGTTACCATTGTCTCCATGAAAACAAAGCATCAATAAGGGTTATCAGTGCGCACAGACACACGCATAAATGCATGCATACACACAGTAAAGCAGCTAGTATTAACTCCTTTCCAAGCAACGTCACAAGAGAGAGTTGGACAACTGTACGACAGGACACAGAGAAGCCACAACGTTGGGCAGAGTAATAGAGAGATCCCGATTATCACAAAAATCTGCAATCTCACAATTTTAAACAATCCTAACTCAGGCCCAAAACTAGGACTGGTCCAAGAATAGGAATTATTTTCCACAACATTTTTTGAGTGAAAAGAAAAAAACATCTTTCAAATTTGTGTAGAATTAAAAGATTTTTTGGCATAACAATTAGAACCTATATGGAAATTTTTCATTCCTTCCAGCCTCTTTCTCTTTTACATTCCTTCTCTCCCACCTTTTCGAGTGGGAAAAAGGGAAAGAAAGGAACAAACATGTAATCAGAAAACCAATCAATTTCCTTTTCGATTGTATGTGAATCAAATAAAAAAAATTCTGTTGTGAATTGTTTCGTCACAGAACCAGAAAAATCTAAAACTATTCCAAACATTTTTGCAGAAACTGTCAGAGCATTCAAAAAGTCACTTTTCTTTGAAAAAAAATCATTTTATTTGAAAAAAATCAGTCAATATTATCCAGGATTCACTTACTTTTATGATCTGACACAAAGCTCTGATTTTTTTCCCCTCATGGAGAAAACCGGTGTTCTGCCCAGCTCATATCTGATTTCCATTTGGATTAGATTTGCTTTGGAAGAACAACTATAAATGAAAGTATCTATTTATTTCCTGAAAATAAAGAGGAAAGGAGGTGATTAGAGTAAATCATGACAGATTGTAAGAATATCTGGATATATTTATTATGTGTATTTATTTGTGATTCATGACCTTTAGAACTGTTTTGTCATTTTAACAGTGAAATTCACCCCTGTAACCTCTTGTGTTTGCCCCAGTGGCATAAGAGTCAAAAAAGAAATGGGGTGAGCAAACCTCAACCAAGCTCCACATTCCCCAGATGAGAACTATTTACCTTCCATTGCACTTCTGGCCAAGCCTTCTGCCTAAGGATGAATTTTACTTCTGGCCATTTCCTTACTGGCCTTAGAGGCATCTGTGGTAACTCAGATGAGCTACAAACTGCAATTTTCTCTCCCAGAACAGAACTTACCCTTCATGGAGTCACTCAGGCTATGCATGTGAAAGATTCATTTTCTAAGAGCAGAGCCAATGTAATGCCACCCGCTGACAGCAGTTTTGCCAGCAACCCAGTTCTAAATTTATTACCTAATGCTTTTTATTAGCATAAATATTATGGAGCCCTAGTTTCATGATGGTTTACATAATAAGGAAAACAGGTCAATTGCTCACAAAACCAGTGACTGGGAACAGTAACAGATATAATTAGATTTGTTTTTACGTTGTTTTGCTGAAGCAAGGATGAGTTCACTCACAGATAGACATTTCCCAGCCTTGTGTTTTTAAGGAATCAGACTCAGACTGGCTGGCACAGGGACTACAGAGCTTTTTCATCTCAAATCAGTGGTTCAAATGCAGTTCACCTTTATTTGTAATATGGACAACTACGAAGTCACCAGCTGAGATCTGGGCCAACCATACTAGGTGTATAAAAATGCAATTTAAGGCTATATGAGCCAGGGGAGGGATTTCCCTACTCCAGTACATTGTACAGTGCCTCCATCCATGTGATGCTGGCGACATGTCTCTTTAAACCCATTTTAGCTGCAGGTGAGCTAGTGAAAGTCTGTGAATATGAGCAAGTAAACCACTCCTCCTACTTCCTAATGCAGACATAGTCTAAGAGACAGCCCATGCTTCACAGCTATTATTATTTATTATTACCCCTGCTTTAAATGTAAGGAGCTGAGACATAAAGAAAGTAAGGATAGATGCTCAAAAATGACTTTTTAATTAAACAGAAATTTTAATGGAAAAAATCTATTTCTGTTAAAAAATTTTAGGTTTTCATTCAAAAAAAAAGATTTTTTACAAGAAAATCCAAAATATTTCCAAGAAAAGATATTTTGTTTTTTGTTTGGTTGGCATCACTGAAATGTTTTCAAATGAAAAAAAAATCTTTACTAGATCTAACATTAAGGTACTTTCTCAAGGTCACTCAGAAAGCCTGGGGCACAGCTGAGATTTTAATCCCAGTTTCCTGAGTCCAGTCCCATATCTTATGCACAAAACCAACCAAGTTCTGTATTTACTATTGAATGGCTGCTCAATAGCCTATATATGAAATGAGCTAGAGAGCTCTCAGCCAGCTCCTTCTATCTGTCTGATATCCCCATCACATCTAACATGCCCCTCTTGAGAAGCTTGGCCGTGACGCTAATATATTATTGTTCAAACAGAATCCATATGTTATGTGATCTGCCAGGTGTGACTCAAATCCCTAGGTGGCATGGGAAGCAGATGATTAATGGCTAGCAGTGCTAAAAAAAGGGCCAGTTGGTGCAAACAAAACTGCAAGGAACAGTTAAATGGCTCATGCATCACCAAGCAGAAACTATTCGCTTTTTTTTTTTTAAACTAGTAAACTGGTGGTGAACAACATCCAGAAAACAACAGAAAATAAAAAGGTATGACTGATGTGCCCAAGTAAGAGGTCTTTGCACATCCAGAAGAGTCAGGAACTGCTGCATGATTGACAGTTCTTTCCATCTGGAGAGACAAACACTGAAAATAGGTCCATTGTGAGTCCTGTAGATCTGCACTGTGGATTACTTGACTTAATGAAGGCTGAAATTGAAAGTGCATCAGACACAGGTCAGAGGGAAACAAGTGACACCTTTTAGACTTTGGGGTCCCTGATTGTAGAAGGGGATAAGTTAGGAGAACAGTATTCTGGAAAAAGTATGAAGCAAGCACTGCGTATGACAGCTCTCAACTGGAATCTGCTCTCCAGCTAAACACTGCTTTCCCAGTACAGCTCATTTGTGTGTTGCCTTTTAATGGAAGGTTGATGAAACTTTATTAGCTTGTGCTTGCAGCGTACAAGATAACCAATGAATATGGGGACCAGCCCAGCAATTTGACAGGTACAGCTGACTCTACAGAGCAAGTAGTAGCAAAATAGGCTCATTAGGGTTCATTATATCACCGCAGATTTGGACAAGATGCTCACTGAAGCAGGACTCTTTGTGTAGCACAGTGTGTTTAATAACACATTGGGCCAGATTTTAAAAAATTGACAACTGCCTATTTGTGCCTCGATGTGCACTCTCACTCCCAGCTATCCAGCTTCCAGAGCAAAGCAGGTGACCAGAGATAAGTTCTGTCATTTGCATCTGTGATTTATTTTGGAAGTGCAAAGTGTGCCTGCAAAAAGCTTTGTGTTCAGTTGTCAGACAAGAGCAGTTTAGCTCTCACAAGTTATTTCAGATAAGACTGTCACTCCAGCACAGAGATCAACTGTCTCCCTAACCACCTCCCACAGTTTTAAAATATTAGTCTAGGGTATCACATCAAATATTGGCAGAGAACCTCTGTTGTGTCATTTAGGCATTGCACAATATTAGCCTGAATATGCAGTGATAGGGGATGTGCACCCAAACAGCACAAACATCAACTCCCTTCTCTATTAACACAGAGGAGCCATTGAGCCTGAGTCCTTGCTGCTGAAACACTAATGTCTCTGGCAAAAGCCAAATGTTTCTTCTGTGTTAATAAATTCCCTCTCCTTGTTTCCAAACAGAATAGCCATGGGGGGCGGGGTGTCCTCCCAACGTGAAAGTAATACACTAGGCAACATGGTAACAGCAGAGTCTCTGTGTCATAACTGATGTAAGATTTGGGGCACAAAAGCAGATATTTGAAAATGTGCCTTGTTTTTTTTTTGAAGTGGTTGGGTAACTACATTCACAGAGAGAAAGGTGCACCCAGCTGGCTGAAAACTAGGAACATTTTTCACCAGAATTCCCATGAGAAAATTGTCATCTTTATATTCAAAAAATTTCAAAATATAATATTTTTTCAGCCAGCTCTATGGCCGTGTTTCAGAAGTTGCTGCAAATGACCTCAAAGACAGCGGTTTCCAGCCCACAGTTATTAAATTCTGATTCAGTTCAGAAGTGACGCAGACCCCAGTCTGGCTCATATACATCCGAGAATTTCTCCAATAGACTGGAGAACCAGCTTTCTAATATGCTTCAGAGTCCAGATCAAATATTTATTTCCAGAGTTGTTTTACTTTTCAGGGTTGTAGTGTTGCCTCCCAATGCCACTAATTGTGAATTAGCCATCAGAAGCTTTCCAAAATGACAGTGAGATTCAGTGATTGATTTGTGAACATCACTGCTCAGCAGAAGCCCTAATTTACATCCACTTGTTTGCAACCTGGGATGCAGACCTTGGACTAGGCTCCACAGGCAGCTGACTGGCACAGGGAGAGTGGCTACCATAATGCAGAAATTTGGGTTAACCTAGGGTTCACTGCATGGCTGAAAGGTAGTGATGCAGATGGTCATACATGTGGGAGAGGGAGTCACAATTAGAAAACAGCAGACTGGACTGCCACACTTCTGTGATGCAGCAGCAGCCAGATGGCTGCACAATTTATAGATCAACATGCACCACATACCAAAGAAGAGGACAACTATTCTGAAATAGCTATCCAAAACTCATGCTGGCAAAAAGCTGCTAGACCACACCAGTGTGTATTTTGTATGTAAGAGCACACATGCTGTCTCTCCCATTCATACGCTTGTGCATACTCTGTAAACCGTATAAATAAATAGCTCATGTCATGCCATTTATCTTCATTTGTCAGGCAAAGCAGGATAACTCACTTGTGACTACGCCCCTCCATCCTCTCCTGACTCATGAAGATTGATACCAGTTCACATATCACCCATCACGTATACTTTATAGATTCTGCAAGGTTTTCCTTTGCCAGAGGGGCTAGTTGTTGTGAATGACAGAGCAGGAAGTGAGAACATGTGGTCCTGATGTCCTTTCAGGACAGACCATGGGATTAGGCAAACAAGGATTGCCTGTGCTTTCCAAGGGTATTTGTTCTACTTTCCCTCTGCATTAGAAGCTATTATCATAGCTTTGCCATTGCAATTTGTCATAGACACTGGTGTGTGTTCTTTATCACACTATCAGATTCTTGCCTCAGTTCACTAAACTGGGACACAACCATCAAGTGTAATGAAAATGGTGAGAGTGAAGGTTCTGGCCTCAAATCCTGTACCATTGTGATCTGCAGATAACCTCTGTAATGTCAGCACAGCATCCTGTTTCACGCTCCTACTCACTGCCACTTCTGCAGCTTTATTCTTTATGGGCTGTTACTGTCCAGACCAGCCAGCTACTGAGGAACAGCAATGTGACAAAAAGAGGCAAAGAGAATCGTGATATGGTTAATAGAAACCACCTTAGTGTGATGTGCACATATTTTAAATACTGCGTAACCTTGGTGCTTGCTTGTGACAGCCAGCTGAGACCTCATACCAGGCTCAAGAAGAAAGTAATTGATTGGATTTCTATATTTGCTCTTCAAGAAGGACATTGTTGTAAGTAAGGCACTGGACCGACTCAAGAGATGAGCATTCAGTTCCTGGCTCCCTTACAGACTCCCATCATGCAAGTAATTTCATATCTCTGTGCCTTCATTCCCCAACTGTACAACACTCTTTTCTTCCACTCTTGGCCTTTCTAGCCTCTCTTTCACCAGGAAGTACAGCTAGTAGGAAATAAAAATAAAAATAAAAAAATAAAAAATCAAATATTGACAATTTTCAATTAAAAAGTTTACACTTTTTTAAAAATATTCATGAAAAATTTTCCCATTTTTTGAGCATCTCTAATTGTTACTAACTGCTCTTTGTAACTCAAACTTCCTCTTACTATAATTCAGTACCTAGCCCAAAAGGGCCCCTATCTTTGTCAGAACCTCTGTGTGCTACCATTAAACACATAAAACCAAGCAACAAAACTTCAATGTACCTGCTCACTTGGATTCTCAAGATACATTGTAGAGAAGAGATTTAGGCCTCAAATTGAGAAAATATCTTTTTCTTGACAGCACTTAACTGTTTGCCTAATTCCCACCAAAGTCTATAAGACTTAAACACGAAGTTTTGCGCTTTGCTGAATAAGGCCTAAGGAGATGGGAGCAAAAGCGTCAAAGAAACTTTCCAAAACTTTCTGTGTTTCACAGATACTAGGTCCCGACATTCAATTTTATTTGGTCCAGTAGGTTTCTAAATTACCCACCAAGGCTCTTTATTTCAATCACAGCTGGTGGTAATGAAGTACACTGCAATACTGTCTTATGGCCTGCTCCTATCCCCAGCGCATTCTGTGCTTATATTTATGATTACTAAGGAAATACGTCATGGAATGAACACACAGTGTAATCTAATAAATATTTGTGTAAAGGCAAGATTAGCAGTTGCCAAGCAGCATAATGAAAATAGCACCTTAATCCATGTAAAAGTGCCCCACTAAATTTTAAATAAGATTGTGTGTCCTTAATAACCATATTACATTGGTAGAGGTACTGATATGTAACATGCATTTCCAGCATTGCTCCATAAATGGAAATACTCGATATTCTCCAGAGAACAGAGTTATCCTAAAGGTGTTGTAATGAATACCAACAAGATTACAGTTCACAGAGACTAGTGAAATAATAATGAATTAAGGTGAAAGTATTGCCCCTTCTTATTTCCAGAGTTCGTCAAAAAAAAAGAACTGGAATTGAATTTGTGCCAATTTCTGTTCCTGCTACTAGCTAGTTATGTGGGATTCTTATATGCGAATGCTAATGCTGCTTGCAGTTTTTAATCACCTAGAAATATATATTATATCCACCTATCTAGCAAAAAATTAGCTTTCATGTATTTATTTTCTTTATTAATGAATCTAACAAATTGCCTCTCTGGAAGTTCTGGAGGGACACACTTGACAAAAACCTAGTTCTTATATATTTATTTATAAGAAGAGGAAGAATACAGCCCCCACGAATAAAGCTAATCCAAAATTAATGACCTCGTGTCCCTCTTTATTGTATAAATTTTTAAAGGAAAATGACGTAAGGCATGGAAGCTGCTTGGCACATTCATCTAGCAATTGATGTGGCTTGGTGATTAGTTTCTTTCATTTGTAAGTAATACAGCATCTCACTGTGCTGTAGTCTTCATTCCCCCCACCCTTACTCATCAAACTTTTAGCAGGTAAATAATTTATTATACCATGATGGAAGCTCAAAGCATGTCAGTGGTGTCAAGAAGAGTAACTGAGGGGGGTCAGGAGGAGATTGGCAGAGAAGTTCAAAAGCACCAAAGCCCATTCCCCTTTTTGAAACTTTATCTGAAGTCAGAATAGCTCCTGAAAACGGAGCAAAGCTGCTACGGGCTTCACTGAAAGATTTAAAATGGAAACATGCTTAAAGACAAATTCTTGTTGCAAGGGGATATGTGGAAGAAAGGGCTGCCTGTCCAGTGCCCCCTTCAGAGCGAAACTGAGTATGACAGGCACTCCTCAGCTTAGTTTCCAAGTTGGCCAGCTGGGTGGGGCAAGGAAGCCTGGAGCTGCCAGCTCAGTGTCAGTCTCTAAACAAGCAAGTAACAAAATAGCAGCTCTGGATTCTGCTTCTGCACCTTCAAACAAAGAGACATTAATAACACCTTCAAATGCAAGTGTTTTATTGTAGTATGTTTGGTAAGAGCCTGACCGGGGTTCCAGGTCCTGCCTGAGGAGCATCTCCTGTGCCCAGTCCCACCCAGCTCTGCCCTGAGCAAAAACGGGCAAGCTTCTAACTGGTGTGTTGTTCATTGCTGGTCAGTGTTCTTCCATGGCCTCTGGTGGACTGGTTTATGGGTCACCCCATCTGAGTGCATTTTCCCAGACCACGCATGGCAGAATACTGATGCCTGCAACAGGGGGCAGACACAGGCAATTAGTGACTCCTTCTCCCACCCCGCCCCGAGGCTGATCAGACACTCTAATGATAAATGCATGTGTATAGTTATTCAAAAATATTGAATCTGTTTTCATCACAGCAGGATATATGTGCACTATATTAGGAATTGTAATGGCAAAGAGAGATCGTAACTTGCTGCTCTTAACTTTTATTGTTTGTACTCTGTCAGCATCTAAAGGTCTCAGACTGAGAGGAGAACTCACTGTGCTATGAGGTACATCTCTGATTTCCAAACAGCTCACTTCTGGCCTGAGGAGCTGACAATCTAAATATGCAAGCTAGACGCAGGAATTCTTCTTCCCATTTTACAGATGAGCTACGGAGGCTCAGAGAGATTAACTCATTTGCCCCAAGCAACTCAGAAGATCCCTGTTCAGCTTCCATCACTGCCTCTAACTTTCTGAGTTCCAGTCTGATGGGTGAAGTCTCTTTCTTTGGGGAAGGCATCTGTGTAAAAGCAAAGCTACAAAGCACTCTGTTTTCTCATATGTGACATGTTCTGGGCTATTGACTTAACAGGAAAAAGAATGGGCCAAAGTGCATCTCAAAGAAACAACGGTGTAATTCTGTATATATAGGACAGCTCTGTCTATCTGAAATATTTTAAGGACCTCAAAACAATTGTGAAAACAGAATGTTGAGTAGTTGCCATTTGCTTCACAAGAACAAATAGACTCAGACTGGGGAAGGGAGACACAAAAATCTCTGCAACTCACCCACATAGCAGTTGCATGACTGCAAAAAAATAATGCTAACTTTTCCATGGGTTTCTCTGGACATTACCAGAGTGTGCCAAACACTTAGGGGCAGAACTATAAAGTAATGAAGTTTTTAATGCATTTTACCTTACACCCTGTTTTTTCAGCCAATGTCACTGATTTGAGTTCCCTGAATACACACATCATGTTGTCACAGTCCTATTTCTGTTGCATTATCTTCTGTGAGCTTGAGTCTTCCCTTACAAGACCTTGGCAACAACTGCATCCTAATTTAGTCCTTACAAGGACTAGGTGCCACTTGAGTCTTGCTTCAGCAATATGACTGCTTAGACTTCGTGAAAGTTCTCCACATTTGGGTTAATTTAATCTGCAGTGAATATTCTGGGCTGAATCCTTGCAACCTAAATCCTTTTTTAATCAATCTAAACCAACTGTATTATTACTATTCCTGCTTCTGTATGTGTTATTGCAGGGTCATTCTTCAGCACTGAAGCAGTGGACAGGGATGCTTTTGTTTGGCTGATTTCCCCACCCCTACTCCTCTCTTTATAAAAACAAATTTGGAAACATATTTTTAAAGTTGTTCTCCTACTTGGCATATACCTGTGCACACGTATTGTGAGTGTCAAGGGGAGGCAAGCCTGATTTTATACCTCCTACCTATGACAATGAATTTTTAATAGCAAAACTTAATTTATTTTAAGAAATTCCATTTCACTTATGATCCAACCCGAAATTAACTCTTTAAGAAAAAGTCATGGAGATGCTTTTAATTGGATATTCCTGTGAACACATGAGAAAATACATTCAGTGATATAATGTGACTCCTGCAAACCACTGAAGCACTGGATAACCCTTGCAGTCAGTAGAATTACTCACATGCTTAAACTTACGCATTTGCTAAAGTGCTTTGTTGGATTGCAGCCTAGAAGACAGATGTAAATAGCTAATGATCAAATAAAGTAATGTGTGAAACTGAGCATATTTCAAGTGATTTCACTGCTAACTGAGTTGTTCTGTAAGCTAGGAAAGGGAGGAAATTAACCTTGATGCAAGGAATAATGAAAAGATTCTAAAGACTTGGACTTCTAATTACCGCAGATTAGAGAGTTTGGCCAAGATTAACTAAACATTGGATCAAATGTTCATAAGGAAGTTTTAAAAACAGGCCCAGAATTATGTTGCTTTATTTTTCATCCCAAAGGAAACAGTTATTTAATGAAATGAGGGGCAAGGAACTTTTTATTATTATGAAAAAAAGTTTATCTTATAATTAATTTCTGGGCATGCTGAAAAATTGGCTTCACTCTGCTATAAAGCCATCACCAGCTTGTCACAGAAGCCACTGCCCTAAGTTCCTATTTTGAGAGGCAGCTTGCTCTGCCTTTAACCCGCAAGCCGTCTTTTGCATTAAACGAAGAAGCCACTGGCTGTAAAATGATTAATGTGATATCACTGCAGAGATTTCCATCTGTGGAGCTTCCCCCTCATCTCCCCGCACAACTGATAGCTAGAAAGCACTCTGCTTAGAATTTCTAACAGGGTATCTCATATAACTTTATAGTTATATGCCTGTGTCCTGTGCTTCCCTTCCATTGAAGGAGTTAGAGTCCTTCTGGTGAGGAGCATATCCTGATGTTGATGAGGATAAAGGCTACAGTTCGCTGAGGATTGGAGCAAGGATTAATTCCAAGGCCATGCCATGAGACTTGCTCCAATGGGTCACTGCATTTAGTATTAAGACTTCATGGTGAAAGCAAGGTGCCCTTGATCAGATCGAAGTTCACCTGATGCCATCAAGTTACGATACAGAACCAGCCTATGCAACAGAATTCTCCCTGGTTCCTTTGCCCAGCTTTACAGCCAAATAGTGTGATAATCATTTAGGATGTGGTAAATAGAGGTGGGAGACGTTTTTCAGCCTTTTTAATTTTTAAATGCAGATCTGAATTGACAAAAACATTTTGTGAATTTATGTCAACTTCACCAAATTGTTTCAGCTGAAAGAAAGCTAAGAAAAAAAAAACTAATAAGTAAATAAATAAAATTGAGAAATTTTTCATTGTCAAAATGAAATGTGTCATTTGACCCACAAAGATATTTTAAAAACTTTTTTGGCAAGGAAAATGAACTGATCAATCAGTTAGGGGCACAGCTTTAGTTGTGAAAGGCTGATAAAAAGCATGTTAGGAGGTGGGAAAAGGGACTCCACACTTATTTTCTCTCTGCAACTATGAGCTAAAAAGGGCTGTTCATGTAGCATTTGTAGCTGAAAGCTGATGAAGTAGTGCCACAAATCTTGGATAAAAATCACCTTATCCAGAGGACCAGCAGATGGCCTATGCAGTGGGCAAATCTTATTTGGAGGGCTTATGTGGTGTTTACGTGGCACATTGGCCTTGTGTAACAACCTGGCATGAGGGTGAATTTCAACATGGTGAGAAATCATTTTTTCATGCAATATCCTGACAATTTTTGCAGATTAAAGAAGTTCAGGGCCACTCCAGATATATTTCTGAACTTACAGGGACTTTCCCCAATAAACCAAACCCCCACTTTTCTTTTATGCTCACCCATGCCATGAGCAGAGCTACAAACTGTGTGTTGGAGTCAATTAGATTAGTGCCTATGGGTGCTTTCACTCCTTGCGTGCTCTGATTGCAGTTTATGCAACCCACTAACAGCTGAAATTGCACTGCCCACAGCCTTTTATTGATAGACTGGCAAGGTAATTAAAAAGAGGGCCATTTTTAGAAATCTTGTATAAATGCTGATGGAAAAAATCCATATTATTACTATTTAAACTCTGAGAGGGACAGACCAGAACATCTCCCACAGTTATAATGATGTTCTGCACAAATCTATTTAAAAGGATGGCACTGCATATTTCTTATGTATTATAAATGTATTACTATGTAATAGTTTTATAAATATTAATAAGAGCTCATATCGGTTGAAATAGGGGCTGTAACTCCTTAGCATTTAATTAGTCCAAAACCTAAATTATCTCTAAGTTTTTTGTTTTTTCACCAGTTTAGGCTAATGCCAGGGAAGCTGTCTAACAGAAGTGAAAGTAAATTCATCCATTCCTTTCCCCCGCCTGTCCCAGCCTCTCATGATCTCTATAAGGGCTTATTACACACTGTCTGCAGTATAGGGATGGGAGAAGATGTTGGGAGGAAAATAATTCCATTCCTCCCACCATGGAACCTTTGTTCATCTCTAAAACTGAATGTTACCTGGGTGGTGCCTTTCAATATTATTTGATTTTCAAAGGTACAAATTATTTGGCAACATTACCTGCAGTACTTCATATCCCTAGAGCAGTGATTCCCAACATTTTCTCTGCCGTGGCACATCTTGCTACCTTTAATTAATTTGAGGCACACCACCATATAGTATCCAAATGAACTCATGAATATTGATGAGCCAATGAGCCAATCCAGAGCTCTTTGAGTAGTTTTTCAAAAAATTTTATGGCACACCTGCGCAGGCCTGATGGCACACCTGTGTGCCATGGCACACTGGTGGGAAACACTGCCCTAGAGTTCCCTTCCCATGTCCTAGAGGCCCCTTTGTGCATACACAAAGTAAGAGCCAGCCCTGTTCTCAAAGAACTAAGGCTATGTCTACACTTAGAAGGTTAGTTTGAATTAACTGAATCCACACTAATAATTTGAACAAATAATTTTAGTTCGAATTAAGTTAATTTGAATTAACACAGCCACACTAGAAACCCTAATTCAAACTAGCATGTCCATGCACAGAATTTGCTAGTTCAAATCAAGTAGGGGGCACTATTGTATAGGGAAAATCAAGTTGTGGTTAATTTGAACAGTTCAAATTGAGACAGCTACATCTGGTTAATTCGAACTAATGAGTTTGACTTGACCATCAATTTGAACTTAAGGGAGGCTTTATAGATTTTAACTAGGCTTTCCTTAGTTCGAACTAAGGGAACTCCTTAGTTCAAACTAATGAAAGCAAGTGTGGACATGCACTAATTTAGTTCGAAGTAAGCGTCCTTAATAGGCTTAGCCGTCATAGGCTATGTCTACATTACAAAGCTTAGTTTAGGCTTCCTTGGTCTGAACTAAGCAGTTCCTAGTTTGGACTAACCATGGCTTTTTAGTTAGAACTAGGGCACGTGGCTAGTTCGAAGTAATGGCTTAGTTCAAACTATTTTACTCTGAACTAAGCTTTAGCCCACGTCTACATCATGTCTAGTTCGAACTTAGAGTTCAGACTAAGCACCTAGTCCAGACTAACCAGGCAAACTTATTAGTTCGGACAAATCCTAGGAAAAGCCTAGTTTAGACACAGACTAATTGACTGGTGTAGACGTAGCCATAGACTTCTCCCTGAACATTTTGGCTAATAGCCATTAATGCACTTCTTCTTCAGGAATTTTTCTGAACCCTGTTAGTCTTGGCCTTCACAATATCCTCTGGTAAGGAGTTCCACAGGTTGACTGTGCATTGTGTGAAGAAATACTTCCTTTGGTCCATTTTAAAACTGCTGCCTATTAATTTCATTTGGTGACTCAGTTTCTGAGTTTCAAGAAAGAGTAAATAAAACTTCCATATTTACTTTCTCTACACCAACCATGGCTTTATAAATTTCTATCACATCCCACCTTAGTCATCTCTCTTCCATGCTGAAAAGTCCCAGTCTTACTATTTGCTCCTCATACAGAAGTTTTTCCATGCCCCTAATCATTTTAGTTGCCCTTTTCTGTACCTTTTACAATTCCAATATATCTTCTTGAGATGGTGCAACCAAATCTTCATGCAGTATTCAAGATGTGGGAGTACCATGGATTTATAAACAGACAATTTGAAATATTCTGTTTTATTATCTATCCCTATCCTAATGATTCCCAACATTCTGTTAGCTTTTTTGACTGTCACTGCACACTGAGTGGATGTTTTCAGAGAACCATCTATGGTGACTCCAAGACCTATTTCTTGAGTGGTAACAGCTAATTCAGACACCATCATTTTGTGTGCGTAGTTGGGATTGTTTTCTAGTGTGCATTACATTGCATTTATCAACATTGAATTTCATCTGTGTAGCAAGGTGACAGAGCCAGAGACATTCTGTCTGTCGGACTGGAAGTCAGTGGGTAGAGCAGGGAGCGTAAATGCAACACCGAGGAGCTCAATCTTGACTGAAGTGCCTGAGGGGAAGGATGTCTTTGCTCTCCTCAGGAGTTTTGGCTGGACCATTACATTGCAGAGGAGCTGCTGGTGGCCCAGGACCCAGACAATCCACTACAGCTTCCTGCCAGAGGTTAAAGTATAATTTGAGGGGCCCTGGAACCTTCCTAATCTCCGGCCCCCCTTCCTGTATTGTCTGGGCCCCCTTCCTGCATGTGTGGGCCCAATTTTTCTAGATTCTGGAATCTGGGTCCCAGAACTTTTGGCCCATCAGATTTGTTGGCCCCGGAACTGTGTTCCAATGCATTCCCGCTTACTTTAACCCCTGCTTCCCACCTCAGCTAACCTAGAGGAACTGCCCATGGCCAGAGGTCTTGAGTAACTGCTGAAGCTGCCTGCCGCTGGTGACCCAATTGCACTGCCTGCTGCTGGTGATCTGGCGGAGCTGCCAGCCACTTATGACTGGGAGGAAACCCTGCCTGGGTGTGTCTGCCATCTGATGAGAACTTTAGGAGCTACCCGACCTGCCAACAGAGAACAAGGTCCAGGGGCTGTGCAACTTGCCCCTGTCAGAGTACCACAAAGAGGCTGAAGGTGGCCCAATGGATCAGGTGCTACGAGAAAGTGGGCAGAAAATAGCCCAGGGAACTGAGCAATAGTTCAGCAGGTTGATGGCCTATAGCCAAGCCAACACGTTGCAGCTGGAGCCCCACTGAGCCTGTGGTGTACTCTGTCAGCAATAGGGAGCTGGGCTGGGATACAGTGGAGTCGAGCGGGCCTGCATCCTCCTCACCCTATTTCCTTCCCACACTAGGGGTGTTTGGTTGATCCTGTCCTGCCTGCTCTGCTCAGGTCCTGCCCCACCTGCTGGATGGCCCAAGCTCCTTAAAGTGCTGACTTGCCCTGTAAAGGGATAGAGCAGTAGTTTTCAACCACACTGGTGTGCCATGAAAACTGTCCAAGTATGCCATGAAATTTTGTACAAAGGTAATGAAAAATCAAAGTAAAGCAAACATTGTTTCACCTGAAACAATATTCTATCCAACCAAAATTAAAACCCATAAAATTTGTGAAAAGTAATCATTAAATTAAAAACAAGGTATCGGTTTTTCGATTCTAAAATGTGAACATTCTAAATGCAAGTGGCCAAACAGCAAAACTAAGATGACGTATTTTTTTCTGGTGGATCTGAAACATTAATGCATTTGATTCTGCTTTAGCTTGTTGTATGCTTTATGTTGCAAATCACTCTAGTAAGACCATAATCATAGTAAATGTAAGGAAATGTGATGTTTATGAGCAATCAATTCAGCTAAAAAAGTGGGTGTGTCATGGAATTGTTTGTCTCATTGAAGCGTGCCATGTTACTGAAAAGGTTGGGAACCACTGGGCTAGAGACTGCATGTCTGCCCCACTTGCCATAATGCCAGCTGGCACTACATAAGGCTAGAACCAGCCTTCTCTTCCTGGTCTTCCTCGGGGCATGGAGACACTAGACTAGACAGTGTATTTGCCCTGTCTGAGACCAGAGACTGCACATCCTGGTGACCTGCAGAAGGGTCTGGTCCTCCCTCTTCCCTCTCCCCCCAGTTTCACATTGCTTGAGTCTGCAGCCACTGGAGCGAGGGGTATGATCTTCCTTCAAGATGGACGGGGAGGTACAGCCTGTCATGCTACAAGCTGCCATTTTGTTGCCCAGTCACCTAGTTCTGTGAGATCTCTTTGTAACTATCTGCAGTCCTCTTTGGACTTAAGCATCTTGAGTAATTTTATATCACCCACAAACTTTGCCAATTCCCTGTCTACCTTTCTTTCCAGAGCATTTATGAATATGCTGAACAGCACTGATTCCAATACAAACTCTTGGGAAACACCACTATTTACCTCTTTCCATTCTGAAAACTCACCATTTATTCCTACTCTTTGTTTCCTATATTTTAGCCAGTTATTCATCCAGTAAAGGACCTGTCCACTTATCCCACAACAGCTCAATTTGTTTAAGAGCCTTTGGTGAGAGACCTTGTCAAAGGTTTTCTGAAATCTAAGTACACTGTGTCCACTGGCTTACCCTTGCCCCCATGTTTGATGGAACCCTTAAAGAATTCTAGGTAAGTGGTGAGGTATGATTTCTCATTACAAAAATCCATGTTGATTCTTCCCCAACAAATCAGATTCATCTATATATCTGATAATTCTGTTCTTTACTATAATTTTAACCCATTTGCCTGGTATTGACATTAGGTTTAACGGCCTATAATTGCTAGGATCACCTCTAGAGCCCTTTTTAAAAATTGGCGCCACATTAGTCATCTTCCAGTCATCTGGTACAGAAGCTGACTTAAATGATAAGTTACATAAAACAGTTGGTAGCTGTGCAATTTCACATTTGAGTTCCTTCAGAACTCGAGTGAATGCCATTTGGTTCTGGTGATTTATTACTGTTCAATTTATCTATTTGTTCCAAAATCTCCTCTAATGACACCTCAATTTGGGACAATTCCTCAGATTTATCACTTGAAAAGAAGTGTGCAGGTTTGGGACTCTCTCTCACGCTCTTAGCCCTGAACATCAATGCAAATAATTTATTTAGTTTCTCCAGAATGGCCTTATGTTCCTTGAGAGCTTCCTTAGCATCTTGATTGTCCAGTGGCCCACTGGTTATTTAGCTGGCTTTCTACTTCTGATGCACTTAATATTTTTTCTGTTACTTTTTGAGTCTTTGAATAGTGGTTCTTCCAATTCGTTTTTGACCCTCTTAATTATATTTTTATACCTCACTTGCCAGAGTTTATGGTCCTTTCTATTTTCCTCAGTAGGCTTTAACTTCCACTAATTCTGCTACACTTTGAAGTGGGGGGCCCTCCATGCAGAAATAAGCAACCCAGTGTCATGAATGGAAGCCTTTTTTCATAATACAACCATGATGGTTTCATTGCATGTGAAGTGGGGTCAGGTTCCTCACCTGAAAGGAACAGACACACAGTGGCCCAGAGCAGTGGTTCCCAACCAGTGCGCCGGGGCACACTGGTGTGCCGTGGCAACACCCAAAGTGTGCCGCAAGAATCTCCGAGAGCTGGAGTTTAAGTTCCCAACCTGATCAGCCCAGCCACATTGGCTGTGCAGGGCTGGGAAAAGGCAGGAGTTAAAGTAAAGGGGAAGGCACTGGAACACAGTTCCAGAACTCCCTATTTTTAGGCAGGCAGCATTCCAGCCCTTCTAAAACTAGAAGGCGGCACCGGAATGTGGCATTCCAGTGGTCCCCCTAAAAATAACACAAGCAGCCGGAAAGCAGCGTTTCGGTGGCTCTCCTTAAACCCTGCTCCGCCTTAAGCCCAGCCAGCAGAGAGCTGCAGGAGGCCAGGAGCGTTTGAATCTCCCCCTGCAGGGTGGAGCAGTTTGTGTCAGCCAGCCTGCAAACAGCCCAGGTAAGGGCTTTGGGGGAGGGAGGCAGCTGTTGTGTGAGGCAGGTGTGTGTCTGTAGTAGAGGTGGCTGTGTAGCAGAGGGTGTGTAGCTGGGGTTGTGGGGTGGCTGTTTGGTTGGGGGGTGGGGTGTATGTGTGTGGGGGGTGTATCTGGGGGCTAGAGGCCTAGTTCTGGCCCCTGCAGTGATGGGACTGTCCATCACAGGCAGCAGGGACTGGGGGAGGGGAGGATGGGACCCACTGGGGTGGGAGGAAGCAGCAGTGGGGTGAGGATTTGCCCTGGGTGTCAGGGAGCCACTGAGGAGAAGGGGGAAGTGGTTGCTGTGCCATGCTCCCCTGCCCTACCTTCCCACTCCCCCCTCCCCCCCCTGCCCTACCTGCCCACTCCCCCCTTCCCCCCCTGCCCCCCCACAAAGCCCCTCATGTTCTGCCTTCCTCTCTCCTCTCTTGCCACCCTTGTGCTGTTCCCCACATGGCTGCCCTTCTCCTCTTTTGCCACCCCTGCCCTGCTCTGCTCCCCACCCTCACTCCTGCCACTGCACACAACTCCTGACCTCTCGTGTTTTGCCACCCCTGCTCTGCGACCCCGACTACTCCACAAAGCAGCATCTCCGAAACTGTGCCATGGTTCATGAATATTCATAATTAACCTAAGTTAATTTGAATATTCATGAGTTTTTTTAATATTGGTG
Organism: Podocnemis expansa; assembly: GCA_007922195.1. Taxonomy (NCBI): domain Eukaryota; kingdom Metazoa; phylum Chordata; order Testudines; family Podocnemididae; genus Podocnemis; species Podocnemis expansa. The sequence goes on along the minus strand of ML681963.1, from coordinate 56,539,834 downwards.
TGCCTCAAAAAATTTGAAGGTACCAAGGTGTGCCACAGCAGCAAAAAGGTTGGGAACCACTGGCCCAGAGTACTGTTTTCCAGCTTTCCTATTCCATAGACTAGAGAAGGAATCACTCGTTTCCTGTTTCCCCCAGAAGAGTGAGGTCAATAGTGGGGTCCATGGGGGTCACAAAAGGCTGCTTTAGCTCCTGGAGAAGGAGGATGCTTTGTGCCCACCACATGAAGACCACACCTTAGCTGGCAGATGAATTCCTTGCTTTGGCCCATTCCCTTGGAGGCCCAAATACCTAGGGTATGTCCACACGTCTCTTTTATTTCAAAAATAACACTGGTGATTTTGAAATAAAAGAGATTAGGTCCACATGATGTAGTTCTATTTCGAAATGACGGGCTCTGTCATTTTGAAATAAGAGCCGTCATTTCGAAATAGCTTAAACCTCCTTTAAGTAGAAACGGCTGTTATTTTGAAATGGTTATTTCGAAATAACGCCATTCGGACGTGCTATTTCGAAATAACCATTATTTTGAAATAACACTTTTGCCCTTCACCTTCCCAGCGTGCCTTCCTTTTAGCCTATATTGGGTGGGGGACATGGCCCAGGGAGGGGGCCATGTTACCACACCTCCCATGGTGCTCCTCTCCTAAAGTGAAAAGCAAGTCCTGTGTTTGGACATGCTATTTCACTCTGAGCTTTTCCCTTAATTCAAATTAACATTTTCTTAATTCTAATTAGCTTATTTCAAAATAAGGACTTTATTTCAAAAAACTCATTTCGAAATAACTTATTTCAGAATAACGATGCACGTGTGGACATAGCCCTAGAGTCTAGCCAAAGCCAAAGTTTCCTAAATAGAGCTTGTCAAAAAAAAAAAGTATTTATTTGGAGGGGGGGAATATTTTTTTGACTTTTCAAAGATATTTCAATCTCCTGTAAACTACTTGAAAAACAGCAAATAGAATAGAACAGAATAGAATCATAGGGTTGGAAGGGACCTCATGAGATCATCAAGTCCAACTCCCTGGGGCTTGAAGCCAGGACCTTCTGCATACTAAGCAGAGGTGCTAATTTAAATCTACAAAAATATTATCCACTGAGATTTCAAAAATTCCAAGATTTTGGAATCATTCCACCTCCATTTTTTCAGTTGGTGTTGAGGTTAGAAATGAGTTAATAGCATTGCTGATTTTAGAGGCTGATTGACATCAGCGGGAATGGCAGGCACTCAGTGCCTAGAGCCCAGCATAGGCATGATTGGAGAAAACAATGCAATCAATAAAATGTCACAAAAATAAACTAGTGCATTGGGGAAGTCTGGTACTTCAGCAAGCCAGGAATGTTAATGGGAAATATGCATATGGATTAACTAATATGGAGCAGATGGTTTTGATTAGAAAGGTTTGAGAGGAGAAGTTGCCTGCCTGCAAAACTGATAGAAATGTTTCATATTGATTGCTCTGCTTCTGTTTAAATACTCACTTAGTTTCTCTTTCTTTCTCATGGTGGTGAGGTTCAGCAACTGTTTTGTCTCTTTCATAAGTATAGCAGTCTGGCTAGAGTTCAAATCTTCTGTCTTTTCAAGTGCTTTCTAGTAATGAAGCATTTTTGTTTCTAGTTAAATTTCTTTCATTAGCTGGAATTTGTGCTTACCTCTCACATGTGCTTTTAAAAAACCCAAAGAGAATTAATGGAACTCGATGACTCTAATCACCAGCTGTAATGTAGGGCTTGTCTATAGAAGAAAGTTGTACTAGACAGTGAAGTTAAAATGACAGACTCATAAAAGATTCTGGCTAGAAGGGACCTCAGGAAGTTATCTGTCTTGATGACTGTCTCTTTGGCAGGGCTCATCAACACTATGGAACTACAGACAATACAGAAGGAAGTTTGAACTGTGAGGCTCGTTCTGCGTTTGCTCTGTGGGTAACCACACCTCTCTTTTTAAGCCTGGCAACTGGAGATCACCCTTCACCAACATAAAATTCACTTTGCAAAAGAAGAATGGTTTAGATGTTGGCTTGGATGTTGGTCGTGGGACATTAAAAACCATTACCAAGGGCAAAACTGGCATGACACACCAGTGCTCTCCCAAGGGGAGAGGGGTAGGACCATTTGACCTGTTGGGGCCCCCAGCTCCCTTCGCCTATGCTGGGTGGGTGGGGTGGGCTGGTCTAGACCCTGGGCTCTGCTGCCACACCCTAACCCTGGAGCCAGCTGCTCCACCCCATGGGCAGGCAGGCTGGCCTAGGGGCCAGGCTCCATGCTTCTGCCCCGTCCCTTGCCTTCAGCTTGCTGCTGAAGGCCGTGGGGAGGGGGGAGTCGGTGCAGCAGTAAGGGGCAGAGAAAGTTCCACAGAACCGTAGGACACAGGATGGTCTCCGCACTCCCCACCATGGATAGTCCTGTTCACACACCACAGTCAATCACGGTGTGGAGCATGGGAACTGCCAGCCATGTGACTAGATACAGCCACCAACAATTCACAGCAAAAGAACAACAAACACAATTTTGACATCCAAGGGGAGAAATAAATAGGGAGCTGTTAATGTCGCCATGATTATTAAAACATACAGTCAACTAGTATTGCACAGTTCTTTTGCTAAATGATATTAAGATAGCTTCGATCAATGGGATAAAATACCAATTATCACCAGAAAGATTTTAATTTTAATTGGGCTTTGACTGAATGCAGAATTGCTCTTGGAGAGGGCAGGAAAGCTTGTCAACCATATGCTAAAGTTTAGATTGTTTATATATAAACGGTAATTATAAGGGAAATAATTTTAATAACTTTAATTACATTTTTGCAGGATTCAGATCATATAACATATCAACTAAACAAATAATATAAGAATTCTTTGCTTTTCAATTGCACATCGCCTTGGTTACAGAGCTAATGGCTTGATCCAGAGTTTTTTGGACTCAGTAATGACTTCCATTGACTTTTCTGGGTCATAGATCAAGGTCAATAGTAAGAGACTGTATCCTGTACTTTTTGGGCAGCTGATGCGGGGCTATGCTGCATTCATAACTAGTGTATTACATACTCCTATTATTGTTAACTCTTCTACCCACCTCCAGACTGTTTATGTGTCTCATCCATTTTTTGTGTCTTGTCATTTGTAAACTTTTTGGCTATGTCCACACGTAGCTTTTAAATCAAAACAACGGTTGTCATTTCGATTTAAAAGTTGTCATGTCCGAATGACATTTCATTATTTTGAAATGACAAGCCCCATCATTTTGAAATAACGAACCTTATTTCAAACTAGTAAAACCTAGGCTGAAATAGAAATAGCCATTATTTCGAAATGGTTGTTTTGAAACAATGCCGTTTGGACGTGTTATTTCAAAATAACCATTATTTTGAATTAACACTTTTGCCCTTTCTCCTTCCCAGGTGCCTTCCTTTTTCTATATATTGGGTGTGGACATGGCCCAGGGAGGTGGCCATGTTGCCACACCTCCCATGGTGCCCCTCTCCTGATTTGAAATAGCAAATCCTGTGTCCAAACTTACTATTTTGATTTGAGGTTTTTGCTTATTTTGATTTAAGTTAATTCGAAATAACAATTTTATTTTAAATTAGCTTATTTCGAATTAACTTATTTTGAAATAAGCATCTACATGTGGACATAGCCTTTGAGGACAGCAACTGTATTTTCTTTGTATGTGTTTCCTGTCTGCTAAGTATGGGAGGGGACTTGAGGCCTTGCAGAGTGCCTCCCCAGCAGGGAAGAGTCAGTAACACACACCTGTCCTGGAACAGCAGTGGTTACAAACAGCACATAGAGCAATCTTTTCCTCCTAGAACTTCAGCCTAATATCAACACTTAATTTGTGAAGCAGAGTTGCTCCATGGGAACCAACTACAATCAAAGACAAAAGCAGAGCAAACTTCCTAACTATTGATACAACTTCCTGTGGCCTGCGCCTTGCAAAACAAAACTAGCAACAAGACAACATGTCATCCAAAGACTAAAACATTTGCTTGCATGCCAAGAAAAAAGACTTGTAAGACAGTAAGAGCACCACCTGGTGACACCTGCTATACCTATTGTGACAAAGTTCCTCCTCTACCTGATGGGTCCTGTGCTTCACTTTAGTGGTGCATTATTTTACCCTCAGGCCCCCAAGCCCAGGAAAGGTCCTTTGTCCCCTCAGGCACGGGTTTTTCCTTCCCCCAGTCTTTGTACCTGGGGGGCTTTTCCTGACCAGAATGCTGCTTCTTCTCCAGATCTGTTCACCTTCTAGCTGCACCCTGCCTCCTCTCACATACTCCAGGAGCTCTCCTCACTCTCACACTTCAGCTACACCCTTTCTCTGGAGGGAAGGAGTTTTTTAAAAGTCCTGGGAAGGGCCTTAATTAGCTCCAGGTGTGCTGATTAACTTGGAGTAACCACTGCTCAGCTACAATGGGAAAAGGGACTTGCCAAGCCTGGGGCTAATATATTGGTTTTCTAGAACTCTCCGGAAGCCCTCCAGTCTGACCCTGTCACACTATACATAATCACTTAGCGCACTGGAACCATGATTCCTAACTAGGACATCTAGGCACTACTGTAACACAAAGAATTAATAATGATATTCTTCGAAGCTGTTATCAAGGAATGAGATAACAGCAAAATATTTTTACTCTAAGACGTCAATATTAACAATTATTAAAACTTTATAAGTGATTATAATAAAATTATTGCAAATACTAGCATGAAAAACCATGAAATAGACTATTTTATTTTGACCTGCAGTTAAATTTTAAAAATATATAATTTCCAACAAAACTTTGGGTTTGCAGTTTTAAAATCAAACTTTCTGAGTCACTTTGTCTTGTTAACTGGTGACCTACTTAGCTGTTGGACTTTCCCACTGTTTTGTTCTCTGCTCTCCATTGATCAGAATCTTGCTGCTAGCACAATCTCTTAGAATGAATTCTTGGGTTCATGTTTAACTCATCTCTTGCATTTTCCTCAGGTTATTCTAACAGGCACTTTCAACCTGTGTAGACACTGATGCTTTTTAGAAGCCAGTTGAAACACAATTGACAGATTCTCGTTTTTGCTATACGTCGTCCATTATTCTTAAATCAGAAGCTTTTGAAAGATGGTAGTGATGAAGACTCTTGCATATTTCCTAGAAAGAAAGAAAGAAATCCTGTGTTAGATATATTGAAGAGAAGCAGATCCTTCTGTCAAATAGCAACAGACACAAACTTTGGTACTCTGGTCACATTAGGAACAGAGATGGAAATAATCCTGAGAAAGCTATCATGGAAGGTAGAGCCACAGCAGTAAGGGTTATTCATCCAAGAGATATATGGATGACTTGTAGTAGCTCACTGGACAATGCAACTGTGCGCACAAAGTTAGCAATGACTTGCAAAGGCTTCGGAAAATTCTGCTACAATGCTAATAATATTCAGACATGAATAAATGTATTTAGTAACTTAACCACTCTATTATACTTAAAGTGATTGGCTATGTCTACATCGTAAAAGCTAAGTTGACTTTATTAAGTTGACTTAATAAAGTCTACTTAAAGTCGACTTTAAGTAGGCCTTAATAAGTCAACTTAGTGAGTCCACCCTACATTAAGTCGACTTTATAAAGTTGACTTTAAATGGGTGCCCTGGCTTAAGTCAATTTAATAAAGTCAACTTAATGGCCCCACTGCACTAAGCTGACTTTATTAAGTCAACTTAGTGAGTCCACATTGCCTTAAGTCGACTTAATAAAGTCGACTTAACGGTAAAGTTGACTTTATAAGTGGACCTTATAAAGTCAAATTTACTGGACCCTAAAGTCGACTTTATTGCCCTGCAGTGTAGACAGGGCTCTGTTTAAGTCGACTTAAGGGCCCTTAAGTCGACTTAAACACATAG
>ML681963.1:56460444-56533236 GCA_007922195.1 Podocnemis expansa | reverse complement strand
CCCGCTGCTGTTCTGCATTGGCTTGAACCCCCTCAGCCAGATAATCAGCTCGAGCCTGGCTCAGCTTTCCAGGCCCCATGGATCTGGGGGGCTGCACTGGTGGCCATCACACCATGTGCCAGCTGCCCACTCCCCAGCCCCTGCCAGCAGACTGGCAATAGCAGGGCTGGGGCAGGAGCACCCTCTGGCCTCAGGGTAACCCCTGAGCCGGAAGGAGAGTAGGAGATTGGCCCCCATGATTGGGGGTGGGGCCCTAAGCAGGGACGCCCCATGACAGGGGTTTGGGCCCTAGGCGAGGGGCCCCCAGACCAGTTTATCTGGCCCTGCTTACTGACAGTCCCCATAATGGAATTCTTGCAAACTGAGAATTTTTAAAGGAAAATAGAGACCAGATCCAATAGAGCACTTATGCATTTACTTAAGTCCTATACACTTCATAGGCTCATACAGTTGGCAGAGGGTTACACTAGGTGACTCATGCAGTCCCTTCTAAGATATAGAATTTGTTGTGTGCAACTCTATCAGGTGCTTAAATGGTCAGCTGAACTGGCGCTTCACAGTGACTTTAGAGCCAAAGGGCCCCAACTCAGATCAATTGCCTGAAACTCTTGCACAGTCCAGAGAATTCCACATACTGTCACAGAAGAGGAGGGTTGGAAGAAAGCGCATGAGGTATCTAGTCCAACCTCTGCTCAAAGCAGGACTAACCCCCCATTAAATCAGCCCAACCAGGGCTTTGTCAAGTTACACCTTAAAAACTTCTAAGGATGGTTCCACCACCTCTGTAGGTAACCTGTTCCAGTGCTTCACTTCACCATCCTCGCAGGGAAAAAGTTTTTCCTAATATCCAACCTAGATGTCACTCATTAAAACTTGATACTATTGCTCCTCATTCTGCCATCTGTCACCACTGAGAACATTCCTGAGCACTGTGTGATGCGATTTTTTCCCAGTTGCATTGCTGACCCCAATAGTTTGGTTAAACTAGATCAGATGATTCAGAAAGACATCCAGTTTTGATCCAGGGACACAAACAATGCTGAATTTGGAACTTCCCTTAGTACTGTAATTGCTCCCCTGGACAATTGCCCTACTTGTTTTAAAAATTGTAGTTTATGTTCATTCTGAATTTTTCCATCTGTACCTTCCAGCCATCAGAATCCTTAGCTGTAGCATTCAGGGCCCAAGTTTTTTCTGACTTCTGACCATGTTGCAAAGCATATCCCATTTGTCATAACATATTGTTCCTTTCTGATTAGCAGCATGGCTCTCTGGGTGCCAATGTTCTGCTCTCCTCTAGTTCCCCAAGTGTTAGGAGAGCAGAATTTTGTCTGGAACTTCCATGGGTGCAGCCGGTCAACTCTTGGCCCTGACCAGCGAGGGAGGGTAGTGACAATGCAGAGAGTAATTCTTGGTGATGCTCACCATTCCTCATGAGCAATGTTCACAGCAAGAGGCACTGTAAGGCTATTGCACCCTGGTATGGATTGAGTCAGTGACAATGTGATCACAACTGACAGATAGTAAAAAAGTTGATTTATTAGAGGGGCACAGTGCTTACATCCCTTTAGCAGCCAGGGACCCCACAACAGCAGCAGACAGGCTCCTGGGCATTGGTTCCAAGGCACCTGACCTGCTGCAGCTTCCAAGGTCCACTGGAGAAGTCCAAGATGCATTCCCCTGAATTTATGCTAGCTGAAGGTGGGGGGAGGAGGAAGAGGCATATAGAATAACTAGGGATACACACACATATATGCCTAACCTCGGTTGTTACAACATATTTACGTGATTGCAAGATGAGCGTCTGTAGTAACTAAGTAAACACGCATGTCATTAGTGCTCAGAGTGTGGATGAGGCTCTGTTGAATAAGTAACTATGCATGCCTTTTTAGGCACTTAGCTCATGGCCAGGGTGCGTAAATAAGTAAATATGCATACCTTAAGGCACTTAGCTTATGGCCAGGGCACACAGCAATCGGAGTGGAGGTGTCACTCTCTATATCAGGTGTGGCCAAATTGCGGCTCGGGAGCCACATGCAGCTTTTGAATGCAAAAGTGTGGCTCCTGGAAGAACATCAGGAAATCAATTTAGCAAAGCAGCCTCAGCCTAAGAGTTTTATATTTCCTGCCCTGAGCATGCCTGGGGGATCCAGCATCAGGGCCTGGGGGGAGCCAGCATCAGGGCCTGGGGGATTTAGGAGGGGGTTGAGACAGCAGGGAGAAACGGTGGCATGGTTGGGGACAGTGGGGGGAAGCATGGCATGGTTGGTGTTTTAAAAAACTCGCCACCAGCCTGCAGTCTTCTACATCAAGCGACAGCTAAGTTTTTACTGTATAGGCCTAGTTTACATGGTAATCTTAAGTAATTATTAGAATCTGACATAAATAGGATAAATATTTGGCCTCTTTTTATGATAAAATTAAAGTATGCAATGAATTTTAAACTTAGTAATTTTGGAGTAGGTAACAGTATATAGCTATAGGCCTCAGTGCAGCTCTAAAAGGTTTAATAATCAATTTGTGTGGCTTTTGAGTTCTGTAAGTTTGGCCACCCCTGCTCTATATCTATACCAAGATCCAAAGGGGTAGCCATGTTAGTCTAGTTCACACACAAGGAGTCCTCTGGTACTTCTAAAGACTAACAGATTTATTTATCGCATGAGCTTTCTTCAAAGCATCTGACGAAGTGGGATTTTCTCCTACGAAAGCTCATGCGATAAATAAATCTGTTACATTTTAAAAGTGCTGCAGGACTTCTGTTTTTTATGTCTGTACTCTACAGTGGTCTTCCACAGTTTCCCTTACAGACACCCACAGGAAAGCCAAGGACTTGCATCCAGAGCCCACTGAATTAAACAGAAAGGATCATGTTGAGGTCAGCGAGTTTTTGATCAAGTCCCAAGAGAAGTATGTCCTGCAAAGACCACACAGAATTCCTAATGAAAGAAACCCAAAGTACCATACAAAAAACCTTATCTGATCTTTCTCTCTCTCTCGAGACCTCTCCCTAGAATCAATGGGCACTTTACCCAAGTCTGTTGTTTGTGGCTCCTATTCTTAATCTTTAAATAATCAGTTCTATATCTATTAAAATACAACACAAGGGAAACACCATCTTCCATGTGCATTTCTGTGGATAGAGAACATCCCAAATATAGTTACCTACATCCCTCAAGCTTTCACCCAAAACACATCATACGATCCATTGTCTACAGCCAAGATTTTAGATATAACCGCATTTTCTCTGATCTCTCAGATAGAGACAGACACGTTCAGGATCTCTATCAAGCATTCTTAAAACTACAGTCCCAGCTGAGGAAGTGAAGAAACAGATTGACAGAGCCAGGTGAGTACCCCAAAGACAGCTACTACAGGAGAAGTCCAAGAAAGAAACCAACAGAACACCTCTAGTCATCACCTGCACCCACAAGTCAGACCTCTACAGTGCATCATCAGGGATCTACAGCCTATTCTACAAGATGATCCTTCACTCTCTCAAGCCTTGGGAGACAGACCGCTCCTTGCTTACAGACATTCCCTCAACCTGAAGGAGATACTTACCAGCAACTACAGATCTAACAACAGAGCCATTAAAGCAGACACATATCCCTACAAAAAACCACGCTGCCAATGTTGCCAACATATCTGCACAAAAAACACAATTACAGGAGCTAATCAAACAAGCTACTCCATCAAGATTCATTCACTTGCTTGTCCACTAATGGGATTTATGCCATCATGTTACAGAAATGCCCCTCTGCCTTACATATTGGACAAACAGAGCAGTCTCTGCACAAAGGAATAAATGGGCCCAAATCTGACATCAGAAATCACAACATTGTAAAACCAGTGGGCGAACATTTCAATCTTTCTGATCACTCCATTGATGATTTACTAATTGCAGTCCTCAGACAGATGAATACCAGATCAAAGTTTCAAAGAGAAGCTGTTGAAATTGAATTTATTTGCAAATTTGATTGCATTGCTTCAGGACTTAATAGGGACTTTGGATTTTGATCTCATTAAAACAGGTGATTTGACCTCATCTTCCTCTGTATGCTGTTCCCCAATGTTTGAATCTTTACAACCATTTTGATTTGCTGTTACAGTGTGACCTGATCCCATTACTTACACTTCCCTGCATATATTTCCTCCCTTTCTGTAAGTTTCCCCATCTTCAAAGCGTCTGATGAAGTGGGATTTTTCTCCCACAAAAGCTCATGTAATAAATAAATTTGTTAGTCTTTAAGTGCCACAGGACTCCTTGTTTGTTTTATCCCAAATAAAGTATTACCAGCTGCTGCATTCCTGTTCCCTTGTTCTTTAAAAAAAATAGTTTCTAGTGCTTGAAGTATATATTAGTAGTTAGTTAACATTAAGACCTGAGCTTTATTTGCCATGAGTCAATTCCAGCCATTAAAATCCACTTTCTCAATATTTTCTAATGACCTTTTTATCTCTCCACTTTCCCCTCCTTGATATTTCAAGAGGATTCCTAAGGTCTCCAGGGAGAGAAGGAGATTGAATACTTATTCTGTGGCACTTCAGAAAAGTGGTCTCAGAAAAACTTAACCTCCACCGCCCTCAGAGACATAATTGAATGTCACCAAGGAATTTCTCATCTCTCGAAGCAAATTAAACAGACATTGGTTTCTGTTGCACATTTGACAGCTGCCATTCAAGTTTCTTATATCACACACTTCCCCACCTGCACCCTTCAGTCTGGAAAGTCATGCTCTCCTGAGCTGCCTGTACATCTGAAATCATTTGCTGCAATGGCCACAGTACACTTAAAGTGAAAGAACCACTATAGCCTGAAATTAATATTTCATAGTAGCGCTTAAACCATGTGCCCACGTGAGCAAGACAATGAAGAGCCTGAGAGCACGTTGTAGGGCTTTGTCCATTTAAGCAAAGTTAGACTTGCACATTGAATTGTCTACTGTGTAAAGTTCACTTTCCTTTATTTCATGTAAGTTTTCCTTCCCTTTCTGTGCTAATTTTAGAAGAGTTCATCTCCAGACTGGAGAATTTCTTTTTATTATTATAAGCTAGTCTTTTTGTATTTCACAGAGGCACAGATCATTGCTAATGCTTTCTCTTTTTTTCTCTTCTTTTCAGCTAATAGCCACAAGGCATAACAAGTTAGGTCCCCTACTGAAGTAGAACAATGCATGTTGTTTACCCTGCTCAGTTTGATGGTTCTTACTCAAAACATTCCACTGATTAGACTTTTAACAAGACGGAGCCTAACATCAGTCACTCTCCATGTTTCCAGCAATGAAGGGTGGTATAAACTAGAGAAAGAAAGAAAGAGTGATGGAACTGATTATCTCAGGAGAAGTGCATGCAAATTTTGCTTTGATTAGCATCTTGTACAGTGCACAACATGATAGTGTGTTGCCTGAACGTTTCAATGTCATACACACCCATCATCTGGAACTGCGGTGTAGGAAATGCAGCACAGTCTTTTTTTTTTTAATTACCCTTTGATATAAAAACATATTCCAGTATAAACGGAGAGTCAAGTTTCCTTTTCATGTATCATGCTGCCAGGTACAGGATGTGCGATGCTCAAGACATGGAGTGCAAAGTGGACAGCTATATAGCAAGGTAAAGCGGTCAGTGTTCTCACCTTTCATCTTTGGAGACATAGGGTCAAATACAGCAGTGAGGCAAAGGCTGCTATATGAAACACATCACTGGGAAATAAATTGCTCAGCAAATGTTACCGTCTTGCATCAAATAATCTAGCAACCTTTTTTAACCCCACTGCTGGCTAAATACCATCTATTGAGCACTAGACGGTGCCTTGGGCAGAACCCTGTTTAACGCAAGCAATGTGCAAGAAGGGTGCTTCAAGAGTAGTAGCTGGGACAAAATGTAAAGGAAGTCCCAGTGAGGAAGCTACAAGTATTCCATCTAAGCTCCTGGGGGACATATTTTGTTACAGCCCTGCACTGCTGCAGCTTGCTTCCCCCACTCCGCTGGCCAATGCATAGGAACAAGTGCAAAGAGACAGAGAGCCATGGCCTCTCTGGTCATTTGTTTACTCAACGGAGCAGTCACAGTGCAGGAGGTGAAGAAAATAAAAGGGCAAAGCTTATTTTAAGGGATGTCTTCCTATAATGTTTTATTCCTGACATGATTCCGTGCATTTATATCACAGTGCACATGTCTTTGCTTGATTTTTGCTATGTTTGAGACAAATTCATCCTCAGGATACCCTTCAGGATGCACGGCAGTAAAGGTCAATGGTAGCCATCAGGGGATTGAGTAGTATTGAGTAGTGACACTATCAGTAATACACTTTGAGGATTACCAATGCTACTGTGCATAAGGAGAAGTGTTATTACAAAAGCAGTTCCCTCTGCAAGTCAAGCCCGCAGAACACTGAGCCCCAAAACAAAGAAAGGGTAGTTATAATCTGATCCGAGGGAATGGCACAGTGCAAACACAGCCTCTGGGATCTGCAACTACAGCAGCCAAGGGAGATGCCAGCAGCAAATTACTACTCTACTTTGTGAAACATGGATGGACGTGTGCATTTTAGAGGTGTCTGCATTCCCAGGGGCTGGTGCACCTGTCCTTAATGGCACCCTCTCATTCTTTGTCCTATTTGTTTCGGGTTTATCTGGTTTGTTTTCCTATATCACTGTGTGATTATTCATTCTATTGTCCACTACCTTATGGGGAGGGAGAGCTTGAGCATTTGAAATATAATAATGCTAAAAATAAAATAAAGACTGTTGGATCCCTTAAAATAAAATTAAAGAGTGAGACCATTTTCTAATACGCCATCTTGACATCTAATCCCCTCTATATTCCTTTTCACTAAATCTTTTTCACCACTACACTGGCAGTGTAAAAAACTTTAAAAAAAAACAAGGAGTCATGTGGCACTTTAAGACTAACAGATTTATTTTTCACATGAGCTTTCGTGAGAGAAAATCCCACTTCGTCAGATGCTTCGAAGACGAAGTGGGATTTTCTCCCACGAAAGCTCAAGCAAAAAATAAATCTGTTAATCTTAAAGTCCAACATGACCCCTTGTTGGTGGTGGGTTTTTTTTTTTGTTTTTTTTGTTTGTTTTTTTTTGTTTGTTTGTTTGTTTGTTTGTTTTTGCTGGACTAGACAAACACAGCTATCTCTTTGGAAATTAAAAAACTTTAAAGTTGCAAGTTCTAAAGGGGTAGCCGTGTTAGTCTAGTTCAGCAAAACAAACAAAGAGTCCTGTGGCACTTTTAAAGATTAACAAATTTATTTATTGCATGAGCCTTTGTGGGAGAAAATACCACTTCATCAGATGCTCGAAGAAAGGGAACATACCGAATGGGAGCAAAATAAATTTAGGGGAGTGTAAGTCATAGGATCAGGTCATACTGTAATAGCAAATCAAAGCAGTTGTTTAGATTCAAACAGTGAACAGCAATAAACAGGAAGACTGATGTAGGGGAAGCAAATTATCTGTTGTAATGGGAAAAAAAACCCATAGGCTAGGTCCACACAAGGCTTTTAAATCAAAACAACCACTGTTGCTTTGATTTAAAAGCTGTCATGTCTGAACAATCTTTCCTTATTTCGAAATAAGAAAAATCATTTCGATATAATAAAACCTAGTTATATATTGAAGTGACGGTTATTTCAAACCTGTGGTTTTGAAATTACCCCGTCTGGCTCTGTTATATCGATATCACCCCACATATCGATATAACAGTAGACCTTCCTCCCAGAAAGCATGACACCCTGGAAAGGAAGTCCCACCCCCACCTCCCCGCAGCACCGTGGCCGGGGAGGGAGAGGAGGTGCAGGGGGGTGGCACAGGGGGCAGCGGGTCAGGATGCCAGCCGACCCAGCCTGATGGGTTTCCTGGCAGCTGGCATGGTGGCAGGTTGGGGAACCGGCACCCCGCGCTGCTCCGGCTTGCCAGCAGCTGGCCGGGGGGCAAGCCACAGCAGTGTGGGGTGCCAGTTTCCCATCTGCCCCCCCCGCCAGCTGCCAGCAAGCTGCGGCAGCATGGGGTGGTGGTTCCCCAACTGGCCCTGCCGCCAGCTGCCAGCAAGCCAGGGCAATGCAGGGAGCCGGCTACAGGACCTGCCACCCCCTGACTGCCAGCAAGCCGGGGCAGCTGGGAAGCTGGGTCCCCACCCTCTGCCCCCCTAGCCACCAGCAAGCTGGGGTAGTGGGGCCAGCTGGTTGGGGGACCTGCCCCCCAGGCTGCAGTCTAGGTGCCCCACGGTCCCTCCCCCACTGCCCCACCAGCAGCGGGGGACACAGCGCAGGGGGATCCCTGCCCTGAGGGCTTTTTCCCCTGCCTGGCTCTCCCAGGGTGCCCCTCTCCTGAATCAAAATAGCAAGTCCTGTGTCTGGACTTGCTATTTCAATTTGGTGTTTTTCCTTAATTTGGTTTAAGTTAAATCAAATTAAGGATTTTATTTCAAAATAATTTCTTTCAAAATAACTTATTTCAAAATAAGCTTTTATGTGGGAACATAGCCATAGTCTCTATTTGGCCTTAAATTGATAGAGTTAAATATTCATATGAATTTCAATTCTGCAGTTTCTCTTTGAAGCTTTGATTTATCCATTTGCCTGCATATGGCTATTAACAGATCATTGAGGGAATAATCAGGAAGACTGAGGTGTTCTGTTGGTTGTTGAAAGCTGTTATTTCTGATGTCAGATTTGTATCCATTCATTCTTTTCCACAGAGACTGTCCTATATCTCCAATGTATGAGGCAGCCAAGGGAAGAGGGGGCATTTCTGGCACATGATGGCATAAGTCCCATTGGTGGATGAGCAGGTGAATGAACACTTGCTGGAGTAACTGGCCTGATTAGGTCCTATGATGGTGTCCTCCATGCAGATATGTGAGGAAAGTTGGCAACCTTAAACAAATACTCACCAGCAACTACAGACTTAACAGTAGAACCATTAAAGCAGGCACATATACCTGCAACAAACCACATTGCCAACTTTCCTCACATATCTGCACAAAAGATAGCATCATAGATAGGATTTAATCAAGCTAGCTACTCCATCGAGGGCTCATTCACTTGCTCATCCACCAATGGGATTTATGCCATCATGTGCCAGAAATGCCCCCACACCTTATACACTGGACAAACAGGACAGTCTTTATGCAAAAGAATAAATGGACACAAATCTGACAGCAGAAATAACAACATTCAACACTCAATAGGAGAACACTTCAATCTTCCTGATCAGTCCATCAATGATCTGTTAATAGCTGTACTCATGCAAATGGATAATAAATCAAAGCTTCAAAAAGAAACTGCAGAGTTGGAATTCACATGCAGATTTGACACTGTCAGTTTGGGGTTAAATAGAGACTATGGGTTTTTTCCCCATTACAACAAGTGATCTGACATCTCCCTCGATATGTTGTTTTCTGCTGTTTGAATCTAACAACTACTTTGATTTGCTGTAACAATCTGACTTGATCTTATGACTTACACTCCTCTACATTTACTGTGCTCCCATTCTGCATGTCCCCCACCTTCAAGTGTCTGATGAAGTAGGATTTTCTCCCACGAAAGCTCATGTGATAAATAAATTTGTTAGTCTTTAAAAGTGCCACCAGACTCCTAGTTTGTTTTAAAGTTCCAGCCATATTAAGAATCAGCCCTAGTTCCGATTTCCCATTTGTACCTCTGAGAAATCTTCATTAGTAACTAGTAATTTACACTGGTATTTGTCAGTGCCTCTTTCATTACCTTTAGTAAGATGGTCCAATTGCTGCTCCACTTGTGACTGCTATGTATATTGTGGATCTGATGAGTTCCTAACTGGAGTTAATTTACCTTAAGACTTCGCCTCTTTAAAACCATGTCTTTTAAGACACTAATGTTCCAGCTTTTGGGCTTTGTTGTAAAGAATTCTCAGCAATAATTATTTAACAAAACTTCCCCTGGGAGCATTCAGTTCCTTTGAATGCCTCTTACTGGTAAGTGCAGAGTAAACTTTAAGGGTCAGATGTAAAATGCCAGGCTTGACATTCCACTGCCGATTATTGGGAAGACTCTCTAAACTGGGAAGGTGCGGTAACTGATGTGCAAATTTTTAACTGGAGGTTTGTTCTTTTCCATCATGCAAAAAGTACCAGTGATTGTATCTCAGATTTTTTATTCTTGGGTGGAAAAAGGCTTATTTAACAAAACAAAAACAAACAAACAAAAAAGAATAAAAGGAGACTGCCTTAAAAATACGTATATTATTAAAAGGCCTTCCACTCCCTATGGGACATACTCTGTACTTTTATAGAAATAAATCAGCTGAGAACCATGTCCAAATTGCTTTTTCTTGTAAAGCAAGCCCCTTAGTCCTCAGATGATCCCATGCAAGCTTATGAGACTGTTTGATGATGAAGGTCCTACTCAGCAAGCATGGACAAGGGTGACAGAATCTAGCCGTAGATGATCAGAGCTCCGTCCTACAGCACTACTTGCCTGACTTCATAAATCAAATCAGTGGGGTTGTTTAATGAATAAGGTACTACTCAGCATGAAACAGGGTAGCAGAATCAGGCCCTTCAGCCTTTAGACTTAAATCTGATGAATGCTGAGCCATATTTAAACTCAAATGTAGAACTAGTTCTAATCTGACAGGATGGAACAGGTGACTGAGAGACTGGTGACTTTGAGGCTGAGATGCTGCACAAAACCTACATGGCTGTGAAAATCTTCATTTAGATTTAATCAGAGCACGTGGGGCCTCTGTCCTGGACAGAATAAGACCTCTGCATTGCATTTAAAGAGAGAGTCATGCAAGGGGTTGGGTGTTGTACACACAATGAAAGAACTTCTGTTTTAAGTGATTTTTTTTCTTTGCTCTTCAAAAGTGGTTTGAAATGATGCTCTAAATATGAAATCTGGCCCTCCCCACAGATAGGGGATGCAATGGGCGACTCACCTTCGACACCTCAACGGTTTTGTTCTGCTCTGAGCAATTGCAACATGACAGTCTGTCTCAAGGTTCATTATGGTAAGACCCATTTATGCCACTTTGGCAATGCAAAATAAGTGCAAATATAAATTGTGAACACTCTGAGGCCTATTTACATTGCCCATGCAACCTTGGTGTACAGAAGAATTCTGTTTTATGTGTGTGCATTATATAACCAAAAGCAGCTCTTGGAAACCCAGCATCTGATGCAGGACAGTTCACAGCAATAGCCATGCCCCCAAGAATACAAGGGAAGACAGCTGCATCTGTGTAGAGCCCCATAAGACTCAGTGGAAAACCCTGTGGGCATGCCATTCGGTCACAGATTATACAGGGTGGGAGCCACTATTTGTATCTTGCCTATTCAGGGCTTCCTCCTGCAAGGTGCTGAGCACTACATCCCTAATCCTGAAGCACACTTAAGTCTGTGCTTAAATTTAAGCATGTGTGTAGGCCCAGTGAACTCCATGGGATTATTAGGAGCTTACAGCTAAGTGCTCAGGGCCACAGGGATCAGCATCTGGAACGATAAGGCACTTTCCCTTTACAAAACCAAATGCATTAAAAATCTGAGACTAACCCTTACCTTGTTTTCTCCAACTCAGAAAGTAACTTAAAATGCGAAGAGTATTTTTCCATCATTGTTAGAGTGACCTCCAGAGGTATTAAATAATAACTGACATTCCTAAATTGAAATGATAGAGTTTCTGCTCATGTGACAACAGCTGCGGCACATTGATTAATCAGCTGTGAGGATTATCTGAGATGCAGTACATAGCAATTCCATTCAAATATTTTATCATCAGCCACGTTACACTTTACCTACCGGGAAAGTAATTTCTTTATTAACTGTTCTTCTAATTAAACATGTTGATTTATTTAAATAATGCTTTCACCTCTCACTCCCACTCTATAACAATCCTGAGAAGCATTTTGGTCTGAGGGGACCGCAGAGCAACCAACTGGAAAAACAAACTCATTTCTATTAGTCTTCATAATATGGAGAGAATCTGGGGAGTGAATCAGATTCTAAAAGAAGACTGAAGCAACATGATGGCAGAGACTCAAGGCATTACTAGGAGTAAAAAATCTGTAACTTTATGTCTACACTTAGCATTTCAATTCAAATTACTGAATTTCAATTAGTCCATTTGAATTAATAATTATTAATTCTAAGTCACTAAATTCGAATTGACATGGGCACACCAGAAATTCCAATTCGAAGTGGCATGTCAATGGACTGGACTCGCCAATTCAAATTGGAGAGGAGCACCATGGGAAGTGTGGCAAGATGGCCGTGTAAAATGACCACTGCCACAGCCAACCCCCTGCCAGGCTCTGTCACTCTGAGCTGGGCACAGGGAAAAGCATCCCCTGCCCAGCTCCAGCTGCAGTGAGGCTAGAGCTGGGGAGGGGATGCTTTACCCCATGCCAGGCTCAGAGTGCTGCAGCCTGAAAGGGGAAATTTCCCCTGCAAGGTGGGGGGAAGGCTTCTCCCCAGGGAGCAGCGCACCGGCAAAACACCCCGGCATGCGACGCCTTCACAGCTGGCTGTGCACCAGCAAGACACCCCGGCATGCAGCTTCTCCCCGGGGAGTGGCACTCCGGCAAGACACCATGGTGCGCAACTCCTGCACAGCTGGGCGTGCCCTGGCAAGACACCCCGGTGTGTGGCTTCTCCCCAGGGAGCCACACTCCAGGGTGTCTTGCTGGCACGCTGCTCCCTGGAGAGAAGCTGCGTGCTGGGGTGTCTTGCTGGTGTGCGGCTCCTTGGGGAGAAGCTGCCAACCAGGGTCTCTTCCCAGCGAGCAGCCAGCTGGGCTGGAGTGAGGGCTAGGGTCCCTGTCCCCAGCCGGGGGAGAAGAACCCCATTGCTCCCCCCCAGCCTGATGTGGCTGGAGAGGGGTGAAGGCACCTTTGGGGCTGCTGGCCCCAGGTACTGAAGGGCTGGACTTCCTCACAGGGTGCATGGCACCAGGGGCATCGCTGGGGGGGGGGGCGAGGGACCCGGGGCACGGGCACAGGCACAGGCCCTGCCCCCCAGTCCACAGTCCCAGCCCCTGGTCCACAGGCCCCGCCTCCAGCCTGCAGACCCCGCCCCCTGACCGGGGATAGGGCCGCGCGCCACTGCGCCACCGCAAGCGGCATGCCCTGCATCACTGGCCAGGGAGGGGGCCGCCGCGGCGGCTAGCAGCTGGGCCAGGGACTGGGCCACCGCGGCTGCCGGCGGCTGGGCCCTGGATCTCCGACCCGATTGGGCTGGAGATCCGGGGCACTGGCGCTGGGGCTTGGGGCACGTGCCCAGGTGTGCCCAGCACCAGCAACACCCTTGCATGGCACCCCGGGAGGAATGTCATCCCTTGTCAATTCAAACTCAGTAAGTCTGAATTGACCTGGCCACACTGGGTCAATTCAAACTACTGGGTTCGAATTGACTCCAACTTCGATGTCAAACAAGGTTTGACCAATTCAAAGTCAGCTTTCATCAATTCGAACTGAGGAGAGCCTCAGTTTGAATTGATGAAAGCAGGTATGTCCATGCACTTAACAGAATTTAAATTGATGATGATCAATCTGAATCCTGCTCTAAGTGTAGATATACCCTAACTGACTGTGATCAATTAATTATAAATTCCACTGCAATCATCATGAATCAGTAGGCAGGCTGTGCAAAGATGGGAATATGCAGTCTACTTTGTAGCGGGGAAGAATGATTGTGCAGTACAAGCACTGTGCCATGACTCTGGATTAGTTTCCTTGGTCTGCCACAGATTATGGGTGTGACCATGGGCAAATTACATAGTCTCTTGCGTCACAATTTCCCATCAGTAAAATGGTGACAGACAATAATCTTTCTTATCTCTTAGCCTTTGTGTTGTCTGTTCAGATGTTAGCTCTTCACGGCAGTGCCTGTCTCTAAAAATGCCTATCTACAGCTTCCAGTTGTGACCCTGATTTGGCTGGGACCTCTAGAGACTAATTTAATGCATATAGTAAATAATAACAATAGCAATACATCATTAATTCAAGCTGTCCTCTCTGGCCACACTAGACATCATGCAGACCTATAGAACACTTAGGGAGTCACTCCATTGGGAGGTTCCATTGATTTCAGTTGGCTTTGGCTCACATCCACACTGATTGTCATTAGGATGATGTATTTCTGTATCCTTTTTTAAATATAGCTGGCCAAATTCTGTGCTTCATTACACCGTTGGAAACCTGGAGCGACTCAACTGCTTAAAACTCCACTGATCTAAATTTGCAATAGTTAAATAGACCAGAATTTGGCCCTCACAACTTAAGAGGGTTGATCTCCCTAATAAATTTTGGGGGAAGCTACTCAGCTCCAGTGAACTAATACAGATTTACACTGCTGTCAGAGAGAGAAAAATTGTTCCACTTTTTCCATCTGATAGTTTGTTTCACTCAACTGTTTCTCCAAGTAAGAATGTTTTCCCGGCACTGGCAAGGGAAAAGTTTTTCACTATAAACACTTTTATGGGTAATTAAAATCTGACTGCTCCTTTCTGAGATGCAAGTGGAAGAATGGCATAAGAGCCTTTAAGCTTTTCACTTTTCTTTGCAAGACTGAGTTTTCCTTCTGTCCTTGAAATGGAAAGTGAGTATCAACAGGGGACAGGAAATCAAGACTAGCAAGAAATATTTATATAGTCTTTGTACGGGATCACATCACATGGAAATGCTAATGGTTAAAGTGCCAGGCACACTTTAGGACAAGTTCCTGGCTGGAAACTATTTAAAAGAATTCAAAACCTAAGAGAGAGTTCAGAAGAATGAAAACAAATAGTTTAGGAAATGATTTCTGCACTGCATCATATCACCTTAAACTAATGTTCAACGCTTGTTTCTTTTCAGCATACGTGCTGTGTTGTGTGTAGACTTGCCTTTCCATAAATGTCATTATTGTGAACCATCTGATTTCTCAGTATAATCAGGGTCTGGATCGCTCAGCATTTCCACTGTAACTGTCTTCTGCTTTCTTCAAAGAAATCCTAGCTCAGGCTGAAATTTTGCTGACCAAATTGCCAGGCTATAAATAGGTTACAATATTTACAATTGATACAACTGGGTTGAGACATGGGCTTTTATGTGATAGGAGAAGAAAAACTGAGAGCCAGATCCTCAGCTATTATAAATGGACAAAAGTTCCTAGGAATTCTATGCAAAAACCTTAACAGTATCATAGGACAGAACCTTACCACATGCATCTCAAGAGATGACGTATAGGCAGTGTGGGGGAAAATTGGTCTGGGTTCTCAACCTGGAAAGAGAAACCATGAATCCTCCCCAAAAGTGAAGGCCTGTTCCCACCTGAGACTCGAACAGGCAGAGAATGAGGTGTGGTTCAGAGTTTATTATTCAGCTGAATAATAACAGGAGCAGCATCAGGGAGAAGCAAAAGAAGCTAGCCTCTGTAGGGGAAAATCTAACTCTGGCCCTCAACTTCAGAAAGAGGCACACCAGAGCCTTCGCAATGAAGCAGACCCATTCCCAGCCGAGACTCCAACAGGCAGAGAACGAGGTGTGGTTCAAAGTTTATTATTCAGCTGAATAATAAAAAGAACTGATCAGAGGGAAGCAAAGAGCAGCTCACCTCTCTGAGCAAGAACCCCCAGTATAGGGGTTACTGGTCATATATAACTTCTAACATGCAAAATACAATATACATAATGCAAGAAGCTCATGCATCATACAACAAGTTACATCATGCCTAAAATCCCTACATGGTATTACTACTTTTTAATATGCAGGTTACATAATTAGATTATACTTAATAGGCAGCATATAGTTAGCCCGCCTCTGTTGTTGTTTACAGCTTTTTTGGGTAACAGTTACTGTCCCTGACCAATGATAGCGGCCAGACTCCTGTGACCCCTCGGCTACCTGGCCCCATTAACTTGTTTACCAGACTAGGTTGATGGCTTCCAATCAGGGTCCAGACAGGAGGGATTGTTTTATAATCTCTCTTTGTGGATCACCTTTTTTATCTATAGAAACAGTCTACCTTCTTATGGCTGTGTTCACACAGCCCTCTTATTTCGAAACAACAGAGGTTGTTTCAAAATAAGATTTAGGCTGTTCACATGACACATGGTTGTTTCAAAATAACGGGTCCCGTTGTTTCGAAACAACGGCATTGTTTCGAAACAAGTTAAACCCCATGCGGGGACGAAACAACGCCATGCACGCATGTTGTTTTGAAACAACGGTGACTTATTTCGAAATAACTGTTGCCTGAACCTGCTATTTCGCTTTGAGCTTTTTTTCTTAATTCGAATTAACAAACTGTTAATTCGAATTAAGTTATTTCAAAATAAGGCATTATTTCGATACAAGTTGTTTTGAAACAACCGTATCGAAATAACCCCCTGTGTGTGAACACAGCCTTTATCAGTCTAAACCACTAGCTCCCCTGATTATCTATGCCTTAATATACTTGTCTTAGCAAACAAAGAGGGTGTGTTCACACAGTCTTATTTCAAAACCACAGAGGTTGTTTCGAAATAAGAAAGGCCATGTTCACATGATGCACCGTTGTTTCAAAACAATGGGTTCCGTTGTTTCAAAACAACGGCGTTGTTTCGAAACAACTTAAACCCAATATGAGGATGAAACAACGTTGTTTCGAAATGACTGTTTCAAAACAATGCTGTCTGAACATGTTGTTTCAAAACAACGGTGACTCGTTTCGAAATAACTGTTGTCTGAACATGCTATTTTGATTCCTGCTTTTTCCTTAATTCGAATTAACAAACTGTTAATTCGAATTAACTTATTTCGAAATAAGGCGTTATTTCAATACAACTTTTATCGAAACAACTTGTATCAAAATAACCCCCTGTGTGTGAACATAGCCAGAGACTCTGACACAGAACTTCCAGACCAAACTTATTCCATCTTTCAGCTTCCTTTACAGCAGCATTTTCCTGGAAAGCAATGGAAACACTAAGGCAAAACTCTGATTCTCTGAGTTGAGAAAATAATTTGTAATAAATTAATCCACTGATTAATTCTCCCTTGCTTTCTGTTTGGTAAAAGATTCTCACTGTCTTGAACATATTCATTAACAAAAGTAGCCAAAATTATTAATGATTCTTGGTCCGCAGCTTAATCAAAACAGCTCTTTGAGCTGCATACAGCGGGTACTTATCTCACATGATATATTTCTGTTCTCTCACTGGATTAATATAACTTTTAGAAAAATTTCCTCTGCAAAGGGATACAAATTTATAATTTGCTTTCCATGAGTGCTATGCAAGAGTTGCATAGAATGTGATTTTCTGGCAAATAAATCTGCCTGTAATCTCAACCACCAAAATATTTGCAGCAAGTAAACACAAAAGGGTATGAATTAATTTCAATAAGTCAGAAAATATCTATGATTTTTTGTGCTTGTGCCATTCCTAATCTTCTGTGATTCTAAGATTCTAGTGATGACAATTATTTGATTTAATCTGGTAAAAAAGCATTTTAAAAGGATGGCTGGGAGCTGGTCCTTAGGCTCAGCTGTTATGAAGACCTGCATGTTTAGAAGGAATTTTCCGAGTTCAACAGGACTAGCAATGGGCAAGAGAAGACCACAAAATAGCCAAGCAGTTAGGTGTTGAAACATACCAAAGCCATGCAGTGATTAACTCCAGCTATTTGTTTTGGGACCTGCCTGGACAAAAATCTCACAACCTGGTCATATGGAGTTCTTTGAAAACTGTCTTCCTTGAAAAAAACAACAAGGAGGTGTGTGGCACTTTAAGACTAACAGATTTATTTTTTGCATGAGCTTTAGTGGGAGAAGATCCTCAGAGTCTGTCTCCTAATGCTTGAGAGAGAGAGGGACCACTCCTTGCTTATAGGCAGCCCCCTAATCTTAAACAGATACTCACCAGCAACTACAGATCTAACAACAGGAACATTGAAGCAGGCACACACCCCTGCAAAAAAACCACGCTGCCAAGTCTGCCCACATATCTACACAACAGACACCATCATAGGTCCTAATCAAGCCTGCTACTCCATCAAAGGCTCATTTACCTGCTCATCTACTAATGTGGTCTATGCCGTCATGTGCAAGAAATGCCCTAACACCTTATATATTGGACAAACAGGACAATCGCTCCGTAAGAGACTGAATGAGCACAGAGCTGATATCAGAAATCAAAGAACAAAGAAACCAGTTGCTGAGCACTTCCATCTTCCTAATCACTTGATGATGGATTTGTTAACGACTGTTGTTAGAGCTGTACCTGGGACATCAAGACTTCAAAGAGAAACAGCTGAACTCGAATTAATATGCAAGTTAAATTCTGTGAAAGCAGGACTCAATCAAGACTATGGGTTCTTTTCCCATTACAAAGGGTAATTTGACTTCAGGCTTCCCGTGGTTTGAGCCTGTAAAATGCTCTGCTCTGCTGTTACTTTATGACCTGATCCTATGTTTTACATCCCCTTGCATTTAGTTTCATTCCTTTCTGTAAGTTCACCCATCTTCGAAACATCTGAGGAAGTGGGATCTTCTCCCATGAAAGCTCATGCAAAAAATAAATCTGTTAGTCTTAAAGTGCCGCACAACTCCTTGTTGTTTTTTACTGGACTAGACTAACACGGCCATCCCTTTTGAAATTGTCTTCCTTGATGCAGTATTGGCTTCCCTTTTTTTGGTATTTCCCTGCTCTCACTCTCTGTGGATAGTTAAACCAACAGAGACCGAATTAATTTCTTCTTAACTTTACATAAAAATCCAGGCCACTTTGAAGTAACCAGTCCGCAGCAACATAGCAGATCCTGAAAGCAAGCACCACAGTTCAGACAGCAAAGAATGACAGAAAAAGAAAAAAAACAAAAAAAGCCCAGAATTTGCGGCCAGTTGTGTTGTGCCTGCCTTAATGTTTCTGTTGTTTGGTCTGTAGTTGCTGGAGTGTATCTGCTTAAGGTTAGGGGGCTGTTTATAAGTGAGGAGAGGTTTGTCTCCCAAGGCTTGAGAGAGTGAGGGATCGTCTTATAGAATAGGCTGTAGATTCTTGATGATGTGCTGTAGAGGTCTGACTTGAGGATTGTAAGTGATGACTACTGGCAGGGGCGTCGCTGGGGCGGGGAAAGACCCGGGGCACGGGCCCAGCCCCGCCCCCGGAGGGCAGGCCCTGCCCCCAGCCAAAAGGCCACACCCCCCAGCCCAGGATAGGGCCAGGGGGAGGCCGTGGCGGCACTGCCGCCGCCAGCTGGGCCGCACTGCTGTGCGGCACGGCTCAGCCTAGCCTGGCCCGGCCCGGTATGGCCGGGCCTGCGGCCGCGGCCCCAAATCCCCAGCCGGGGACAGGGCTGCCGCAGCCGCAGCCAGGCCCCGGATCCCCAGCGGGGGACGGGGCCGCTGCAGCCGCGGGCTGCTGGCCGGGTCCTGGATCCCCAGCAGGGGACGGGGCCGCTGCGGGCGGCCAGCCGGGCCCCGGATCCCTAGCCTGGCCGCCGGTGGCTACGGTGACCCTGTCCCCGGCCGGGGTTCCAGGGCTGCGGCCGCGGGCCCGGCCTCCAGCGGCCGCACCGGGCCAGGCTAGGCTGAGCCACGCCGCACGGCAGCAAGGGCTAGCTGGTGGCAGCGGCGTGGCTACCCCCTGACCCTATCCCAGGCCAGGAGGCGGGGCCTGCCGGGCGGCCAGATAGGCCCCGGATCCCTGGCTGGAGACGCGGCCACCATGGCTGCGGACTGCCAGGGATCGGGCCCCTGATCCCCGGCCCGATTGGGCCAGAGACCCGGGGCACCAGCGTTGGGACCCGGGGCACGTGCCCCGGGTGCCCAGCGCTAGCGACGCCACTGACTACTGGGGCTCTGTTTTTAATTTTCTTGGGCTTTTCCTACAGTAGTTGACTTCTGGATACCCATCTGGCTCTGTCAATCTGTTTCTTCACTGCCCCAGGTGGATACTATAGTTTTAAGAATGCTTGATAGATATCCTGAAGGTGTCTGTCTCCATCTGAGGGATCAGAGCAAATGCAGTTTTTTCCTAAGTCTTGGCTGTAGACAATGGATTGTGTGGTGTGTCTTTGATGAAAGCTCGAGAGATGTAGCTACCTATAGCAGTCTGGAGGTTTTCAGTATAGGGTGGTATTTACATGTCCATCGCTAATTTGCACTTTAGTGTCCAGAAAATGGATCTCCTGTGTTAATTGTTACAGACTAAGTTTGATTGTGGGGTGGAAATTGTTCAAATCTCTGTGGAAATCTTCAAGGGCATCCCTACCATGGGTCCAGATGATGAAGATGTCATCAGTGTAGTATAAGTAGAGGAGTGGTGCTTAGGAATGAAACTTGAGGAAGCATTGTTCTAAGTCAGTTATAAAAATTTTGGCATATTTTAGGACCATGTGAGTACCCATGGCAGTGCTGCTGACTTGAAGGTATAAATTATCTTCACATCTGAAATGGTTGTGCATGAGTACAAAGACACAAAGTTCAGCCATGAGGTGTGCTGTGGCATCATCTGGGATGGTTCTTCTAATAGCTTATAAACAATCTTTGTGTGGGATGTTGATGTAAAGAGTTTCTATGTCCATAGTGTCCAAGATGGTGTTTTCTGGAAATTCAGCAATGGATTGGATTTTTCTCAGGAAGTCCATGGTGTCTCAAAAATAGCTAACAGTCCTGATAGCATAGGGTCTGAGGAGAGAGTCCACACAGCCCAAGATGCCTGCTGTAAGAGTGTTAGTCCCTGAGCTGGTGGGGTATCTGAGGTTTCTTTCTTTCTCTCTTTCTTTCTTTTTTTTTTTTTTTGTAGTAGTAGTAGTAGTAGAGAGAATATCCCTGGCTGGGATACTGGCTGGGGGCAGGGGGCGTACTGATTGGCTTCGGAGAGTTTCTTGAGTAGTTGCTTTTGGTATTCCTCAGGGGGGTCAGAGAAAACTGGTTTGTAGAACATTGTGTTGGAGAGTTGTTTATAATCCTCCTGATTATAATCCAATTTATTCATGATGACAATAGTACCTCTTTTATCAGTCTCCTTAATAATAACATCAGAGTTGTTTCTGAGGCTCTGGATTGTATTGTGTGTTGGAGTCCAGGTTAATAGTATCAAATTAACACTATGTTGCCCTGTCCTTCCTACACATGGAGGAAAAGAAAAGAGAAATGAAAAAGATAGGGAAAGAAAAGTTATGTATCTATATGAGTATTTGTGAGCACATATCATGTGGGTGTGTGGAGATGGAAAGTGTGCATGGACAAATACCTTTTTGTTCACATTTTATTCTCAAATCTATACACAGCCAGGCCAAAGACCATCTGAATATACAGGTTTACAACAGGTTGACTTGGTTTTCCCCACTTTCCAAAGACGGCTCAGAGATCCCATGCCCCAAAGCAAATGTAGCTGAGAAAACAATGTTCTTGCTAACATAAATGAGATAATAAGCAAAAGGAATTTCCATTTCAGTTCTTCTCATATCCACTGCAGACATGCAATTCCCATTCAGATTAACTGAATGACATTACCAGCAAATTACAACTACTATAACCACAGGGCTGCACCATGCTGTATTTGGTTGAATTTACTAACCTAATTTTTATTTCCTAATAGAATTTCCTGACTAGGGTGGTGTTTATAAAGAACATTATGCAACAACTTATTGAATACTTCATAACTGTACCACTTTATTCCACTTTATACTGCAGATATAACCTATTTTTATGCAAATATATACTTTCTGAACAACTTTAAGCTCCTGTGTACACTAATTAAATCTGTCACATGCTTAGGAGCCTTGAATTGTATTTGCCTAATCCTGCAGCTGTGTGTCTTGGGTGCCCTTTGAACTAAAAAAAACAAGGTGTCGTGTGGCGCTTTAAGACTAACAGATTTATTTTTCGCACGAGTTTTCGTGGGAGAAAATCCCACTTCGTCAGATGCTAAGTTCACACATCTTCGAAGCATCTGTCGAAGTGGGATTTTCCCCCACGAAAGCTCATGCGAAAAATAAATCTGTTAGTCTTAAAGTGCCACATGACTCCTTGTTTTTTTGCTGGACTAGACTAACATGGCTATCCCTTTGAACTAAGCATGTGATGAATGAAATAGCCTTCTGTCTGTGGCTTGCTTAGGGCAAAGAACAGGGGAAATAGTCCAAAGCACCTCATCAAGATCAATCCCCTTTGTGAATGGTTCTCACTGGGCTGAAACAAACATCCTATCACCATTACAAATGGGACTTGCAGTTGTGTCAACACATGGGTGGGTGCTTAACTGGGGCGGTTTCATAGGTTATATCTACAATGCCAAATTAGTCCGAACTATGCAAGCTAATTTAGCCCTTGGCTACACTAGGCTTTGCCTAGTCTGAACTAAGAAATTTCTTAGTTCAGACTAGGCAACACTTAGCCTGAACTAAGTACTCCTGGTTAGTTTGGCCTTCTGAGCTTAGTTTGAACTACATGCGGTCAAGACACGAACTAAGGCTTAATTCAAATGTAAAATATTCAAACTATGCCATTAGCTGAAACTAGCCGTGCATTCTAGTTCAACTAAAACTTTAGTTTGAACTAGAACACATGGCTAGTTCGAACTAAAAAGCTGCGGTTAGTTTGGATTAGCAAGTCCGAACTAAAATTCCTGATGTAGACATAACCACAGAATCGTAACTTTTTAAGGCTTGAAGGACTATAAGAATTGTCTAGTCTAGCCTCGTGCATAATGTATGTCAGACAACTCACCCAGTAATCCCTGCATTGAGCCTGGATCTGCTGTTTGAGCCCTAGTATCTATTTTAGAATGATATCCAGTCCCAATTCAAAGTCTTCAAGTGATGGAAAGTTCATCTGCTCCCTAGATGGGTTATTCCAGTAACAGCTCATTACAGAAGGAGAAATCTGTTAGGGTACCTGGCTCATTTACCAAGATAGGGTGATCTCCTTTTGTGATCTGCTGCTACCCACACACAGCACGGTCAGCTGATTTTGGCTAGTGGGCTATCTGTCATTCCATGGGCAAGACTAGGAGGAAGCAGGAACACATGGGCCTCTCTCCTTCGCCTTTAAGATAAATAACTTGCACCAAGCATCCAGCTCACTAAAAACTCAGCAAGGAATCTCCTGAAGGGCTGTGTATCACCAGGAAGCTTTGAATGATGGCAAGCACCCCTCCATGGCCAAAGAGCACTCCCTTTTCTCTGTGAGCAAACTCTCTCATCCACTCGCTCACTTGGAACACTTTAATAGAGCTTAGAGACTGACAGAGTCTTAGACGCAGAGCACTGACAGGAGAATGCATTGCACAGGGCTTACCACTGAGCAAGGAGAGTCGATGTGAATGGTCTTTAGGCTTTATTACAATAATACACACATTGTTTGTCTTGGACACAGTATTTCTGTTGATCTAGTGTTTCCAGGAGAATGTCATGCATTATTCACAAGATGATATTGAGTTAGAACAACAACAACAACAACAAAAAAATTCCCTCCACTTTATATCAGTGAGCTGGAAAAACTGTATTTGCTCCCAGTGCCGCCCCTGTTCTTCAAACACCTAGCACTTTTAGATGTATCTTTCTCCTCCAAAGCACTTAGCACAGTTTTGACACTACATAAATAAAAAGAACAATCCTAAATTGGATCCTTCCTTTTGGATCTGCAGCTGCATTTTCCCCTGTCTCCACACACCCCTTGCCCTGCTTCTACATGGAAGGGAACAGTAGTTGCCATGTTTGGACCGCTTTGCGCTGCCACTGAACTGCCTAGCTAAGCTATTCAGATAGCCTCTGTGATCACAGTATTGGAGCACCTCACCTTCTTTAATGTATTTATCATCAGCACCACTCACTGAGGTAGGGAAGGGCTATTATTCCCATTTTACAATTGGGAAACTGAGACATAGAAAGGCTAAATAGCTTGCCCAAGGTCACATTGAAAGTCTGTGGCAGAGCAGAGAACTGGAACTCAGGTCTTTTAAAACTTTGGCCACTGCCCTCACTCTGGACCATCCTGCTGCTCTAGGATATTCCACAGATCCATACTTGAAGATGGGGATGGGGTAGGGTTGGGCACCTATTGTTCCACACCTTAAGCCTTTCAGAGAATCCATGTGGATGCAGATATAGGCTGTAACACCATTTAATGTTTCCCCCTTGCCAGGAGCTGTGCTGCCAGCACACTGGAGGGCCCCAGGACCCAGTGAGCCTGCTAAGGAGGTATGCAGCTTGCACTGTGCATCTAACAGACCATCTGAGGTCCCCTGAGTTGTATACAGTGGAAATCTAGTCCCCTACAGACGAAGATAGAGGAAATTCTGAGGGGAACTTGGAAGAGTTTCATTTTCTCCTTGTATACTCCTGAGATTTAGCTTCATCCAATGAATGGCAAAGCCCTACTTTCTAAACCATGACCTCTTTGCCCTCTCCCCCACCTTATCAGTGCAGGAAGAGGCAGACAACACCATAGACCTGGTGCCTCAGAAGTGACAACCCCGGGGCTGTAGAGTCTAAACTATTAGTACAAAGCCACAGAGGGATCCGTCTTCAGTCATGTTACCTGAACATGGCTCCCCTCTGCAAGCAGCAGGTGCTTTGTAATCCAGCCATACTGTAACCAAATAATCTCTGCAACTCATAACATATTTTTAGACAGCCCATTAATATTTAACAAGACAGCCGACAGCAAGTTAGATAGTGCAGCAATTAATTTTTAAATGGTGACATTTATTACAGCATGTAACTGCTACCTAACTTGCTGTGGGCTATCGGGATAAATGTCAGTTAAATATCTCGTATTTCCTCACACTTTAATGTGGATGTAAAAATTATAATGATCCTTTATTTTCAAATGATAATTGAGGTTTCCCTCCTTCCTCCAGCAGCCTCTGAGGCAACGACATTTTTAGTTAATTAATTTATAGATTGATTAATTTAGTTTCATCTAAAGTTTAACCCCACGCTGGTAAGGCCCAAGTTCCAGCAGAAAAAGCTTTGATTAACATTGGAACAGCTTGTAATTACCTCCAGAGGCTATGGTAACAAACCCGTAATAAGAAGCATGGATCCTTACCACAAGCAGCAGAAGGATGAGGGAGCAGACTGAAGGCTGGAACCAGGGCAGAAAGAAAAGGTGTGGGTGAAATCCAGTCCTGGCAGAAGTGCACAAAGCTTGACTCGGAGCACAAAGTCATTCTTGAATGAAAACCCCACTTCCAAACCTATTAAAAAATGGGCCCATTTCCCCTAAACTGATAGTGGGGCTGCATTTTTCAAATCCAACCGGTGGAAGTGAGACAACATGGGAAATTCACCAGACAGTTAATTCCTGTTTTGCTCTTGGCAGGAGAAGTCTATATCTGGAAATCCATATGAATTGTGGATGAAGCAGGTTTTTACAGGACTACCTAGCTTGAGCAGAGCAAGAACAGATGTCTGCAACTATACTGAGCTATGCCTGGAGATTTTCTGCGGAAATATGGGTTGCTTTGTTGGCATGTGGCAGTGAGCCCTTTCTTGTATTTGTAATTGGAGGGAGACCAGATGGGGCATGCTTCTTTTTAAAGTGATGTGTCTGTTAAAATAGTTTATTGTGTGGCGTTCCAAGGTTACACCCCTATAAAAGATTTCTGTTTGACACACACTGGCTTGAAGTGGAACTGCTCACTGTTTCAGGGAATCCACTATTTCATACTATGTCATTACTAGATATGGGCCAGACTAGATCCTAGGGCTGAAGCCATCTCACTTTCCAAACTCAAGTAGAGGCAACCTCCCCCAAAGGCACAAGCTCCCAGCCAAACACCAGGTAAGTTCAACACTTTGCTGGCTGCAAACATTTTGTACAGACTTAATGCAAGTGCAAGAGCACTTAGAGAAAGAGTCACAAAGTAAAAGTGAACATAAGTATAGAGAGACTTATGGAATTAAGTGTTTTGGTCCCAAATTCATCTTCCAATACAATGATCTCTCTCTTATCTGAGAAAAGATAAAGTTCACTATGAGTGAATGAGTTATATTTTAAAAATGTATGTTGATCTTGTTGTTTAAATAAGCACAATAAATATTGAAATCAACTGCAGAGGTTGCCCAGAATTAGCAGTTTGTTCTTTAATATCTTTAACTACTTTATCAAAAATCATTTCAGCTATATGACCATGCTTCCCCAAGGCACCATCTCTCCCTCTTACCTAACAGCCATCACCTTCAGTGGAGAATCACACTTGCCTCTGAGAGTTTAAATATGAACACCAACACACTCCTAGGGAGCCACTTGTAAATTTATGTCATTCAGATCTTAATTGTAAGAGTGCTCGCTTGATAAGCACTGCAGACCAGTGGTTTCAGACTTTTTTTCTTGGGATCCAGCTGAAAAAAATGAATTATGCCCATGACCCAACAATTACATCTTTGAACAAGGCACTCCAGTCTTCCAGCGGGAGCAGCAGTGTGCGCCGCAACCCAATACCTGAGGGTCTGTGACCCAGTGCTGGGTTCCGGCCCTGTGTTTGAAAACTACTGCTGTAGGTAACATAATGGGACTGACACCTTCATTTCTGCCCAACAGAGTATGCTTCATTTCCCCCTTGAAACTATACAGCATGACAAGTTTCAGATCGTGCATGTGACTGCCCAAGCGGTCAAACTGTGCAAGCCACAAGGGTGAACTTCCAGTCCTCGACATGAGCCCTGCGTAGGCAGAACTCCTGCTATTGAGTTAGAGCTTAGTAAAACCCACATAGATAAAGAAGTGTATTACATTACAGTCTCTTGAAAAGCAACAGCCTGGAAAGAAATGGCTCAAGAGTGAAAAGTAATACCAGGCAATTAATTCCCTGAAGCTAAGTTATGGCATTACTTACCCAGTGCCATGATTCCTCTCATTGATTAAACATGTTCATTCCTTGAAGATAAGCCCAACCACAAATTGCACTTGACAAAGTCCTAGGCACCACGTGTTTGACATTATCATGTGCAGGAAAAAGGACAAAGGTTAAGCTTTTATGTCATTATAGGCAGCATTTATGAAAGAAAGAAAGAAAGAAAGAAAGAACTGTCCTTATAAAGATACCATGGTATAAATACTCTAAAATGTTAGGCACAGTGTCTCAGAATGCAATTTGCCACTTTTCTCTCTCAAAATTCTGAGTTGGCTTAATTATAGAATCACTCATTGATAGTACCCTGTTTCCATTGCTAATTGAGCAAGAGAGATTTGTTTGGCAGGGGGTCAAGAGGGCAACATCCTAGTTGATTAACATCCAGCTTTAAATAGCCAAGTCCGCTTTCTGAAATCTTCTAGGGAAATTTAATATTTAGCTGGATGCCGACTGAAAGGTCTTTTAATTCAGAAGTGAATAATCTTTTCAAACACATCCTTAAAATAAAAAAAAGAAAGAATTAACATAAGCCAGTGGCAGGTTTAAAAGTTTATGGATAATTTATCCATAGATTTAGTTGTTTTTCAAACCCAGTATTAAATAAGTCTGTCTGATTTTTCACATCTCCAACACTCTGCATTTTGCATAGTGAATGAGACTACATTATGATCAGAATACATTACCGGGTTGCTTCTTCCTCTGAAATAATGCACTCTTCTCTATGCAATATTCAGGTTCAAAAATATATTAGTGGAATAGACTGCCAATGTTATTGAAAAATGTAATTTTCTGGGGAGAAGGGGTTCCCTCCTTATAAGATTCAAAATTATGTTTACACACACACATGCACAAAAGCCAAAAGCTAAGATTACTTAAGGACATTATAGTAAACCATGGTTTCCCATTCTCATAGCTTCCTGAAAAACTCTCCTTTCAAACTGAATATTTCCACGCTTGGTCTAAACCCAATGGTGAATTATTTATGAAAATCTGAGAAAAATCCATTCTCTGCTCTGAGTTATTTGATGGTTATAAATACACACTTCCCCCACTTTAAGTTGCTTGTATTTGCTTATACAACGTTAGAATGGCAGAACTTGACAATTGGAGTTTTTCACAGATCCGATTAAAGTCAATTAAGCCATATTTAGCCTAATGGATTGGATGCTTTCTCACTGGTTTGTTTTTAATGAAAGTTTAGATTTATGGACCATGAGATAGCAGCCTAGAAACAAAAGTAATGGCTTGCCATGCTACCGTGGACCAGGGCCAGATTATTTCTGGGACTGTAATGGCTGAAGCCCTTGGTCACAGCCAAAAGGGGGACCCCAGGCTCCAGCCCCTAAAATCCCTATGATAATCCAGCTCCGCCTGCCCTGCTCAGCACCAAAATAGCAGGACAGCTTAGAGCACTCCTGTCCTGCTGACACTGTGGGGAGGGGGCAGAGTGGGCTAGAGCTAGAGGCTGGGCTCTGTGTTACCGCCCCTGGGCCTGGGGTGGCGGGGGTCAGCACCTGTTCGCTTTGCCTCGGGGTGGGGCCAGCCGGCCTGTCTTCCACTCCGGCCCAGCTCAAGTCACCAGGGCCCATGGCCCTGGGGATCTGCATCAGAAGCCACCGTGCCACATGCTAACCGTGCCCCCTCCAGGCACACTCGCCAGAGTGGGCCTGGGGCAGAAGCATCCTCTTGCCCCACCACAGGCCCTGTCCAGAGATGGAGGGCAGTGACCTGACCACCATGGTGGGGCCCTAGTCAGGGAGCCCCATGGTGGAGGGCAGCCCGAGACCTCTAGGCTGGTTAATCCAGCCCTGCTGTGGATGAGCTAAAATCAACTGAGACAATTCTTCATGGAGAAGGTGAATTAGTAATTATTTATACATGCTATATTGGCACCTAAGGAATCCAAGTCAAGAGTCAAAGTCTTGTGGGGCTAGGTACTGAACGAAGAGGTAAAAAATCAACAATCCTGCCATGCTTGAAACATCAGAAGATTCATACAGGATCCATGCTAGTTATCTGCTTCCATGTTGGAGTCTTTTTTGTTTGACTGGGGCACTCGTAAAGACTAAACTTTATTCGTTGCATAACATAAGCTTTCTTTCTAAAAATTATGGGTTAAATAAATTTGTTAGTCTTTAAAAGTGCCACAGGACTCCTTGTCTGTTTTACTGAAATAGACTAACATTGCTACCCCTCTAGATTTTGTTTGTTTCTCTGGAGTCCCTAACTGTGCTTTATCATTTTCTATCCTTTTCTCTTTACTATGATATAAAATATCCTCTTTAGTAAACCTCTCAGAAGAGATATGTCTGTCCAAATCATAAGCTACTCACTCTGCATGTGTCAACTTTCACCCAGTCCTCAGTTTAAAAACTCCTTTACAACTTTTTAATTTGTACATGCCAGAATCTAGTTCCATTTTAGTTGAGGGGGATCCCATCCTTCCTGTATAAGCTCTTCCTTTCTGTTTCCCTTTCTTAATAAACCTAAATTCCTCCTCCTAACACTCCTTGGCACCCACACATTAAGACCCCACAGTTCTGCCTGTATAATTGGCCCTGTGTGGAAAGGGAAGCATTTCTGAGAATGCTACTGTGGAGGTCCTGGACTTTAATGTCTTACCCTGCAATCTAAATTTGTGCTCCAGGACCTCTGTGCTACCTTTGCCTACGCTGGCTCCTCCGCAGCAATGTACATGAGCGCAGACCTGTAACTAAAAAATTCAGCACCCCTTACAATGGCCGGTGCCTGGGGCAAGTGGCAAGGAGCATGCCTTTTAAATGGAGTGGCTCAGAGCCACTCCGGCACACACAGGGCAAAGTCCTGCTCACCCCACCGTAGTTACGGCCCTGTACAAGTATCTGTCTAGATGTTTCAAGGCGTCTACAACCTTTGCACCCAACAAGTAATTCACTATGTAGTTCTCCTGGTCTTCAAAAACCTATCTATATTTTTAATAATTGAATCCTCCATTACTATGACTAGCCTCTTCTTAATAACTGGAGTCCACTCCCCTGAGGAGTATCTTCAGTGAGAAAGGATACCATGCAATCATTTGGAAGGAAGATCCCCAAGTATGGGATCATTTCCCTCTTCTTCAACTTGATGTTCTCTTTCACTGAGACCTTCATCCCACTCAAGAGCACAGAGCTCACTTACAGTCTTCTCGGTGATACAGTAAGGCTTTGGGATTGGCAAACTCTTAACCTCTCAGAAATGAAGCTTTAGGTTTTTGGAAGGTTTCTTGAACTCCAGATGGGTTTATTAGCCCCGGATTATGGTAACAGTTTGACATAAACTAGCAATTTAAATACTTCCTCCCACTGACACAAAACACAAACACTGCAGGATCTATTAATCTTCTTTATAATAAAAATGATATATACCCACAGCACTTTTTAAGATTTAGTTTGCTGTGATTATTCCCTTTCTCCAATGGCACTGTATTTGTCTCATGCCCTCCAGAATGCATATGCCATTTGGAAAGTGATCATTAGCATGGACAGCAGGGGATGTTCCACATTCCAGTAATTTATCAGCTGCCTATAGAGAAGGGAACAACATTCTCTGGATCATCTTAAAACAGTGAGGGCATTTTCCCCTCAATACAGGAGGTTGGGGGAGACTGCTGAGCCTGGATTGTGGCAGACAAATAGATTTTCATCATCTGCAGCTGTGCATTTTCTTCAGTGTGTAAAAATAAAATGTAACTTTCTGCTCTAAAAAGCACATCAGATTGTATCTGGGGAGTCTGTGAAGAATGTAGGGGTTCTTTCTGCCACTGATGAATATGGAGTAAAATTAAACTAAGTCTGTGCTAAATTTTCTATCAGCAACATACTTTATATATTTTTCTCTTCTACTGACTCTTAATGATATAGCAGAGTGACCTGTTTCTGAGCCTCTGAGAATGAACACAGGTGAAGCGCCAAAGTTTTGGTTAAGATAAGCACCCTAAAGATCAGATTATTATTCATGGTGGATAATAAATGGTAGTTTGAACTAAGCCTTAGTCCATGTCTACATTGCGCCTAGTTCAAACTAAAGTTTGAACTAAGCACTTAGTCCGGACTAACCAGGTGACCTTATTAGTTCGGACTAAGCTTTGCCTAATTCGAACTAAGAAATTTCTTAGTTCGAACTACGAAAAGCCCAGTGTAGGCATGAGCTAAATTAGTCCAGAGTAAGCTTGCTTAGTCTGGACTAATTAGCTAGTGTAGACATACATGTAGACTTACACAACATTTGCTAACATCCTGAAATGCTTGCTCTCTTCCTCTGAGCATTCACTAAAGAGCTATTCTCTCCTCAGTGCTCTCTTCTGATGACATAAAATGAGCTTTGAATATGACTCTCCTGATCCAGCTCTCTCATTAAAAGCCAACAGGCGTCCTTCCATCTTTGACAATGGGAGCTGGAGCGAGGCTCTTCCAACCTGACCAAAGAAGCTGCTTCTAGTCCCAGAATATTGCAAAAAAAACAACCTGAACTTGCCAGAACATCAGCAACAATCAATTTCCCTGCCACACTTGCCTGCATTAGTGTGAGTCTGAGCTTGTTCTGTGTATTGCTGTTAACATGGCCTACATTGTAAGGAAGAGTTAAGGCCTTATGGAAAATACACTGCTTTGCAAACAGTCCTGCTTGTAGATCATGTATTTTCCTGTCACTTTTATTCCCTTGGTATTTTATTACTGAGGGATATTTGCATAAAAATAGAATCTTAGTTTCATAAGAATTCATCTGTTCCCACTACTATGGTCCCGGAGGAATTTGCAGTGAATGAACACCATATATTTCTCATGTTCTCACACATGCAATAATTTAAATAATTCGATATTTTTAGTGTATCTTCTGGGGACTTATTTTCCTGTTGACTGTCCTGTTCAGTCAATGCCATAATTACCTCAAGATCTGAGCAGTATGGAAGCCACTGCATCAACAGTTGTGTTAAAGTGAATTTAAAAAAACAAACCAAACCAAACCACCACAGTCTCTGGGCCTTTGAGAACATTATATTTGTTTTTGTTTGGGGGGGGGGTTCTGTGTGATGTTCAGAAGAATGGGGCTGACAGAAAAGGGCTGCTAAAATGATTAGGGGTATGGACCAGCTTTCATATGAGGAAGGATTGACAAGGCTGGGACTTTTTAGCTTTGAAAAGAGACAGCTAATGAGAGAATATGTTAGAGATCTATAAACTCATAACTGATGTGGAGAAATTAAGTAAAGAAGTTTTATTTACTCCTCAACACATGAACTTGGGGCTGCCAAATGAAATCAGTAAGCGGCAGGTTTAAAATGAACAAAAGGAAGTATTTCTTCAGAAAGCACACTGCCAACCTATGAAACTCCTTGCCAGAGGGTGTTGTGTAGGCCAAGACTACAATTAGACACAAAAGAGAAGTTGATAAGCTCATGGAGGATAGGTCTATCAGTGGCTATTAGCCAGGATAGAAAGGGATTGCTGTTTGATGGAGTCTGGGAATGACTGATGGGATGGATCACTTGAAGATTTCCTGTTCTATTAATTCCCTTTGAAGACTAGCATTAGTCACTGTTGGAAGCGAGGATACTGGGCTAGATGTTTGGTCTGATTCAGTACAGCCATTCTATTGTTTTTATGACAGAAAATGATGAGCTACTGTCTTGTAGGACTGCTGCCCTCTATTGGATGGATGGGATCACAATCTGTAATTATCAATATTTTCCCTGTAATTCACTAAGACAGTGGATCTCAACCACTGAGTTGTGATACATTAGTGAGTCACGACACAGCAATAAGTGTGACGTGGAGAGCAGGAAAGATGGCTGGATATGGCCTGTCGGGAGTCGGCTATCATGTCCTGTAGAGTAGCAATATGCTGCCAAGTGTGTTGTGACCCACAAAAGGTTAAGAACCACTGCACTAGGATGCCATGTCTTTTGAAGCTGAAGGTTGCGTATAACCATGTTGCAGATTTTTCACATAAAAGATTATTTTGTTGGAAAATGGCCTTTCTTAAACAACCAACCAACCAAACAAGCAAGCGAACAAACTTTTCATGACAAACATTCCAGACGGAAATTTCCTGGGGGGTTTTCTGCCCGCCCCCCCTTTTTTAACAGAAATGTTAACTTGAATTTGTATAGAAATTGTTTTCAAAATCAGTATAGAACACTTTAAGTGACCAAACCCCACTATTTAGTAACAAATCAATAGCAACAGTTTAAAAGAAACCCTGATGATTTTGAAGGCAATCATAATATTTTTTCATCAAAATATTGCAAAACTCTCAGAAAATAGGAAACAGGATTATTTGGAATCTCACAAAATAGAAATAACCCCCAAAAGGTGAAATATTTCAACAGAAACAGGGGTGGGTTTTTTTCCATTATATTAACCAGGTCTAGTTGTGAGTCCCATTCCTCACACTACATGCGACTGGCCAGTAAAGATGGCACCATTCTCATTTATGCAACCACAGAACAAGGTGTAACCTGCTAGGGTGGGCTCAAATGCATTCACCTGCCCCTCTCCAGTGCCCCACAGAGAAAACCTCTGCAGAAAGCTGCTGGGGAGCCAGGATCCAGTCTATTCAGGACTCACAGCAAAGACTGCTCAGAGTTCCCAACCCACATTAAACTACCACTCAGCATAAACATAACAATGAACTTTATTAACTAACTAAACACACCTTATCCTAAAGAACCATAATACATTTAAACAAAACAATAAGAAACCCAGGAGTCCCAAAGTTCAGGTGGAGTCACCCTTATCTCAGTTGCAGTCTTTTAAATCCTTGAGGCTTAAATGAAAAAGGAAAGCAATCCTCATCCTCTCTAGCTGCAGGAATCTTCAGGCACATGCCCTGCAGTCCTTTCTTCCTCCTGTGTAGACAGCACCATGCAATCAGGTCACTGCCATCCAACTCTCAGTTCTGCTGCAGACAACTCCCCTGCAAAGCAGTCCAAAGCAGTGAGAAAACATCATGCAGTCCACTCCAGGCTCAGCACCTCTCACGCAATCACTGGGCACATGGACGCTGCAGCTTTCCATTACCACTCCTCTCTGGGCTGCTGCTCTCAGACTTCTCCCTGGGCATGCAGCTCCAACACAACAATAAAACTTGTGGCACACGCTCAATGTGCTCCCACACCCAGTTACCAGAAGGTTCTGGTTTCTGGGCTGCAAAATCCGCCCAGCAACATAACCCAGCCATAAGGGATCCCTGAAAGAGATTGTACCTTTTTATGCACATGGGTTACAAAGGCAATAGATTGTCTATACAGTGACACAGTTTTGACACCTGCTTAATCATACAGATAGGTTTTAATTCCCCTTGTTTGGGCAATGAACCTTAACCACAAGCCTTTGAAACATGGGCAAGTTGGAGGTTGACCTCTGTGACTTGTTGGGCCCATTTCTATTGGCAACTAATTTCAAACCTGCTTTAAAGTGCAAAACAATATCAGCTCCTTTGACAATGATTTCTTCACTGGAGTGTGTAGGAGCAACATTGGCTGGAACACAGTCGGCAGTTGCTTTGCTAAGCTTGTTCTCTGATCTTCCACAGGAAGTGCTAACCCAGGCAGTGCCTTGTAATATTATGCCTATATCAGCTCCTGCTTTGGATCCAGCCCCTTATCATCTCCACTAGCGTATTCTTTGTTTTTTTCTAAAAGAAACACAGTGTTTTTCCACAGCATGCAGCATTATATTAATTTTTATCCCAGCAGCCTGAGTAAATTTGATTATAAAACTACAGTATATGGTATCACAGAACAGACATTTTCATCCTGTGTTCACTTAATTGAAACAAATATATCCATTTAAATCTACATAACTTCCAAATTTCTAATGGCTCCCGTAATTCATGACAATCTTTTATCACTTGAAAAACAATCAGGGTCTTTGCTTGCTTAATTCTGTTTTGCTTGAGCCTAGGCAATTTAGCTCCTGAACCATCAGTCTGTGCACATGTTCATTAGCCTCACCCATTCAGCAGTACGGGCAGCTGTGCTATTTAATGGAGCTGAAAAACACGGCATGAATGTTGCATTCCAACACAAGCCTGACGTAAGGCACCTGCAGGATTTCATGTGTAAGTGTGGCTGGCCAAGCCATTGAACAAATCAGACCCACGGTTCAGTCCAAGTTTGCCAGTTTCTTAGATTCCCAGATTTCCAAACGGAATTCCTGAATTTGTGTAGTCTGGCCTCCTGCATAACCTTGGGCCATGTCTTTCTGGCATTAGTAGGATGCTTACAACATCTGTTATTCTTCTTAAATCCTCACTGATGATGAGAGC
The DNA here is from genome assembly GCA_007922195.1 of Podocnemis expansa. Classification (NCBI taxonomy): domain Eukaryota; kingdom Metazoa; phylum Chordata; order Testudines; family Podocnemididae; genus Podocnemis; species Podocnemis expansa. The sequence continues at coordinate 56,498,133 of ML681963.1, read as the reverse complement.
ATTTCTGCTTTCATTAGGGGCATATTCTCAGATCTCCTGGGGAAAAGGTTGAAGACATACCCCCAGTGTAAGCTACAGCTCAGAAGCTAATAGGCAAATACAGATAGCCCCAAATACTGGGGGAGAGCAAGACCAAAGTAAAAACTGATTATTCTGAAGCCATATCTCAGGATTGTGGGATGGCTTTTCTACCTCTGAGAGATGCATACCCTGGTCTCTCAAGACTGAAGGATGCCAAAGAAAGAACTGGGCAGCTGGCCATAATTTTCGAGCTTGATCCTGGCAAGAGTATAAATGATACTGAGTTCAAAAGTATTAATGATAAGGCATGAACGGTGGAAATAACACTTATTCAGAGCATAAAGTGGCACCTTACAGATCCCACTTCCCCTCAGAGTGCAGATTTCCTTTGTGCAGAGAAGCAGCATGAGGCCTGAAGACTGATTTCGAGGGCTCAAGTGGTTTTCCAGAGATCCATCTAGGTCCTGGGCTGGCCATGCACTCCGCACTGGGGTGACTTTACCCTCAGGCATTGCTTTGAAGAGGTGCTCACACTCACTCCGTCACAGCCACAAAGATAGCTGCCTTTGCAGGGCCTGCCATTCTAACACAGGAAAGCCTATTATTGCTGATGAGTGGGTTTTTTTTACTGGAAGATGCCAGTTCATCATTTCATCAAGGAAACAAAGGGATTCTGGTCAGAGCACATGAGAAAGAAACCTAGCCTAGAAATAGCTCAGTGAAAGAGGCAGAGCAGCCACTTGAACTTAACCTTTCTACATCCCAGCAGAGTACCCTGATCATCAGGCAGCAGAGTCATTCTCAGCACCTGATAGTTGAAAAGCATTTTGGTTCCTGTTTAAAAACAGTTAGATTGGGACTCAGGTAACTGTCAAATGACTGGTCATTGCCTTGGACTCTTCCATGTTCCCAGGTCTGCATGAAGGGATTTCTGAGTGTACTATAGAGACAATGTGAATGAGCTAAGCCGAAATGGCAGCAGAGTGCAACTATGCTCCTGACTCTTAAAAGTAACCTGAAAGGTTCAACTTAGAACCCAACCTGTATGCACAGTTTAGTCTTCTTTTATGTATATACATGCAGCTTGGTACCTCTTTGGCAAATGCTGCACAGCCAAATGCATGCTAATCAATGCAAGTTAGCTTTCTTCTAGCAGCTTTCCCCAGAGGCCCTACAAGCTGCATGATAAACTGGTAGTAGGCTTAACCTTTTCCAAAGGTCATTTCCTCACCCTTCACCATTTTACACAGCAAGTCCTGGAAGACTGGAAGTCTAGCCTATTTAGATAGTAACCTTCTGAAAGCTTTTGGATCAGCTAGACCCACTCGTAGCTAAATTACTGGCTGGTCTGAATACTGAAATCATGGATTTTCCTTGTTTAAGGTGTCTGAGCAGGATATTCCCACTTCCCATTCAGACACGGAGGTACTCCATGAAATTCAGCCAAATGATGGGGACTTTATGGTCATTGATTCCCCATATTCACCTAGAGAGGAAGAATTACGTTGTTGCTAAGACACAGGCTGGACTGGGGTTTCCTATGCCACTGGGCCTCAGCGTCATTCTGGGACCTTGGGCAAGTCATTTAGTTTCTCAACACCTCAGTTTCCCATCTGTAAAATAGCAATAGTCCTGCTGCACTTCCATTCTCCAAGTTTTTGTGTCTTTCATCTAGACCATGCATGGCCAAACTGTGGCTCGGGAGCTGCATGGGGCTCTTGAATGAAAAAGTGTGGCTCACAGAAGAACGTCAGCAAATCAGTTTAGTAGGGAAAAGCATATGGCTATATGCCTCAGCGTGGCTCTTGAAGGTTTAATAATCAACTTGTATGGCTCTTGAGTTCCATAAGGTTGGCCACCCCGATAGACTGTCAGCTGTTCAGAGCAGGAGCTTCCTCCCACTGTTGGCTTATAAAGCACTTAGCACACTAGGACCCCATTCAGCACAGGGGCCTCTATATGTTACAGATAATATTCAAAGAAGCATACTCAAGTGCTTTTCTTCCTCTGTGATGATTACTCTTTTCTTTAGTCTCTACTCTCTGGACAATAGGATTGACTGAAGAAGCGATGAAATAGGCTCTTTGCAAGCAAAATTAATTGGAGCCCTGAAGGTTCATGAAACTGCATGAATTTCACCAGTTCTGGTCTTTCATTTTTCCCGAAGGATAATGGACTGTCCTAAAGTGAAAATTATCTTTTCCTTATAAAAAGAAGTGAAAATGAGATCCAATAGTATCATTAGCAAGGTTCTTAGGGAGTGTCTACACTGCAATAAAATACCCATAGCTGGCCCATGTCAGCTGATGTGGGCTCCCAGAGGCAACCTTGAGAGTTATAAAATTATTTCATAGATGTTCAGGTTCAGGTAGAGCTTAGGCTCTGGGACCCTCTTCCCTTTTGTGATCTCTGAGCCCCAGCTCCCACTCAGATCTGAACATCTACATGGCAGATTTATAGCACTGCAGCCTGAGCCAACATGAGCTAATATTGGCCAGCCATGGGTGCTTTACTGCGGTGTTAACACATGGTGCAGGGCTCCATTTGGAAAAGATGTTTATGAAGCTGGCATGCTATGGAATGGGACAATGGAAAAGTGAAGAAAGCCGTGTGAGCCTCTGTCCTCAGAAGGATGGGAACACTATGGATCAACTTCTGTCTATCTATCCATCTACCCATCCATCTCAGATGTTTCTAGAATGCCGATCCCCTTGACATCCATACACAGGCACATGGCACTGAAGGGGATACACTCCACTGAATAAAGAGGGGGACCTCAAACAGCAGACAAAGTTATCTGGGAGAACTCCATTGGAAGACAAATGAAATTGAACAAGTGGGAGCGTTTAGTGAGTATAACACAGCACTCTTGGTGCCCCATGCTAACTTAGTATGCGCTCTGGCTATTTTCCTTGCCAAGCCCCTTAAAGGTGGTGGTGATTTGATTTTATTTTATTTTCTGTGTGACTTGCATTAAAGATAAAGTATGCTCTACTCTCTTGCCCATCTGCAGCTCACAACATACAACAGCTGGCACTGTTAGAACTAAATAGTGGCATGAGCCCACCTAGGCACCTCGAAATTTGCAAGAAGTCTAAAACCTGTAAAAAGAGCCTGGAATTAGCTGGGATAATCAAGATGTTTTCCATGGTTTGAAAACACCTTTTTTCTCATAGCTGTTTAGCCATGTTGAAGTGTGACAAATTAAGATGTTTATTTAAAAGATGTTTGTCCCCTTTCCATTGCCTATGCACACTGGATTCCTATGACAGGGTTGCTCATGAGCACAGGGCTGTTTGCATGTTACTTAAAAAAAACCAACCCAAAACACTCAGCTATATTAAAATATACGCATTGCTAAAGAATTACGGGGCATTTGCCAACAAATAAGAAAAACAGCCAGGGGCCTGTCAACCCTGACATTGATTCCCTTGAGGTCACCCTATTATAATACAATAAACTACAACCACTAAAATCCCAAGAGCAAGTATATATAGAAATATAAATTAACCTTAACCTGCCATTTAAAGCCATGCATGCAATGTGCAGATAGAAGATTAATTCCAAAAGGTGAAGATACCAGAACCGAAAACCATAGTACAGAAAGCTGAGCTAGTTAAGATAGCAACGAATTAACCTGATGTTAAAGTATTGGGTGTACTAGGTAAGTTCAGAAATGTAACACAGAATTCCTCCATAGAAATGATAAACTGGTTCTATAGGACCACCTTTAATAGAACAAGTGATGCCAAGAGGGCAGTAAAAGTAATCTCTCACCACTAGAGAGACAATGAAACATAGTTTCATTCCTCATCTTTTGAAGGCTTTATCCTTGAACATTTTCATCTTAGATTTCAGGATAACTGATACAGTGCATTCAATTAATTTATATTGTTTAGTGTGTGAGCTGTTGGATTTTTCCTTTATTTTTATATCTGTGACTACATCCACTGTCATCTAATCTTGTCTACATGTGAGACGAGCTCTTTTATTCTCTAGGGTCCACAAGCACCTCATTCAAATTATACAATTTTTCAAACATTGAAGAAATGTATTATTTCCGTCATAAGAAAAACCCCTAATAATAATTTTAATAAGATTTCGGGCAAGTGTATGTAGATAGGCAGTGAATGACAATTGCCAACTTGGCTGTTTATATCATTCAGATAGGGACTGTGGTCTGGGGCTCTTACATTGGCCTTTAGCATCACCTTGAAAACCTTAATGTTGACAGTTGACTTTAGTCGAGTTATGGTGTGGGTGCCTAGATGTCCAATAACTAGGGAGAATCTGGAAATTTTGAATACTCCTTGTTACATCTATATAATCATAGATGAAGGAGAGACTCAAGGGGGATACTTACTTCCCAATTCTAGTTCCCTACCGGACTAAGGAAGAAACTTAAAGCAAGAACTCTCTTGAAGAAAATTCCTTTCTCGGCTAGAATGTCCTTCACTGAGTGATGATGAGGGTGACTCCCAATGAGTGCTTGCAACTGACATTTCCACGTGAATCTCCTGCATGTGATGCTGTCTTATATTCAAAAACCCCTTTTGATTAGCAACCAAGACTCTTAAAAACTCAGGACTGTCACTCAAACACTAACAGTTAGTTCGAACTAATCCATGTTGTTAGTTCGAACTAATAAGCTCAAGGTTAGTTCAAAGTAACCTCAAACTTATTAGTTTGGACTAACAAGTCTGAACTAACTTTTGCTAGTGGAGACATAGCCTAAGAACCTTCTTCACAGGGATTCATTCCATGTCATTGGAATACAAGGAGTTGGTGACAAATTCAGATGTAAACATCTAATGTTGCTTTTTGAGTTGTATTTGCATCTATATCTCCTGCCACACGATGCAGAGGGCTATAGCAGAATAAGTGACAGTAGAGTGAAATAAAGACAAATATTATAAAAAATAGAAGCAGGAGACAGTTGCTTTCCAAACAAAAGTTTTTCTGCCTGAATCTGGCTTTGCTTCTTCTCTGCACCTGATTAATTGTGATAATTACTTCACCTGGTGCTAATCAGACCAGTGAAACTTTCCTCTTTGTTAAGCCGAGTGATTAATTACATGGCATGCCATTGAAGTCTGCTGCCAGCATCGTAAATTTGGAGAATGAATTTTGAAGCGTTTGCCAATGGCTGAACCAGGAGAGTAAAATATTGCCTCATTATTTACCTCTCTCCATCATACGGGAAGGGGAGTAAGCACTGGAAGGTAGCTCAGGACTTTGTTGGTTTGAATTATTGGGAAAGTAGCAATCCAATAAAGGGATTTATTTTTATAGATTTTATTCAATGGAAACATGTCAAACCATGAGATGCATTGTGTCCCTTAGGCCATCTTGATATACTGTACATCATAGGCCAGTGCATTATAGAATCGAATTACAGTGCAGTTAGAGATTCAAGTGCTTTAATTCTGGGAAGGCAAGCATACAAAAGGTAGGAGACATAAGGAGGATATGAGATAATTGTATCATGAATTTTCAAACTGAGAAGAGAATAACCTCCTGTCTAATTCTAGGGTCAGCCTAAAATTCTGGATTTGAACCCCAAGTTATCTTGATGCATTCAGAAGCTGGTTATACATGTTGCAGCTGGAGTGTCTCTTGCTCTGAGGTCATCAGCTGCTGGTTGACTTCTGAATCTTGGCCACTGAATCTGTATCACAGAGTCTTGCAAGTATGTTACTGAGGAAACTGATTTAAATTTCAGAAATTGAAACAATTTCATTTACTTTGAGTCAAAATATCAGGTTTCTGCTTTACAGATTGAGTGGAAATCTGCTTCTAATCCCCAAACCCTTGCTGGACGCGGCAGAGGAGGTGGTCACAGCGGGAAGTAAGGATCCTGGAGTTGCTTGAGTTTCATTTATAATGGATGGTCACTCTCCCTGCCTCTATGATGTCAATGGAATCTTATTGTTCCACTTGAAGGGTTGATTCTTTTACCTGCCTGTGTGGTTTTGTACAGAGCAAATCACCACATTTACAGATGATTTTGATTTTTATATCTGTCAATACAACAAATGTAACATGGGCAGTGGCAGCACAGGATTTGCTAACCTCCTCTCCAGCTGCTTTCTTTGCTCCTTCCAGTGCCCCTTATCTCTGACTCTGCACAACAAAAGAGGTTATTGTCCACTGGTCAGTTTGATTCTTGCCCCCTCTGATTCTGGAGGAGCCAATTATTAATAATTATATCCAGGCAGCACTCAGAGGCTGCAGTCAGTACTAGAGCCCCCTTGTACCAAGTGTACAAACATACATAAAAATACAACTTCTTCCCAGGAAAGCTTGATCATGATGATCATCCTGTGAGACAGAACTGGACTGAGGGCACAGAGCTGCTGATGTGAGATGTTTACCCAAGAACACAAATGATTCCTTTTACTAGAAAATGATGTCCCTGACATTCCTACCTAATGAATTAAAAGTAAATTCCATTCTCCTGCATTCATTGGAGGCCAAGCATAGAAAACATGCTGGTCTCTGATTTAACTATGCAGTTAAAGCAAACTGAAATAGGTGTCAGATAGCATTGTCTACTCAGTGCTGAAATAGTCATTTTCCTCTGCAGGTGTAGCACTGTCCATCGATCACAAGGCCCTGTTATTCAGCCTAGGTTTGATCTCAGGAGAAAAATGGTCCCTGTAAACCTTCTTGGAGAATGACAGATCAGACAGGCATAGAGAAGTCAGTTGAGAGTGTTGTGTGCACTAGAAAATGATGGCCATCACTTCAGGATGAATAGACCTGGTCCCATAGAATCTGTCAAGATAGGCGGTGATAACAGGCTTATTAAAAAAACATCACAGCAGACTAATTGGATTAAAAGTTGAAGATTCAAAGACAGAATGAACACATATAAAGAGTTTCTGGGGCACTAACAATTTCTACTCATTACTGATCTGGAAACAGACCTGATCCCATGCCTTACACTCCCTTGCATATATTTTCATCCCACTCTGTAAGTTTCCCCTCTTCAAAGCATCTGACGAAGTGGGATTTTCTCCCACAATAGCTCATGCAATAAATAAATCTGTTAGTCTTTATGTGCCACAGGACTCCTTGCTTTTTTTGCTTTACTAGACTACCACAGCTACCCCTGTGGAACCTGGTTTTGAGTATCTGGTGTAACTGTTTGCTAGCCCTTTTACTTCCAGTCTGGGCTGGCTAGGTGAAGCAGAGATTAGGTAATTACTTGGTGCGCACTTGGAGCAAGCAAGGGACAGCAGATGGGTCCATTTTGAAGACTGTCCTTCTTTTACCCCCTCAAGAGGAGACTCAAGCAATGCTTACCTGAGCATATCTGGCTCAGTGCCTGTCATATTTATCATTCTTCACAATCCCCTGGTTAACACCCACAGGTGACTTATCAGGAAACAAGGACAAACTCCTCAGAGCATCTGATTAAATGACAAACTTGTCCCTTTTTTCCCCAGACACATTATCAGGATCCTTCTATGCATCTTGATAATATAGCGCCTGAATCCAATGAACTAGAATTCAATTAAAGCACAAGGAAGGCATTGCCCTGTGATCAACCTCTCTTATTTCTGATTTCCTAAATCACTTTGGGTAAAGTAGATAAAACCAAGAGAAGGTTCAAGAAAGATCCCTGGACAGTGTTTTTAGGTAAGAAATATGCATGTTCACACATGGACAGTAGAGTACACATTCACTGAAATCTTAGTCAGATTTTGCAAGATCACTCAAGGGACAAAAATTGATTTCAGTGAGTTGCTTTCTTATGTCAGAGCACTGACACTTAATCTAAACATGCCCTATACAAATTACAGTGTAACCATGAGTTCTTTGGGACTTCCAAAGGATCATGCATTCATATGGTGAGGGGGAAAAAAAAACAAAACAAAAAAACCAAGAAGTCTTGTAGCACTTTTAAAAATTAACAAATTTATTAGTCTTTAGAAGTTTCACAAGACTCCATTTTTGTTTTGCTGAACTAGACTGAAATGGCTGCTCCTTTGGAATATGGTGAGAAAGTTTTGGATGGAAAATGAAACAGGTGAAGCAAATAACTGTGTTATGTTTAGGAAAACACCCAAGGTCATGAAGCCAATTGCTAATCCCCTTATTGGGATGAGAGCAGCTCCTTGGAAGAGAACTTTTCAGACATTTACTTCTGTCAATCCTCTCACCATGTAATGTATATTTTAGGATGTAAGAACATACTTCTCAAACTGTTCATTGTCTGTGTCCACATGCTTGACTGAGAGACGGGGATATCCTCTTCAACAGACACTTCACTCAAGAGCGTACCAGCAGCAGTAGTGTTATTAGATGTCTTTTCAGATGGAAATGTTTCTCTCTGTGTGAGTTGCTAATGATTCCTTGTCAGAGACTAAACAGCACCTGCACAAATTACAAGAATTCAGGCTTAAAATGCACCAAGAGTTAGAAAAGTATCCCTGTACAAGGATTATGGCTAAGTATGGTCTAGCTGCATGTCAAATTTGCTCAGTTCACAAGTCAAATGGCAGTTTTCCATTAAGCTGCATCTGTTGTGTGCTTCTGCTTTTTCTATCATCATTCTTAATAAAGATTCTACAATCTCAATTTGGCCAAAAATTATGTTGTTACATATGCAGAACAGAATGCAGCATATTTTGCTACAGGTGCACTGATTCTAGTATGAATAGGAATAAAAACTTGGTGTTTTTTGTCAGTGCCATGTTTACAATAGATAATACTGATTTGACCCAGACACATAAAAAGCAATTTTAATTTTTTTAGTGGAAAGATGATGTATTTGCCATAGGTCTTTCTTCTGACTTTGGATCAAAGTCAGTTAAATGTAGTTAGTGGGAATAGAATCCACTTAATTCACAATGACAACAGCACTTGATCTTTAAGACTACTAGATTTCCTAATTATAGTTGCTCCTACCTGCCCCACATCAGAGGCTTTTAGTGCAGTGAGTGAAATGCCTTTTAAAAGTTAGCAAGGAAAACAGGGGAAAAATTATTACATGGTGGTAATAAGAATATGTTTGATATTTAGGTGTCAAATGAAACACAATTTTGAAGGATATTTTTGCCTTTAGGATAATATATCATCCTTCCAAACTGCCATAAGTGCCCCTCTTATTAATACTCTTTAGAACAAGTGGAATTGAAACGATAATGAGGTTCTAAATTAATAATGCAACTTCCCATTTCGATATTTGATGAGCTATATCAAAACTTCATTAAATCACTCTCTGTTTTGCCAGCTACAGTCTATAATGAGGTCTCAGATACATGTCTTATTTCAGATCTCAGTTAGTATCCTAAATCACGCACTAACTCACCGCTAGTCATGACTGGCAAGCTCTGATGCATGATGAACTATGGTAATGGGACAAATAGGAGAGTTAATGATGTGGTTTTCAAAATATGACAACAACCGTTCTGACTGTTAACTAACAATTGCATGCAAAATTACCAGGCTAACAAGATGAGACTTTTATTTTGTATCAGTTGTAAGTTTCTCTTTTTATTCTGCAATACTTAGGGAAGTTCCAATATGTTACTTTAATCATTTGCTGTTATTTGTGGAAAGCAGCAAGCTTTGCCCTTATTTCCAAGCACATTTTGGTTTTACTACACTCTTTCTTCTTTCCTTTAATTTGGAGAATATCAAAGCACTGTTTAAAATACTAACTAAACAACAGCGTTTCCAATGCTTGTGATTTTATCTCAGATCTCAAGATACTTGTTGAAGACCCATATCCTGAAATCAATTGATTGTTTCAGCTCATACTGCAACCTGCAAAAAATCTCTTCCTTGCCTGCTTCCCTTCTTGGTAACTGCCTGATATATATCCTCAGTTTAGAGTTTTTGTGCTGCTTACAACATTTTTACATAAAAACTATAAGTTCTTAAACTATATTTCACTGATAAGAACAAAAATCTTTTATTACTTGCACCTATTATCACCTTCCAGAGTTTAACGACACAGTTCTATCTGTAACTGTGCCTATTAGATAGCTGACATTGGAGATAGTACTCCCCCTCCACCCCCAAATAACTTTGAATTTTGCTTTGGGTCTGGATATGCATCCGAATAAGCCGAGTTTTTGAGTCTGCAGAATTGGGATGTCTCTGGAAAAAAAGCTCTTCTAAACCCAGTATGAAGAATACAAGCATCAACATATTCTAGGACTGCAAAACAAGCATGAATTTAGCTCTACCAGACGGGGAGATATTTGGGGCAGAAGAGGGACAAAGGTTTTTATTTTTCTGCCACTGGTACATGCTTTATTTTAGTTATCATTCTCAATCATGGATGGTCATTTTGAGAGCAATTCAGTATCTGACTACCAAGTTTTCTGCCATTGGAATGTTGAGCCACTTATATCATGTTGTGACAAAAAGCAATTTCTCAAATTCCAAAGAAGCCTTTAATAAGGTACAGTTCAAGTAACAATTTAAACTTTATAGACTGGACTGTGACTTTCTTCCAGTGTTTAGTTGTGATTCTTAAGTGGCAAGTGCCTGATGAAGGTTTCAGATCCCATTTTGCTCTTAAAGACTAACAAATTTATTTATTGCATGAGCTTTCATGGGAGAAAATCCCACTAAGCATCTGATGAAATAGGATTTTCTCCCATGAAAGCTCATGCAATAAATAAATTTTGTTAGTCTTTAAGTGCCACAGGACTCCTTGTTTGTTTTACTCTAGACAAACAAGGCTGCCCCTTTGGAACTTTGTGTCTTGTTCTTGTTACGCTCTTTGTAATTTCACATTTCTTTGATTATCCACAATGGCAACAGATACCCTGTTTTCTAATCATTCATAACTTTAATTCCCAGCAATTCTTTAAATGCCACAGGACTCCTGGTTTGTTAGCAATTTTTTTAGTGACAGCAACTTTCAGCAGATTCTTCAATGCCTATTTTTCCAGGGAAACATCCAATTTCTGTTTTGTCATCCAAATCTCTCTAAAATTGCTTACAACATACAGTATATCAAATTTTTATAAAATGTATTTGTATTTATGTATGAGAAAACAGTGAAGACACTAACAATCTCCATGTGTACAGGATAAAACTGGGCACAACCAGACTTATGGTTGGTGTAGGTGGACTCAACTGTCCAGTATTGCTGTTGCTGAAAACTTCCCAGTGTCTTGTTTTCAGCTGTATATTGATTTTGCCATACTTTAATCAACTTTAAAATTTTCCATGTCAGACATCTGCCTCAAGTTGATTTAAGATTTATATGACTGAAAAAAATTAAATCAATCAACATCAGCTCAGCCATTGCTGAGAGTAAAATTAAGGGAAAATACATTGGTCTCCCCATATTAAAAAGGATTCTTAAGACTATTTCATAAAGAATCCATAGCTATAGTCCCTGTCTTGCTCTATAAACATGTCTGTGACTAAGTTACTGAAGAAGAAAAGTGGAAGAGTGAGATCACACCCAGAGGCTAGGAACACTGACTGATTAGACAGATAATGGTGGGATGAGTGGCAAGAAAAATCTTGTCACAGCTGAAAGATACGTCATTATTAATGAACAGGCACGCAGAGGAACCCACATGAAAGCTAAACATTCATCCCTAATAAGTACAGCTATTTCTATCACGGCCCTGCAAGTTCTGTTTCAAACAATCATATACTTTCTTATGTGGGAACAGTTAATTGTCCATAAATATTGGTCACCTAACTGGCAAACAAGGACAGGATTTGGCCTATAGAATATATTCATGGTGTTGGAACAGGACCAAGAAAAAAACCCAGTTTAACTTTATGTTCTGATCCCTGGCTGGTCTACAGGCACATTTAGATCAGAATGCCCAGAGAGACAAAACTCGAGTTATTTTTCCAGACTGTCCTGTACGTACTTGAGCTCCTGTTATTTTACTCTCTTAGCTGATACTCTAATTTGTTTCTCCCCCACTGCTTTATATCTTATTTTTAAATAGTGTATGCACATGGTTATTAACTCAGTCTTTATCAGCCTCAGTCCTAAATTTGGTGTTTAAGTGGGAGGCCAAAACACAGACTGACATACATTGGGTCCTAATCTCAAGGGCTGATTAAATTTGGATTGACACTGCTTTTAGGAGTTGGGCACAGAAGACTGGCACAACTGGGTGTGTGGACACAGTACAGTTGAGAACAGTTCAAACTAACTCCAGCACCGACCAGCACCACAGACTCACTGTGAATAGTACAGGTATACTATCTGGCCTGACATAGTCAAGCATTCAGTCCAAGAAAAGGACACCTGACTGTGGCCTGGGCTCTAATCAGAGCTCAACAGAATATAAAACCATTCTGCAAAGAGAACAATACTCATCTTCCCAAATAAGTGAGCAGATTTTTGTAAGAGGACCTAATGCTCCTTCCCAGGACTGACATACAACCTAAACCCCAGTGTAAATAAGGAGATGGGATTCATGTCAGAATTACTAAATCAGGGATCTCAAACTCAAATCACCATGAGGGCCGCATGAGGACTAGTACGTTAGCCTGAGGGCTGCACTAATGAAACCTTTTCATATAACAATATTGCAAATGTCAGTAACAATGGGGTCATTGAGGGTCATAGGAAATAGCTTTAGGGGCCACACATTTGAGACCCCTGTACTAAATTCTCATGCAGCCCTAGAAGCTGAATCTCTATCAGGTGCCTCTAATGTAACCTTTAAATGATATAATTCAACTAGAGAATCAAGCTACCTAACCTAATTTCCACAGACCTACAAATAGGTCAACAGAGTAAATTAATTAGGAAGCAGTTTCAATACTTGTAAAACTATTAAAAAATCCCAGAGTGCTGGGCCCTGCCTTCCCCATGTGTTTTTGTTTATTCTCAAACCTGGCTGCAATTAAAGTACCCATGCCAAGCCAAAATTATACCTAGCTTTTCAATTAAACAGACCTTTCAGTGCCTAGTGAGAAACGCCACTAATTCATTTAAATTCTTATTCAAGGGAAAACATTTCATTTCAAATTTGGAATCCAATTACTTGGCCTGCACCCAGACTCTTTGCCATTTCAGAATAAAGGGATGACTTCAACCTAAATATTCTTCTCTGCAAAATGTTAAAAAAAATTCAAGGAAGTTGGAGGCCCCTGTTCTAAGAAAAAAGCACCAGCCCTGCTCTGTAATTACCTGCTAAGGGTAGCTTTGTTTGTACAAAAACTTCCCCCACCCTGGTTGTCACCTCAGTTCCTAATTCATTGTTTTTCAATTAAAATCTTCTCCCTAAAACTTGACATGATACTTCATCAAGATTAATAGCTCTTTCTCCACTTTTGCTAGCATTGAGACCCTTGCCCTACACCACTTCAGAAAAGGAGCAATTCACATATTCACATCAACTTTACACTTGTATGAAGGGCAATAAAGGATGCAGAGCAACACAGTCAAACCTATGACTGTCTCTAAATTAAGGGACTGGACAAAGAGCTCCCCCTACCACTGCTACAAGTACCAGTTCTATTGCTAAACACTGAGTAACTTTTATAATGTTCCCTGATTACCATCCACAGGTGCTTCTCTGCCAGCAAACAAACAGAGCCTGTGGTGATTTATCCCCCAGCCACACCTAATGGTTGTGGTGTGTCAGCTTTCTACAGCTTAAAGGTCCACTTAAGAATCCACTTCAGCTATCAATCCCAGTTTAATCCTAAGTAAGATTCCAAATGGGGTTAGCTAACACATGCTGGCCAGTTCCACCAAAAAAGCCCACTTTTTCCTCCTTACTCTAGATTGCATCGTTAGCAGTGAGTGATGCAGCAATTAGCAGGCAGAGATGCAGGAAAGAGGTCTGTACTAAGCACACTGAGGCCAATATTATAGAGTGAGGCTCTATCATTTGTGATCTAAGGCACCCTGGATTGCTTCTGTGAGCCCTTGGTAGCACACAGAGCCAAGAGCATCCTCACCCCTGGTCATTTTTTTCTCATTGTACATATCACCCTGCACAGCCTGGCCTAGGCTAGTCCAGACAGAGGAAATAGATTCAGGGGCATGTCTGTTTACTGCAGGGATTGCCAGAAACCCCCGAGTCCTGTTTTCCAGAGAGTGTCTCTTCTCTGCACTCATGATTGTTCCATGTAATGTTTGATTAGTGAATGCTTTTCCCTGTGAAAAAGGACAGGGTGCCTCTGTAGAAGAGGGGGTGGAGCTGCCTGTGGGAGCAGAAGGAGAACAATGTTCTATGAGGGCCACGAGGAAAATTATTCTAGTGTGGTGGGGACAACAGGTCTCAGTTTTGTGAGGCCTGCCTAGTCCTGCCACTCACCACAGGCTGGCAGATGTTGCACTGAGGCTCCTTCTCTTCCTTTGCCTTCCCCATCCCTACAACTCCCACTATCTCCCCAATTCCCATCCAACCTTGACCCCAATTAAAAACATAAAAAAATCAAACCACCACAACAAAACCTGTAATTAGCAGATTCGCCAGCTCTCTAGTGTATGTCATTAGACTTCCCACCCTGCAAGGAGGAGATTGCCCATTATCAGAAAGCCCATTCAGGAAGTGGACTCTAATCCCAGTCTCTTCAATATCACCCCCTGCTAGTCCCAAGACCTGCCTGTGTGCTGGGCCTGGCTGCCCAGGCAGGGCTGAGGCCTATGCTTAAACAGCATCCAGCAAATGGCTCCTTTGGGTGCAACTTGACTGGAAAAATTCCTTACATTTGGAACTGATTATGGATCGTACTGAAATGAGGGGAGAGACCCTGCAAACACAAAATAGAGAAAAAGGATTGTCACTAAATATCACATTTTACCACATTCTCCACCTGATCTGAGCAGGTCTTCAAAAATGATCAGCCCTGCACATCCTTCTTTTTCTTTTAATGATAAATCCATGGTCAGAACTTTGTCCCCCAGGGTGTGCAAGTCCAAGCGGGGAGATGGAGTGAGGTGTACTGCTTGTCTCCATTATTCAGAGTTTAGTTGGTCCAGTGAGTGCAGAGCAGAAAACCATAAATCAATCTGTAGCAAGGACTGAAAAATTGATTTTTTTCCCCCAAAGTCCATATATAAGGTAAATTTATGTGAGGGCATTCAAACTCTGGAAGAAAATAGATCATCTATTTGTTTACATTAATGAGGCTTAATGATGTTTGCCAAAAGGTGATTAAGGAACCGTGTACTAGCTTTAACTTCTGTCAGTAGCACAAAGGCAGCTATCAAAGGTGTTAAGTAGAGTTATATATACAAGGAATCCTGGACTTAATTCATGTGATCTGCCCCACAGGTGCAAATGCAAGAAGAATAGCCTGAACAAGGTGTTCATACCATGGTATTGCCTTGTTTTCACAGGTACCCAGCTACTAAGTAAATTTCCCCTTTATGTCAGTCCAGTTCTTGGTCATGCTCTTCTCTTGTGCAGACTTTACCTGAGAGGCAGCATGATCTAGTGGCTGTGATCTTTGATGGAGACAGGAGACCTTGGGTCTCATGCCAGCTTTGCTCCTGGGTGACCCTGGATAAGGCTCTTTACGTCTTTGTCTGCTTTGCCCATGCAGATTTGGAGCTTTGGGGGAAAGGGATCATTTCTTCCTATAGGCTTGTATAGTACCTAACACAATGAATAGGGCTCTGGTTTTTGGCTAAGAATTCTAGGTGCTACCACAGCAAAAACAAATGATTTCATGTTTAACCAACTGGCAGCTGTGATCTTTCCACTCATGATATAATCTCCCTGAGCTCACTTGAAAGGTATCTCTGAACTGCCCAGTTCTGCACTGTTGCCTAGAGCCAATGTCTATTAAAATGTCTCAAATGGCTATTCTCCTTCCTCTAAATGTGGTTTACTTGGCAATCCAACCTGAGCAGGTGAGCAAGACAGGGAGATCTGGAAAGTGCCTGGCACATGTTGGGCAATGCCAGAAACAATTAATAAAGAGTAATAAGCCAGGAAAGCAGCGCCTATCTAGAGTTGGGCCATGAATACCCTTACGTTTCACTCAGACTTCAGGTATGTAGACTGGCAAAGTTTGTGGGCCTCAATAAAATTATACTGTCAGATTACACCAGCTGAGACTCCATCCCGCTGTGTGAAGATGAAAGGGTCAACATGCAGTGGGCCTGTGATCTCGCCTCTGAACGCTAGTGGGATCACGCTTCCAAAAGAGCAGTTACAGGCCTAACACAGGTAGGTGATGATGATGGAGGAAGCCTGTGCTTGTTTGTGTGTGAACACAGGGACAGTCTCCTGGGAAGTGTTTCCCAGGCATATTCCAAATGCATGGGCATAGACCCAGGGCTGGTCCTACCACAGAGGTGATCCAGGCGGTCACCTAGGCAGTGGTTCCCAACATTTTCTCTGCCCTGGCACACCATGCTACCTTTAATTAATTCGAGGCACACCACCAAATAGTTTCCAAATGAAACCATGAATATTCATGAGCCAATGAGCCAATCCAGAGCTCTTTGAGTAGTTTTTCAAAAAATTTTGTGGCACACCTGCTCAGACCCATCAGCACACCTGTGTGTTGTGGCACACTGGTTGGGAAACATTGGCCTGCGGTGCCAAATGCCAGGGGACACCGCCTTGCTGCACACAGGCATGTTGCCCAGTATACAGCAAAGCAAGAAGCTTTTTCGGTAAGTGCTGGGGGGGGGGGGGCTAGGGACAGGCTTTGGGAGGGGGATAAGAGGAGTGGGTGGGAGGGAGGGAGGGGAAGGAACCCCTCTACTGGCCTGCAGCTTGGCAGGCTTGGCACTGGCCCATGGCCCACTCACCCAAAATAGCCTGCAGCCTGCCCACCACTTGCCACACCAGCAGCAAGCCCACCATGCAGCCCCCTCCACTCAGCCCTGTGCAACAGCTGGGCCACCACCTGGCCTGCAGGCTACCGCTCAGCCTGCATCCCTCAGACAGCCCACCACTTGGCCAGTCTGGGGGGTATAGGGGAGCAAAATCACAGGCACCTAGGGCACCAAAAGACCTTGGGCTGGCCCTGCACAGGCCCTTAACCCTGGCATCATTCACACCAAAAACATAAAAACTAAAACAACGAGAGTCCCGTGGCACCTTATAGACTAACAGATTTCTTTGGGCGTATGCTTTTGTGGGCTCCAACCCACTTTATCAGATGCAAGAGGTGCCACAGAATTCTCGTTGCTTTTTGCTGTACACAGACTAACACAGCTACCCCTCTGGAATTATAAACTAAAAACACTTATTTCATTTAATAACCTTTGAGGCCTGGTCCTAAAAGCTCTGTCCCACCTTTTATCAAACCCTAGTAATCAACCTCCCAGGGAAAATAACAATGCTCTGATGAGGCAATGGGCCCCTTGACCTCTATCAAAAGCCCTTGCCTCTTTCAAAGTGCCCCAAAATCCCCCATAATTTCCTGCCATTCCTGTTTCTAAAACAAATGGTATAAAAATACGCTGCGCATTTTACATGGAACTCACTTCTGTTGTCGGAGCTCCATCTGCCACTGTTCAAGAAACAGTTGGCGTGGTCGCAATTGAAATTCATCATGGTTAAATGTACACAGTGAAAAGGGCAGCGGAGGCCAACGTGGGTGGGGAAGAGCCGGAGCAGCTACGCAGGAGGCTTTTCGAAAGCAGAAACAGTCTGGAGATGTGGGACAGGAAGATCAAGGAAATGAGACTCAGCAAATTACAAGGGTTATTAGAGGGATGAAGACAAATGCCTGGCCACAAATGACAGAAGGCATTTTACCTGATAAGAGAAGGGAAGTCAATCACTCCAGCATGACCAGAGTAGACAGAAGAGCAAACAGCTCCATTATTAATTTTGAACCAGCATGGCCAAGCCTGAGTATTCAGAAGTCATGAGTCAGGCTCTGAAAGATCAGGAGATTTAAAAAGAAATAATAAAGATTGGGCCTTTTTTCTTTGCTTTCTGGTTACTAAGGTCTTACAGGGCTTTTAGGTCATGCTTTCCAGCTTTTCTCTGCAACAATGAGAGCTAGAAGTGTGTTTTTATTTTGAAAGGATTGCTGATAGTGTCATGCAATCACAGGATTCCAGAAGCTGGGACTTTTATAAAGGTACCAAATATCCTGGAACTCATAAGAAGCTTGTGACATTTGGGAGTCCCAAAAAACTATTTTGTTTCTGATAATTTGTGATTATAGATAGATAGTTGATTAATGTCAAATTAAACTGATGTGGAATAACTTGCCACAAACCAGACAGCTCTGAAGTACAAAGCCTCATCCCCTGCTGCTAATTTCTGAAACGTTAAAATCCCATCCCTGCCTTCCTGATTTTCCAAGCCTGGGTGCAAAAATGAGCTTTTCAATGCATCCCTTAATTTATACATGACCCCTAGAACCTGTGCCCCAGTTGCTACAGACATATAGCAAGAAGCAGGATGCTCACCTGCTTCAGGTGTGGTGAATAAAGTGTGACACTTAATATGTCACGAACTCTTAGCCTGAAAATCCTGTAGAAGGGCAATGGATTATTACATTCTCCTTGGGTACGGATTGTCCTTTTCTTCTGTGTTTGTTCAGAGTTTAGCACAATAGATCCTTGTCCATGAGGGCTATGAGGTGCTACTGTAAGTTAAATAATAAATAATAATAACACAGATGAAGAGATGGTGAGGGGTGAGCAAAGGGTGCAGGCATTGCACGTGTTTACAGAGAAGAATGAAGACAAAGAATTGCCTGAGACTGGGCACACTAATTTGCATTGTTTAAATAGTAACAACCCTTTGCTTTTGCTTTGCTCTTCTATACAGCTTACTTCATAAGGATCTCCACCCATATTAATTCATTAAAACTCAATATTCCTAATAAGGCAGGTAAATATCATTATCCCAGCTTGGGGAAACTGAGGCTTAGTTCCAAGAGTTTTTACTGTAGAAAGAGGTGATGCTCACCTGATGAGTCACTGGCTAACCCTAGGACTAAAGCCAGGAGTTCTCAGCTTTTGTCTCCCGAACAAGTTCCAAGGGGGTAAGCCATGTTAACCTAGTCCGGCAAAACAAAAAAGGAGTCTGGTGGCACATCTAAAGACTAACAAATTTATTCATCACATGAGCTTTCATGGGAGAAAATTTCACTTGAACAGATGCTTGGAAGAAGGGGGAACTTACAGAATAGGAGAAAAATAAAGGTAGGGAAGTGTAAGTCATAGGATCAAGTCACACTGTACCAGCAAATCAAAGTAGTTGTTAAGATTCAAACACTGGTAAACAGCATATAGAGAAGGGTGAGGTCAAATCACCTATTGCAATGGGAAAAGAATCCATAGTCATCATTTAATACTGCTTTCACAGTCAAATTTGCATATCAGTTCCAATTCTGCAGTTTCTCTTTGAAGTTCTGATGTGTTACCCATTTGCTTGAGTACAGCTATTAACAAATCATCAGCTGAATGAGAAGGGAGATTGAAATGTTCCCCTGCTGGTTTTTGAATGTTGTTTCTTATGTCAGATTTGTGTCCATTTATAATACCTCTTGAACAGTGTTCCAAAGGCTTATAGACTTCAGAGAAGCCAATGAAATTTCTAGAAGGATTCATCCCAAACAGACCCATCAAATCCTCTTGGAATCCCTGAGTCAAAAGGGGAGATGGCAGTCTGGAGTGGTGTCACCACTGCTTCTGTCAGAGCATAGCACCTTGGCTTTTCAGGGCACATGATCCCAAATGTAGAAAGTAGAGAAAGTAGAGTTTTCTGAGGGTGGCTGGTGAGACACTTACTGTAGGAATTACAAGTTCCAAAGGGGTAACCATGTTAGTCTGGTTCAGCAAAACAAGCAAGGAATTGTGTGGCATTTGAAGACTAACAAAGTTATTTATTGCATGAGCTTTCATGGGAGAAAATCCCACTTCGTCAGACACTTTGAAGACGGGAATATATGGAATGGGAGGAAAATGAATGCATGGAAGTATAAGTCATGGGATCAGGTCACACGGAGACAGCAAATCAAAGCAGTTGTTAAGATTCAAACACTGGGAAACAGCACATAGAGGAAGGTGAGGTCAAATTGCCTGTTGTTATGGGAGAAGAATTCATAGTCACAATTTAATCCTGCTTTCACACAGTTAAATTTGCATATCAGTTCTTGTTCAGCTGTTTCTCTTTAAAGTCTTGATGTCCTACTGACTTGTTTGAGCACAGTTGTTAATAAATAATCAACAGAGTGATTAGGAAGATTGAAGTGCTCAGCAACTGTTTTTTGAGTGTTGTGATTTCTGATGTCAGTTTTGTGTCCATTTATTCTTGTGCACAGAGACTGTCCTGTTTGTCCAATATATAAGGCAGAGGGGCATTTCTGGCACATAGTGGCATAAATCACATTGGTGTATGAACAGCTGAATGAGCTCTTGATGGAGTAGCTGGCTTGATTAGGTCCTCCAATGGTATCTTTTCTGCAGATATGTTGGCAACGTGGTTTGTTGCAGGAGCATGTGCCTGCTTTAATGTTTCTGTTGTTAGGTCTGTAGTTGCTGGTGAGTATCTGTTTAAGGTTAGGGGAGCTGTCTGTGGGTGAGGAAAGGTCTGTCTCCCAAGGGCTGAGAGAGTGAGTGATCATCTTTTGGAATAGTCTATAGGTCTTTAATGATCTGTTGTAGAGGTCTGACTTGGGGTTGTATGTGATGACCAGTGGTGTTCTTTTGTTTTTGTTCTTGGGCTCCTCCTGTAATAGTTTGACTTTGGGGTACCTATCTGACTCTGTCAATCTGTTTTCTTACTTCTGCAGGTGGGTACTATAGTTTTAAGAATGCTTGATAGAGATCCTGAAGATGTCTGTCTCTGTCAGAGGGATCAGAACAAATGCAGTTATATCTTAGGCCTTGGCTGTAGACTAGTGGTTCCCAGCCTAGGGTTCAGGGACCGCTTGGGATCCACAGACATGTTGCAGGGGGTCCGTGGAGCCGTTCCCTACTGGGGCTGGAATCCAGCTGCAGCCCCGATGCTCCCCACCAGGGCTTCCTCTCCCCACCCATGGCCAGATCCTGGCAGGGGGATCGGGCTGCAGTGGCTCCCCAGCAGGGGCAAGGGCAGGGAGCAATAGCCAACCATGGCCCGGCTCCCCAGCGGTACGGACCATTGTGGCAGTGGCACCACTCACTGGCTGTCCCAGTGACACCACCAGAGTGGCACAGGCCAGCGTCTGCCTGCGCAGGTCAGATTACATAATCAGCCAGGGGCTATGTTCCCTCTAAGCTGTGCACGTGTGTGCACGCACACAGGTTGTGAACCCCGTGCACACACCAAAATAAAGCACGCACAAACAAATTCAACAGTGCAAATATTTTTATGCTACTTTAAGAAAGCTGTTTCAAGTAGCATGTTTCAGATAAGGTTTTGTAATTTATCATATCATTTCCATCACCATATCAAAATAAAGTTAATTAGTTGCATTGTACACATTTGCTTCGTTGGGCTCACAAGTTGGACCACACTCACTGGAGGCCACACACATTTGCACGCCAGTTCCAAAAATTTGCACAAAAGAAATTTTTTCCACACACAGCCTACAAAAAATTAGAGAGAACATTGGGGGGGGGCCCACCAAAGTTGGGCCTTCGGGGCCCCCGTTGTTTGTTTAAAAGGGGTCCCCAGCTTGAAAAAGGTTGGGAACCACTGCTCTAGACAATGAATCATTTGGTGTGTTTTGGATGAAAGCTCAAGGAATGTAGGTAACTATACCAATCAGTTTCTATACAAAAGAATAAATGGGAACAAAACTGACATCAGAAATCACAACACTCAAAAACCAGTCGCTGAGCACTTCAATCTTTCTAATCACTCTGTTGATTGTTTGTTAAAAACTGACTGTGCAAGTCAGTAGGACATGAAGACTTCAAAGAGAAACAGCAGAAGTGGAACTGGTGTGCAAATTTAATTGTGTGAAAGCAGGATTAAATCATGACTATGGATTCTTCTCTCATTACAACAGGTGATTTGACCTCATCAGTGGTTCCCAATCTTTTCAAGGTTGAAGACCCCTTTTTTTATTTGGAAAAGTTTTGTGGCCTCCTCCCCGGCTGTTGGAGTCCCTACCAGGGAGCGGAGCCACTGTGGCCACGGCCCCAGGGAGGGGGGGCTGCTACGGCTATTGGCCTTTCCCCCTCCCCATGCCAGCGAGTGGGGCCGCTGTACCCAGCCAGCCCCTGCAGGGGAGCGGAGCAGAGCCGAGCTGCTCCTGGCATTGGCAACCTGTGGCACCACCTCCTTTCTCCCCACCGGGCTCCAGCCTCAGGGGGGAGCGTTGGGTCTGCAGCTGGGTTCTGGCCC
This sequence comes from Podocnemis expansa, assembly GCA_007922195.1. Taxonomy (NCBI): domain Eukaryota; kingdom Metazoa; phylum Chordata; order Testudines; family Podocnemididae; genus Podocnemis; species Podocnemis expansa. The sequence goes on along the minus strand of ML681963.1, from coordinate 56,475,892 downwards.
TGTTGGAGAGCAGTGCAGTGGACGCCCTGGAAAATGTCTGTGGACCCCTGGGGGTCCATGGACCCCGGGTTGGGAACCACTGCTCTATATGCTTGTAACAGGGGAGAGCAGTTACCCAACAGCCGGGAGGTAGCCGGTTGCCAGCACTCCCCTTGCTGGCCTGAAGAGATCCTGCCCAAAAGCCCGGTCTAGAACCAAAGAAATGGCCCACAGGAGTAGTAGGAGTACATAAAGACCAGCTAGCTCAAGCCCTGCAAATAGTGTAGTGGCTAGTATCTCTGCTTAACATGCAGAGGGTCCTGGGTTCAAACCCCAGGGGGTTAGACTTGATTATCTCACAAGGTCCCTTCCAACCCTATGATTCTATTCTATTAAACAGAGAGGGAGGTGTCTGTTGGAGTTAGCAGACCTCCCTCCCTGGGAGAAGCAAGGTGATCCCCCAGTGGTGGGATCTCTGTCCCTGGGACAGCCAAGGGGATGTCTGCTGGTGGGACTCTCTGCTACATTCACCTCCCCCAGGCTAGGATCTGGATGAGCTTCCTTTGGCAGAAAGCCCAGATGAAGGGAACCAACCCACCACTCACAAAGACCTAGAGGAGCTTCCCTCAGCAGAGGATGCAGCGAGCTGGCTGCCGAGAGCCCCTGCAACCTAGAGGAGCTCCTGCTGGCTGATGGACTAGAGGAATTACCTGCCCTGGGGCCGGTGGACAGTGCAGGTCTGACCAGGATGCCCTGGGGTGCGTGCCCTGAAGACCTAGGGAGCAGTGAGGTTCAGGTAACCCAGGGGAAAGTGGAAGGAAGCATCCCAGGGACAGCTGGTGAAGTGCCCAGCTGCCTTGCAGGGTCAGTGTTTCGGTGGGAACCCACTGACCCAGTGGCGTTGCATGGCCACTGATAGGGCCCTGGGCTGGAACGCAGAGGAGTGGGCAGGCCTGCATTCCCTTCTCTTCCCCCATCGCCATCCAGGCTATTATCTCTGTGTTTGTCTCACCCTGCTGACAGGTTGAAGGACTGGATTCTGGTTCTTTGGGTGTTGCCTTACCCTGTCTGAGGGGTTGAAGGCCAAAGACTTTTGGACACTGCCTCACCATAGTAGGGGCTAGAAGACCAAGAAAATAGGGGAGTTGGGTCTAACCCCACTGCGGGTCCCCAGACCTGCATGCTGGGAGGCAGCTCAGCTGATGGCTGAGCCCCTTTACAATGCTGTTTCCCAGTGTTTGAATCTTAACAACTGCTTTTGATTTGCTGTTTCAGTATGACCTGATTAGGATTACCAGATGTCAGGCAAAAGGAGGACATGTCCTCCTTTTTACCTTCATGACCTCTATCTGGCAAACATTTTAAAAATAAATGATTTTGTCTGGCTTTTTATTTACAGGGGTCAAAGTATGCTGGGATGCCTTGGAACACCATATTTTTAGGGGGAAGTGTTCCAAGGACCCCTAAAAACAGAAGAATATAATATTAATACTACACTTTCTCCATTTGTCCTCCAATGTCCTCCTTTTCACACTTCCCCGTCCTCCTTTCCATGCTTTGGTATCTGGTAACCCTAGAGCTGATCCCATAACTTGCACTTTCCTGCATTTATTTTCCTCCCATTCTGTAAATTTCCCCATCTTCAAAGCGTCTGACAAAGTGTTATTTCAAAATAAAAGAGATGTGTGGACATACCCTTTGTGAGGGCTCAACCCTTTCCTAACTCTTGCCTTCTCCACTGCTGGGGTGGGGAGCTTTAGTAACATCTGACTTTAATAGAAATGCTTCTCCAGACCACTCTGAAAGGAATAGCCAGAGACAAGGCCCGTGCCCTTAGGGGTGATATGATGCATTGAAGGAAGGCAGGACATGCTGGGTATTGGATGTCATAATTCTATGAGGGCTCTGTCATTTTTTGATGGTGATTGGCATTTTATTCTCTTGAGCCTTTCAAACTGAAAACTCTATCTGGAAAAAGAAAAGAGAGAGAGAGAGCAGGTCTGAGCCAGGAAGCAAAGACTGGCTTCCTTTTGGTACGTGCAGCGTTAGCATTTTCCATCCTGATAACTCATGCTGTCACTGGAACACAGCTAGAGAAGCTGAAATCTAATTTGGGTTTTGTCAGGTTAGTAAATGGTGTTCTTTAGGGGCAATCTCCTAGTAAATACACTAAACCCTAAATTGGAGAACAGAATTGCACAGCCAGGGAGCTGTTTGTGTGAACTCCAGGGTCTGTCTCAACAGAAGATGTGTCACATTAAGTGTGCTAATATTGGGGATGAAAAATGGGATTTTTTCCATCAAACTACACTGTGGCGCCTCTCCTTCACAGACAGATGTTCCCAAGCAGCAAATGTCCTGGAGGCTCAGAGGTAGGAAATTTAATCAGAAGCCGAGTAATTTCAATGAGGCTAATAGGCACTTTTTAAAAAAATGACTAACAAAATTTAACAAGAAACCTTAGTGACTGTGTGAACAGTGTGAACATTTAATAACAATCTGAGTAAATAAAAATACTTGGGATGGGAACCACAAGGTTTGTGATTCAGTCCACTTCAGAAAAATCTTGATGAACTTTTCAGTTCTCTCCCTCAAGCTTATCTAAAGTCCATTGATGCTAAATGGTGCAATGTCTTTCCATCAGCTCAGTAGAGCTTAGGAACCATTTCCTAATCTTCTTATGAGCCTTGTTTCCTTCCTTCCTTCTCCAGCTATGTCCCACCTGCCCTGTCTCACCTGTCAAGACCATGCTGCAGGCCCTGCAAGCTCTGACTGCCTCTCTGCCAGGCTCCTAAAACTGCTGCTTTCAGCCATCATGCACTGCGTGAAGCAAAACGGTTCCATGCCGGGATTTAATTGAGCGGGGTGCTGGGACTAGCAGAAAACTGGCTAAAACTTCTGAGGCTCACAGGGGATTTTCCAGCAAACACAAAGAGCAGGGGAAACTGAGGTGTGAAGCAGCGGAAGGAAGGATGATCTTGTGCTTAAAGCACTAGGCTAGGACCCAGGAGATTTGGCTTCTATTATGAGTACTACAGTAAACTTCCTTGGGCAAGTCACTTAGTCTCCCACTGCCTCCGTTCTTCCTCTGTAAAATAAGAATAATCATATTTCCTGTCTCCTGCCTTGGTCTATCTTGTCCATTCATACTGAAAGCTCTTTGGGGCAGGGTCTGTCTCTCACTAAGTGCCTGTACAAAACCTAGCATAGTGGGACACTGATCTTGGTTGTCACCTTATGGTGCTCCTCCGATACAAACATTATGGTTTCTAGGACCATAAGGGAGAAAGCAAGGACCAAGCCTCACAGTAGGCATAAAGCAGGTAGATAGGTAGATAAGAACAGAGAAGTCCCATTCATTCTACAAGGATTTAGCTTAGGCCCTAGAAAAAGCAGTATTTAGATTCCGGCAATTGAAAGATTTTGAGAAGGGATTCCAAATGATAAAGAATTAAAAAAAAAAAAAAATTATGGGAATGGGGAAGGAACTTTAAGGACCTGGGGTGAATGAAAAGGAAGCAGAATAAGAGAGACCCCGAAACAAAAGAATGACTCACACTTAACAACATAAAATGTAAATAAAAGGAAATGAGGATTCAGAATCCAAATCAAATGGCTCCACAGCAGACAGGAAATCCAGGGAAACCTGATGTGCATCTCTCAAGCTTTAAATAATTTGTTTCCAGTCAATTATTGTGTGTGCCCAAGACAGGCAGTGCTTGAAAAGTTTATCCTTAATGGAAGATTTGCATCATTCATCAGAACATACTTCTGAAATTTCACTATCTTATTTGGTCTGCTTGAATTCTTGCTCTCGAATACCTTCCTGCATCTGCAGCATTCTTAAAGATACTGCTGTCTAGGATGTGGGGATAGAGAGGTTATTAAACAGGAATTATCATGTACCTGGACCCATGAAATTATAAGCAGAGTGGTTTGGGTCATGTGCAAACATTACATAACTTATCTACTTTACTTTCATGTCAGCCTGTTAAAATACAAGAAAGTAACCAATATGATGTCAGCACCCCATTACCTGATTTGTGTGAGCCTCTTTTGGTGTCAGCTCCCCTGTGCAGATGCTGAAAAACATTGAGACAGGAGGGGAGCTATTATTTTACTTGCACAGGAAGTAAGGAGGGGGAGTTCTCCTATATTTTCAGTGAGGCTGAGAAGAGGCTACACTTCTCATTTAACCCAGTTGTGTACAAAAGTAAAGCATTTACTTCATCAGCTATGAAGCCTCTGTGTTGTGACAAGCTCTGACGCTTGTAAAGCCCCTAGACCTGAGATTTTTGCAGCCCACGAAACAGGTCTTGTGCCTCCAGCCGTAGGAAGTCAGATTTCTCTAGATCCCTTTTTCTCTTATTCTGTATTATACAAGATGACAGCCTAATACTACAGCAAACTATGATCATGTTAAAAGATACCAGTACTTAAACAATAGTTCTCATAGTCACAAATCAACAAGAGAAACCTCCATGAGCACCACTCCAGTTCAAAATGTTGATGAAACCTCGAACTTTTTTCAGTCTTAGGATGGATTTTTGAAAGCATCAGAGTGTATTAGGACATGTCCCTTTCAGACTCAAAGACCCACCAGAGTTTCCGAAGTCAAGCACTTCACAAAATGCCACTTCAAAAGCTCTAGTAAATAATTATATGTGGAGCCTTTCACCATTAGGTCATTGGCTAAAATCTGGATTGAGAGATGAGGACCTAAAAGTCACAACTACTGGGTGGCCCCTATAAAAATTAACGTGAAATCTGTACCTGTTTGTAGTGAGCAGATGTCTGTAGCTCAGAAACCACTGGCATGATTAGCAGAATCTGAACAGAGCAACCAAGGCATGAATGGGCAGGGAGAAGAAACACACTCAAGGAACATCAGAGGTGCTAACAGTTTGGGGAAAGCAGCTATTCAATGTTCTGTCTCCATGATAGTCAGCTGGGCACCATTCTTTAGCATGACCTTAGTTCACTGGTTTTCAGACCACGTGTTGGGACCCAGTACTAGGTCATAGACCCTCAGGCACCCTTGTGGTGCCCCCTGCTGCCACCAGCACAACATTGGAATACACTGCTGAAGGATTTAATTGTTGGGTCATGGGCATAAATTTTTTTTTTCAACTGGGTGCCAAGGAAAAAAGTTTGAAAATCACTGCCTTTAAAAATAAATTTATATAAAGTTCTCCAGAACTGGACTTGGGGGTAGGTTTCCAATGCAATAACCTCAAAACTACAGCATTGGCACAGTCAATAAACAGGTTTTGGTTGTCTTCACTGGCTTGATAATCAACTCCATGCTGAGTATTTTTACTCTGAAGGTGCTGACAAACATTAAATATCCTCAGTCTGAGAATACACCATTTTTGTTGTTGTTGTTTGTCTTTTATTTTTTCAGGATAAATTTGTACTGTTGTTAAAACACAAAATAAAGATCCATAATTCACTTTTTCCTTATTAAAGCCACTTAGACTGTTGAATCAGGTGTTTTATTAAAAAAAAAACCCCTCAAAGTAGGGAGTAGGAATTATTAAAGTATTTGAAAACGTTGGCTGAAATTCATCATGACAAAGCCATTTGGGGAGCATGGTCACAGCAGAATTATAGAAGAAGGTTTAATGAGCTCTATAGGCAAAACCAGGAGCCAAACTCAGCAATTCAGCTGCAATGTATTTTAACTCACTTGCACATTAAATGGGTTGCACTGGGACCCAAACTTATTTTCTTAGCATTTATGAATTGTGATTTTGCTTTTCCAAGTTTTTCTCCATTTTGTTCAATCTCTTTATTATGCAGGTCGGGAGAGTTAACTGCAGAAAAGACATATCAGTAAATATTAGGTAAAAACAGCCATCCCCACAGGCTAACACAGTATTGTTCCATACGACATAATTTTGAGGGCTTTCGTCCAGTTTAGTTTTAAAATGTCCCAAGGGACTGAGCTTCCACTACTTCCTTTGAAAAATGATTCCACCACCTAATCAATGTTGCTGGTAGGAACACAAGAGGGTTCCCAGAAGGTAGTTCAGTTTAGTTTGCCCTGTTGGGAGTAATTCAAATCGTGAGGCTTCTTGATCCAGCTGCTCCTCCATGATGTTAAATTCCCAGATTGGCACCATTTCAGGGAATGTGAATTAAAATGTAATTTCACAAAAGTAAAATCTCAACAATCAGCACGATACTGTCATTGATTTGAGTTGTTAATGGAGCTTTTTCATTTATCTTTCATTTATCTTAAAACCTGAATGAGAAAACCACAAACTTCCTTCACTGTAGACCCAACCTGTGTTTCTATTACAGTCTCTTTTGCCTAGCCTGTCTCCTTCTTTCTGCCCTGCATCCACTAATCAGGTCTTGTCTTTCTTTAGGCCTTGATCCTGCAAACATACACAAGCAGACAGCTGCACTTGTGCTAAATCCCATTTAAGCCAATGGGGCTTCATCCACCTGCATCCATTTTCAGGACGCTCCTTGGGGCAGAGCCTTTCTTTTATGCCAATCACAAAAGGGCCCTTAGTGCAACTGGAACCTCACGGTGCTACTGAAATATAGAGAATAAATAACAGAAATGCTAAACAGTGGCCAAACAATAGCAAACGTGATATAAATACATTCCAGTGTCATTTCTAACCTGTGCAAAAATATCCATGAAGCAAAATCCCAGTAGTGTTCATATAGCTCTGAACCGTCTCTTGCAAGTCTGGGCATTTGAGCAGAACATGCTGCTGGGTACATGAGGCCTGGAGGTACTGCATGAAAGAGTTGCAGGGAGCTCTAAGCTCTGCTGCAAATAACACCTGCCTGCTCTGAGAACGGCCTCCTGCAGGACCTCAGTGCCAAGCTCCAGAACACCAGGCTTTGTTCAATAATTCATCTCTCCAAAGCAGTGAATAATTGACAGTCATACATCAATGGCGTGTAGCATCCACATGCTCGCCAGTGGGAACTTTGCATCTCCTGTAACATCATTTTCTAGTGTAGGACTGAGCTTACAACCCCTGTGCTGGGAATTCGAGAGAGAAACTAGAAATAATGGTGCCTTTTATTCTGCACGACACTGAAGAAAGGAGTGCCAGCAGCACTCAAGAATAGTGCATGTTTTCAACAGGATACAAATAGGAGGGCGGGGGAGAGATGTTGTGTCACATGCAGTAGCTGATTTGTCCGTGATGATATAGAACCTCCTGGGATCTATTTAAATGACAGACAGACCTGAAGACTTGGCTGTTTTGTTAAGCTCTTTTTAAAGTTTGCCATTCTTTTAATTAACTTGAGTGTTGTAAAGAAAATGGTAATAAGCTGCTAGACTTGCATTAACTGCCTACAGTACTCACAACCTCAACTTGATAAGGTAGCGCAAGCAGCTGTAAATTATCTTAGGAGCTGTAGACTTGTAAGCAGGGAAGTTTGATTTTGAGAAAATTTTAATGCAAGCCTGTCAAAGGTACATTTGGAATCCTCCGCATGGCAGCAGCCTGATTTTAATCAAGGAATTTTCTTAAACTCCAGGCTGCTGGCTGCTATAAACATCCATGCATCCATGCCATCAAATCTACATATCTGCATCCTAACAACGGAGCTAAATGACCACCAGAGTCAACACACGGTGAGCCAGTGGAGGGCTGGATGAACTGAGCAACTAGTTGGATTATTTCCCTATTTTTTTTTCCTCTGTAGTGCTTTTAATATCCAGACCTGCAATCAACAAGGCCCTGATGCTGTTGCTTCTGCTATAGTGCCAGCTGGTCTAGTTCAGAGCCAGGAGCTGTGCGGAGTAGGTTGGAATGGTGAAAAGGACTTTTCAATATCAATATCAACAAGGCTCACAGTGTAGAGAGCAGCACTGCCAGAGAGAGAGTTTCCCAGGTTCTCAGAAAGGGGAGGTAGTCATTTATAAACCATGGGGACTAGTATATGCAGGATGAGTAAGGGCAAGGTACTTTCTGAGGAAGTGTCCAAATTACAGCATTAATACATCTGGCATAACATTCCCCAGCTGCAGGTACAGTCAGATCAGTGACCTGCCAGAGAGGCCCATCGATGTCAAGGTATCTTGGATTTTATCTTGGCACCCATTAGCACAGTATCTGGGCATCTTCTCCATGTAATTCCTGCACAACTTGTACTTGCCCAATCACTGCCCCTCAGAACATGAGCACCAGTCTGTATTGCAAGCAAATATTAGTATTTTTAAATCACACAAGCACACACAAAGATTTCCCATTTGGGGATGAAGCCAAGAGTTGGGGAGCAGTCAGATATTTTAGTGAATAAGTTGGGGAGGTAGAAGTGTGCAGTGGTTTTCAAACCATAGGTCTGGACCCAATACTGGGTCACATACCCTGAGGTACTGGGCCGCAGCACCGTCTGCTGTTGCTGCCAAAAGAATGGAATGCATTGCTGAAAGATGTAATTGTTGGGTCGCAGGCAAAAATTATTTTTTTTCAACTGGGTCTTGAGGAAAAAAGTTTGAAAACCCCAGGAATTAGGCACCTGAGAACTGGAATTCATTTGTAGACCTGCTATTATGTGACTTACCTTTTCTGTGTTACTATTTTCTCTCTCATCTTTTGTCCATCTTGTCATTAAGACAGTCAACATCTCAGGGAGGGACTGCCTCCTGCTGTACACGTGGAGCACCTAGCACAATGGGCCATTGATCTCCGTTGGGATCTCATGGCACCGTTGTAATCCGTGTAATGACTAGAACTAATAATCTGTTTGTACAGCGCCTTGCACAATGCAGGCATGGTCCCAGATAGAGCTTCGGGAAACTGTTGCTATAAAAATATTGAATGATAATAAGTACAGAACCATGCACAATAATGCTAGGTATCCTTCCACTGCCAAAGAATTTAAAAGAAAAAGTGCTATCTTCTCTTCAAAAGTTTATCTGGATATTGCAAGGGGAAACGTTCCTGCCAATTTCTCTTGTTCTGAAGGCAGGAGCTATGTACATATAGGGCCAGATCCTCAAGTGGTGTAAATCAGTATTGCTCCCTCCATTGGACCTGATTATTCCTGGTCAGGAAGCGGCCTGTATTCCTTACTGTACTGAGCTGGAGGTGGGGAAAGGCTTTGCAAGAGACTCATCCTCCTCCCTGTGCTGGTGTATGAAAGCACTCATGTGCAGAAGAGCAACTGCGAGCTGTGATCGCTCACTTGACTGGCCCCACGTTTCCTTTCATGTGCAGCGAAGTGGAATATGCTGCTCATATATAACCACAAGAAATGGACTGAAAGAAAATGTTTTAGAGTCACAGCTTGGCAGGGTGCCCCCGTCGGCAAGTGCTGGCAGGGCTTGCTGCAGATGGGGCTGCTTGATACTCCACAGCAGAGCTTCAGAATGGCAGACTTTGCTCCATGATTCATTATTCTGAACCTCTGAATAATTCAGAGTGCTGGATTAATGGCATATGCCATGGAAATATGCATCATATGGAGCTTTACTTCCCTCAGGAGTAACTTTTCCAAGGCACCATCACATCTGGTAACGCACTGAACCCCAGGAATGCTGTGCACTAGCAGTCATGTTTTCCCTCTGACAATCAGTAAAGACTAAACTTATACATGTCACGCTGGTGTGAAACCAGAAAGCAGGTTGTTCTCCAACACAGTCAACATCTCCACTTCAGTATCAGCTTAGCCAGACCTACAACAGAGCACGGGTGGTGGATTGCACGGAGCAGAGACAGCTCAGGCACCTGGGAACATAGGTGTCAGGGGAAGAATGTAGGGCTAAAGAGCTGTCTGTTCTCTCTGTTAAGTTTTTATATAAAGGGACACACTCAGCTAGCAAAAGCAGAGGCCATCCCAGCCTAGAGCTGTTAGCAAAATATGATATATCATGAGCTGAACAGCAGGTCTACTTGAACCAGTTTAGCCCAATGCAGTAACATGCAACCGGGAGTAAACTTTCTTCTTGGTCCTCTGTCTCCAGAAAGGGAGTGACCAAGAGCTCATGGCTCTGCACACTGCTATATGTGCCTGCCAGTCTCACCCCCTTACACATCCTTCTTGGCCTTTAACTGATGCCAGCTGACTGGCTGATTATAGTTCATTGGCCTCCTACCCAAGTAAGCCATTTGAACACCCATCACCCAATTCAATCCACTCCAGGTGGGTAAGAGTTAGTTCCTCAGCTGTCCCTGGCTCAAGCTAAGGAGCCTGGACTCTGGGTTGCCTCCCCTTCCTCCCCATGTGCCCCAAGCGGCTTCATAATTCAGGCTCCTGCCCAAATGTCTACACTGCAATTAAACAGCTTTTAGCCCAAGCCCTGCAAGCCTGAGTCAGTTGGCACAGACCAGTTATGGATTTTTAATTGCAGTGTAGACATATCCTTAATGACCAGAGCGCAGGTCAGCTCTAGGCTCCTAGAACTCTGTCACAGAGCTGAACCCCCTCCATTTTTTATAATGATGTCCAGAAGACTTGGAACAGTGGATCAATGGCTCTTGCATTTGTAACTAAATCTCTGCATCCATCACTATTCTTTCTGTTTGAATTCCTGTAGAGACAAGATCAGGTCCCCCTTGTGCTCAGGCCTGCACATGCACCTAGTAAGAGACAACCTCTCCTTTAAAGAGCTGGGCCAAACAAGACAAAGGAGGGCTTAGTACAGTTATTAACGATGGAAAACTGAGGCACAACTAATTTAGTATCCCAAGGTCACAGTAGAGCAGATATGAAGCTGATTTTTTGGAAATCTAATGCTAGCACCTAGCACACCTGTCTTAGCCATCCTTCATCCTGCAGTCCTTTTTTACTGTCCCATGAAAGCTAAGACTGCAGGTCTTTCTGCTTCACTTTTAGTTCAATTAAGTCAATAGATGTTTACTCCCATTCATTGGGGTCCCATCTCTTAAACTTAAATGTACACAGGAGCTCCAGGCATATGTATAGCTTAACTGGAGTTAGGAAGTTTGCTGAATAAACAGGGCAAATACAGCCATCTCCTTTATACAACACGTTCTGTTGGAATTTTGAAGCCTCGGTTCTTGTCTATATTGGCCTAATTAGGGAATAATGGGACATTTGTCTTGCACTACTGAGCTGCTAGAGGCTGGAATTGTAAGATCAGGTCAAATTTCATTATGGTTCATTATATTTAACTATTTCTTACCCATCATGTGCTGAAATGAACAACTGTATGTCAGTATAATATACTGTTACATTTCTCTCTCTGCCTGCAGGCCACAGGAGACAGAAGAGGCATCCTACCTTATCGCTGATGTCACTGTGAGAGGCAATCCTCTTTCTTGGGCCTCAATGAGAGTCATAAAGAGGTTCCCAGTAATGAAAGTGAGAATGAAAATACCCCATTATTCATGTCACCGAGGACACATGAATTGTTAAAAGTATAACTTATAGCTTTAAAAAACATGGTTGGGAGGAAAAAAGATCAAACCCCTCAGATTAATGTTATTTTCTATTGTTAGTGAAGAGTATTATAGTATAACAAAGCAGAAAGGTGTTATGAAATCAATTTTAGAGGTAGGAAAACAGACAAAATATTAGTGAGCAAGGGTGAACTTGTGATTACACTCAGCTGGGATTCGGAAGATATGAATTCCATTCCTGGGTGAGCTTGCACAAGTCACTTTGGGCAAGATATTTAAAGATATTTAGGTCACTGAAAACAATGGGAGCTACCTTTTAAAACCAGCTCTCTGTGCTTCAGTTTACCATCCGTAAATCAGGAATAATAGTACTCCTTTTCTTGCATCCTGTCTCTGTCTTGTCTATTTGTCCTACAAGCTCTTCAGAGTAAGGACTGTCTCTGTCTGTTCATATACAGCTCCTTGCACAATGCAGCCTGATCTCATTTTGTGCCCTCATCATTATAAAAATGATGCACCACATGCTGGGCACTATTGAGTTTAATTGGGGCTTCAGTTGCTGACTACTTCTGAAAACTAACCAACATGACTCCTTGCAAGCGAGTGAACAAGCGCCAGAGCCGGGAACAAATCTCAGGGTTTCTTACTCTCCAAAAAATTAAAGGTAGAGAGATGGAATCATATCTAAGAAAGATGGCTCCAAAGTTAATAGGAACTAGACCTTGGCTTAGCCTTTCTTTACTTGGCGGGGGCAGAGCATTGAGTTCTATGTGGCAATGCAGGCCACTCACTGTTCACTGAAGTATCATTCCAAGCATCCTTGACTATATAGTTGCAAGTCAGCCTTTTGCAAAGCACACTGAAACACAGTAAAGGAGCTTGGGAAACCATCTTCTCTGGGCTGTAGGTGCCTCTCTTTGTTTGCCCTTCAAGTTCTATGCTGCCACTGTGTCAGGAAACTATCAATTCCTCTGCATGTTTCTCTTATTTAAAGTTTCTAGTCAGCATAGAAACAGAAGACATATCGAGTCTGATGAACTTTGCTTAGTAACTTTCTGCCCAGTTCCCAGAATGAGGATAGAAAGTAAATGTCAATGTTGTGCAGAGTGTCACCACCAGTTTGGAGAGGTGAGCATTGTGCTAGAATGAATTTCAGCTTGAATGAATAAGGACTTCAGGGACTAAGCGCTTAACAAACGGAGACAAAAATGACACCTGATAGGTAGCCGCAATCCTTTAGATAACGTGGTCACGCTATCAGCGACTCCATCAAACCAGCAGCATCAATGAAGCTGGCATCTTCCCCTGTCCCAATCTATAATAATTGAACAGAATGTGATAACAGATCCAAAAGTAGGATAGAGGGAGTGATCTCGCCAAAGGAAATCAACATGCACAGTGTAATCAACACTCGTTAAGCCAATTTAGTCAAGTGATGACCTCAGTAGCTTTTATTTAATCATAAACTTAAATGTCAAATCAATATGCAAATTTGGCTTAGGCCTTTTCCAATTATATTGCATTAAAAACTTTCAAGTAAAGAAATGCAACCGCAGTTAACTGTGTCCAATAAACATAAGTACAAATTTCTCTTACTAGTCAGCTAAAAGTCAGATACCCACTCAAAAACATAACTTCGTGGAGTTATTATATGTACTTATCCTATCTTCTGCATAATAGATGTCCAACATATGAAGACCTAGTTAGCTTCAGTCACGGTCTTATTTACATGGAGGTTTGCAAACATTCTGTATATACAAGCTGCTCTCATAGGATTCTTCATAATTTTTAAAATGCCATATTCTAGCTACCGTTTCCAATTATATTTGCTTTCCATGCTGTTGTTTCCCCTCTGCCATTTGCTATTGTAGGGGCAACTGTGAACCTTGCCCAAATGGTTTATAGAGCTGAAAAGTTCTTGTAAATCAGATTTTTCTCTAAGAACATTGTTTGCAGATGCAATGGGGTATTTTATCTAAATCGTGTAAGGCCCCCAGTGGCAGGCATGTGCTCCTAAACTCTGCAAGAGTTCTGTTATCCAAACCATAGACTGCACCCTGGGAGCAAAGGTTCCTCACCGCAAACTGGTTCTGGTCAGTTTCCTGCAGGCATGCAGGTGTCAGCAGAGATCACAGAGAACTGCCATGTTTGGTCTTGAGTCCTATTTTTTATGGTGATCATAAAGATGAGCAGTGACAGGTAAAATATTGTAAATGTCTTGATAATACCACAGCTACAAACTGGAAAAGGCACTGCTCAGCTAGCAGATGCAGCAACTGACTGATCCCTGACACTCAAATGTCAAAAATGACCCTGTCAAGGCTTTTTCCCCACTCTGGCACTCTGAGTGCAGGAGGTGGGGGCCTGCAACAGGCCTTAAAAGCCACTGGCCTTAAAGCCTGCTCTTAAAAGTCTCCAAGGCCTCCAATTCCTGGCCTTGGAGTGGTATCACTGCCACCACCTAAATGCAAAAAAAACTCTTGAGACCCAGGAAGGCGCACTTGGGAATTCCTCCCTGTGAAGTACTTGCAATCCTGTTTATTCCTCTCTCAGAAAAGTGACTGGACCCCAGCTGCAATATGAGCTGGAACTGGAACAGGTTTCCCTCTAGTAGCTGCCTGTGCTGTCTAAGGCACGGGCACACAAACCTCTTGCCCCTCCAGGACACAGAACCAGAACTTACTTAAAAGGTAAACTCTTTAATCAAAAAGAACAGATAATAAACACAGAGAGTTGCTTCTCTGGGAATTAACTTAGGTAGTTACAGGGTAGTGGGGGGAGAGGGGGGTTACATGGGCTCAGCACAGAGAAATCCAAAAAACAAGTCAAAAACAAAGAAAATACCCCGACCGCATCTAAATAAACATTCCCTGTTCTACTCACACCTGGTCAGTACCAAACTTAACTTATCTCTGGTAAGGTTGTTGCCAGGTTCTTCCTCAGGCCCCTCTGGCCTCCTCCTGATCCTTCCAGGAGCTCTGCTGCATCCAAACAGGCCCAGGCCAGGCTGCTGTTACCATTCAAAAACCTGCACTTCGTTCCTATTGGCTGTCCTGGGACTCACTGACCAGAGTGTTAACCCCTTCCTCCCCAAGGGTTACTACAGACCCTTTAAGTGAATTTGATCCTCGATGTTAAGAGACTGGCTCAGGGTAAGATTTGACCTTGACTAATTCCCAAGGGATGGAGGTTTGTGGATGAGTCCTGCCCAGCTACATAAATCAACATTACTAATAATCCAACATCTCTCATTAATGCCGCTTGCTAAGGCAAAAGGAAGTTGACCCTGCAACACCCTGGGAGAGCAAAAAGAGAACAAAAACCTAAGGAGAAGAGATTGATTTTTCCTTAGAAGAGAATTTGTAATAGAGAAGAGAGAATGGAAAAAAAATGAGATGCAACAAGGAGCTTTCATAGATACTTGGTGAAGTATGAAGATGCCTATTGTTGTTGTTAGTTCTTTAAGCTGCTATGCAAATAAGTACCTGGGTCCTGTCCATTTGGGCTAGTGATGATGATCACCATACAGCCATATGTTTTTGAGATATTTACAATGCAGTTAGAAAGGTTGGGGTGTGGTCTCTGGGGCCCTGTGCCATGGGTAGAGGTGACTGCCCTACTATCCTGCAGGAATACACCCAGTCTTGCCCTCGGCACAGTGGACCAGCAACAGTTGTGCCAAGGTGCTCTAAGCAGCTGCAGCAGAAAGAATTGCATTTCCCTGACTGAAGAATGTAAAGTAAACAAGGAGTCGTGTGGCACTTAAAGACTAACAAATTTATTTATTACATGAGCTTTCATGGGAGAAAATCCCACTTCATCTGATGATGCAGGATTTTCTCTCGCAAAAGATCATGCAATAAATAAATTTGTTAGTCTTTAAGTGCCACAGGACTCCTTGTTTGTTCTGCAGAATCTAAGTGGGATTTGTGGGGTGATAAATTACTTTTACACGTCACTGCTGGCATAAATAATTGCCATTCTGGTTTGGGAGCCTTTATATTAACTTTGCACTGGTCTAAATGATTGCACAAGGTACAGGACAACAGAGAATCCTGGCCATTGTTGTATAAAGATCATGTGTAGTTTCCAATTTCATTAAGATTTTACCAAATGCACTACAT
>ML681963.1:56439234-56455444 GCA_007922195.1 Podocnemis expansa | reverse complement strand
TACATACCAATTAGTTCTGTCCTTGCCCCCTGTCCTTCATTGTAGACAGCTCTACATCATTCTACCCTAGCACTTTGATGTTATCAATGAACGCAGGGTCATGATTACAGTTGATCTGAAAAATTCCATCTAAGCTGTTTTTGTCAAATTCACCAAATCCTCAATGGCAAATCTTTTTCATTGAGGGAGTTTGATTTTAATGTAGTTCGGATGGAAACCAGGCAAGATTCCATCAGAAATTTGCCTTGTTTCTTGCTACGTCGCCCACCCGGCTTCATGTCAGCCTGGGCTTCCAGGCCTTTTCCAGGTGAAAAGAAACATCATGACCAAATCCTTGCAATTTCCCACTCTCAGAACTCTCCAACTTCATGAAGAGGAAGTTGCAACCCATTCTCATTAGTGTTACACATGTAAAATTGCAGTTGATTTTATTTGTGGTGGAATTATTTGAATGAACTAAACAAGTAAAATAAAGTGAGGTGGCAGATAATCAGGCCAACAGGTGAGAAGTGTTCTGCTGTGCACTAGAACTGCTTACAGTTAATCCATCTGGCTCTATTCGATATTTACCTTATATAGCGAGTAAATCTGCTTTAATGTATTTTACCTGTTCCTAACTCACAGAACTGAAAATCTCATTTCATGGGCTCCAGGTTCACCAAATCACAGTTCCACAGGTGAGAGTCTTTCAGAGAGATACACACTAACAACAATATATTAGCTTGTAATAACAGGATTTTTCTGCTGTTCTCTAACACTCAGTGATGTGCAACACAGAACCTGGTTCTGCCTGATGTGAGCATGGAGTGGTCCATTTGTCATACACACCCTGTATGGAAGAAGAAGGCCATTGAGCTTTGGTTTATTAATGGAATAATGCTTTCCATTTGTGCATTTATGTGTCTTAAGGTGAAAGTGTTTTCCACAACTCCAACTGCATATTTGTGATCAAGCCAAGATTCCTGAAGGATGCAGCTCTTTAAAAGCCACTCAAGGCCAAATAAAAGTGTGCAACATTAGAGAATGCCTGCTCCATTTATAAAGTATACAAGGAAAAGAACCTTGGTTGTGTTGTTTTTTGGAAAATCCTTTGGAGGAAAGATCCTGAAAATTTTATTTGATCAGTGGTTCGACTCAGGCTACTGTTTTAGGCCCTCTCCAGCTCCAGTCCAAGACAAAGGGCCCACTGGCACGAGCAGCCAAACATATATTGGTCAGTTACCCCACAAGCAGAGGAAGATGAATCCTGCACTCCAGGTTTAGAGCCGACAGGCTACTTGGACCAGGGGACTCTGTGCTCTCTTGCATGTCCCCCCTCAGATCCATGCCCATCATGGCTCCACCCCTGCCTGATCCCAACCTGTTTTAGGGCAGGGAACTTGGACAAAGTTTTTCCAACATGTTCTGTGCAGCTGCAGAGGGAAGCATTATGTTTGCTTCTTAGTGCAGAATGTAAATGTATTTTGTGGTGGGTGTTGTACCTTTTACATGCCCTCTGTACCAGGGTAAATTTCACATTCTGGGAATGGAGGGACCTGATTTTCAGAAGTGCTGATCCCCCACAAAAACACTCTACTGGAAATCAGCAAGTGCTGCAGGTTACTCAGAGTCTCTCAAAATCACAAACCTCTGTTCTTTATCAGCATCTAATTGAGGTGGCATAGAAAGTTCATAAAGAAGTTAACCAAGGCCCTGAAATCTATACTCTAATGCATGGGTGGAATTCTGAGGAACTTTCCCACCGTCTCCTTGTGTGTGTGTGCGTGTGTGTTTTTATTCACAGTCAAGTCACCAAAAAAAGCATCAAATTTATCAAACAGATTTCATCATGTGGAAAGGAAAGTGATGAAGCCTAAATTGCAATTGACTGAATTTTGAATTAAGCAATCAACTGATTAATTACTTGACTTTTGTCTAATAAAGCAAGATGTAAATGATGCTGGAAAAAGTTACATTCCACTAGTGTAGTGTTAGCATTACTCTGAACACTCCAATGGCCTGCCAGATGCAACAGAGATGTACAAGACTGTTACAAAATGGCCCAGCTACCCTAGTCTGTCTTTCTTTTTTCATAATGAACAGCATGTTGCAAAACAGTGCAGGAAAGATTTTAAAAAATGTATAAAACAAGTATTCTGTTTCCTATGCAATAAGATATGTTGTCCATTCTCGCTTGCTCTATCAATATTAAAGTAGATGCAACGCATTGTAGCCTTCAGATTGATTTTGCACTGATTAATGTGAGATTGTCAGATTGGTTAGCATTCACAAATATATTAATCAGTGCTAAGGTCACCATAAACTCATCTACAATAGTTTTTAACATCTCTTTCTCTGTTGTGTGCTACCATTGATAAATGGCCAGTGGAAGACAGAATCTATTCTGCAGTGCATCAAGGCCACAAACAGGAGGATTGTCAGAAGAAACTTTAAAAGCTGCTCCATGTGCTGTTTTTCTGAAACCCTTTCCATGGTGTTCTCTCTCCAACTTGATATTAATCAATGGTGAAATCCTTCAGCAGAGCTGAGCTTGCATTTCAAAAGAAACTTCTCTAGACCCTGAAGATGTGAATTGCCTAAAACACAACTCATGCACCATATATGGATGGGAAAGCTCTTCCTGTCCATCCTGCTGACAGGATGATCAGTGCCAGATTTCCCATTAGGCACTGTAGGCACAGTGCCTAGGGCCTATGAAATTTTTAGGGCCTACGAAGGAGGGAAAAAATTAAAAAATAAGGAAAAATAAGGAAAATCATGTGGTTTAGCATTAGAATAGTTTAAAGTGCATCATGTCAATCAACATAATTCAATTGGCGTTTATCCCTCTTTTTGCACATTTCGGAGTGAAAGTGCCTAGGGCCTACTAACACCAAAATCTGGCCCTGAGGATGACCCCTCACTGTAGTGCAGAGGCAATCTAGCCACTCCCAGCCCAAGACATCGGTTTGGTCAGGGCAGCAGCAGTCAGCAGAAATGAGGGGTGTCAAAGGCACTCAATGTGGGGGGCCACACTGGAAGGCAGGACACCTGTTGCGGGCCATGCGGTCGCATGGGTTCCCCAACCCTTTCCCCCTCCATGTTCAGAGCAAGAAAGCTTGCGAACAGGGGGGCTGCAAACGGGAGTCTGAGAGGGAAGGGGTAGGTGAAGCCCTGTGAAGGAGGCAAAGGCAATCCCCATGCTGAAGAAGCAAGAGGAAGAGCAAATCTTGGGGTGAGGGAATTGCTAAGTGTGTTTTCGTGTCTTTCCTACAGGTGATTTCTGTTGTTAGTTACTGTGTGACTTGGGACTGTGATTGCTTGTTTGTCTGGGGCCTGTTTGTGCAACTGTTCTCTGCTCATCTTTGATCAGCCTCAATCAGCCTTGTGATCACACCCTTCCCCTGAGTGCTTACGATGGGCAACGGCTGACCTAGGCAGAGAAGGCCTTAGAAGCCAGAGGCTGAGTGACCGGGGAGGGCTTGCGAGCAGGGGAGTTTGGGAAGGAGCTGGCGAACCCACGATAGTGAAGAGGGGCCACACTGCTTGTGCTAGCACCCCTTGTCTCTTTCTCCTGTGCCTGTAGCCAGACAGACATTCTGACCATGACTGTTTCAACCCAGATCCTGGGGTGGACTTGCAGGGATTATGGCCTGAATTTCCCACTTGCAAACAATCAGGCTGGAGAGAAGAATCAATGTGACAGGTGCCTGCAGGTGGGAGAGTTGCAGGAGAAGGTGTCTAGGATCAGGAGTATCCATGCCCTGGAGAAGTTCCTCGATAGCATCCACGAGGAGACATGCAAGGATGAGGATATCATCCAGGTGCCGAAGACTGCTGCTACACCGTTGGAGACGGATGGGATGCCTCCAGCACACGGTGGACACTGGCAGCTGGTTACGTCTGGCAGCAGACAGTGCTCCAGCCCTGATCCCATCGCACCCTTTGTTGTGGTGAAGAACTGTTACACAGCACTAGAGCTGAAGGATTAGGTGGAAGAGGAGAAGCCATGTACCCCCGAGGCTGGGAGGATCACAACCATCACATCCAGGACAAAACATCAGGTTATGACGCTTGGGAACTCTCTTCTGAGGGGGACAGAGGCATCCATCTGTCATGCTGACAAGACTTCTTCGGAGGTAGCCGGGGGCCTCTATCCAAGATGTTACGAAGGGATTGTCAAGAATCATCCACCTCTCAAACTACTACCCCATGCTACTCATCCGTGTGGGAACTAATGATACTGTGAGAGGTGACCCTCGGCAGATCAAAAGTGACTACAGGGTTCTGGGAGCAGTGGTGAAGGAGTTCAGTGCAGAGGTGGCGTTCTCCTCAATTCTTCCGGTCAAGGGTAGGGGCCTGAGCTGAGACAGATGCATCCTGGAGGTGAATGCCTGGCTGTGAAGACGGTGTTGTTAAGAGGACTTTGGATTCCTAGACTGTGGGGTGCTATTCCAGGAAGAAGGACTGCTAGGCAAAGATGGACTTCACCTATCAAGGAAGGGGAAGAGCATATTTGGATGCAGACCGTCTAACCTAGTGAGGAGGGCTTTAAACTAGGCTTGAAGGGTCAAGGGGACCACAGCCCACAGGTAAGTCACACTGAGGGAAATCTGGGGAAGAGGATGGAACTTGGGGAGTGCTGGGACTGTAACACCGGGATAAAAGAGAGGGTAGTTGGAACTTGGGGTGAGAATCAAATAATTGTCTTACATTTCCTAATGAAGCCCTAATACCTGAGGTGAGTGGGGAAGATGACGCTGGGAGAAAATGCAAGGAGGTAGATGCAACAGAACTAAAAATCAACAGGGGAAAGTAGGGCAATTGGCCTGGTATTTTAGGTGGCTGTACACAAATATGAGGAGCCTGGGAAACAAGCAGGAAGAATTGGTAGTTCTGCCACAGACAAGGAACTACGATATAATTGGAATAACAGAGACATGGTGGGATAGCTCGCATGACTGGAGCCAGGGGTGTTGCTGGTGCCTGGCACACAAGGCTCGTATCCCGAGTTCCTAGCGCGTCCCCTGTTTCCCTGGCCCATCTCTGGCTGGAGGTCCAGGACCGGGCCACCCACTGGGGACAGCTGCTGCTCCCAGCCCTGTTCCTGGCTGGGAATTCAGGCCAGGCTGCCTGTGGCGGTGTCTGCCTCTCCCAGCCCCGTCCCCAGCCGGGGATCCTGAATCAGGCTGGTGGTGGCAAGTGCCCAAGGCAGGATTGGGCCTACGTGCAAAATCAGGGCCAGGGGGGGAGGCGTGGACTGGGCCCATGCCCCAGGTCTTTCCCCGGGGCAGTGACACTCCTGACTGGAGGTCTGCCATGGATGGGTATAAATTGTTCAGGAAGGACAGGCAGGGAAGAAGAGGGGAAGGAGTAGTGCTAAATGTAAAAGAGCTCTATGACTGCTCAGAGCTCCGCTATGAAAGTGGAAAGAAGCCGATTGAAAATCTGTGGATTAAGTTTAGAAGAGAGGCAATAAGGGGGATGTCATGGTGGGTGTCTGCTATGGACTGCCAGACCAGAAGGAGGAGGTGGATGAGGCATTCCATGGACAACTAGCAGAAGTTTCGAGATCACAGGCCCAGGTTTTCATGGGGGATTTCAATTATCCTGACATCTGCTGAGAAGGCAACACAGCAGTGCACAGGCAATCCAAAAACTTTCTGGAGAGTGCTGAGGACAACTTCCTGGTACAAATGCTGGAGGAACAAACTAGGGACCTTGCACTTCTCAACCTGCTGCTCACAAACAGAGAAGATTTGATCTGGGAAGTAGAAGAGAATGGCAACCTAGGGAACAGTGACCATGAGATGGTAGGCTATGTCCACACACAAGCTCTTGTTTCGAAACAAGCTGTTTCAAAACAAGCCATTTCAAAACAACGCCTTATTTCGAAACATCTTATTTTGAAATAACAAAAAGCTATTTCGAAATAAGAAAAAAAGTGGGAATTGACATAGCATGTCCACACAATGGACATGCTATTTCAAGATAGGGGAGGGGAAGGGCAGGGAGGCTTGTGTGGGCCGAGGCCGCCCTGCCCCCAGGATTTCCCAGCGCCCCCCTGCTGCTCCTGCTGGGGCGGGGGGGGCGGGGAACCCCAGGGGTGGGGTGGACCCAGCCCGCCCCCAGCAGGAGCGGGGCTGGGGTGCCAGGGAACCCTGGGGGTGGGGCGCCCCGGGCTTGGGGGCAGCCCCAGTGGCAGGGTGAGTCGCCCCTGGAGCAGCCACCCCGCAGGGGGTGCAGTCCCCCTGACCGGGCTGCAGGGCCGGCAGCTCCCCCGCAACCTAGGTGGGGGGCAGAGCCCTGGGGGTGCCCCAGCCGGCTTCCCCCTGCTTCCCCTTGCCAGAAGTAGGGGGGGTGAAGGGGGCTGAGGCACCCGTTCCCCCCGCTCCCAGCAAGGGGAAGCAGGGGGAGGCCGACTGGGGCACCCTCTGACCCCCTGCACTCCACTCAGCACCCTGGCCAAGGTGCTGATCCCTGGCCAGGGTGCTGGGGGGGGGTGGGAAATTCCCCCCAGGGTTGTTATTTCAAAACAATCCTTGTTTCGAAATAACATGCCCAAACGGCATTATTTCGAAACAACTGGTTTCAAAATAACCCTCCTTTCGAAAGCAAAGTGGTTGAAGCTCTTTCGAAAGAAGGGCTCTTGTTTAGGGACTTTTATTTCGAAACAACCAGTGTTGTTTCAAAATAAAAGCTCTGTGTGGACATACCTGTAGAGTTCAGGATTCTGATCAATGGGAAAAAGCAAAGAAGTAAAACACAGAACCTGGACTTCAGAAAAGCAGATTTTGGCTCCCTTAGGGAGCTGATGGAAAGGACCCCTGTGGAGGCTGCTCTGAAGGGGAGAAACGTCCAAGAGAGCTGGCTGTATTTTAAAGAAACCCTGCTAAGGGCACAGGAAGATACCATTCTGATGAGTAGAAAGAACAGCAAATTTGGAAGGCGCCCAGTGTGGCTTAACAGAGAACTCTGCAGTGAGCTGAAACATAAAAAGGAAGTGGAAGCTTGGACAGATGATTAGGGAGACATATAAAAATATTGCTCTGGACTGCAAGGATAAAAATCAGAAAGGCCAAAGGGCAATTGGAGTTGCAGCCAGCAAGGGATGTGAAGGATAACAGGAAGGGGTTCTACAAGTATGTCAATAATAAGAAGAGGATCAGGGATGATGTAGGTCGCTCACTGAGTGGGGCAGGTATCCTTGTGATGGAGGATGAGGAAAAGACTGAAGTGCTCAATGCGTTTTTTACTTCAGTCTTAACAGGGAGGGCCAGCTCCCAGGCAACTACACTGGGTACAGCAGATTGGAGAGAAAAAGAGAGGTCCTTGGTGATGGAAGGTCAGGTTAGGGGTTACTTAAAGAAGTTGGATGTGAACAAGTCTATGGGGCTGGATGAACTGCATCCAAGGGTGCTGAGGGAGTTGGCCGATAAGATTGCAGAACTGCTGGTCACTATCTTTGAAAACTTGTGGCAAATGGGGGAGGTGCTGGAGGACTGGAAAAAAGCAAATATAGTATCTATGTTCAAGAAAGTGAAAAAGGAGGATCTTGGGAATTGCAGACCTGTCAGCCTCACCTCAATCCCTCAAAAAATCATGGAGCAGGTTCTCAAAGAATCCATCCTGAAACACTTGGAGGAAAATAGAGTGATCAGGAACAGTCAGCATGAATTCACCAAGGGTAAATCGTGCCCCACCAACTTCATTGATTTCTATGATGAGATGACTGGATTTGTGGATGCAGGAAGAGCTGTTGACATGACATACCTTGACTTTAGCAAGGCTTTTGATATGGTTTCCCACAGCATTCTCATCAGCAAGTGAAGGAAGTATGGGCTGAATGAGTGGACCATAAGGTGGATAGAAAACTGGCTAGATCAACTGTTTCAGTGAGTAGGAATCAATGGCTCAATGTCTATTTGGCAGCCAGTAACTAGTGGAGTGTGCCAGGGGTCAGTCCCGGAGCCAGTTCTGTTCAACATTTTCATTAATGATCTGGATGATGGGATAGATTGGACACTCGTAAGTTTGTGGATGACACCAAGCTGGGGGGAATGATTGACATGCTGGAGGGCAGGGACAGGATTCAGGGAGACCTAGACAATTGGGAGCAGTAGGCCAAAGGAAATCTCATGGGGTTCAACAAGGACAATTGCAAAGTCCTGCACTTGGGATGGAAAAACCCTATGCACTGCTACAGGCTGGGGAACAATCAGCTAAGCAGCAGCACTGTAGAAAAGAACCTGGGAGTTATGGTGTATGGGAAGCTGGATATGAGTTAACAGCATGCTCTTGTTGCCAAAAAGGCCAATGGCATACTGGACTGCATCAGTAGAAGTGTTGCCAGCAGATCAAGGAATGTGATTATTCCCTCGATTCGGCACTGATGAGACCGCATCTGGAGTACTGTGTCCAGTTTTGTGCATCCCGCTACAAAAAGGATGTGGACAAATTAGAAAGAGTTCAGTGGAGGGCAACAAAAATGATCACGGGGCTGGAGCACAAGACTTAGGAAGAGAGACTGAAGGAACTAGGCTCATTTAGCCTGCAGAAGAGAAGACTGAGGGGGGAATTGATAGCAACCTTCAACTACTTGAAGGGATGCTCCGAGGTGGAAGGAGCTCGGCTGTTGTCAGTAGTAACAGAGGACAAAACAAAGAGCAATGGTTTCAAGTTACAGCTGGGGAGATTGAGATTGGATATTAGGAAAATCTTTCTTACTAAGAGGGTGGTGAAGCATTGCAATGGGTTACCTAGGGAGATTGTGGAATCTCCATCTTTGGAGATATTTAAGGCTTGGTTAGACAAAACCCTGGCTGGGATGATTTAGTGGGAGTGGTCCTGCTTTTCCACAGGGGATTGGAATAGATAACCTCATGAGGTCCCTATGATTCTATGATTTTGCTGTCCATTTTCTGATCAGAACAAACAAAAAATTGATCTTGATCCAACCGGCGAGCTGTGAGTTTGACATCCTAATTATTGCACTAGAAGTCTAGTGACTAGCTTGAGTCTGTGCTGACTTCTGGGAGGTTCTTCCCCACAGTTGATCTTTCCACCCTTTGTATGTCTAGTCCATTTAGACTGGAAGCTCTTTGGGGCAGGGACCATTTCTCTCTAGGGTTTTTATAATACCTAGCAAAATGTGACTTCTGAGGGTAGTTATAATAATAAGCATGAAGGCCCTAGATCCTCAAAGTTATTTACCATAAATTCCTAAATCCCATCAGTTTCCATGGAAGTTAAGGTTCTAAATAGGTCCATGGATCTGAATCTAACTCCCTGTGGTTAAGCACTGGGAGTCAGGGATGTTGTCCTCATGATACTGTCCTTCAGCTGAGTATTTACCCCGAGATTCTTCTTGCACACAACAAGTGTGGGCTTTAAAAATCCCAGATTAATTTCTAAAGTAAAAGGGTGGGTGGGGATTATCTTGGTCATATCAATGTATGCATGTGGCATTTTCCAGTCCTATTTCCATTGCAATGCGTAAATGTTAACATAGTACTCTCTTTGTTATTAATCTGGGCACAAAATACATCCTCTGGGCAATTTAATATTTTCAGAGCAAACGTTACCTTTTAGAACATCCTGATCTCTGAGTGAGGAGTATTTATTTTCAAACTGAATTTAATTGTAACTTTGAAGACAAGAAATAAAAGAATCCAAGTCAGGTTTTCAGGGCATCAGAATTAGCTTTTTCAGGTAAAAGTTCTGAGTATGACAGACTCAATGCTTGGAAAACTGAAATTATAATGATGAGTTTAGTTAAGCTCCCAGTTAATGTTTTACTTATGCAGATAATAATCATTTCTGAATAATGAGTTACATAAGAACAGTGATGATAATAAAATACTACTACTAATTGTTCTTAGGTCTTAGAAGCAGTTTTTCATCCATAGATCTCAAAACACTGTACAAAGGAAGGCAAATGTCATTCTTCCCATGGCATAAATGGGTAAACTAATGCACAGATGACAAAGAGCCAAGCACAGAACCTAAGCCTACTTTTAGTCTGTCTAGTGCCCATTTCCACTCTTGACTTTTTAAAAACAAGCAAACAAACAAACAGTCATTACAGTCATTGGCTGCGGTGTTGAAAGGAGCTAGACACTTAACTCCATTGGCCTTTGATTCTGTGGGATTAAGATGCCAGACTCCTTGGGGTCCTTTGAAGAGGTCAGCCATCAGACATAAACAGAAAATGGACAGTCAGAGTTTCACATTCCAGTCATAATTGATTAACAGTCACAGCAGAGTTTAGGATACATAACAAGAAGTTGCAGTCTCTCCACAGTGAGAAGACAGCCTCTCCTGTCCCTGTTCCTGTCCGTCTGTGCATCTTCCCTCAAGACCTACTGCTTTGAATGATGCCTTGATCACACAGCCAACATGGCATCTCTAAATTTGTATTGCCCCTGTACTGACCCCATCTGGCCAGAAAGCATCCAGTTTTTTACCTAACCAACCAACCACTATAAAGTGGTTACTTTCAGTTGCAAAAAGTCATCACTTCCATGCCATTTGCTGACTCATAGACCTGTGATTCCTTCACAGCTTTACTTCTCCCAAAAGGCATCTAGTGACGGGGGGGGGGGGGGCGCGCAACAGCTCTGGGATGCACTGTGCACAGAGTTCAAGGAATGGCACTTATTTGAGAGTCACCTGGGATGAGAAAAAACCCTGCCATGCGTTAGAGTCCACAGCTGGGGGGAAGTATGCTGAAGCGTCCTTGTAATAATAATAAAAAAGTTCTAATTTTAGCAAATAAAAAATAAATGGCTGTAGGCCTGTATAATCTACACATCAGCACAACAAGATGCTTAGTCAATAAAATAGTTCAACTAAGTGATCTCAGCATGTAATTCCATACGGATTTTTTGCAGGGGAAAACACTATCATTTTCCATTCCTGTTTAATGAATCATGTGAATTATAGTAACATTACAAATGGTTTTCTTTGCAACCTATTAGTTTGTTTCTGTAGGGTTCTAATGGAAGACATGCTTCATTTAAAGCTGAGCTTGCCCCCAAGCCATAAAGAATAAATTGTATTATTATAAACAGTTACCTTTAAAATGATCTTATCAAACAAAAAAGTATGCTTCACTGTTGTTATGGAGGGTTGTTATCGCTTTAGACAACATGTTGCAGGCTCTTAGCTGTTTTATTTGTTTATTTGTTTGTTTATTTATTACTTCCAGTAGAGAAGAGACCAAAGAGTTCAGAAAAATCCAGGCTCCCTTTAGGCAGGAAATGGGCAATCTCTACATAGCACTGTCCTCTCACCAATTGTAAGTGAAGCTCATTTAAATTACTTCACAGATCATCTAGAGTATGAACTGCTTGCATCACAGGCCATTCTCTTACTCCCAGTTATCCCTGTACTGAGCCCAATAGCTTGTGTTTCACTAGTGCAGTGTTTGGCAACCCAAAAGATAAGAACTATTTTATTTTAAATTCCTTCAATAACCAACTGTTTTGAGAACTGGAATTGGTGTAGCCTCCTGGTGGGGGAAGCTGGGCTAGGGCACCTGCCACAGGATCCCCGACAGGTAGGAGGACCCTTGAACCAGGAGTGCACTCTTCACCGGGTCGCTTGGTGGCAGAAGGACTCAGAGCCCAGAGCCACAAGGGAGCAGCTAAAAAGCTGCATGTGGCTGCAGAGCTGCAGGTTGGAGACCCCTGCACTAGTGCATCTTCCTGAAAGGCATCCACTCTTGATCTGACAACATCAAGAGCTGGAATGGCCAAGATGTCCTTTTGTACTTTGTTAAATGGTTAATTGTCTTCACTGCTAAAACTGCCTCATCCAGTTTGAATTTGTCTGGCTTCAGCATCCAACCATTGGTTCATGTCCTGCTTTCTCTACTACTTTAAAGAGCTCCTTAGTGCACCATATTTTCTCCCCATGAAGATACTCAATTCATCTCTCAGTCTTCTTTTACAGAAACTAACAAACTGAGAACTTTAAGTCTCCAGCTGTAAGGCATTTTCCTCCTGCCTTGAAATACTTGTGTGGCTCTTTTCTTTCCCTTTTCCAATTTTGCAATACACTGGGGGCACCAGAACTCTACATGGTATTCTAGGCTCACTTCCCCCAGTACCATAAATGCAGCTTAAATTGCCTCCCTACTACTCACTGCTCCCAGTTTACACATCCAAGAATCACATTGCCCCATTTTGCCCCAGCCTGACTTTGTGAACTCATGCTGAGTCGCTTTCCCATTAGGACCCCTAAATCCTTTTCAGAGTCCCTGCTTTCTAGGACACAGTCCCCCATTCTGTAGAGGTGGCCTGGTTGCTAGATGTGTAACTTTCCTTTTGGCTGTATTAAAAGTTTTGGTTTTAATGATCCCAACTTAATCAAGCAATACAAATCACCCTTAATGACTGCATTATTTACCATTCTGCCAATTTTTGTATCATCCATATTTTCTCTGCAGTGATTTTATATTTACTTCCAGATCACTGATGGAAATGTTAAATTGCATCGGATCAAATACCAGCTTCTGCAGCACCCCACTGGAAACACCTCTCTTCATTGATTATTCTTCCCTGAATATTATTTTTTTAGATCTGTCAGATAACCAGTTCCTCATGCATTTAACACATACATCATTGGTATTGTATATTGCTAATTTTTTACTCAGAAAGTCATGTGTTACTAAATCAAATGCCTTTCAGAAATCTATTTCATCTACATTATTACCTTTATCAACCAAATTTGTAATCTCGTCAAATTGTCCCTTTTGAAGCACCAGATCCATATATAGCATTGCTTGGGGGGATCCTCTGTTTGCCCATGTTGAATACAGTCACAACACAGTAACTGATACCTAGACCCAAAGTGGCAGTCGTGTTAGTCTAGTTCAGTAAAACAAACAAGCAGTCCTGTGGCATTTAAAGATGTGCTGTTACAATGTGACCTGTTCCCATGACTTACACTTCCTTGCATTTATTTCCTCCCATTCTGTAAGTGCCCCCATCTTCAAAGCATCTAATGGAGTGGGATTTTCTCCCAAAAAAGCTCATGCGATAAATGAATTTTTTAGTCTTTAAGTGCCACAGGACTCCTTGTTTGTTTTACTGATGCCTAGACAACTACCAATTTCCAGTCCAGTGACTAATTCCTCTTTATCCACTATAAAAAAGGCCCAAACAGAGTTACCTCAGACTGGACCCAGTATCCTGTAGGAAAATTACCATGTATAACTTTTTAGAAACTCCAGTGATGTTTTTCTACTGGCTGCATGAGAGCTCCAGCATATGTTTCCCAAATTGAAGTCCCCCTTAACACCACAATTTTTCTTTTTACATGTTACCAACAGATGCTTCATCCTGTTCTCTAATTTGATTCAGTGGTATGTAACAGACCCCCACCAGTACCACCTCCTGGGCTTCATTAGTTAGCATATTGATCTATGCCCGTGCATGTTCCTGTGATTCTGAGTTATTAATATCTCTAAAACAAGTGATGGTGTCTTTAATGTAGTCCCCCCCCCCCGATTACCTACTCTATCTTTCCTAAACAAGTTATAACCAGTGATTTTAATATTCCAGTCATGAGCTGTCACATCAGGTTCTTCTCATCAATGAGAATTTCCAATCTTCTTGCATGCTACTAGACTCATAGCACCAGTATAAAATCAACTGAAAAATGTGTTTTCTTCATGTTCTTTGCCATGAACAGAAGACATTTGTCAGGGACGGCCCCAGAAAGGTTCATTAAGGAGTCTTTTTGTGGCTGTTCTTGCTTTAGATGGATCACGTGATGGGTTCTGAATGTCTGGAGCGATCTAGCTCAAAAATTTACCTCAGTTAGACAACTTTAGACTTTTTGATTGGAAGGAAAGACCCAAATATACTTGGTATGAAATAATTGAACTAAAAACATCTAAAATAACATAGAATAATAAAAGCTGTTATATTACTTGCATCGTAGCAGCACCTAGAGAGCTACAAAATCTTCATCTGCTGTACACTGTCAGCCCACTAAAGTTAGTTTAAACACCTGGAGATCTGCCCAAGACATTCCAGTCAGGACAGAGCGCCCACTGTACTAAGTTCTATATGTTCAACTAGAGACCATTCAGGCCAGAAGGAGTTTATGACAGGAATATACACGATAGAGAAGAGTGAAAAATGGAAAAAATTCACCTGGATGAACTTTGGGATTTTTTTTTCTTTTAAATGCAACAATTGAATGTCTGGTTTTGCCAAGAAAAAAAATCTTCAGCCTAAATGGAGGCAATATAGTCCGAGGTCTCCAGCCAGTAGCTGGTGAGAGACACCCAGATCTGAACTGATATGATCTTCTATTTAACAGGGGTTGCCAAGCCAAAAGATAAGAAGAGCCATTTTAAAAAACTAATCAAGTGTTTTGAGAACCGCAGTGGGTGTGGTCTCCTGGCGGGGCATGGGCGGACCCGGGCAGAGGCGGCTTTTGGGTAGGTGAAGCAGGCGGTCACGTAGGGCCCCGAGTACTAAGGGGCCCCATAGCTGCCGCCTGCCTGACCTAGCACTCATGGGGTGGTGCCGCACTACGGGTTTCTAAGGCCAGAGGCTGTGCTGCCTGCCCTTGCTCCAGCAGGAGAGAAGCAGTATTCCTCACCTCTCCCCAGCCAGCCACAGCTCCCCAGGGAGAGGGAGGAGATCAGAGACCAGCACCAAGTCGTGGATTGTGGGGGCATGGCTCCCCAGCTCAGAGGACTTCCTGTCGCTTCACCCCCAGCCACCCCAGGGGTGAACAGAGGCCACCTCGTCCCCAGTCAGAATCGTTCAGACCTGGGATGGCCAAGGGCCAAGCAGCTGGGACTCTTTGGAGCTGGCTGCTTCAGTACTCTGCCCCCGTAAGCCGCAGTCTCTTCCCGCAGCCAACCCAGCTTCCTCTTTGTTGCTGCTGCAGCCCCGGCCAGAAGTTTTAAATCTCTCCCCCTCACCCCCATGTGCCTATGTGTCATCAGAGGGTCAGGGCAGCCTGGCCAGAGAGCAGCTCCATCAGGCACCAGGTAAGGAGCCATGGGGTCAGCAGGGAAGGCTGCCATGGGGGTTCAATGGGTGATCAGGCAGGGAGGGGGTCATTAGTTGCCCCTGCACCCTACTGGGTGCCTTCCTCCATGTGGGCTACTGAATCCAGCCTGCCTTCTCTGCTTGCCAAACAAGCAGCCTCTCCCTTGTTCCAAGGGGGCAGCCGTGTTAGTCTAGTAAAGCAAAAAAAAGCAAGGTGTCTTGTGGTCTTTAAGTGCCACAAGACTCTTTGGATTTTTTTTTTTTCCCTCCCCTGTGTTTCTCTTTTTCACTTTCTTCCCTATGGGATAGTGAGCCCAGCCTGCCTTCTCTGTTTGCTGAACAGCATCCTTTCTGCCCACCCCCTTTTTGTTTCAGTTTTCCCTCCCTGCTGTGTGTTTGTTTTCCTTTTTCACTTTCCCTCCAGGGGTGATTTGAGCCATTGTTTGATTGAACTTTTTGTTAAGGCAAGGAATCCCAGTCAGGCCTTGCAAACTGTCCTTGCCCAAACTGTTACTGAAAGGCTTTCAGATCTTACTCTTACTTAATGCTTTAGGATTTATTATAGCAAATGCCATCAGGACACTGACAGTCATGCAATTCCTTGATTATTCCTCAAGACCGGAATGTTGGCAGTTCCCAAAATAAATTTCCAAAGGGATAGCTGTGTTAGTCTATTCCAGCAAAAAAACCAAGGAGTCATGTGGCACTTTAAGACTAACAGATTTATTTTTCGCATGAGCTTTTGTGGGAGAAAATCCCACTTCGAAGCATCTGACGAAGCGGGATTTTCTCCCATGAAAGCTCATGCGAAAAATAAATTGGTTAGTCTTAAAGGCTGTGTTCACACAGCACTCTTATTTCAAAACAACAGAGGTTGTTTCAAAATAAGAATTCTGCTGTTCACACGACGCACAGTTGTTTTGAAACAAGGGGAAGCCCTTGTTTCGAAACAACTGTGTTGTTTCGAAACAAGTTAAACCCCATTTGGGGGTGAAATAACCTTGTTTTGAAACCCTTGGTTCGAAACAATGTGTGTGAACATGTTGTTTCGGAACAAGGCATTCCAAAACAACATTTCAACGGCTGCCCCCTCAGCACCCTGGCCAGGGAACCCTCAGCACCCTGGCCAGGGTGCTGAGGGGTGTCCCCTGGCCGGCACCTGCAGAGCCGGGCTGCAGGCACCGGCGGGGTTCAGCGCTGCCCAGCACTGCTCC
>ML681963.1:56405806-56438834 GCA_007922195.1 Podocnemis expansa | reverse complement strand
AAGGGCAGGGAGACTTGGGGGGTTAAGGCTGCAGAGGAAACTGGGGCCACAGTGAGGGCGGCACTAAGGGCCTATCGGGGGCCCCACAATGGCTCTTCGCCTAGGGCCCCCAATTGCCTAAGGCTGCCTCTGGACCTGGGCCAGAGGACATGCTGCAGGGTCCCTGGGGTGGGGAAAGCTCCTGGTACCAGGAGCAGGCACCTCTCAAGGTCCCCAGGTGGTGAAGCCAGCTGCCCTCAGGATCCCCTGATGGAAGGGGGAGGGCTCAGTGCCCGGAGTGGCATGGGTCAGCCAAAGACACACATGCAGCTTCGGAGCCACAGGTTGTAGACCCCTGTTCTATTACAACCATACCTGTCAACATCCCACACATTTGGTGGTATGCTTACTCTGCCTCATGCAATGAACTGAGTCCAGGAACTCAATTCTACCGAACCAGGCTTTTCCTCCTATCTGCCATGCTGCCTGCTGCAGTGCAGTGTAGAACATTACTCACTTAGCATAAGGCCATGGAGTCAGTTAAAGAAAATCATATCATGCGTGCCCTGTCTGTCTAGGAGAGCTGTATCTTGTATGCTATGCAATATTCTCCATTTGCATGAGATTTCTACCAAACCCACTGAACACTTAGCTGCATTACATGGTGATTACAACTTGCTGCATGTGGTAGGTAATTATGTGCACGGTGGGTTGAAAAGAAACTCCCTTGTCACCCATGCTCTGAGTTAAAGGCCTGATGTAACCTTACTGTGATATAGTTTGTAGCTAGTAATTAAGTGGCCAGTAGTTACCATATAATTTAGCAGCAATTACTTGCTATGTAAGTGCTGTAATGTAAATTATAACCATATTCATGAGCTCGTTGCTGTCTGAAGGCCACAAGAGTAAGATAATAGATTTGCTGAAGAAAGATGTCTTGTTAATCTTCAAGGGCACAGCAACATCTTTAGTCTTGCATTTGAATATCCCATATTGCCCTAAGTCTGGGACTGGGCTCCTTGCCTCCTCCATATGATCTGAAGAAGAAAATATTAAGATCTGAGCAAGAACCTAAACATTGGGATACTTATTGGTAGTGTTTCACTTGAACACATTTCATTTCACAATTCATAGCTGAGGCCACAATTCCCAAATGCCTCCATTTATTCACCAGAAGATTCCAAAAGCTTGTCATATGCGCTAAGTGATAAATGCAGCTGTTATTAAATCAACAGTTACCTAAATGGATGAACAAGCAAACTGCTACTCTTAAGTAGAAACATCAGGTTTCTCCTATTCACTGTGCTCCTTATAAATATAATAACAGAGAAAAATGTAAGTGAATTGGCACTGTGTGAATTCTTGCTAGTGGCAAGAAGAAAAAAAGGGTCATCAGATTAAGCTGTTGTCACTTTATTGTAATGTTGCGTTTTAAATAGACTCGCTTTTTCAGTACAATAGCATATGCCCTATGAAATCTAACAGTACTAATATGCTGTAAGATACAAGGTCAAAAGCTTCACAATGAGTCATAAGAAGCATTCTATATGCTGTACCCAATATTTGAATAAAATTATTAACAAAAAGAGAGAAAAAGAAAGAGAGGAAAATATACATAAATTGCAACATTACCAACTGTAGCATCTCTGCTTTGATAACAGTGGTAAAGACTTAGGTTCTTTTTTGCTCTGATATAATAAAAGAATGGTTTGGTCCCAATTTGTGGAAAAGTTTATATTTTAAACACACATATGCACATGCCTGCGCACACGCACACACAAAGCTGATATCCTGAGACTTTGAAGATTATTAGTGATGAAGACTGTGGTCAACACTCTGCTCCTTAGACACAATGGAATTGTCTACCTTTAGGGTAGAGTTCATCTGTGCAAGAGCCTGAATCTGGTCCCAGGTACTGGAAAGATCACATACAGAAACAAAGGGGCCATCACAGATCTCCCCACCTTCCACCGTAAGTGCCACATCTATTTCTCTATCTTGTCTTCTCCAGCATAAACACAGGAGAAACCCTACTAAAACAAACCATTCCACTATAGGCACAACTCTTTCCCAAAGAATGTGTAAAAGATACTGAACCACAAGTGACAGATGTTAGTCATAACACTTAATGCCTGACTGGAAGGTGATTGGATACCAGAGCCATAACTACAGCTTCTGGTGTCCGGGGCAGGCAGCTGAAAAGGCGCTTCCCCTCGTGGACCCAATCCAGCCAGGGGCTTGATCCGCCCCGAAGGGGGGGGGGGCAGGTGCCCCCCCTGCTGCAGGGACAGAGCGGCAGGGACCCGGCAGTGGGGAGTGCTTCGCCTGCCACCGGGGAGGAGCGGCAGGGACCCAATGGGGGGCGGGGGTGCTTCCCTTGCCACCCAGGAGAAGGAGCAGGGACCCGGTGGGGGGTGCCTTCCCTGCTGCCAGGGGAGAGCGGCCAGGGCATTGGGGTAGGGCGGGAGACACTCCCCCAGCCCCTGCCTGGCTCCAGGAGGAATGTGCCTTAGGCAGGAAAGGGCTGTTGGCCGCCCCTTAAAATTCCCCACCCGGGTCTTTGCCCTGTTCGCCCCACCCTCGTTATGGCTCTGTGGTGATGAGTTTGTTGTAAGAACCTGACTAGACTAGACTAGAGAGCCTGGCAGGTCAAGTACTGCTTTAGTATGAAACTGCTCAGAAAAAATAATTCTAAGAAATGAGGCAAACTTCACACAACTTAACATGCTTGCAAAGCAAGTGCACCATGGGATGAATGAGAAGCACAACAGAATCCAAAATCTACATGAACCCAGATGGGAAATCTTTAATTGTTAAGGCAAGAAGGAGGCAACAAATGCTTCAGTGTCCCTCCTTTTTAAGAACATTACGTCTGTTAGCCCCTAAGTTACTCAAATGCCACATAAATTTGATGTCCCTTCACTTGTATTGCTGAAACTTGTTTACAGCAGAGAGAAAGACTCTAGAAGCTGAGGTTATGAGAAAAAGTCATTCACACTAAAATTGGACTGGTTGAAAAATGCTGAAAGAAACATTTTGCCAATGGAAAATTGGATTAATCAAAACTGGAATTTTCTAGTGGAAAAGATGGATTCAGGCAGAATTTTCATTCAGGAAAATCAAAACAAAACATTTAATTTCAAATCTGGCTGATAGTAATCTCTGCTTCCACCTGAGCTGCCATGGCACCTAACCCTTAGGGCAGGGGTCTCAAACTCAAATCATCACAAGGGCCGCATGAGGACTAGTAGAGGGCCGCATGAGGACTAGTGCATTAGCCTGAGGGCCGCACCACTGAAATCTTTTCATACAACAATATTGCAAATATGGTAACAATAGTGTCATTGTGGGCCGCAGGAAACTGCTTTAGGAGCCGCACGCAGCCCATGGACTGCGTATTTGAGACCCCTGCCTTAGAGAGAGGCTATATTGGGTCTTTGAGATGTTGACTGGCCAGAGAGCAAGGCCCACAAGGAAAACTGAAGACACAACTTCTCTAAGGCACCACAGCTGCTCAAACAGTTGAAGATAGTTGAGTTGAAAGGAAAGGTTTTAAATTTCCCAAATCAAAATTTTTCTGGAATTTCCCTAGGTTCAGGAGGAATACAAATGTTAAAATATCAGAATTTCCTGCAAGGTGGAAATTCCAGTTTCAATCAGCTCTGCACTAAAGAAAGGACTGTTACCTTTTCTAAATAAATAATTTTTGTGTGTGTCTTCCATTACTGGTTATTGTCTCAGATCTGGGCTGTGGCAATTTGAGAGCTGCAGCTGGCAGAGAAAGGAAGTGTCCAGGGGATATTTAGGCAATCAGATTTATCTTCACGTGCTAGAAATAATTCACTCTTAATTGCAGTGCTTGGAGAATTCATCCCAAAACTCTGCCTCCTCATGAGCTTTTATCAACTGGATTTGCACATGTAGGAAAATCTACCACAAATGGTGAGATAATGTATAGATGAAATCTGTGAATAGATAGATTAACTGCGCATTATCTATGGTTTCCCTCACCTTGTTTTCTAAGAAATCTCCTTTGGATTCCCTTAGCAACACTTTGACAATGTGTGTACAGTGTTTCTTAACCTTTCTTCATTTGGAGGCTTCAATTAAAGAAGTATGGGTTGGATGAGTGAACCGTAAGGTGAATAGAAAACGAGCTAGATCAACAGGCTCAGCGGGTAGGAATAAATGGCTCAATGTAAGGTTGGCAACCATTAGGAGTGGAGTGCCCCAGAGGTTGGTCCTGGGGCTGGTTCTGTTCAACATCTTCATTAACGATCTTGATGATGGGATAGATTGCATGCTCAGTAAGTTCATGGATGACACCAAGCTGGGGGGAATGATAGACACGCTGGAGGGCAGGGACAGGATTCTGGGAGACCTAGACAAATTGGAGCAGTGGGCCAAAAGAAATATCATGCGGTTCAACAAGGACAAGTGCAAAGTCCTGCACTTAGGACAGAAAAACGCCATGCACTGCTACAGGCTGGGGACCGATCAATTAAGCAGCAGCACTGTAGAAAAGGACCTTGAGGTTATGGTGGATGGGAAGCTGGATATGAGTCAACAGTGTGTTCTGGTAGCCAAAAAGGCTGATGGCATATTGGGCTGTATCAGCAGGAGCATTGCCAGCAGATTGAGGGATGTGATTATTCCCCTCCATTCCGCACTGGTGAGGCCGCATCTGGAGTACTGTGTCCAGTTTTGGGCCCCCACTAAAAAAAAGATGTGGACAAATTCGAAAGAGTCCAGCGGAAGGCAATGAAAATGATTACAGGGCTGAGGCATGTCAACAGAGGTGGCAGCCATGATGGCCACCCCGTCCCACACGTAGCCCCCTGGATTATGCTGCTCTCAGGGAGGAATGTTAAGTGTCGATCTCCCTGATGGGCCTCATCTCTGGGTCATCCAGCTCAAGGGGATATTAAGTATCAATCTCCCCTGATGGCCCTCGATCTCCTGTGTGAGTTTCTTCCTCCCTAGCTTTGTGTCAACGAGAAGGGGGGTGAGTTCCTACCCCCCTGAACAGTTTCTCGGCACCCCCGTCACCACGAAGGAGGGATCATTGTCCAGGGTCTCAGTTCCATCATTGGTCCTGACCAGGATCCCACTCCCAATTGGCTATTTTTACTCTGGCTGTGCACAATTCTATTTAAACTCACTGTCTCAGCTAGCTTGTTGTTCTCCCACCCTCAAATGCTAAAGGGCACATCGCGATCCAGTCGGACTGATCCCCTGACTGAGACAGGGAGCACCCACCCCCGAGAACTTTTTTTTTTTGGGGGGGGGTACACGAATTGCCGGCCGAATGATTAAGTACTGGGATGTTGCAGCTGGTCTGCCTCCTCACTTTGGGTTCCACTACAGTGCTAGGACAGGTATTATAAATCAATACAAGCCTCCTACTTCCCTTAATTCTTCTCCTTGCTATTATTCATGTATAGTCTGTTATTGTAGCTTTCTTATTTGAGTTTTGTATAGTTTGTGTAGCTGTTTATTATTCCCCCTGTATTCTGCATAATCTTTTCATGATATAGATGTTCATTGCCTAGCATAGATTGTTATTTCATCATATGTTTATTAGCCATTTGTATTTTGCATTTTTATTGTAAAGTTGTTTATTGCTCCACTTCTGCTCTAAACTGCTGTCCCCAAATTCCCCCAGCATACATGGGGGAAATGTGGAAGTTTAGTTTCTCTCATCTGACTCCTTCATTCTGCTGCCCACCCTTCTTGGCTAGCAAGGAGGAATGGCTTTGAGCCATTGGTAAATACGCATCGGGTGGACTGATCAGTGTCTATACCGATGTTGAGGCAGTAAAAGGCCAGAAAGGTCCTTGACTTATTATGGCCACTCTCTTGTAGGTTATTGCTCCACACTGTTATTTGGTTATAAGTGTTTTACATAGACTTTCTTGCTCTACACTGTTAGTTGGCTATAAGTGTTTTATATAGACTTTCTTGCTCCATATTGTTAGTTGGTCATAGGTGTTTATGGTATCACTATAAAAGTAGTCTTTTTGTTTACTTGAACTGGTATCCATCTCATTGGTGGGTGGTGCTGGTCCATCGCAGTTACATCGCGAACCCGGGGTTCAACAAGGCACTTAGCTTATCAGGAGAGACTGAAGGAACTAGGCTTATTTAGCCTGCAGAAGAGAAGACTGAGGGGGGATTTGATAGCAACCTTCAACTACTTGAAGGGGTGCTCCAGAAAAAAGGGAGCGTGGCTGTTCTCAGTAGTAACAGAGGCCAGAACAAGGAGCAATGGTTTCAAGTTGCAGCTGGGGCAGGGGCGTCGCTGGCGCCTGGCACACAGGGCCCGTGCTCCAAATGCCCGCGCCAGTGCCCCAGGTCCTGGTGGGGCCCTGCGTCTCCCAGTCTCCGGCTGGATCGGGCCGGAGATCCAGAGCCCAGCCACCCGCAGCCGTGGCTGCCGCTCCCGGCCCTGTCCCTGGCTAGGGATCCAGGGCCCAGCCACCTGTGGCAGCAGCGGCCGCTTCCGGCCCCTTCAAAGGCCGGGTGACCCCGTGGCCATGGCTGCCGCTCCTCGCCCTGTCCCTGGGGCAGGGCCTGCGTGTAGGGGGTGGGGCTTGGGCTCATGCCCTGGTTCATTCCCTGGGGCAGTGATGCCCCTGAGCTGGGGAGGTCAAGGTTGGATATTAGGAAAAACTTTCTTACTAGGAGGGTGGTGAAGCATTGGAATGGGTTGCCTAGGCAGGTGGTGGAATCTCTTTCTTTGGAGATATTTAAGGTCCAGTTAGACAATACCCTGGCTGGGATGATTTAGTGAAGGTGGTCCTGCTTTTAGCAGGGGGTTAGACTAGATGATCTCATGAGCTCCCTTCCAACCCTTTGATTCTATGATTCTATGAATTGTCTGGCTATCAGACTGCCAGACCCAGGGACAGGACACGGACAGGTGAAAAGAAGCCTGAGGCTGCTGTAGAGATAAAGAAACAAAGATTTCCTCCCATGGAAAATTGTCCACACCTCTGTCTGTAGGCCAAGTGCCTCAACATCAGCACCACCAGTACTTCTTCTGTTGCCTCCATCTCACATCCAACTGGCCACACTACCAGCTCTGTCCCTAGAAACCTTCAGCAGGGAGGCAACAGAGCAATTAATGCAACCTCTGGGCTGTGGGGTAGGGTGCATCTTTCCTACCCATCTCCAAATCCACAAATGCCTGAATGTGTCAGAAAGAGAGACTCTGCCACAGCATTTCAATGATAATGATTGTGCCACAAATCCAACCCCCCCCCTTCAGGACACCTAACAGCTTCTTGAAAATAGACTGAAAGCCTGTATCTAATCCTAGCATACTGGTGATTGTACTGCCTGCTCCACAGACCCACAAAATCCCAGAGGAGCTTATAGCATCAGGGCCCAGCATGTGGCCCAGCAGTTTGGAGGGTATGGCAAATACACCACAAATCAACAGCAAGGGGGAACGGCTTTATAAAGGGAGCCCAGGCTGTCAGAGCCCAGCAAGGGAATCACAGGCAGAATGACATGGAAATCTTGTTAGGCACTTCCCCACAGGGAAGAGTTAGGTTACATTTCTGGCCCATGACACTTTTTCCACCATTGCTTCCCCCCTTTGATTTCCAAAAAAACTGTTGTGTGTGACAGTCTGCTGTGGCTCTTTATTCCTCTCACATTCACACCATCCCTCACCTGTGCCGCCTCTGCAGAGAGGCATATCGAGAGAGACACGCTAGGTGCACAGAACAAAACCCAAGCCAAAGAAACCCAATTAAATAGGATGGCCAGTGAAAAAAGCCCCATTTGTGGGATAATCCCTCTTGGAAACTGTTATCACCAGGCAAGAAAATAGGTGAGACAGCTGCTTTAGGATGCCTTCTAATTCCCTGAGTTATTCATGGATTTGCCCAGTATGTATTAACATTAATAATCACGTTCATTATGATGGTGCCAAAGCCCAGCTAAGGACAGGGCGCATTGTGCTAGGCACTACACAAAAAGCGGTAGGTGTCCCTGCCCCAAAAGAACTTACACTCAAAATAGACGAGACAGATACAGGCTAGGGAAAGAGGCAGAACACACCAGCAGAGTGAACAGTGGGATAGCAGGTAAAATTGTGTAATTGCTGTGATTTGTTTATGTATTTGAATGGGTTTAGGTAGGATGGGATTGGCTAAATGGAAAAAAAAGCAGAGAGGGGTCAGTGAAGGGAAGCAGGGGGAGGGGGAGGGGGGGATAGAAGGGAAAGGTGTGCAAAGCCAAATTAAAAGCATAAACTGCATAAAAGAAAAGCACTGCACAATCTCTAATATTGAGCTGTGCCCTGAGCGAGCAGGATTCAACAAACCAGCTCAGAACATTGGCCCATCTGGTCTCCCCTCCTGCATTCTGCAAGGCACAAGGAGGCTTTTGGTTCAGCCATCTTCCCTCCTGACAATGCTATGTCCCTCAGAGGGGGCACATCTGCAGACTGCCAGAGTCAAGTGAATAACAGGACAAGATGGAAGGGAGGAAATATTACGATGTGCTCATGGTGCATTGGTGCCTTAGCTATACTCTCTTCATCTGTGAGTCCAAAATATTCTGCCAGTTTGAACCCTGCACCCCTTGAAAGACTTACACACACATCCCTTGCTAATCCTACACCTCTATGTCCTTTTCTGTAGCCCAGATGGAGCTCCAAAAGTCACTTCTTAGGCCCCACTCTAGTCTTAATTAATTCTTCTGGCTCCTTACTTAGTGGAAGCTGCAAGGATCTTACACCGCCTGGTTTGTGCAGCCATAGATAAAGCTAAAGAACTAGATCAGGCAGCATAAACCCCTCCGTGGAGGCTACCTAAGACAGTTTGTCAATACAATGAAACAGCTGGCCACCAATGCACCTGGCCCACCATCAACTTACCCACAGAGCTGGGGTGAGCATTTAAAAAGATCCACTAGTGAGAACAACTACAGTGCAATAAGGAAACAAATGGGGGCAATTTGCACCTGAAACACAGGACTCACAAGAATGGATCAGACCATAAACCCCAGTATCCTGTCTGCAGTAGGGGCTAGGACCATGTGCTGCAAGGGAAGGTGCAAGAGACCCCTGCTTAGGGTTACCAGATACCAAAGCATGGCAAGGAGGACAAGGAAGTACAAAAAGGAGGACATTGGAGGACACATGGAGAAAAGGTAGTATTAATGTAATATTCTTCTGTTTTTAGGAGGCCTGGAACACTTCCCTCTAAAAATAGGTGTTCCAGGGCATGCCAGCATACTTTAACCCCTATAAGTAAAAAGCGAGACAAAATCATGGATTTTCAAAATACCTGCCGGATGGAGGACGTGAAGGTAAAAAGGAGGGGATGTCCTCCTTTTGCCTGACATCTGGTAACCCTACCCCTACTAGACAATTACAGGATGCTTCCAAAAGAAGGTTCCTTCTTCCCGCCCCAAGCCAGAAGTTAGGTCATGCCCTGAAATAGGGGGTTAAGACTGCTGCCAAATCTCTTGTTTTATTAGGAATTCTTACTATTGTAACACTGAATGGTCTCATGTCTGACATAAAAAATTCAGTATTTTGTGAGCCCTGCTCATCTCTTGGTCTCAAAGTTATCATGTGGCAAGAAGTTCCTCAAGCTAATTATGCGTTATGTTAAAAAAAATCTATTAGGTTCATATTTGCTGCATTCCTTGTCACTATTCTGGTTGCCCTTATTTTCTCCTACCCAATGACATATAATGTTCAGTGACTCTAATCTTTCCTTAGGTCTGTGACCTGCATGACTTTGGAGAGCAACCAACTGAAGATGATTGTGCTCAGGCAGTGAGTTTTTCCTGAGGTCTCCGGGCCTCTCAGTGTAAACAGAGCAACATGTGCACTGATTTCCATGATGTAAACTTGTGTCCCTGCCCAGATGCAGCCTTGGATAATAATTACTGGGGAGTTACAGGATGGTGAAATTACTTCAACCTGAGGCTGTCACTGGGCAGAATGAAGTATGGAGGCCTGCAAATTAAACCATGGTGGCAAAGTCTTAAGAGAAACTGTTCTGGATTAGGTTCTGACAGCTTATTAACTGATGTTTATGAGAAGTCCTGCCATGGGCAAAGGGTTTTCCTGTTATGAACTGCAGAAAATAAACACAGAGCTTTCTCCTGTTCTTTGTAATTACCTGTGCAAAAAGCCACTTGAGAGATGACTCTAAGGAACACAGTTAATCCCCATAAACATCACAGGCAAACAAATTCTAGAGTCATTTTAAAATGAGACCCTATTTTGTTATGATCTCTTTGTTTTGGCTCCCACAGTATTTCCAAAGTATGATGCTGAATCTATATATACAAGAAAACTTTGAATTCTCCACAGTAGCTAGAGAGTAGTGAGAATTCACAGTGCCTGATTTAATTCATGCTGACTGTTCTCTCTCCCTCCTCCTCCTCTCATGCTTTGCAACAACACTGTAGGCTAGCATCGCAGAACTTTGGCTGGGATGCCATTCAAACAGCAAAGCACTAGGCAACATGCCCACCATTATTGTGCTGCAGCTTGAAACAAAAAGCCTTCACTTCATGTGTTAGCTGGCACCACGCTGTGTAGTATCAATTGTGCAGGCTCCCCTGAGTCTGCAAATGAGATAAAATGCTCAATTTAAAATGGGGGAAGAGGGTGAATGAAATGGGCCAGCTATTTCTGAATGAACTATGTGTCCTTAAATGGAGGGGGGTCAGGAAAATCCACCTCAGAAGGGTGCCCAAATCTAAAGAAAGGAAGAAGATATTTGCTGCTCTAAGAACTGCAAGTGAAGGTGTGCCTGCAGCATGTGTAGGTCTACTTTTGGTTGACCTAAACTGCATTCTTCAATGAATAAACTACTAATAAAAAGAAACTATCCAGTCCTACTCCTCATCCACTGAGGCTGCAGCGTGAATTGTGTGAGGTAGGGATGGTTCCTGCAGACCCACTGTCTGAAAGAAGAAAAATCTTCTGGGAAGGGGGGTTTTGCCATCACTTCTACCAGCCACACTTGAAGCAACTGGTAAGATAGCAACACTTAGCTCTTACACAGGGCTTTCATCAGTGGATCACAAAATGCTTTACAAAGCAGGCTGTATGACTATGCCCATTTTGCAGAGGGAGAAACTGAGGAACAGAGATATGATTGCCCAGGGATCACACAGAAGATCCATGATAGAGACAGGAATAGAAGCCAGGTTTCCTGAGTCCCAGTCCAGTGCTCTGTCCACTAGGAAACACTGCCTTGGAGAGGCGCTCAAGCCCAGGCCCTAAGACGACCCTTGAACCTATAGGATAACGATCCATAGAGGAAAAAAAGGGCTATAAGGTAGGCCATTGTCATTGGAATGACATATTTCAGATTTGATCCAGCCTCCTGAGATGATGTTTCAACCACAGACGATTGTGTTTAAACCCCAAAATCCTGCCATTAAAAGACACTAGGTGACAGATAAAGTTACCAGTGCACTGAGTTCTGCTATTTGAGTCCCACTCCATCTTTCACTTGGCTCTCCTGTTTCTAAATTAATGCAGCCTTTACATGACAATGTAACAGCTTAAACTGGCTGCCTCAGCTGGCTTCTGTGTACTGCTTGTCTGAAAATGGAAGACAAAATAATATCTTGCTAGATTTCTGGTGTTTATAAAGTACAGACAAGGCATTTGTCATAGAAATGCCTCCTGTTTAGAGTAATGCTCCATGTTTTTCCTTGCAACACTCTGGAAAGAAGCACACTGGTCTTTTCATTTATATCTAAAGCAATCATGTTATTTGGCTTCTTTACTGAAGGAAACATGGCAGTTTTCCCTAGGAGCGCTGATGTCAATAATTAACCACAGAAAATAAAGAGCCCTGAAGTTTAGGTTTGCACCAGATAAAACTTTTATTAATCATCTAATTAGTTTCTATTTTGCAAATTTTAAGCACACCAAGTATGATGGGAAAGACAACAATGGTTAGTAGAAATCACCAACATTTTTCAGCTAGAAAATGCTGTTTTGTTAGCACAGAAATTTTCCATGAGATGTCAATTTTGACTGAACTTCACTTCAGAACACTCCCCCTCTCAGCCTTTAAACTTTCCAATAATTTCAAAAAGTTCCATTTTGACATTTTCTTAATAAAACCTTTTGATTTTTTCATTTCCCAATGACTTTTAATTTCAGTTTATTTTATATTATGCAAGACTAGTGAAGTGTAAAAACTGATGAAACTGTGGGTTACTTACCAGTAAATATCCTTCTTCGAGATGGGCTGCTCACATACATTCAGTTACAGGTGTCTACATGCCGCAGTGCACAGTGGCTTGGAAAGTCTTTAGTGTTAGCCTGTCAGGTCAGGGCACACGGCCAATGCCACCTGTATGCCGCAACTGCAGCTATATAGGTGACCGTGACCCTGACCCTCCCAGTCCCATATACCTTTGCCATCTCCGTTAGCAGGGATGGTGGGAGGGACCTGAATCTTTTGTGAGCAGCCCATCTCAAAGAAGGACGGCTACCGATAAGTAACCAACCGTTCTCCTTCAAGTGCTGCTCACATCATTCAGTTACAGGTGACTGCTAGCCGTACCCAAGGATGGTGGGAGGAGTTACAGTCTACCCACACTGAGTACAGCTCTGCCCACAGTGGCATCATCTCTAGCCTGTCAGGCAATAGCGTAGTGCGTCGTGAAGATATGTATCAACAACCATGTAGTGATCCTGCAGATCTCCTGGATCCGGACCTTGGCAAGGAAGACCATGGAGGACACCTGAGCTCTGGTAGAGTGGGCTCTCACAGTCTCTGGGAGAGGCATGTTTGACCTTCGGTAGCAGTCTTTAATGCAGTTCACAATCCATTTGGAGATGCACTGAGAGATACCGGGGAGCCTCTCATGCGTTCAGTGACCGCCACAAACAATTGGGAGGTCTTCCGGAAAGATCGCGTGCACTTAATATAGATTAGGAGTGGTCTCCTCACATCCAGGGTGTGCCACCATCTCTGGTTTTCTGTCACTGAGGGTTGGGATAGAAAACCGGCAGGCAAATTTCTAGATTCATGTGGAAGGGGGTGGCAACCTTGGGCAAGAACGAGGGGTGGTGACGCAGGACCACCTTGTCTGGGAAGAAAACTGTATATGGGGGTTCAGAGGACAGGGCTCGTAACTCTGAGACCCTTCTGGCT
Organism: Podocnemis expansa; assembly: GCA_007922195.1. Lineage (NCBI taxonomy): Eukaryota > Metazoa > Chordata > Testudines > Podocnemididae > Podocnemis > Podocnemis expansa. The sequence goes on along the minus strand of ML681963.1, from coordinate 56,425,698 downwards.
GAGGTGATTGCTACCAGGAAAGCCACCTTTCAGGACAGTATGAGTAAAGTGGCTGAGTCCAAGGGTTCATAAGCCAGTTCTGTTACAGCCCGTAGCACAACGTTCAAATCCCACTGAGGGGTGGGTTTACGAGGGTGGGGAAACAGCTTTTTCCACCCCTTTCAGGAACCTATGAGAGATGGGGTGTGGAAAGAGTGGAGCCCCATCTACTCTGGTGAAAGGCCAAAATTGCTGCCAAGTGGACTTTTAATGAGGACAGGGATAGGCCTTTCTCTCTTAAATCAAGCAGGTAGTCTAAAGTTGCCGGAATTGGTGTGGAGATAGGGTCTATACCTTTGTCACAGCACCAGGTGGAAAAATGGTTCCATTTTGCCATATAGGTGGACCTGGTGGAGGGTTTCTTGCTGCCAAGCAGGACCTTCTTAACCCTATCCGAGCACTGCCTCTCTTGCTCACTGATCCAGAAAGCATCCAGGCTGTCAGGTGCAGGAGGCCCGGGTCTGGGTGCCAGAGGTGGCCCAAGTCCTGTGTTAGGAGGTCCGCCCACTGTGGGAGGCGGAGTGGGGTCCTCATGGACATATCCTGAAGGAGTGGAAACCAGTGTTGCCTGGGCCTGTCCGGGGCTATCAAAATGATGTGTGTGCTGTCTGCGAGGACCTTCAGTAGCAACCTGTGGATCAAGGGTATTGGTGAAAAGGCAAACGTTAGGGCCCCTGACCAATCAAGGAGGAAGGCATTGCTGAGAGAACCCTCCTCCCGACCCTGAAGGGAGCAGAATCGGGGACATTTGTGATTTTGCTCCGTGGCGAACAGGTCGACCTGTGGGATTCCCCATCTGTTTATCAGCAGGGAGAAAACCTCATTGTGGAGGGGCCACTCGTGATGAAGGAGACACTGGACTCAGTAGTTCTAACTGAGAAATGGGTTCGTTTATTTAGAACAACAACGGGGAAAATTTTTCAATGGGTAATCACAGTGACAATTGAGGTAGCAATCAACAACTGAAACAGCAACCTTACAAGACCAACTGAGGTAGCAAATCTATATAAGTAACACAGTAAAACAATAAAGCAAAACTGCATCTATATAGGTGACACAGCAAGACTGTAAAGCAAAACCGCAAATCTATATAAGTAACACAGTAAAACAGCAAAGCAAAACTGCAAGGTAAAACTCTAAGATATTTGCAGCAAAGTAAAACTGTTAGGTATTCCCAACAAGACAAAATGGCAAGGTAAAACAAACTGCAATGTACTCGTAGGGGATTCCTATATATGAACCACAACCCAGGCTCCACTGACCAGCAGCATGAACACAAGAGGCATGGTAAGAGACACGACACGAACTAGCTTTCCTCGGGAGATCCAACTGTCAGAGTGATCAGTTCTGGCAGGTAACACGTGAACCTCCATAACTTTTGCCAGTTGGCATCCCCTTTTTTATAGGATTTTTAGCTCAGTTTTTTTCTGGTTCCCACACTGGGGGGGGCGGGGTTGTCATATTAGTGGTTCCCATGATTGAGATAGTAATTTTCCAGTTAAGTTTTAAATTCCCAGGTAGGTCCAGATTCCTAGGTGGATCATAAATTCCTAGGTGGGACCCAAGTTTCCAGGTGGGTCATAAATTCTCAGGTGGGCCCAGATTCCTAGGAGGGTCATAAATGCCTAGGTGGGACCCAAGTTTCCAGGTGGGTCATAAATTCTCAGGTGGGCCCAGATTCCTAGGAGGGTCATAAATGCCTAGGTGGGACCCAAAGTTCCAGGTGGCCATAAATTCCTAGGTGGGTTTCGGTTCCCACGAAGTTAGTACTTTTGAGTTATGCTAGTCTGTAGCCTCCCAGATTCCAGGCCAGAGCCTCTTACGCTGTCCATAAGGGGTTTTTTAGTGTGCACTTGGTGGCAACTGGGGTGCCCAGGCAAGCGGCCCCTTATTAGTACATCAGGCACGAACAGTTTCCTGCTGAGTGAGTCCACTAGGCCATTGTCTACCCCAGGCAGGGGGAGGCAGTCGGCGTGAAGTGATGATCTATCACTAATTGCCAAAGCTGGGTGGCCTCCTCACGTAGAGCTGAGGAGCGGACACCCCCCCCCCTTGAAGGTTCATGTAAAACACGGCCACTGTATTGTCTGTGAGGACCTGGACCACGCTGCCTCAGATCTGGTTGAGGAAGGTCATGCAGGCCAACCTGATAGCCTGGAGCTCCTTCACATTTATGTAGAGGAGTCTGTCCTCGGGGTTCCAAACACCCTGCGTGGAGAGGCCCCTGGACAGGTGGGCTCCCCAGCCCGACGCATCGGTTATCAGGATCACTGAGGGCTTGGACTCCCTGAACGAGATTCCTCCCATTGCGAAGTCAGGGTCCTTCCAGATTTGGAGGGACTCCAGGACATATTGGTGAACTGAGAGTACCTTGTCCAGACGGTCTCTCCCTGGTCGGAAGCTCATGGCGAGCCAGGTTGGAATGGTCTCATCCGCAGGCGGGCTGTTCAGATTACCGAGGTGGCTGCTGCCATGTGTCCCAAGAGCTGCATGCACCGGCGTGCTGTGGTCAACCCAGGCGCTTGCAGTTCTGTGATGATGGTGCAAATGGACTGAAATCTTGACAGGGCAAGGACGCAGTGCCCTGCCAAGCGTTTAAACATGCCCCAATGAATTCTATGTCCTGGGTGGGGCAAAGCTTGGACTTCTTTGAGTTTATGAGGAAGCCCAGGAACTTGCACAGTTTCACTACCAGGTCGATGCGGTTTTGCACCTATTGACTTGACTTTCCCACTATGAGCCAATTGTCTAGGTAGGGATAGATTCTTATACTCCTCCTGCCTAGAAATGCTGCGACCGGTGCCACACACTTTGTGAACACCCTGGGACCTAGCGATAACCCGAAGGGGAGGGCAGTGAACTGGTAGTGGTATCGTGCCACCACGAACCTGAGAAACCGTCTGTGGTGGGGTCGGATGGCTATGTGGAAGTAAGCATCCTTTAGGTCGAGGGCTGCGAACCAGTCTCATGGGGACAGGGAGGGAACAATCTGGGGCAGGGAAACCATGTGGAACTTTATTCTCTTTATGTGCTTGTTGACTGCTCTGAGGTCTAGAATAGGTTGGAGGTCCCCGTTGGGTTTGGGGACCAGGAAATAGCGGGAATAGAACCCTTTGCCGCGCTCTCATTTGGGAACCTTTTCTATGGCCCCAAGGGAGAGTAGCTTCTGGCATTCGAACTCAAGCCTGCCCAGCAGTTCTGGATTTTCTGATATTTTGCGAGGGGGCGGTTTCCTGTCCAGAGGGATTGAGAGGAACTGGATGCGGTATGCTCGTGCCACCATATCAAGGACCCAGTGGTCTGACGTGACAGGGGTCCACTGTGGGGCAAAGTGGTGGAGGTGGTGGAGGGAGAACAGGGGTTCTGGAGTGCTGCCCTCTAAGGGACCATCAAAAACACTGCTTGCGGCCTGAAGAGCGGTCCAATCCCTGTCCATGCCATCTGGACTGCGAGGTGCTGAGCTTCCCTCCTTTATCTGTTTGGCTCTTGTCTTTGTCCAGGTCCCCAAGATGGCATTGGGGAAACTGGAGGGATCTCAGAAACTGGGTCTGCAGTTGCAGCTGCTGTTTTAGTTGCTGTAACTGTTGCTGGAGCTGCTGATGCGATCTCGAGGAGTGCCTAATGGGTTGAGGAGTGTAAATTCTGAGGGATCGGAGCATGGCCCTCGAGTCCTTCATACCATGTAGCTTCGCATCTGTGGAAGATGCAAAGAGGTCAGGACCTTCAAAGGGGAGGTCCTGAATAATCTGCTGCATGTGTGTGGAGAGGCCGGAGTTTTGGAGCCAGGCCAACTGGTGCTTAACAACCACAGATGCCATTGTGTGGGCCACTGTAGCCACTGCGTCCCAGGTTCCTGCGAGTGCATCCCAGGCTGCCCTTTCTCCTTCATCCAGCATTGCCTCGAAGTCTCTCAGGCATTCCTCGGAGACAGCCATGCGAAGGTTTCGAATGGCCTCCCACAAGTTGAAGATATAGCGTGTCATTAAGGATGAGTGGTTTGAGATATGCAGCTGGAGGGCAGCAGAGGAGTAAACCTTCCTGCCCAGAAGGTCGAGCTTCCTTGCGTCTGTGTTCTTTGGCGTGGAGCTCAGCTGGCCCTGTCTCTTCCTTTGGTTCACCGCATCGACCACCAGGGGTCCTGGGGTGGGATGGTGGAACAGGAAGGGGAATCCTTCCGGGTAGACAGAATATTTCTTGTCTGCCACTTTGGACACTGGTGGGATCGAAGAAGGCATCTGCCAGTGTTCTTGGACAATGCAAAATACCCCGGAGTGCAGGGGAATCACAACCTTAGCTGGAGGGGCTCTATGGCACAGGCTGAAGAGGGAATCATCTTCCTCTTGGATCACCCCCAGCTTCAGCTTTAGATTTGCCACCATACGGCGGAGGAGGTCCTGCTCGACGCGAGAATCTCCCTCACAGTCAGTGGACATGTCAATTAGGTGCTCATTGGGTGTCGAGGATGATTGGGCCCTTGATCTGCTACATTGTTTAGAATCAGGGTCTGGCTCGTCTTTGGAGAAATCCAGGAACTCCGGCAATGGCGATTGAGCATAAAACGGGAGGAGGCATCGCCTGCCATCACGTTCAGCCGGTCGAGGGTCCACTTGTGTGGTGACTTTTCTGGCGGCATAGGAGCCATGGGAGGAGCAGAGACTTCTCTCGGTGGCCGTGGTCTCCTTGAGCTCGGTGATACAGAGCTCTTTTGAAGCTGCTTTCTCAGGCGCTCCTCCTGGGGGGGAAGGAAGTGGTCTTCAGAGGATGATCTGGACAACCTCCCTCCTGACACCTGGTAGTCCGGTACCGAGAGCTCTTCGGAGGAGCGATGGAGTGGAGCTGCAGCACTTGGACCCGGTGTCGGGCTAGTTGACAGTACCAGGATGGAGAAGGACGGGTCAGCGGGGATGCCTGTGCTGGTGCCCTACTTGGGGTGGCAGCGAGGCTACCCAGTGACCAGCGAGGTCAGTGCCGAGGCGGTACCATAGCAGGTCGAGATTTCGAGCCTGGTACTGGTGATTGGTGGGGATCTTGAGCCCAGGCTGATTGAGAGTCCGGTGGAGCGCTGGTGGCTCGGCCGCCTTTGGGTACAACAGCTCCACTCCCTGAAATCGAGAGGAGACGGCGGTCTCTTTCCAGCCAGGTCCTTCGCTTGAAGAATTGGCAAATGGAACACTCTGCCACGAGGTGGGACTCACCCAGGCAAGCAAGAGATTTCTCGTGCGGGTCATCCATCGGAAAAGCCTTGCAGCATCCTAAGCACGGCTTGAAACCTGGCATTTCGAGTTTTAGGTGAAAGACAGGTGCTTGCGTTTAGCAAGATAATGCTGATCCGAACCGACGCTGATGGCGGAAAAAGGAACTGGGAGGGTCAGGGTCATGGTCACCTACATAGCCGTGGTCGCAGCGTGGAGGGGGCATTGGCCATGCGCCCTGACCTGACAGGCTAACGCTAAAGACTTTCCAAGCTACCATGCGCTGCAGCACGTAGACACCTGTAACTGAGTGATGTGAGCAGCGCTTGAAGGAGAACCCCTCTTATGTTCAGCAACTGCCACAAACAGTTGGGGGGTCTTGCAGAACGGCTGGGTGCACTCGGTGTAAGTTAGAAGCGCTCTCCTCACATCCAATGTATGCCACCTCCTCTGCTTCTGCGTAACCTAGGGGTTTGGGTAAAAAAATGGCAAGCAAATTTCCTGGTTAAGGTGGAAGGGGGTGGCCACCTTAGGGAGGAAGGATGGGTGGTGACATAAAACCACTTTATCCAGGTAGAACCTTGTATATGGGGGTTCCAAGGAGAGGGCTTTCAACTCCGAAACCCTTCAAAGAGAGGTGATTGCTACTAAAAAGGCCACTTTCCAGGACAGGACCAGGAAGGTGGCTGAGTCCAAAGGCTCATAGGGAGGCTATGTCATTGCTCGGAGGACGACATTCAGGTCCCAAGGCGGGGTGGGCTTACAGGGTTGGGGAGAATGTCTCTCCATGCCTTTTAGGAATCTGACAGAGGTGGGATGGGGGAAAACTGATTGCCCATCCACATTCCACACTCTTGTAGAGAGCTGAGATTGCCGCTAAATGGACTGTCAGCGAGGAAGGAGAAAGGCCTTTTTCTCTAAGGCAGGGGTGTCGCTGGTGCTGGGCACATGGGGCACATGCCCCAAATCCTGGCACCAGTGCCCTGGGTCCTGGCGGGGCCTGCCTCTCCCAGCTGGGCCAGAGATCCAGGGCCCAGCTGCCGACGGCTGCGGAGGCTGCTCCTGGACCCATCCCCCATGTAGGTGTGTGGCCTACGGCCAGGGGTGTGGCCTCATGGAAGGGGGCGTGGCCTGGGCTGGTGTCCCAGGTGCATCCCAGGGGCAGCAATGCCCCTGCTCTAAGGTCTAGCAGATAGTCGAGGATCAGGTGTATTGGGACTGATGTAGGTTCTACACCTTTGTACCTAGCCCAAATGGAGAATCACCTCCATTTGGCTGTGTACATGGACCTGGTGGATGGTCTTCTGCTACCAACCAGGACCTTCTCAACCCTGTCTGAGCAGAGCCTCTCCAGCTCTCTGAGCCAGAGAGCATCCGGGCTGTCAGCCATAGGCAGCCCAGGTCTGCATACTGAAGGCACCCTGAGTCCTGTGTCAAGAGGTCCGCCTACTGTGGGAGATGGAGTGGGATCTCTATGGACATGTCCTGCAGGAGTGGGAACCAATGCTGTCTGGGCCCGTCTGGAGCTATTAGTATTATGTTCACTTCATCCCTGCGGGTTTTCAAAAGAACCCTCTGTATCAGGGGACCCAGCAGGAAGGCATACATCAGGGGACCGACCAGTTGATGAGGAAGGCATTGGTGAGAGACCCCTCCTCCCGGCCCCTGAGGGAGCAAAACTGGGAACACTTGCAGTTCTGCCATGTCGCAAACAAGTCTATCTGGGGGGAACCCCATTTGTCTATCAAGAGGGAGAACACCTTGTCGTGGAGGGACCACTTGTAGTTTGCTAACGGTTTTCTGCTGAGCGAGTCCACTAGCCCATTGTTCACACCCGGTATGTGGGCGCCACTGGGATGAAGTTGTGTCGTATGGCCAATTCCCAGAGTTTGCACGCCTCCTCGCAAAGTGGCAGGGAGCAGAACCCCCCTTGCCGATTTGTGTAGAACACGGCTGTGGTATTGCCCGTGAGGATCTGGAGTGACCTGCCTCGTATCTTCTCCAGGAAGGTCATGCAAGCTAGCCTGATGGCCTTTAGTTTCTTCATGTTTATGTGGAGAGGACCGTCCGTGTGGGGTCCAGACCCCTTGAGTGGAGAGTCCCCCAGGGAAGTGGGCCCCCCACCCTGTGTTCGAGGCATCCGATATTAAGGTCACTGAGGGCCTGGAGTCTTTGAAGAGGATACCCCCATGGCCAAACAGATCCCTCCAAACCTGAAGTGTCCCTAGAGTGTCCTGGGGAACAGACAGTACCTTGTTCAGGGAGCCCCTCCATATGTGGAACACCGTAGAAAGCCAGATCTGGAAAGGCCTCATCCTCAGGCATGCTGTCTGGATCACTGAGGTTGAGGCTGCCATGTGGCTGAGGAGCTGCAGGCACTGGTGGGCCATGGTCACGGGGGACGTTTGCAGCTCCACAATAATGGTGCAAATGGACAGAAATCTGGAGCGGGTAAGAATGCTGACCCCTCACAGGCGTCTAGACGTGCCCCTACGAAGTCTGTTTTGAGATGGGAGGAGCTTTGACTTTTCTTGGTTTATGTGGAGGCTCAGATAGTCTCAGAGCCTCACTACTGCTCCAACATGGATCTATACTTGGGAGCTCAATTTCCTGACTATTAACTAGTCATCTAGATAGGGGTAAATTCTTATGCCCTGTCTGCGCAGGTACACCACAACCTGTGCCCTGCACTTTGTGAATATCCTGGGGACCAGGGAGAGCCCAAAGGGGAGAGAGGTGAACTTGTTTGCCACCATGAACCTTAGGAACCACCTGTGGCGGGGGCTTATGGCTATGTGAAAGTAGGTGTCTTTCAGATCGAGGGCCACGAACCAATCCCTGGGAGACAGACGGGAGGATCTGTGATAAGGAAAATAAAGTTCTGCATGGTTCCTTATGTGCTTGTTTAAGGATCTGAGATCTAGAATGGGTCGAGGGTCCCTGTTGGATTTCGGGACCAGGAAGTATTGAGAGTAAAACCCTTTTCCCCACTCCAGCTTGGGAACCTTTTCTATGGCTCCAAGGGAGAGGAGTTTCTGGCACTCAATCTTGAGAATGTGGGACAGTTCCTGGTTTCCAAGGGTTGGACGAGGGGGTGGTTTTCTGTCCTGAGGAATCGAAAGAAACTGAATATGATACGCCTCTGTAACTGTCTTGAGGACCCACTGGTGGGATGTGATGTTGACCCAGTGGTGTGTGAAACAGTGTAAGTGGTTGGGGACCGGTCAGGATGTGGGTTCACTGCCCGTACAGTAACTGTCAAAAATGCTGTTTCTTTCCTGACAAAGATTCAGAAGCCTGCCCATGCCTACCCAATTGCAGAGCATGGGACTTTTCACTCTTTCCCGAACTGACCTTGTCCATGTCCCCAGGATGGCACTGGGGAAAAGATGGAGACCTCAGGAAAGGACTCTGCCTCTGCAGTTGGATCTGTAGTTTTAACTGCTGAAGTTGTTGTTGAAGGAGTTGATGAGGTTTTAGAGAGAGTCTGTTAGGATGTGGGGTGTAAATCCCCAGCAACCGGAGCGTGGCTTTCAAGTCTTTCATGCCATGGAGCTTCATGTCTGTGGAATTGGTGAAAAGATCAGGGCCTTCAAATGGGAGGTCCTGAATAGTAAGCTGTAGCTGTGGTGGTAGGCCCGAGCCCTGTAGCTAGGCCGAGCAATGCATTAGCACAGCCGATGCCATCGTGCGAGCAGCTGTGTCTACGGCATCCCAGATGGCCATCAGAGCATCTCTGGATGCCATTTCCCCTTCTTTGAGCATCATGTCAAAGTCCCTAAGGCAATCTTTTGAGATAATGGCATGGAAGCCTTGCATGGCATTCCAGAGGTTAAAGATATACCTTGTCATAAGGGCCAAGTGGTTTGTTACGTGCAGCTGAAGGGCTGCTGTGGAGTAAACCTTCCTTCCAAGCAGGTTGAGTTTCCTCGCTACAATCAATTGGTCTCTCAAAGTATACTCATCCGCTGAGAAGGAAGAATGGGCCTGCGATCTACTATGACGTGTGGAGTCAGGATCGGGCTCATCATCCGAGAATTCTGAGTCCATGGTCTGTGGAGGGGGGACTGGATGGAGCACTGCCATGAGACTAGGTATCATCGGCCACCATTTCCAGCCAATCGTGTGACCAGTTGTTAAAAGATGCTCCGGCCTCCAGGTGGTGCGGAGAATGGCCTCGACTAGGTTGTGGTGCAGTACTGGATGGGGAAGGCCTCTTTGGCCCCGTCAGTCCCAACGATCTGTTCTTGCATCGAGGCGTGGGTGAGGGGGAGTGCTTACAACACCATTTCCCTAAATGCTTTCCTACCCTTATTACCATCTTGAGTAGGGGAGAAGAGCGGACTGAGGCTGGAGGTGAAGTTGACGCCGAGCCATGGGAAGGGGCCCCTGAAGCTTGGGAGCATGGCACCGAAACGTCCCGGGAGGAGCGTGGGGAGGAGGCCGGGGAGCAGTCCTCAGCGGATTGTGGTACTGTTGGCAGGCTGGGTGGTACCAGGTTGGCTGGGGAGCAGTCCCCAGTGCCAGACTGTGCTACCAACAGCAGGCTGGGCAGTACTGGGTTGGTGGGTGGTACCGTTTCCTGTGCCGACAGGACTCCCAGTGCTGCAGTCAGAATCCAGCTGGTTTTCTTCCATGGTGCCAGAGAACACTCCCGCACTGTCACAGAGGCCTGTGGCGTCAATGGTGCTGTTGGCAGTGTCGCTTTCGGTTCAGCGCCAGGTTGGTTCGGCGACCAAAATGTTCAGCACCCCAACGATACTGACAGGGGTTTTGACCAAGACTTTGGGCTCAGCACCAAAGAACGGTCCCAGGGTTCCGGTACCCAGGCCGAACGGTGAGCCAGCGGAGCACTCAGGGCTTGGGCAGCATCAGAGGCTTGCATGCTAATCCCAGCAAGGGATCGGAGGTACAGCTCTCTGTCCTTGCAAGTCCTCCTTTTGAAGGACTGACAGAGCATGCAGCTCTTGGTGAGATGGGACTCACCAAGGCATATGAGACATTTATCGTGTGGATCGTCAAGTGGGAATGCTCTGCAGCATCCTAAGCACGGTTTGAAACCAGGCATCTTGAATTTTGCGGTAGAGGACAGGCACTTGCTTACGCAAGTTTCTTGGCTAATTCAAAACTGTCGCTGAGGGCGGAAGCGGGAACCGGGAGGGTCAGGGTCATGGTCACCTATACAGCCGCGGCATAGAGAGGGTGTTGGCCACGTGCCCTGACCTGACAGGCTAAGGCTGAAGACTTTCCAAGCTACTGTGCACTGCGGCACATAGACGCCTATAACTGAATGATGTGAGTAGTGCTCGAAGGAGAACTAAACCTTTTGACAGACCCAAGACGACATTTTTTTAAAATCATTTTTTTCTGTGGAAAATGTCAAATTTTTTGATTTTGTTCTGATTTGGAACAGAATCATGAAACTGCACAATTTTCTGGGCCATGGAAATTCTGGTTCCTGCTCAGCACTAATGGTTAGCGCTAGACTTCAGCATGACAAGCCATAGCCATCTGTTTCCAGTTTACAACTGTGTTCATTGACTTGGGTTGAAACAACTACCAATTCAGGTATAGATGAAGTTACGGAGGTGGGAGCTAAAGAAAGAGGGAACAAAAGGCATGAGCAATCTGGCTGCTGTAAATAAATGAAAAAAGCTCAGTCAAGTGTAAAAAAGAAAAAAAACTTTTAGTAAATTCTGGCCCCACCAGGATTCTTACTCTGTTTTTGTATTGCTGTCTCACCTACAAAGCCTATACGCTGAAAAGAGAAGTGACTCCTTGAGGACCAATGAACAGAGGATTTTCCCAGCGTATTAAGAAGACAGAAATATCGATGCTATATAGTTATAGTTGATCCCCTGCTATACCTTGCTGAATGATCAAGAGCTGTCCAAAGAGCTCATTGTTACCTTCAGTGGGATCCTAGAACCTGGGCTTGGGCAGATAAGTCATTTGGTAACCAGATACAAAGAGAATGCCATAAAGATTGACAGACATTTCAACTCAAGACTCAAGGCCAGATTTACTGGCATACTGCCACTGTTTTATGGTTCTCTAGTCTACACAGGTTCTGTTCATGATGAAAATGATATGCTGCCTGCTGGGGGCACGTATCCAAAACGTCACAGAGGGATTGATAAGAATCATCCACCCCTCCGACTACTACCCCATGCTACTCATCCATGTGGGTACCAATGATACTGCGAGTGGTGAGCCTCAGCAGATCAAAAGTGACTAGAGGACTTTGGGAGTGCGGGCGAAGGAGTTCAGTGCAGAGGTGGTGTTCTCCTCGATCCCTATGGTCAAGGGTAGTGTAGGTGATCAGTGTCACCGGTGAGTCAGGAGGGTGCCTCCTGCTGGTGGCACAGGGGACTTAGCTGGTAGGGCAGTCCTTCCGGTAGCCGCAAAATGTATCTCTGGCTCGGGCCTTTGGCTGGCTGAGCTTGTTCAAAATCTATAGCCCCAGCCCCCAGGTGGAGCGGGCAGGCACACAGTCTATAGGCCCGGCCCCCAGGCTTACATAGAGTTCCACTGGGATTCAGTGTGGGCAAAAGGCCCATGCAGATCTGGTCACATTATCCAGGCCTTAGTAGGGATCGTAGCCTGAAATTTTCAAGACTTAGGCCCTTCTGAAATTCCCAGTTATTGATAGCCAAGGCTTAACTCTTTGCAGGACCAGGGCCAGGGCCAGTTGGTAATTTTCAGTTTTTTGAGTACCAGGCTTTTATAGAGAAACAATTACATTTGCTTAAAAGTTGTTTTAATTCCAAGCAGCTTCCTTTTAAAAGGATCCTCAATCTGAAGAGTTTCTTGTGATGCCATGTTACTGACTGAGACAAGAAATGTGATTAACTTGTTGAGCAATCCATTTGGCCCCTACATTGGCACTCTCAGCACAGTCCAGATCAAGGAGACTCAGCTCCCTGTTTCCCCAAAGAGGCAAATTCTTCCAGGTCAAAGCAAAAGGGCTCATAAAGGCAGGGGGAAATCATCCTGCACCTGCCCAGGGCATGGGCAATTAAAGAGGTCTGTGTCTAGAGCAGGCAACCCAACACCCAGCACCAGCACAAAATTCATTTAAAAAAGAAATGGAAAAATAGTGGGCAACAGTACAGCAGACTTAATGTAAGCTTGGTCCATGCAATCTGAGCAAACCTGGTTTACAGTGTCTGCATAGGCCTCGCTCCAGACATATTTACAAGCCCTGGTGATATTTTTTGCACTGGCGAGGCCAGCCTGAGACCATATTGTCCAAGGCCATATAGTCAGAACAGAGGCTTATAATATCTGCATGGGTCCAGTCTGCAGCATCTGCGCATTTGCCTTAGGAAGAACATTTCCTTTTTTAACGGTAGACTGTACACTCTCCTGCTTTGAGGCTCTTTTCATCAATTAGCTAAACCCATTTGGCTCCTTCTCTAGGTTGCATTGATTATGAACATCCTGTGCCCTAGAGATAAAAACCACATCCCCTGTTTTCTCCCCTTTGCTTTCTCCATATTGGCTCATGATGTGACTAGACTATTGATGAATGGCCTGGTGGGAAATCAATAAAAGCACCGAAATGCCATGGCCTCAAGATTAATGAAACTGACTTGGGCCAATGAACTTCCTTTGGGCTGCACAGCCTCCCACAATGCTAATGGACTTGGGTTTCAATAACTGTGTACAGACTGGACTCGTACAACCCTTCCTTTAAAGTAAAGTTCATTATCTTCCAAAATTCAGGTCCCAAAACATTAGAGCCAGCCCGCTCTGGATCTAAATCAGAGAAGACTGTAAATATTGGCAAAAATATTTTTCTTCCTAACTACAAGTAGGAGCAGAACACAAAGTGGGTTAAACATAAATCCCCCAAACATAATTGTCATTGATTAAATCTAGCATGGCAACAGTTATATTTTTTAATCATAGTTAATTGCCTGGGGAGGGAGCGACTTGCTTTACATTAACCCAGCATGTCAGTCTCAGATGTTGCCCCAGTACTTGAGATCTCCTATAGCGCAGAGAGATTCGCCCCCCCCCACCCCCACCAACAGGAAGCTATTGCAACTGCAGTCAGCAAGGGGGCTGGCAGCAGGACATTTTCCATGCTGCTTCCTGAGTGCTGAAAATTGCTGTCCTCCCCTGATCCACCAGAGCCAGCATATGCAAACTTCCAGGCAGTACAATACTTCTATAGTTTGAATGCATCTCACTGCAATGAATCACCATGTCTCCTGTCCCCAAATTGCCAATAATTTCAGCCTTCAACACCCAATCATATTTCAGACAAGCCCCTCATGCTTTCTCTCATGCTGCCCTCACACTGGGAAGGAAGTTCGTAAACACACCCAAAGCCACCTTATTATCTTCCTTCAAATCCACCTGGTAAAGCCTGTTTTACAATGAAATCAACAAACCTTCTGACAATGGCTAGCCAGACCACAGCCTGTCATGTTAACCAGTGGCCATTGTACTTCCCCCTGCTATGTCTGTAACCACCCCATGTCTTATATGGATGATGTGTTTTCTTGGACACCAACTTTTTTCTCTCTTGTTTTTTTTTTGGTTTATTTACAGAGAAGTAAGCAAACATGATAATTCTCTTGCTGTAAAATCCCAACTACAGACAAATGAGGTGTTTACTGTAAGGCAGCTAGGTGAAATCAGCACTATACACTCACCCGGTGTTGACCTCTACTAGTTTCACTGGTGGTAAAACTAAACTGCTGAGTTTCCACTGTGTTTTTAGAGGTGTGAGTGAATAATCAATGCCATTCTGATTCTGATTGGCAGAGGCTAATGCTGTGATCAGAAGTCCTGCAAGAGCCAGTGGATCAAGCTAGTGGAAGAATAATGCTAGGGACCTTCCTCCGCTAGAGGGAGAGAGAGTTGTCCTCCTTCTCCTTGACCTGTAGCATGCAAGGATTACAGGTAATTCTAAATATAGATAAATTAACTCCAGATGGATGGTCTTGAAAATATGATCAAGGATCATCAGAGAGGAAATGACTCCAATACAATCATATGGTGCAATCAGATTCATAAAGATACTACCCAGTGTTTGACAGGCCCAGGTTATATGGACTGAAACAACTGGTGTTCTGGAGACCTGGTAACATGAATCTCTATAACTTCTAAATGCTGGGTGGGAGGGAGAGCAGAAGTGCTTGGTTTTCATTAATGGATAAGGCCCTGAGCTTACCACAGGATCTCTCTGGCTCTGCCCCTGATCTTCTATGTGGCCTTGGGCGGGAGCAAGTCCTGTGCCCCTGTAAGTCCTCCCCCTCTTGTCTGTTCAGCCTATCAGTTCTCCAGAGCAGAGACTGGTGCTTACAGCATGTTTGTAGAATGCTGAGCAACATGAAGTCCTGAAACTGGCTGAATCCTCTAGGCACTTCATTAAAATACTGAGAGAGAGAGAGAGAAAGAGAGTGAGAGAGAGAGAAGCATGCTTCGAATTCTCTTTGTGGATCCAGGACCTTGTCTACCATGAGTTTTTTAACCACCAACAAAACCACAAGATAAAGAATGCACCAAGACCTGGGTGCATATGGCCAAGCCCTCAGCATTCTGACTGAGTGTTTTCAGGACTGGATTTGCCCGTTCCCTAGACTCCAGGGCCAGAAGAAACAAATTGTTATCAACTAATCTGATGATTCTATATGACACAGGCTGTAGAACTTCTCTTTTATTATCCCGAAACTACTTACCCATGTGTCTGTCTACAGATGGTAATCCTTTTGACCATATTGGTGACCATCTGCAGCCACAGGCAGTGATAGACCAGAGATAGACACAGGAAGAGAATACAGGGTCCCTGACTACTTGGCCTCTGCTCTAATTACTAGACACCATCACAATGGCAAAAATAGAAATGACGACCAGGGAGCAAACGGAGTTTACCTGCCCAAAATGTTACATTTCTCAGTTCAAAGAAGTTCCAAAGCCATAGTAAATACATTGAGTAACATGCACACTCCCCCGTCCTCCCACGCACACATTACAAACTGCCAGAATTCATATTTATAGGATTTAGATTTTCAGTCTCCAAAAGGCCTCTTGCATAAATTATACACATTTGGAAAACTGTGCAAATGTGTATTTCCATGGCTGTTGATGGCAGCTCCTTCATCTGTTACAGTACAATAAATACATGTTTTTAAAATTACCTGAATATGTATTTACCAATTTGCATGCACCTCTGTGGTGCTGCTTCCATAAACAAGATGAACTTACTTCCATGCTAGGGTTTTCATCGCTTATTAAAGGAAAAAGAATCAGAGCATAAAGCATATGACTAGCTTGAAATAATAAGAGTTTGACTTTAACTCCTCCCTACTCCAAAGCAAAGAAATTCCAGCTCATGCTGAACTATGGTCCTCTGGCTATCTTGACAATGGTGATGCTCATTTAACTCAGGCATTGGAAACTAACATTTAGTCTTGATTTATAACTTATTGAATTCAATGGGATTGTACAGGAGTTCAGTCATGGCAGAACCTGGCTCTGGTGTTCTGGACATTGATAAAGGTCAGAATCTACAAAAAGAATGGAGGTTCATAAGTTCTTTGCAATTGCTTAGACCAGATAGACAATTTCTCTAGCATTCATCTGCTACATTAATCTCCAGAAACATTGCTAAATTCTTTGTTTCCTAATAGACCCTACATCCCTCTGCCTCTTCCCTCCATTCCACCCTCCATTCCTAAGAGGGAGTGTAGAATTTCCCTCCTTTAGATGGTTTTGGTGTCCTGCACTGTTCCCAGTGAAACACCAAATGAAGAGACACATTTGGCAAGTAGAAGATGGGGCTGATGTTTCAAATAAGTTTTGGTGTGGTTTTGTACACATTTATGGCATTTTGTTTGTTTTGATCTTATCACGGGGAAGATACATTTGCACGTTAATACCTTCACATGTATTGTTCTGGGGCATAGGTCATAGATTTCCACCCATTTTGGTCCAAGGGACTGCTCACTTGGCCAAAGTTTAGCACAAGTTTTAGTGTGTTGCCAGACTGCAACCATTAACACAGAATGGAGAGAAGGAAAGCAGCCCTCGGTGATGGAAGGTCAGGTTAGGGAGTAGTTGGAGAAGCTGGACATGCACAAGTCTATGGGGCCGGATGAACTGCGTTTGAGGGTGCCGAAGGAGTTTGCCGATGTGATCGCTGAGCCACTAGGCATTAGCTTTGAAAACTCATGGCAAACGGGGGAGGTCCCAGATGATTAGAAAAAGGCAAATATAGTCCCTATCTTCAAGAAAAAGGATAACCCAGGGAACTACAGAGCAATCAGCCTCACTTCAATCCCTGGAAAAATTATGGAGCAGGTCCTCAAAGAATCCATTCTGAAACACTTGGAGGAAAATAGAATCATCAGAAACAGTCAGCATGGACTCACCAAGGGCAAATGTTGCCTGACCAAGCTGATTGCCTTTTATGATGAGATGACTAGATATATGGATGCAGGAATAACCGTCAATATGATATACCTCGAATTTAGCAGAGCTTTTGATACAGTTTGGCACAGCATTCTTGTCAGCAAGTTAAGGAAATAAGGTTTGGATGAATGGACTATAAGGTGGATAGAAAGCGAGCTAGATCATCAGGCTCAGTAGGCAGGGATCAATGGCTCAATGTCTAGTTGGTAACCAATAACTAGTGGAGTGCCCCAGGGGTTGGTTCTGGGGTTGGTTCTGTTCAACATCCTTATTAATGATCTGAATGATGGGATAGATTGCACATTCAGTAAATTTGTGGACAACACCAAGCTGTGGGGAATGGTGAACACGCTAGAGGGCAGGGATAGGATTCAGGGAAACTTGGATACATTAGAACTTTGGGCCAAATGAAATCTCATGCGGTTCAACAAGGACAAGTGCAAAGTCCTACACTTAGGATGGAAAACCCCATGTACTCAGGACCAGCTCCACCCATAAGCCAGTGAGGAACTGTCTTGGGGTGCTGAAAGTTAGGGGTGCCAGCACCACAACAGCACACCTAAGCCCTTGCTCAATCCCAGTTCAGCCGCCCCCCAGGACAGGGAACAGCCAGCCCAGAGCCAGGCTGGGAGAGCAGAGCCTAGACCCCCAACCGGCCTACTCCTCTCCCAGGGCAGAGGAAGCCAGCCAGAGAGCAGACCAGGTTCTGCATTTCCCCCTGCTCTTGGGGGTGGGGGAGGGGGAGAGCAAAACAAAAGCCAGCTCAAGGCACCACAGCCCCTTGAGCCAGCCCTACATGTACTGCTACAGGCTGAGGACCAATCGGCTAAGTAGCACTATAGAAAAGGACCGAGGGGTATGGTGGACAGAAAACTGGATATGAGTCAACAATGTGCTCTTGTTGCCAAAAAGACCAATGGCATACTGGGCTACATCAGAAGAAGTGTTGCCAGCAGATCGAGGGACGTGATCGGTCCCCTCTATTCAGCACTGGTGAGGCTGCATCTGGAATACTGTGTCCAGTTTTGGGCACCCCACTACTAAAAGGACATGAACAAATTAGAAAGAGTCCAGTGGAGGACAACGAAAATGATTAGGGGGCTGGGGCACATGACTTACAAGGAGCAACTTAAGGTGTAGTCAGGGCTGTCCCTAGGGGGGGAGCGGGGCCAATGGCAAATCAGTTTGTGCGGGGCCCCCCCCATTTTAAACTTTGCAGTGCAATGTTCCCTCTAAGCCAGTGGTTCCCAACCTGTGGTCCAAGGACGCCCAGACGTCCACAGACACTTTGCAGGGGGTCTGCAGAGCCTCTCCCTACCTGGGGCTGGAATCTAGCTACAGCCCTGATGCTCCCTGCCAGGGCTGCCTTTCCCCTTCTGTGGCTGTCTCCTGGCAGGGGGATGGAGCCACAGCAGCTCCCCAGCAGGGGCAAGGGCAGGGGACCACAGCTGCCCTGGCTCAGCTACCTGGTGGTGCAGGCAATGGTGGTGGCAGCATTGCTCACCAGCTGTCCCACTGGTGCAGGCCAGAGTCTGCCCATGCAGGCCAGATTACATAATCAGCTGGGGTAGGGGAGGTCCGCAAAGATTTTTTTTTTTTTTTTTTTGGTTACAAAGGGGTTCCCAGCCTGAGAAAGGTTGGGAACCACTGCTCTAAGCTGATGATGCAGCTGAGCAAGTTCCCTGCTGGTTCTCCAGGCCCCAATGGGCTTCTTCCCTGCTGCCCACTGGCTCCCCAATAACTTGTGCACCCGTAACTTGTTCAGCTGCATCATCAGCTTAGAGGGAACGCTGGGCAGTGTCATCATTTTTCTTTAATAAAATCATAAATTTCTAGCCCTCAAGCTAAACAGTTGTAGAGAGAAGCAGAAAAACATGACCTGACTATCCTAAAGGCTTAAAACCCAGAAGTCAGAGAAAATAGCTCCCCCTCATTTATTATTTCTTCAAACATCTCTTTATTTTTAAGTGAGTTTTAATGATATATTTAAGCCAGACTTGTGACTATTTTTGATGTTTAGGGTAGGCAATACTGAATGTGTCATGGTGATGTTTCATCAACCTCACAGCCAAGTGGACAGGAGCATCTGGAGGTACTCTTCTTTGTGGTTCTGGTTTTCTGGTCAAGATAGGCACACAATTTTACAAGTTTAATCATTTTTCTTAGATCAAGTTTTTGTTAAATTGAAAATTCAAAGACAGGGAAGCTATTTTTGGATGATAACAAGAAATAAGTTCAGGTCCTCTCTCACCTTAAAGCACTGGATTCCAACTGTCTAATGTATATTATTTCCTTTATGCTGCCTGACTCTCCTTTTCCATCTTATTTTAATATATGTATTCATACATTCCTCATTGCTTTGCAGGTGATCTAAGTAATGAAACTCAGGTACTGTTTGAGGATGAGAGGAAGAAACAAGGGACCTTTGGCATCCTCTCAGATATCCTGATGTAAAACAAACAAGGAGTCTTGTGGCACTTTTAAAAGCTAACAAATAAATACATTTGTTAGTCTTTAAAAAGTGCCACAGGATTCCTTGTTTGTTTCACTAAACTAGACCCACATGGCCACAGCTGCTTTCCTCTTTGACATGCTTTGGGACTGGTGCTCTGACTGCAATCAGTGACAATGGGGCTTATTTACAGTGCAGAAGGAAGGACAAAAAACTTCTTTAATGTGTTAATTGATGGCCATTAACCCAAAAAACCCAGTATTTCCATATGAGCACTAGCCTGGGGTCTTCTCTCTCAGGTATAATAGATCATTATCTGCACAGAGAAGTTTGCTCAAAAAGACATCCCTGAAGACTGAAAAGTCTTGTTAAATGTAGAAGGAAAAAAGTTCTTTAATATCTGAGAACACTTTCTGGAAATACTGATGTAAATTCAAAGAGAAGGTCCTGTTTTGTAAAGGTTGGGGATGTGACACTCTCCTGACTTTGTCCCCATTTGCTTGACTGAGGCTGGCTCCATAAGTTTTATCTCAACACTTGCCCTTTTTCACCTCAGCGAGCAGTTGTGGGAAGGTGGCTACTTAAGAGTTACGGTAAACAAACGCTGCCTGTCTGAATTCCCTTCCCTCTTACCTGACCAGCCAGAGCTGCTCCCTAGTCCCACAGCTTGAAAAAGCTCCCTGCCTCCTTACTCCAGCCAGCTGCGTGGGATCCCCCAAAAGCGCGAGGCCCCCCAAAGTGCGGGGCCCATGGCGGTTGCCCCTCCTGCCCCCCCCCCCCCC
>ML681963.1:56346696-56401290 GCA_007922195.1 Podocnemis expansa | reverse complement strand
GCCCCCGACCCTCCGGCGGGGTCTGGGGGCAGCTCTGGCGGGGGGGGCTGAGCCACCCCGCAGCGGCTCACCCCCTGCTGGTGCCTGCAGCCCCCTTTCTGGGGCTGCAGGGTGAGCCAGCAGCGGCTCACCCCCAGGGGTAACGAAATAGCATGTTCACACAGTGAACTTGCTATTTCGTTTCCCGCTTTTTTTCTTATTTCGAATTAAGATTTTGTTAATTCGAAATAAGATATTTCGAAATAGGGTGTTGTTTCGAAACAAGTTGTTTCGACACAACTTGTTTCGAAATAACCCTGTGCGTGTGAACACAGCCTGAGAGATGAATCACTGGGACTCCTCAAAGAGGTGATAATTAAAGGATGGCCTGAAATAATAAGCAGTTGCTCCCTAAGTATAAGAGACTATTGGAACTGCAGACATGAATTGACTATGGTAGATGGGGTGATTTTCAAAGGTGGTAAGGTTGTAATACCATGGAGCCTTCGAAAAAAAATGTTACAGAAGATTCATGAAGGTCACTTAAGGATTGAGAAGTGCAAAGAACAGGCACAAGAGGTCATGTATTGGCAGCGGATCAATCACGACATTACCAGTGTGGTAAAAAACTGCTTTTCATGCTTGAAATACAGGCCATGACAACAGGCAGAGACACTGAGACCCCATCCTGTTCCACAGAGACCTCATGAGAAGGTAGGTGTGGATTTATTTACCTGGCATTCCAAGGATTACTTAATAGTCACTGGTTATTACTCTTTGTATCCAGAAATTTGCACACTGAACAGTACTAATAGTAATTCAGTGATCACTGGCATGAAAGGAATTTTCTCCAGATGTGGAATTCCTGATGAGGTCTTCAGCGACAATGGGCCACAATTTTCAAGTGCAGAATTCAGGCAATTTGCCTCAGATTGGGATTTTCATCATGAAACCTCCAGTCCAAATTATCCCCAATCAAATGGATTGGTGGAAAGGTCTATACAGACAGTAAAGAACCTGATGAAAAAGACTTTTGAAAGTGGAGGTGATCTGTATACAGCATTGCTGGTCTACCGAAGTACACCCCTGGAGAATGGCTTTTCCCCAGTTCAGCTGTTAATGGGAAGAGGGATCAGATCTAATTTACCTATTACTGATCAGTTGCTGCAATCTAAGAACAATGCTAAATTTGGAAGATGAAAGAAAACCAGAAGTGGAAGCAGAAATATTATTTTGATAGAAGGGCTCGTGATCTTCCATCCCTTAACCCAGGAGATAAAGGAGTGATTCCTCAGGCACACTCTAATACCTGGGGACAAAGAGGTACTATTAAAAAACAGCTGCATCCACGGTCTTACGTGGTCCACACAGATCAAAGGGACACATTTTGATGTAATAGATGGGATCTACGACTTATTCCAGAAAGTTCCAACACCGTGGAAGCTGAGGTAGATTCTGGCATGCCTCCCCTGACTGATCTGATAGTTTCATTACCATGTGTTGAAGGTGTCAGGGAACAAAAGAATTCAGACCTGAACAAAGGACCAGTACTGAGAAGATCTAGTTGAGTCATCAAACGTCCAGAAAGACTCAGAGACTTGCTAGGATATGTAAGGGAAGTGGGTGGTAAAGACCCACCTGAGAGTGATGTGCTAGTAACCTCTCCTCTCTAGGTAGTTCATATCCTGGGTTTATGGACTGTTCTTCTGCATGTTTCTTTTTAGATAGCTGTTATGTGTTGTTAGATGTTAGTGCATGTATTATTAGCTAGCTTATATATGTATCTAACTGTTTACTACTTTTCCTTGCGGGGGAAGATATAGTGATATGCTTGTAGAAGGCTGTGAATTTAGACACACTCCCTAGCATGGGCCAGTGTTGTGTAAATTGGGAGATGTGCCCCAGAGATTTAACATGGCTGCTTCCAAGTACACACCTGGATACCTGTCTGTATGATTAAAGTTCTATTCCTTACTCATTCAGTAGTATCGTCTTTAATGAACTCTCAAGATCATTACAGAAGGAACTAGGCTTATTTAGTCTGCAGAACAGAATATGGGGGCTTGGGGTTGATAGTAACCTTCAACTACTTGCAGGGGTGCTCCAAAGAGGAGGGAGCTCAGCTTTTCTCAGCAGTACACAGGACAGAACAAGGAGCAATGGTTTCAAGCCTCAGCTAGGGAGGTCTAGGCTGGATATTAGGAAAAACTCTCTCACTAGAAGGGTGGTGAAACACTGGAATGGGTTACCTAGGGAGGTTGTGGAATCTCCATCTTTGGAAACATTAAAGGCCCAGTGTCGTGGAGTGTCCTAGCTCCGCGTGCTCCCGAGCAGGGAAGCTCTCGGTCTAAGGCCGGATGGCCTTATGGTTATTGACCCTGTCCGTGGGGTACTTTGTGGGCAGGGCGGTACGGCCCACTGGCCGGAGTCAACGGGTCCCAGCCCTTCACGTCAGGGCAGTGCGGCCCACTGGCCGGAGTCAACGGGTCCCAGCCCCGGCTGGGTGCCCTGAGGGACGTAGGCCCAGGTAGGGGGGTTCAGGCCCTCCCACTCCTCTGAACCCCAGCCCAGGGGTGTACAGGAATCCTGGCCCAGTCAGTGGGGATCCAAGCCGCAACGCGCTGACTGAGGCCCGGATTTGGCCAATGCTCACCCCGATTTACCCTGCCCTGGGCTACTTCCTACCTGAGGTCGCTATGAGGTACCCCTCCTGGACTCCTGATGTCCACCTGGTCAGGTGCCTTGTTCAGTCTGGGTCCTAGGATCCTCACGGCTGAGGACGCCTTGGTCAGCAGTGCCTTCTGCGTTCCGCGTCTCTAGCGTCCCCAGCGTCCGCCCCGTTGA
This sequence comes from Podocnemis expansa, assembly GCA_007922195.1. NCBI lineage: Eukaryota > Metazoa > Chordata > Testudines > Podocnemididae > Podocnemis > Podocnemis expansa. The sequence continues at coordinate 56,398,467 of ML681963.1, read as the reverse complement.
GGTAGGAGCCAGACCAGAGTCTGGGCAAGAGCCTCTAGCCTGTGTCTGCTCCCTCCGCTGGCCAGCCCCCAACTGAGGGGAATCGCAGCCTTTTATACCTAGGCAGCTGTTTGAGCATGCCCAGCAGAGCCTGAGGGGCGGGGCTTCCCTTCTCTTCCGGGCATATAGGCCTGCTTGAGTGCGAGGCGGGCCTGCCCCGTCACACCCAGTTAGACAAAACCCTGGCTGGGATGATTTAGTGGGAGTGGTCCTGCTTTTAGCAGGGGGTTGGACTAGATGACCTCATGAGGTCCCTTCCAACCCTATGATTCTATGATTGTTGTAGTGAACATCACATTCTTTTTCCTTTAATGATTCAGGATCTGACATTTTTAATTTTTCTTCTCAACAAGAAAATAATCCTGCTTTGTTTTATGCCTTCAAATTGATATGACAGGTCATTTGAGCTGTGCATAGCAACAAAATGCTTATATTTCAAGAGTTAGCTTCTGCTTTTAGTGAGCAACTCATAAAATCTATAATGTGTATAGCAACAGAAGTTATCATTAGAAGGAAATGTTTTTGATCAACTTTTCAGTCACAAGTAATAACTACTGTTAATTATGTATCAATAAGGTCACTTCCATACACTGGAGATTCAAGAAAAAGTTGCTTCATGGCAAGGTGCTTTGAAAATCTCCAGGAAGGAGACTCTTTACCTGCTCATGTGTTTTAAGAAGCCTCTTCAGGAATAAAGGATGAATTTTTGAACAAGAAGAAGCCGATTACAGTGAATTCTGGTAAAATTTCAAGTGTAGACAAGCCCTAAATGTGTGAATTTAAAGTAGATGTTTAACACCACATTAAATCCCTGTATGGATACTCTAATTCAGAAGTCAAATGACTTTAATTCTGTTTATCCTAAGTGAATTAAGCTAAATAAAAGCCAATTTAATTTCAAATAAGAACATCCACATGGAAGTTTAAGCTTCCAAAAGCACCAACTGACTTAAATTCACACTTTTAATTGACTCAGAAGTCTCAGATTAATTTTTTTTCTGAAATTTCCAGAGGGGTAGCCATGTTAGTCCCTGTATAGCAAAATCAGCAAGAGTCCTGTGGCACGTTATAGGCTATGTTCACACACAAACTTTTATTTTGAAATAACTTATTTCAAAATGAGTTATTTTGAAATAAAATCTTTATTTCAAAATAGCTTATTTCAAAATAAGGGAAACCCTCAAAGTGAAATAGTATGTCCTGTGTCTGGACATGCTATTTTGTTTCAGGAGAATGAGCATCATGGGAGGTGTGGCAACATGGCCACCTGGCAGGGCCATGTTGTCACCCAATCCCGTGCCTGGCTGTCACCTGGAGAGCCAGGCAGGGGAAAACAGCCCCCAGGGCAGGGATCCCCCTGCCCTGACTCTCCTGCTGCTGTTGGGGCAGCGGGGGAGGGACCGTGGGGCATCTCCTCTGCCACCAGGAAGCGGGGTCCCCAGAGTGGGCTCCCCAGGCTTGCTGGGGTGCTGGCTGCTGGGGCGCTGCCAGTCAGGAGCCCACTCACCCCAGCAGTCCTGGGCTGCCCCCCAGGCAGGCGCTGCAGGAGCTGGCTCTGCCCCCAGCTTGGGCTTGGCAGCAGCCGCTGCTGAGCCTATGCAGGGAGCAGAGCCAGCTCCAGCCTAGGCCTCCCCCCCCCCTGGTCAATTTCACAGTGAAATTGACCAGGCTACAGAGACTACCTAGGGCTGGGGGAGCTGCATCTCCCCTGGCCACTTGCAAGCAGCCAGGAGCAGGGGGACCGGAGCGCCCGCAGTGCTCTGCCCCTGCCGCCGGGCTGCCAGCCCCCGAGCCCGGGCAGCAGGTCCACCCAGCTTGGGACCTGCCACCTGGTTGGCAGCTGCCAAGCTGTGGCAGCAGGTCCAGCCGGCTCGAGGCCCTGCCACCCGCCCTGGCTGCCTGCAAGTGGGGGCAGCAGGCAAAGCCAGCTTGTGCCCTCCACTCCCCCTGCTGCCAGCTAGTGAGGGCAGCAGGCTAGGCTGGCTGGCACCCACCACCCCCCTGCACCTTCCCTAAGCACCCTGGCCAGGGTGCTGATCTGCTCCCAGGCCAGGGTGCTGAGGGGGGTGGGCCTTCCTCCTTGGGTGCCATGCACCCTGGGAGGATGGTCAAAGCCCATATTCAAAACAAGGTTGTTTCGAGACAACGTGTCCCAACTACACTGTTTCAAAACAACCCTTTCGAAACAAGGGCTACTTCTCCTTCAGGCGAGGTTTTATAGTTCCGAAACAACGGACCTTATTTCGAAATGACAGGGTCCTGTATTTCGAAATAAAGAAACGTCGTTTGGACATGGCCAGTTTTATTTCAAAAGAACCGTCGTTTTTTCGAAATAAAAGCCTCGTGTGGACACAGCTGTAGACTAACAGATTTCTTCGCACATAAGCTTTTGTGAGCTTCAACCCACTTGAAGCCCACGAAAGTCTATGCCCAAAGAAATCTGTTAGGGTGTGTTCACACGTAGTGTTTAAATTGAAATAACAATCAGTGTTTTGATTTTAAAAATGTTATGTTCAAACAACACTTTGTTATGTCAAAATGACAAGGCCTGTCATTTCAAAACAAGGAACCTTATTTTAAAATAGTAAAATCTAGGAAGAAAGAGAAATAGCTGTTATTTTGAAACAGTTGTTTTGAAATAATGCTGTTTGGACATGTTATTTCGAAATAACCACTATTTTGATTTAACACTTTTGCCCTTCTCCTTCCCAGGGTGCCTTCATTTCTCTATACTTGGGTGGGGGATGGCCCAGGTAGGGGGCCATGTTGCCACACCTCCCATGCTGCCCCTCTCCTGATTTAAAATAGCAAATCCTGTGTCCGGACTTGCTATTTCAATTTGAGGTTTTTGTTTATTTTGATTTAAGTTAATTCAAAATAACAATTTGATTTCAAAATAAGTTATTTCAAATTAACTTATTTCAAAATAAGCCTCTACGTGTGAACATAGCCTTAGTCTATGAGGTGCCACAGGAGTCTCACTGATTTTTTTCTGAGTGTCCTTTTGTAAAATCAAGCTCACAGTATTTGTCATTGGTAGATCAGGGCCCCATTGCCTTATGAAGGATCTGAAAAATATCATGAAAATAAACAGTGCTTACCCTAAAGAACTTGCATTGAAACAAGACAGACAAAGAAAGGGTTATTATCCTCATTTACTGATTGGAGAAGTGAGGCACAGACAGGGTAACTGATACCACAGATCAGCAGGAGAACCAGGAATTAAAGCTTCCATATGAGGACAAATTAGAGACTGAGATTGTTCATCACAAAAAAGACAGCTAAAGGCAGATTATGACAGAGTCCTACACAGTCAGGAACTATGTGGAGAACATGAATAAGGAGGTGTTAATAACTCAGACACATAACACAAGAGCCAGGGCTCACCCAATGAAACTAATAGGCAGCAGGCTTAAAACAAGCATAAGGAAGTATTTAACACAATTCAGTCAACCTGTGGAACTCATTACCAGGGGACTTTGTGAAGGCCAAAAGTATAACTGCATTCAGAAATGTATCAAAGAAGTTCCTGGAGGACAGGTCCATCAATAGCTATTAGCCAGAATGGTCAGGGTCACAAAAGTGTACTTTGGGCATCCTAAACCTGTGACTGCCAGACACTGGGACTGGGGCAGAATCACATTTTGCACTCCATCAGCCAGGACAGTCTGTTCATAAAGCCATTTCCAGACCTGAGGGAGAGCCTCCCCTTCACCCCACCCAGTGCAAAAATGATTCTGTAGCAGCCTAGTGCAACCACAAGAGATCTGATCCAGCACCAAACCACCCTGCTAGGAAGAGCTAGCAAATGTAGAGGTAGATGGACAAAAAGAGATGCAGATGTGAGGCCAATTTGCTGTGCTGATCCTGGGTGGTTTCTTGTGGTTGTTACAGCCTCCCATGAGTTAGCAGCTCAGTCTTTGAGCTGCGCTAACCTATCACAGGGGCCAGGGGTAGGCACAGGACTAAGGAAGCATCTTTGTGCCATATCTCTACACCTGCCAATTGGTAGTCATCATTGATCTGGACTCCCATACTCTGCATGTCAGAATACTTCCATTTCCTCGGGCCCTTAGTAGTCATCTTGTGATTACTTTGCAATAAAGAGAAACAGATCAGGGTCTGAGTGGTAAATTATTCTGTTCATTTATCATTTTTGATGAATACCACATTTTTTAAATATCATTAATTATTCATGGATCAATTAAGAATGTGCATAACTGAGAAGTCTCTCCAGCTGGAAGGAAGAGTGGGTGAGTATTAGGGTGTTTATTTCAGTAGCTATGTCAGGGATTTCCATTCTTTCACTTTCCAGGGAACAGTGCAGACCGGTGATGGTTTTTGTCACCACTGGCTTGTGGGCTGCTTGCAGACCAGTCAGCACACAGTTGTGTGCATTGGACATGCTCAGGGCCATCCAAGTAGTCTTGGATGCAGCCCACAATGGTAGATAGGCTGAGAACCACTGTACTACATCTCTCATTGATATTTTTTAGCCTTAACTAGCATTATACTACATGATCCTTTTTCAACTCCCAGCTCCCAGCTGATGGACCACTCCCTCTTGTGCACAGGTGTTCTGGACATGTAATTCTAGTCCCCCACCTTTCCAAGGGAAATGAAATTAGAGATTCACTTAAAGAGAGAGTTTCAAAGGAGTAACGGACTTAAGAGCATCACTCCATCTGACAGTCAGGAGGAGCTAGGTGCCTGTCACTTATAGATCTTGAAACCCCCCCCAGCCCTGCATGCTTTTGAAAAATCTTCCCCCTGAATTATATAGCCCTTAAAAATATTGTTAAATGAGGTGTGGACATAGGGCCAACAGCTGCCTTCACAGTGATACACACCTGAAATGACTCCCTTAACTGATTAGACAGCATTGATCAGAGTGTAAAGGGGAAGAATTTGGGGGATTCTTGTGCTAAAACACTGGCAGCACACCACTGGACTTAGGACCTTATTCAGCGAGGTACTTAAACAAGAAGTTAACGCTAAGCCTGTGTTTAAATCCCCTTGACCAGAGCCTTCATTACTTTCTGTAGAACAATGCTGACTAAGGGAACTATGAATAAGTTTCTTTGCACCTCAAGAATAACAACCCTGGGCCGAACTAGTCTTTCATTTGCATTTGCACAACTCTAGCTGGCCTCAGTGGGTAACCGCAGGTGAATTTTTTGCTAGAACGGAGGATGCAGGAATCTGATCTTTAAACAGGCCTGCACAGGCTAAAGAAGACCAATTGCTGCAACTCTGCCTAAGCATTGCTTAATGGCTGCAAAAGCAGGATAGGAGTCTGCACACAGCAGCTAGGACACTCTAAAACAGGGGTGTCAAACTCAAATCACCATGAGGGCCACATGAGGACTGGTAGGGTACATCCACACAGGGCTTTTATTTCGAAACAAAAGTCCCTATGTCCACACGATGTTTTTCGAAATAAAAGTCCCTATGTCCACACGATGTTCTCTTGTTTTGAAAGGAGGGAGCTCCTCGTTTCGAAACAAGAGCCCTCCTTTCAAAACAGCTTAAACCACTTTGCTTTCTAAAAGAGGGTTATTCTGAAACCAGTTGTTTTGAAATAACGCCGTTTGGACATGTTATTTTGAAGCAAGGATTGTTTCGAAATAAGAGGGACCTTCCTCCCAGGGTGCATAGCACCCTGGGGGGAAGGTCCCCCCCCCAGCACCCTGGCCAGGGATCAGCACCTTGGCCAGGGTGCTGAGTGGAGTGCAGGGGGTCGGAGGGTGCCCCAGTCAGCTTCCCCCTGCTTCCCCTTGCTGGGAGCAGGGGGGAACAGGTGCCTCAGCCCCCTTCTTCCCCCTGCCCCCCGCAAGGGGAAGTGGGGGGAAGCCAGCTGGGGCACCCCCAGGGCTCTGCCCCCCATCTGGCCTGTGGGGGAGCTGCCAGCCCCGCAGCCCGGTCGGGGGGCTGCAGCCCCCGCAGGGTGGCTGCTCCAGGGTCGGCTCACCCCGCTGCTGGGGCTGCCCCCAAGCCCAGGGGCGCCCCATCCCTGGGGTTCCCTGGTGCCCCCCCACCTGCTCCTGCCGCAGGCAGGGGGCTTCCCCACCGACCCCTGCCACTCCTGCCACAGGTGGGGGGGCTTCCCCACCGACCCCTGCCGCTCCTGCCACAGGTGGGGGGGCTTCCCCACCGACCCCTGCCGCTCCTGCCACAGGTGGGGGGGCTTCCCCACCATGCCCCACCCGTGGCAGGAGCAGCGAGGGGCGGAGGGGAATCCCGGGGGCGGGGCGGCACCAGCCCCGCACAAGCTCCCCCGCCTCTCCCCTCCCGTCTTGAAATAGCATGTCCACACAGTGGACATGCTATTTCAATTCCTGCTTTTTTCCTTATTTCAAAATAGCTTTTTGTTATTTGGAAATAAGGCGTTTTGAAATAAGGCGTTGCGTTGTTTCGAAATGGCTTGTTTTGAAACAAGCACTTGTGTATGGACATAGCCGTAGAGGCCCACATGGGGACTGGTACATTAGCCCGAGAGCCACACCACTGAAACCTTTCCATACAACAATATTGCAAATATCAGTAACAGTAGCGTTGTTGCGGGCTGCAGGAAATAGCTTTAGGGGCCGTATGCGGCCCCCAGACCACGTGTTTGAGACCCCTGCTCTAAAACCAGCAGTCCTTTGCAGTCAGAGAGAAACATTCAGTCACATACCTAACACGGCTGACTGTTGAGCATGGAAAATTAAATTTTCTAATTCCCATCAATCTTGGTGGGATCTTAAAAACTGCCAGATACAAAGTTCCCCCATTATATGCAAAATAAATGAAAGCATCAAAAAAACAACCTGGTTACTGGCAAGGAGGAAGGGTATTAGGGGAATGAGAGGGCATGTGTGTAAAATACAGATAAGAAAGCAAATCCAAGCAGGCTTCCTTATCAGCCCTTCCTATTTCTCTGGCAAGAACATGTAATTTTGTGCTGTAATAGCAAGGTTGGAGTTACTGCTGTCACATGTGAATGATACTGCTATAGCTTTCCCTTTTATTATAAGTCTCTGAAATGGGAATCTTGGGATCTTTTGTTCTCTAGTTATCCCTACTTTGTCCAGCACTTGTCTCACCACCTCCTTCTCTAGAAGCACATTGCTGAGCTAAATAATATCCTTTACAAGTTCAGAGCCTTCACAATATTATCTCATTTACCTCACAGTAATTCAAGTTAGACAAACGTCATCCAAATTTGCACATACACAGGATTTGAGGCAGAGAGGTTAAAGACATATATGGGCACAGAAAGAAATATTACCAGAATCCAGGCCTCAATTCAGCAAAGCATTTAAGCATGTGTTTATGTTGATCCTTACTCAGAAAGCATTTATGTGCATGATTACCTTTAAGCATATGATGCGACTGCATTTACGTCAGTGACAAAACTCAAAGTGACTTCAGCGTGACAGGTTTTTACTCATGGAAGTTAATAATATGATTAAGTGCTTTGCTGAGCAGTGATGGGACTGAGAGTCTGGACCCAGGATTAGAAAACAGGAACTTCTGATCCTCATTATTGTGCTCGTATCACTAAACCATATCTCTCTGAATGAAATTCACTCACCATGGTATGAACATGGGAATGAGAATTATTTGAAGCAGCGCTATCACCAGCAAACTCTTCTTCCTATTATAGTATTTTGTCCTAGGTAGAACTATATGAAAGGTTGGAAAACACCTCCTGTTATATACCCTGATTTTCATTTGGTCAAATTTTTCTCAAAAATCCCCAGTGGACTGAAACTTTCCATGGACTGAGGTCTCAATCCATTGTTTTGCTTTGGAAAGTCTGTGGAAAGTCTGTCAGCCATTCCTGGACAAGCGATGCATGAAAATATATAACAAACATACATACATTTTTCTGCTTTATGCAAAAAAAAAAAATAGCATGGAAGTAGGTGGACTTTTAAGTTCCATATCTTGCATATGACTAGATCAATAGGGAATGTATTTGATGTATTTATATAACGCCTGGTTGGGGGCTATTAAGTATGGCCAGATATGAACCACTAAAAAAGAAAGACAAAGCAACCTGCCAAAGACTCACTTTGCTTTTTTCCAGAAAAAAGAAAAATTTAAATGGTTAGAATATCCTTGTTGGATGCTTAATACAAGGGCCCTGAGTCAGCAAAGCGCATGTTTCAGTTTAGGTATGTGCTTAATTCACGTTCAAGGCCAGGAGGGTAAATTCTTTGCTGAAAGGTCAGGATCTTGAATTTGTGGTCACCAGTGCTTCTCTTGACTTACATTTGACAACCATGACTCAACATGTGTCACGGGATGCACATCTGTGCACCCCTAGGCTATGAGTGATGTAACTTTTCTGTTCACTTTTGAAGTGTGATTGTATGGTTTGATGCCAGTTGTGCCATGCAAGGTTCCCTTTTAAATGCTCTGCCTTACTGTTACGATGTCATACTTCCAGCAGTGTCATGTATGCGTACCAATGTGAAGCAAGTTCCATGGCTCAGACCATCAGGGCTTTCTCTCAGCACAGCAGCTGGAGAGGTACATGACAAACAATGCAAATTGAGCTCCTTGGGTCAGGTGGAACAAAGGAAATCACGTTGGCCCAGAAAGAGGAGGGGCGGGGCAAGGATTGATAACAAATCAGGGGCATCACTGGCCCCAAAAACTCTTGGGGATGGGCCCATGCCAGCCCCACACTCTGCAGCACCAGCCCCACCCCCTGGGCCCAATCCGGCCCATGGGCCCAATCCAGCCCTGAGTCCCTGGCCAGGGTCAGGGCAAGATTAGGCTGCAGCTGCCATGGCTGCTCAGCCCCATGTCCCTGGCTGGGGTTGAAGCCAGATCTGCGGCCCAGCCCCATGTTCCTTGCCAGGGTTGTGGGTGGAACTTGGGGCACTGGGAACGGTGGTTCCAGCACCAGCAACACCCCTGAAACAAAAAGAGATGCTTTGAATGGTAAAACCCGCAAAACCCCTCTTGAAGCATTATCCAACTTCAAGCAAGATCTGGACCCTACCTAGTGATAGGCAGAGATGGCTGTAAAAACATCTTTCAGCCGAACATCTTGTGAGTAACCTTGGACTGTGATGATAGTTTGCATGAGTCCTATATCTTCTATTTGAGTGCAGTAACTTGTGACTCATTTATTAGATGATTGTGCCTTGATTTGCTGTATATTCACTTAAAATCATTGTCATCAATGAACTAGAGTTTGTTTCATCTAAAGTTGTGTGAACTTTAGAGAGCATAAATGAGCAAAGCTGGGTTTTCTCATTTCTTTGTCAAATGAGTGAACAAGAGTCCATGAGCCTCATAGGGATTGGAGGAAGGATCTGGATCCCTATAGGACAGTAGTTCCATGTGTGGCTTCTAAGGGCTGGGGGTGCTTACTGAGGGATAGTACCCTAAGTGGCTGGAAAGCACACACCCACTACCGGGCACTGATTACACACAGGGGTCTGGCATGAACTGACTCAGGAGTGAGTGGTCACCTGGCATAGCAGGGTAATTCGGGGCTCAGGAGTGGAGATCAGGGGGTGACAGCAGCACACCAGACCAGATTTTGGAATGGGAATGTCACAGCATGCTCCTAGCTTTAATTAGCCCTGCTGGCATCAATAGGACAGTTCCTGTAGTTAAGCACATGCCCAGCTTTAACCATTTCACTGAGCTTGCCGCTAAGTTGGGTAGTTTCACCAAAATAATTTTGGGAGAACTATTAGCTCTGTAAGAAAAGGCTAAATATACGTCAAAACAGCACCTAGGACATCTAATTCCAGCTTGGACAGATGTGCATGTGCTAGCTCTGGTCCACCTAGGGACAAATATAACAGTGCAGCATAAACACAAGTTCAAAACGATGTCTGAATACATACCCAGTGGTCAAGAAGGATTGTATTCAAGCAGCTGGCCCTTGCCACCCCTTTGCCACCATGACTACACTGCTGGCCTTTAGGCACAAGTGCAAGGAGATCCAGTCTACATACAGATCTACTTATGCAGGGAATTACACCTCACAGCAGCTCTGTTTTCAGTAATACATAGTTTGCTGAAGATGTTTGGGACTGGACTATAAATCAGCCATGTATACACAGAAACTATTACACATACCAATATAATAAATACATGTATCTTGGAATGTTATGCAAGTTTCTAATTAAAGATAATTTTGCAGTACTCTTGTAAGCAGGAGCAGAACTGAGCTTGCAAATTCAACCTGAAATCTGTATGTCCTGATTTTGTATGCATAATAACATACCAACTATATGAATACACAATGAAGGCTTTTGGTATAGAATGATGTGATAAGGAGATGCAGAAGCAGATCTGGCTGAAATAGATAGACTTCTAAGATTACAGAGGTGTTCATTTTATTGCCAAGAATTCCAAAAGTGAAGTTATAATACCAACATTCTAGAAAATAGCTTTTCTAAAGTCATAGAAACTTCCCTTGTTCTGAAAAGAACAATGTCGTGCATTTAGAAACAATTTGGCATTCATTTTTTAAAAAGAAGCCACAATGCACACAAGTAGTAGCCCACTTTAAATTATGCCCTGTGGATAGTAGCTATACCTTGTTACCATTCTGAACATTCCATTTCACCTATGAAAAATAACGCTTCCAGCACAGCTCTCCAAGTTCCACCACTTTTGACTGATAGCAGGAAATTGAACTGCACTAAGCACACATTAGAAAATCTGATAAATATTGTTTGGAAATATAATTGAGGTTTAACTGGAGCATGAGTTTTTCACTCCAAGGTAAAGATTTCTCCTGTTATTTATCAGGAGCAGAAATACTGTTACAAACAAGGATGACAGTAAGATAAATGCTGACCTAAATTGTTCCTTTTTCTTACAACCTGTAGGGGCTCCTTGTCTAGAAGAACTTAAGTCACCAGTGTGAATATCTGTAGATAGAGTTGGATGAACCCTCTAACAGGAATGTTTAGTTTATTGGCAGGTGTATGCATTGACAACAAAAAGATGGCTATTTAATTATTTTGCTTGATTTGAAATTATCAAAAGGAACATTTTATCTTGGTTTGTGAACAACCCATGGCTTACCATGTCCAGCTATGGGTATGTCTACACTGCAGTTATGGGGCATGATTGCAGCTGAGGCACATATGTGATCTAGATTTAAATTAGCCACTTCAGATACTAGTAGCAGTGAATCCATGGCAGCACAGACTGCAGAGGAATAGCCACAAAGGTAATTACCTAGGGTTTGGGGCAAGTTTTTGGAGCCTGCACTCAATTGTGTGTTGCTGGGCTTTATATGATCCAGTACCAGAGCTAACCCGATTAAAGGTTGCTCGAGTATCTCCATGCAAGTTGCAATCAAACCCTGAGGGTCAGGTTCTCTGCTGACATACCCTTGACATCAGTGGAGGTGCATCAGTTGAGAATTGTGCCGTTGATCTTCAGGGTTGCATGGTGTGTGATTTAGCACTTAAGTCACACAGTACTGACATGTTTCCATCCTCCAATTGTACAACTGAAACTTATAAAGTATTAGAGAAAATGCAAAGAGAGTCCAAGATGGTGGCTTGCTATTAGCTGTGTGGACATAGGAATGGCTATAAAGGGTGGCAAATGTGTAGCAAGATGGGGGTTTTTTAAATAATTTTTGGTGCATGTTAATATGAATTCAGCCACTCTTATGCAAAACACCAGAGTGATTGTTCTGCAAAATGAAGCTGTGTGTTTAGCCTCCCAAACAGGGAGAATGCAGCTAATATTCCCCCACTGCCAGGTAGCAGGCCTCAGTAGTGACTGAGGAAACCACCACCCCCAGGGCTCTAAGGTGAATGCAATATCCCTGACCCATTAACTCTTTGATCTTGCTGGGACTGCCCACAGTGGATTGGGGTCCTGTTCATTTGTTTGAGCCATTCTTACAATGTAGATACTAATCAAGTTTGAGAATGTATTTCTAATCTGAGTGATCAGTGTTGTGAAATGAGCTTTAAACAGCTGGGCACTCGTGCAACCATGATGATGGGAGCCACATTAATTATTACTTGTACTTCAGTAGCACCCAGCAGCCCCACTCATGGGCTAAAATGTACTGTACAAAAAACCAAAAACGAGAGTCCCTGCCCAGAGAGTTTCAAGCTACACGTAAGTATTTACATGTACCTATGCCACTGGCTCAGTAATGCACTGAAATAACCTTTGCATCTGAATATTATTAAAGGCATTGAAAGAACATTCTGCTTTGCTTATCTTTCTTTTCTCTTTGTAAGCCTTCCTTTTTCATAGATGCCATTTTGTATTTGAAGTAACAAGTCGTCAGTCAAAAATTTGCAAACATACTGCACTCCCCACACAACTTGGTTAACAAAGAACTGCTGGTATAAGCCACTATTATGTTAAATGAACAATGCTACCTGGGAATTTTTAATGTGTGCCCAGTCAGAGTGTGTTCTGGAGTTGAATGCTGAAGCCTGTGGCCTCCTATGATACTTGTTCTATTAACATCTGTTTTCAACTGTACGAACAAGCAGAAACACTCCAGCACAGAACAAATGCTAAATTCAAATCCAGACTCCAAGCTTCATAAATTTTCATCCTGCCATCTCTTCTTGTTCTTTTTACAGCATTTTGAAAATGTGGGTTATCCTCTGAATTTTAACTAGACGTGATAGTATCAGATGCCTGGATTTTACAGCAGCTAAAGTGATCTTAAGTTTGATGAACTGATCCCAGGTGAGATAATTTATGGCAGTTGTCTGCTTTGTCAGTAAATCAAGGGTTGACATTTTCGAGATTTGTAAAGGTGTGATGTTCACTTGAAAACATATAAGGCAAGGTTAGATTAATAAGCAGTTTAAATTTTTTTCCCCAACTTAATGGTTTTGGAACATCCTAACTCACTTCTACTTCACTGATATTTCTAAGGGGTTTTTTTGAAAAAAGGAACTCCAGAAATGTGTACAAGACATTTTATGTATTATTCTATCTATCTGCTTTTTTCCTTTACAATAATTGACAATATTTACATATATTTCCATGTCACATATGCCATAAATTTACATAGACCCAGATGAAATTTATTCATATCTGATTGTGCTACTCCCCCTTCATACTAAAAGAGACAGAATGTAACTCATTTTAATTCCTTTTGGGGCTTGTTCTCTGCAGCACACTGTCTGCGCTAGTGCTTTCCATTAACATCCCATACTGGCCTAGGTGGTTAGGGCATCCCTACTTGCTCCATTAAGCAACACAAACTGCGTGTCCCCTCCACCTGCATGGAATGGAGTGCATCATTCACTAGGACAGGGATTCTAGGAAGCCTGCTAGTGTCGCTTTTGAAATAAAAGTCAATTTTTTCTTATTGATAGATCTGCATGCTGGGTACTCACTACAAACTCAGCCTTGATTTGGGCTACTCAGGACTGTATCACTTCTCTAATTTTTCCAGCAGGTATTAGTTGAAAGTTATAGCCAGAGTAAGAGAGAGGCAAGGGAGTCCAAAGTACTGGGGAAAGGACACTAATTAAATCCTGCACATTAACACTCTATCCATGTCATTAAATACTCTAATTATCAATGATTTATGCAGAGCTATAAATGTACATTTAGAGAGAAATAAAAGATTATTGCCCAAACCCACTGGAACTGTCCTGGTGCAGATAGGGAAGAGAGGGGTGGAGGCAAGGCGCTGCTGAGAGTTTGGTTCTTGCTCTCATTTTTATTAAGTACATGATTTAAGTCAGAAGAGAAATGAATGGCCCATTTTCAGACTATGCCTATTACAATTCTACGGAAACTGCTCACATCTAGCTGAGCATTAAACTTTATAGATTCCCATCCCATATAACCAGATCTTCTGCAAGTGCCTCACTCAAAGTCCAATGCAGTAGAAAATTTCTATGCAGAGAGGAGCAACTGCTTAGACCTACAGTCTTGCAAACACATTGAGCATACCATTGAATGGATTTCACTGGGGTGGACAAATATTAGGCAATGCCTACTTGAATTAGCCATAGGGCAGCTTTCTTCTTTGAAACTAGCTCTTTAGTTATTAGTTTTACATCAGGCTTTGAAAGGTGGTGCAGTCCTCCTTTCTGTAATCGTGAACTCATGCAGGACCTGCCCTCAGAGCCCTTGGTCCCAGGAGTGTGCAGCCCTTAGACCTAGTCACACTCAAGTCAATGGGAGAACTTGTCTGAGAAACTGCTCATAAGTGAGAGGAAAGGATCTATAATTTGTACCTTTGTGTTTAAATTTTGGTTGATTGCTGCTTATACAGGGGTCACTCTATAGATACCAAGTGAGGTACAACTGGGTGGCCCTGAGGAATCCTATTGTGAATTAAGGGGTGTATAGGGTATGAATTAAGGTAATTTAAGATTCTGGTAAGAAACTAATGGAAGCAATAAAGCATTAAATCTCTCCTAAGCAAAGGAGAGATTTGTTGTTGAATACATTCTCCTGTATCTTCCACATTATTAATTTTGCTATAGAGCCACTTTAGCAATTGCACAGAAAGAGCATTCAGTGCCGTGTTCTACATTGCAGTGGAATTCAGTGAACCAAACACCACTTAACAGATGAGAGGTGCTCTATAGCCCAGAGCATGCAGCTTATCAGCACCTAGAAAAAAACTGCATGTTATATTCAGTTCTGCCATTTTCTGTACAAAGAACCATCTCCAAGTTTTTCTCTTTGGCTGTGTTCACACCTAAGCTGTTATTTCAAAATAAGTTATTTTGAAATAAAATCCTTATTTTGAAATAACTTATTCTGAAATAAAAAAAAATTGTTATTTCCAAATAAGGGAAACCCTTAAATCGAAATAGCATGCCCTCTGTGTGGACATGCTATTTCGATTTTAGCAGAGGGGCACCATGGGAGGTATCGCAACATGGCCCCCTCCCTGGTCCTTGCCCCCACCCAATATAGGCTAAAAGGAAGGCACCCTGGGAAGGAGAAGCGCAAAAGTGTTATTTCGAAATAGTGGTTATTTCAAAATAACATGTCCGAATGCCATTGTTTCGAAACAACCATTTCAAAACAATGGATATTTTGATTTCATGTGAGGTTTTACTGTTTTGAAACAACGGCCGTTATTTCGAAACAATGGGGTCCCGTTGTTCTGAAATAACGGAATGTCATCTGGACATGAGAAATTTTATTTCAAAACAATGGCTGTCGTTTTGAAATAAAACTCTCATCTGAACACAGCTTTTCTGTTTGTTTAATGGAAAGACAAGTATTTTTCAGAAGATGCTCCTTCATTATTCAGGATGGAGACTACATACTGCATTGATTGAACGCGAAAATAAAAAAGAGAGTGATTCTAGGCACTCTGATACCATACAACTAGCCTTGAAATTTCAGCCAAATCATCAGTTTGTTGATTCACTCTGCTTTTTTTCTTAAGTTATTTTTACCACTTTGAATCTAAAATTTAAAAGCATAGTTGGGTCCTGAAATTAACACAGAAATCCTTCTTGTACTGTTCTGACAATAGCTATAGGCCTTTTTTTCAAACTGTTAAAGTAATTTAGGGTCATAGTTTGATTTACATTAACTAAACCATACTGGTTAGCAGCAGTTGGAGATGTCATGGATTTTAACGTGACATTTGGCAAATACACTAACCATCTGGCCCCTGTAAGAATGTATACAGGGCATGTCTCTGCTCCCAACAGAGAAGTGTTCATTGAATTACATTTTGATCACCATCAATAATATGTTTTATAGAAGCAGTTATCACAAATCAGATCGAGTAAGGGTTTTGCATTGGGAAGCTGACTTGTTGCCAGTTTTTCTGTAGACAGTAAAATGAGGAAAAGTTACATGCCCTACTTTTGACATCACTTCTGTACCACAACTGCGATTTTCATGGAACATAAGGATGTGGCTCTTGTAGGGCTATTGTTTAAGCAATAAAGCCCTGGTGGCATCATCCACTATGAATAAAGCTTGGATCGCTAACCATAAAGCCCAAAGTTGAACCATTGGAAGAGTCAATTAGCTGCAAGCAATTGCAGGTAGTGATCCCTTCTGTGATCTAACCACCAGAGAGGAACAAAATAATGCTTGGCCATGTGTTACATTGTGCATCAGTCCATAGTCCATTAGCTACAAACGTTTTCAACCTCATCATGTCAGGTCAGCCGTACTGCCAACTAAAAATAGTCACTTTTTTGCTCATGAAAAATTGCAATAATATTTGTAGAGGCAAAACAATTATTTCATTTGCTTTTTGATGCAAAACCAATGAAAAGCTTAAATTCTTCAGTTTCTCTTCTGATGCCACACCAGTTTCAGGGGTCAGGCTCTTGGGAACCTGGCGGCTAATGTATACCATGGTGCCTGGTATTATCTAAACCTGTAGGAGAAAAAGATAGAAATTGAGATCATGGTTAGATTTAACAGGGGGTCTAATGGTTTTCGATGACTCAGTTTTGGAGTGCACAGGTACGACACCTTAAAAAGTTCTGATTTTCAGGGGCCAGTATTCAGCACATTCTGAAAGCCGGGCCCCTTTAATATATCTCTAGTGGGTCATTCAAAAATCACTACTTATTTTCAAAAATCTTAGCCTGTACTATTAACTTGCCATTGACAGCAAGTAACTATAGTCTGCTCTTATTTTTGTTCTTTATTAGAGCAAAATTTCATTAGTCCAGTTCTGCACTCACTGAAGTCTGGCATTCTTGGGTTTTGGGAAGCACTTGCAAATTATTATTAATTACAATATCATCTGGAGGACCCAGTTGAGACTGGTCTCTATTGCACCAGGCGCTGTACAAACGAGGAAAGTCTCTTCCCTGAAGAGTTTACAGCCTGAACAGACAAGACAGATAAGAAGTGTGAAGGAAAATGGATTCACAAAAAAGAGAGCAGACTTGTCCAAGATCCCACAGCTGGTCAGATGAAAGCACCATAACTTTCATTATACACTACCCAGGAGATCAAAAGGTATAATGGAAAGCAAAACTATCAAAGCAGAACTCAGGTAGGGTGAAGGCTGAACCATTTTGGATAGAAAACTGGCTAGATCAACGGTTTCAGCGTGTAGGAATCAATGGATCCATGTCTAGCTGGCAACCAGTCACGAGTGGTGTGCCCCGGGGGTTGGTCCTGGGGCCAGTTCTGTTCAACATTTTCATCAATGATCTGGATGATGGAATACACTGCACTCTCAGTAAGTTTGCGGATGACACCAAGCTTGCGGGGAACAGTAGACACGTTGGAGGGCAAAGACAGGATTCAGGGAGACCTAGATAAATTGGAACAGTGGGCCAATAAAAATCTTATGAAGTTCAATAAGGACAAGTGTAAAATCCTGCATGTGGGACAGAAAAACCCCATGCACTGCTACAGACTGGGAAACATTCAGTTAAGTAGCAACAGTGTAGAAAAGGACCTGGGGGTCATGGTGGATGGGAAGCTAGATATGAGTCAGCAGTGTGCTCTTGCTGCCAAAAAGGCCAATGGCAATACTGGGCTGCATCAAAAGAAGTGTTACCAGCAGATCAAGGGATGTGATCCTTCCCCTCTATTCTGCAGTGGTAAGGCCACATCTAGAATACTGTGTTCAGTTTTGGGCTCCCCACTACAAAAAGGACAGGGACATGCTAGACAGAGTTCAGAGGAGGGCAACCAAAATGATTAAAGGGTTGGAACACAAGCCCTATGAGGATAGACTGAAAGCATTAGGCTTATTTAGTCTGCAGAAGAGAAGATTGAGGGGGGATTTGATAGCAACCTTCAACTACTTGAAGGGATGCTCTAGGGAAGATGGAGCTCGACTGTTCTCGGTGGTAACAGAGGACAGAACAAAGAGCAATGGTCTCATGTTGCAGTTAGGGAGGTCGAGGCTGGATATTAGAAAAAACTTTTTTACTAGGCAAGTGGTGAAGCATTGGAGTGAGCTGCCAAGGGAGGTGGTGGAGTCTCCATCTTTGGAGGTGTTTAAGGCCCAGCTGGACAAAACCATGACTGGGATGGTTTAAGTGGGAGTGGTCCTGCCTCTGGCAGGGGGTTGGACTAGATGACCTATGAGGTCCCTTCCAACCCTAGGATTCTATGATTCTATAATTAGCCTCACAAGATTAGGTTTTGGTGTGAGCAGAAGTCTATTGTTTAGCTTATTTAAATGTTCAAAGTCAATTATGCAGCTGGAAGATGAATCAAATGTGCTAGTTAAAGAAAATTCTCAAAGATCCACAGAATCAATTTACTGTACCCCTTTTTCCCTTACCGAGTACCCTATCTCTTTTCAAACACCCTGCTAGCTTAACCAGGGAGCCCTGCTGAAATGTCAAAGTGGCCCAAAGACTTCTGGATGAAAATGAGGGCACGCTTGCCTTAGAAATTCATTTGTTCTTCCTATGACCTCATCCTGTGCTTGGAATATCACATGCAATTTACTGGAGAAAGAGTTTTGACTTCACAAGCAAAGGGTTATGACTACGTCAAGTTGGGAATAAACAGCAGGAAGAGTTAGACTGAAAAGCTTCCAGGAACAAGTGTTCATGTAAATGTTCCTAGCAATAAAACAACAAAAGATTAACACCAAAACATACACTGGCAGAATTCGGTCAACAAAATATTCCAATATTTGTAGAAGGCATTAGTGGCTCTTTAACTTGATGTTCTTTCATATTATTAATTAATTATTGTCACTACAATGGCTCCTAGACATCACACCTGCTAAGCGCAGTACGAACATAGTGAAAGACAGTCCCTATTGTAAAAGTTTAAAATTCAAATAGATAGCGAATGGGGAAAGGAAAGAAGATT
The DNA here is from genome assembly GCA_007922195.1 of Podocnemis expansa. Lineage (NCBI taxonomy): Eukaryota > Metazoa > Chordata > Testudines > Podocnemididae > Podocnemis > Podocnemis expansa. The sequence goes on along the minus strand of ML681963.1, from coordinate 56,379,675 downwards.
ACTTCCTTTTAAAAGAAGCAAGGAGTCCTATGGCACTTAAAGACTAACAGATTTATTTATCACATGAGTTTTCATGGGAGAAAATCCCACTTTGTCAGACACTTTGAAGATGGGGGAACTTACAGAACTTACTACTTCCTTTTAGTAGATGAGGAGTAGAGGCACAGAGAGACAAAATGATTGCCAGAAGTCATAGTTTGAGTCTAAGCTGAGGACTGGACCCCATATCTTCTGTGACTAATTTAGGGCCTTAAACACAAGACCAGCCTTCTCCTCCCTAGCTTAAGATGTTCATCCCCATTGTGATGGCCTATATGAAATTGCAGCTTTCCTTCCAAAAGCTGAAAGCAAGAACAGAGGTATGGATCTCTGCAGTCCTGTAGAAGGCAAGACCATCCTCTGTAGATCAGATTCATTTTGTTTGATACTGTCAATTTTACTGCAAGTTAATGCACTGTTAAAGGTCTCCCAGTGATAGACTTTTTTTATTCATAGATTTTATAGTCACATTTCTGCCTGGCTACCACAGATATGAAGTGAGGTAGGCAATTAAAAATAAATAAATAAAGAGCAACAGAGGAAAAAGGAAACCGGGTCAGCGGCAGGCAAGAGAGTCTCTTTTGGTAGCTGTAATTTTCATTGGGCAGCAGTAAGTTTTGAGCCTGTGTATATCAGACACTTTTCCTATCAGGCAGCCACTCTTCTGCATGGGCCTGGACCCCAGTGGGACAGATCTATGCCAATGCTCATTTTCAGATGGTCTGGTGCACACATTGTGCTGGAAGCATGTTGCTTTTATTTCACAAAGAGATTTAAAAAGCAAAGAGCCACATTCTGCTCTTAGTCTCATGGATTCCAGAAGGATCCAGAGCTGTGCCTGAGAGCAGAACTTGGCTCAAATACTTTGCAGAGTACGGAAATAGTTTTAAAACTATATTAAAATGAAATGGATTCACTGAGTTGCTGTATCAGAGCCAGGAAGCAACTGTTGGGAATGGAGGCCCACAGTACAAGTTTAGAAAAAGCTTTTCCCTAGGAGGGTGGTGAAGTATTGGAATGGGTTACCTAGGGAACTGGTAGAATCTCATCCATTGAGGGTTTAAGGCCCAGCTTGACAAAGCCCTGTTTGGGATGATTTAGTTGGGGTTGGTCCTGCTTTGGGCAGGGAGTTGGACTGGATGGCCTGGGGACCCTTCCAACCCTAATTCTGGGATTCTCTGAATAAATGGCATTTAATACAATAAACACACCACACCTGCAAGTTCACAGAGCTGTGCATCAACCCAGCCCTGGCATTTAAATGGATTTGTGTCATTTACCCAGTCTTGACATCAGCAAGATCTACCACACTGAACCTGTTCCTTGCAAAGGTGCCAGCTAAAGGGTTAATGATGATCACAGGCCCTACTGAGGGCTGTGTCCTAAACTGAGTATTTCATCCTCACAGTCCAGGCAGAAGGTTGGCATAGATGGTCCATTTGGGTTTTTCCACTGTGTTTTTATCCCTTTCCTTTCCTCAGACATCATCTGTGAGAGAAGCTGGACATTAAACACAGAAGGCTGGGCTGGTAGCAGTCTCATCGGAGAGTCTGATGGCTCACTGGGCATGAAGAGTGAGTGACACCCCCACCCTGGAGTTGTACTTCAGCCCCTCTGGGACAAGTTTGGGCTCCTTGCAGCAGAGAATTCTGCACTGGACCTCTGAAAATGGCAGCTTTTTGGTTTTCCCTAGCAGTGCCAAAAAGCTGAAGAAAAAAAATTCTTCTGTCAACTCCCAAAAAAAGGGTTCTTGGCAAATCAGAGTCCAAAAAAACCCTTTGTTTCAGGTTACATCATTTAAAAGCATGCTCAAGCTAAATTAATTTTTTTCATTTAAAAAAATATGAGTGAAAGAAATTTTTTAGAGGAAAAGTCACTTCCACACAAAATTTCAAAATGGTTTGAGTTTTTGGGATTTTTTGTGTTTTTTTTAACTTGAGTAACACAGCAAAACCAATATTAAGTTGCTACATGTTTGTGTCATCCAGGCTGCATTTTTCATTAAACCCCCCCACAAGTTTTACTCAATAATTTTCCCTCAACTCTGCTCTGCATTGCCACTGCCAGTGATGTGGCTCTTCTGTGATTAAACAAAACCTCAGTCTCTACTGTCCTCAGTCTGGCACCTTTAAAATTACATTTATTCTACAGGTTAACCCATGCCTTGGACACTGCTCCCACATGGGTCAGTAACAAGAAATAAGACCCTCCTTTACACTCCTGCCCAGAGTCCTCAGATTTGGGCACAGGTGCTGAGAAGTAGTGGAGGGATCACCCACTCTCTCCCTGGGGCCAATGGGTGAGCAGGAGACAGAATCTCGGTGACATATCCTGCTGACAGGTGGCCAAAGTGGCCATGGGGCATGAGAGACATAGTAATTTTCTGATGGCATAGGCCAGATGCAAATTACTGCCCTCCTGCCCCACCCAGGAGCAAGAAGACAACAAGGGCAGAGTTATGACTCATGCAGATATGTTGCCAGTCATGGTGTCTTCTGCGGACAGTGCACCTCTCCTGGGAGGTGCAGCTATAGCCTCAGTCTAGAGCAAAGGATGGAAGCTACACAAGCCCAGGGCAGCTGCACTGGACAAGGAGGATTCCTGATAGCCTCCTGGGGGGAAGGTGCAGTAAACTTACAGCCAGCCTATGCCAAGAGCGAATTACCATCTCTCCCACACTGGCTCTGCTTCTGTGTTGGGGAATGGACCAGTGCAGTACAGAGAAGGACAGTGAAATGAGCAAGACTAGCAGCTGGATGAGGACCAGGAGGGAGATTTCCTTTGACATGAGTCACTTTAAAGTTAACAAGGAAAGCTATTGCTCCTTGCTTGGACTGGAACTGAGGCCAACCAGTGTCAGCTGCATTAGCTTAATTAGCTAACCATAAATAAACATCATTTACAAGACCTAAACATTTAAAGCACCCTGTTAAGCATCTGAAACATAAATGCTTTAATTATAGAGTAGCTCAAGATTTAAATAACACTGGGATAAATGCTATAGAGCAGCTGTCTATGAATATTTTACAATGAGATTGCTCTCTGTTCTTCAGGTCCATGGGGATTATCAGGTTGGGAAGAACATATTCATTCTTTAAAGTGACTGTTCTTCTTTCTCTGTCATGTATGGCTACATTGCGCTATCATTGCTAGCTGGTTTTCAGCGAAGGAGCCATGCTGAACACAAATGCTTAAGTTTCATCCAGGACTATGGTAACTTCTGTGCCTCTCACATAAACTGTTACAAAACAAGCTCTTCCAAGAGCATAAGTGAGCAATGGAACATACCCAGGAACCAAAGAGGCAGCCGTGTTAGTCTAGTTCTTTAGTAAAAGCTTCCCTAATCCCTTGATTGCTTGCTCAATCTGCCAAGATAGCTATTAAAAAGCAAATAAAAATGACTAATCACACCAGCAAGCCAACGAGAAACTCAGTTTGTTTATAAGACTCTCATCTGAAGAGCCGAAGCATGTGCTTAACTTGAATGGGTCTCCTCCCATGTTTCATGTTAAAGGTGTGCTTCAGTGCTTGACTCTGTTGGAACCAGAATGCAGGACCCAGGATTGTTGCTTGTAATTTAGCACAGTCACTTGTTAGGACACCATCCCAAAGGAGAAAATGTTGATGAGTACAAGCCAACATATCAGAAGGTAAAATTCACCTACAAGGAGGACTCGAGATGACACATATACTCTATTTGAAGTGTCCATTCAGACTGAAACCATGTGCTGACCTCTCTGCTTGTTGGAGGACTTGACCCAGATGTGGAAATGCTGCCATTTCCAAGGAAGGCTGATTTCAGAGTGTTTCAGAGGGCAGGATCTGCAACAGGGGCTGGGTTCTTATTTGCCTAAGGCTACTTTATACTGTGTTAGCAGTGCTAAGATGTAATCAGCATTTATTTCCGCCTTAAGATCCCTTTATACAGTGCCAGAGTTGGGTAAAAGAACCTTACTGTAAATAAGAATAAGGCCCAAAATGTCATTAAAAAATCTAGAATTATAGAAATTAGAGTGGGAGTGGGCAAACTTTTTGGCTTGAGGGCCACTTCTACTATAAGGCAGACCACATGCAGTGAAAGAGGGGCAGGAGAAGGGGCTGGACTGGGTAGAGGATTGGCCACCATGCTCGGCCATGCTGCTGCTGCTAGGCCCATGTGATGGGGAAGGGGCAGCGCCCAGAGATGGGAGTGGCTGCTGTGTGCTCCAGGCCTTTGGCCAGGTCCAGCTGGAGGGCTTAATGAAAAGCTCCTGCAGGCCAGATATGGCTCATGAGCCATAGTTTGCCCACCTCTGAATTAGAGATAGAAAAGTCCTGTTAGGTCATTCGACCCATGCCCCTGGATAACCTAAGCAAGATTTTCCAGTTGTCATTCGCATGGGACAAATGTGCTTGAGCACTTGAAACTTTGATGGGCATCAGCAGAATCTTGGGAGGTCGCTGGTTTTCCCTTTTGATTCTAGGGTATTTCATTCACATAAAATGTCCAGCTTCTTCTAAGAGACAGAGTGGGCAAGGTAATATTAAGGTAATATCTTGGACAAGCACTGCAAAGAGCTTCTAATTAAAAATATATAATTATTTCATGTATTGAGCAAGAAATGTGAAATACATTCAGAGCAGCTCTGAATAGACATCCACATTTCTCAATGAGCATCCACCGCCTGAACCCACCTGGTCTTTTCAAGGTCTGTGTTCACAGCCTAGCTTTTCATACATTTGACTTGCTTTAAGGATAACATGCAAAGAAAGCAAAAGCTTAACAGAATCCATCAAAAGTATGGGCCAAATGCCCATCCTTCTGAGTCCCCAAACATAGCTGGATGGTCACCCAGCTGAGAAATCTGAACAAATTCAGGTTTTTTTAAGAGTTAAAGGGTAGTTCTGAAAAAATCTGCAGGGTGGTTCCTGTTTTCCTCTTGTTGCCCTAGAATGCTTTGCTATAGAACTGAGTTGGCCCGTGTGAGTGCAGATTTTCTAAGTTTATTTGTTGACCTCTAGAGGCCCTAGTCAAGATCTCCATCATGCTAGCTAGGTTCTATGCAAACAAAGAGTCAGTCCCAAACACACAAGAGCAGACCCAAATGCACAAGACAGACCATGAATGAAGTAAGAGGAGTGCTTTCAGCCCAGTTTTACAAATGGGGAATTATAAGACAGAAACACTAAACAACTTGGTCCAGGTGACACCTGGAGCCTACATCAGAGCCAGGAATTGAATCAAATGTCCTGTAGTCTAGTCTGGTTCCTTTACCACAAGTCTTTCCCGTTTCTCTACTTATCTAGCAAACAACAATAAGAAAAATTTATACCTCAGCAGTTTCAATTTTGTCTGGAAAATTCAAACTTTCTCTTGCTTAAGTTAATATCATTAACTCTCAATGAAACAGTATTTGTCTGATCATCAAATTTATAGTACTGGGTCACCTTTCTTATTTGAAAAGAGAAAATATTCAAGCAGGCAACCCGCAACTGAATCAGGCTTCCACGAGACTAAAGGAAATGCAGTCAGTTTCACCTTTACAGAAGGAACATGTTTCATTCACTGCTCAGAAGTTCCTAAGGGGTAGCTGTGTCAGTCTAGTTCAGCAAAACAAACAAGGAGTCTTGTGGCATTTTTAAAGACAAACAAATTTATTTATTGCAAGAGCTTTCATCGGAGAAAATCCCACTTTCACAGATGCTTGAAGGTGGAGAAGTTACAGAATGGGAGGAAAGTAAATGCCAAAAGTGGATTTTTTTCCATGAAAGCCCATGCAATAAATAAATTTGTTAGTCTTTAAAAGTGCCACAAAACTCCTTGTTTATTTTACTTTGTTCACTGAATCTGCTAAAAACATCTGGAATGTATTGCTTGCAAGCATTTAAGCAACTGCCTTTAGTCTGTTATTTTTGGTCTCCTTGAACATTTGCATTTCTTTAAACAAGATATTCTGCCTTCTTCATTTCCTATACAAAATAAATAGAAACTCATGATTGGCATTTTTACAGATTCAAACCTACGCTCCAGTTAAAATGACAGCAACCTATTAGTTCAAGGAATTAAGTTACTATTGATTAGGGGAGAAGGAGAAAAACTTGGGCCTATATCAGGTTTTATTTTTCACTAGTGGCAGGCATTTGAAGCATGGGATCTTGTCTGGAATGAATCTCCTTTCACTTGCTACCGTGTATTGATCCACTGTAATCAGCAGGGTAGATTGATACTGAAGAAGGGGCCTTAGAGAATGGGGCCTCCTCAGGTGCCATACTGACATGATGTCATGGCTTGCTTTTTAGCTGAATGTTTTGCTTTCTCTGCGCGCCAAGCTGCATGCTAGACTGCAATTGTTTTGAACTTTCAGCTGAAATCTATTATTTGTTTGCAGCAGCTTTGACATAGTCCAGGCCCTTTACAGAGACAGATGAAGGACTGCCCATAGCCCAAAGACAGCACAACATAAGAATGGACAAACGGACAAACAGATGGGCAGGGGCCAGGAAATGAATATCACAAAGAGAACTTCTATACAGGTTGAAAAGTTTCACACTAGGCAGCCCAGTGCATGGGGATTTTTTAACAGGGGATTAGACGTGGAGAGGGCAGGAGCTCTGCAGGTGAGTTCAGAGTGGTCAAGTCATGCATAGGGGGCCATGCTGAAGGAGGCTGGGAAATGATTGCCTTAGATGTGTCCTCATGCATTATGCGTCACAGCAGGTATTTTCCCCTGGTTCAGATCTGGAGCGTTACCAGCACTCAGGGAGATCTACCTAAGTGCAACAGGAACATTTGGTGGCAGCCAAAAGTGAGATACAGGAAGTAACTGAGTCTTCGGGCTCAGCACTTGTAAACCATAAAAAATGTTTGACATTTTTATTGTTTTACGTCATTACTTTGCTGCTCTCTCCATCACTCCCACTTCCAAATCTGCCAGACCTAGTAGTCAGAGCCAGAGTTCAAAATTTCAGGACCAGAGTCAGCCAGGTCCAAATACCAGGGGACAAACTTGAAGATCAGATGCATGAGTCGGGAACCAGAGTCAGACCAGGTCAGGCTACCAATGGCACAGCTGAAATTCAGATGCCAGGAAAGCAAGCCCCAGGAACAGAAAGCACTGGGAACATAATCCACAGCAGGGCAGAACCCATGTGTTCAAACAGCATCCAGTTCCTGCTCTCGCTTAAGTAGGATCAGTGGGTCAACCAGCGACTCTAGGTTTCCACGGATCAAACATCAGGCTTGAAGCTTTGTGCTAGGCCTGGGCTTTGTAGATCCCAGGTAAGCCCTTGTCAGAAGGTGAATGGCTGGAATGTAGCTCCTCCTGATAACTTTCAGGCTTGGGTTTGAACCTGTGGATCCAGACATCTGCTGTGTGTGGCTATCCCCCTGATATTCATCCCAAATCGGCTTGGGAAGGGACATTTGTTTTTGCTGAGTTGAAATTTTCACAAACTTTTTTTTGAAAAAAACTTTCACAAACTTTTAAGTGATTTTTATTTATCTGATTTTTGGTTTCTCTTCCTTTTTCCTCTTTTTCTCTCTTTCCCAGTTTTTCTCCTCTTTCCATTTTGCCATTAGAAGAGATGGTGATGGAGGGCCTGAAAAACTAACATGAAAACTGACCAAAAAGTGGGGGGGACAAAAACAAAAACTGAAAATGCAAAAAATGTTTTGTAAAAGAGAAAAGCAGAAAATTGGGGAGAAATGAAATCTTTTTCATAAGAAAATTAAATTTCTTTCAAAAGCTTTCTTTTTGACCCCCAAAATATTCCATTCTAAACCACCAGCCACATCTTGTTCTGAGACAGGTTCAGAGGCAGTCCATGGTACCAGTGTGCCAATGGCACAGGCTGAGCCGTATGTCTCCAGAGGCTCACATCATCCCCAAATTAAATGAGACCAGATGGCTGCTCCACCATACAAAGCTGCTTGTCATCAGCAGCCTTGAGAAATTGAGCTTTTTAACTTACATATGACTCTACTCCCTGCCTGTTTGCCGATGATGCCTTTCTTGAAGCAAAGTGGTCTGCAGAAGGAGAAAAGTTACACAATCCAGGGAAAGCTCGGGAAGCGTGTTTTTCTCAGACACGAATTTTGGGGCTATGTCTTCACTATGAAGAGGCTGATTCCACTACTCATGTGCACACACATGCTAGCTCCCATCAAATTAGTGCAAGCATTATTGGGAACATTGCTGAGCTGTTCCCAAATACAAACCCAGCTAAAACCCCTGGATGTGTCGCCGTGCCTCCACCTCCACTTTCCAGGCTCCTGTGACCACATGGCTATTTACAATCATGCAAATCAGTGAGAGCTACGGCAAGTGGATTGTACACAACCAGGGGAATCACACCGTTAACTTGTAATGTCCGCTCAGCCTCGGGGTGGAGAAAGGTGCTGGACAGGCAGCTCCTGAGGTGTGTACTTGTGAGAGTGCTCTGTGTCTGTGTATAGGAAAATGGCCAATCAATAACACATCAGGAAATGGTGCTCAGGAAAATGTATCTAGAATAGAGCACTGGACTTGCGGCACAGGCACAGCCAGAATGTGATGAGGGGCATAGCTCTTTCAGATCAGGGGTTGTGGCAGTGGTAGTCTCCAGATGAGGGCACATCCTAGAGAAAGGAGTGCTGACTAAGCAGGATGTGATGTCCTGCTAGAAGCCTGTTCCTGGATTAGCTAAGAGAAGACTGGGGGGAAGTCCATCCACTGGGTCTGGCACGTAGGATTTCCAGCTTTCAGGTACAAAAAAATGTGATATTCCTCAGCTGGGGAAGAAGTGCACAGAAGTGAAGGGATGGGAGCTAGACCAATGAGCAGAAAGACGTTGCCATAATGAGGAGCAGGGGGCTGGGGAGACTCTACCTTGAGCTCTTCTCACTGTCATCAATGGCTTCATGGTGAGGTAGGAAGCAGTAGCAATGGCAGCAGCTGCTTAAAGACTCCTGCTGGGGTGCAGCAGAGCTGCTGGGAGGGCTCTAGAGCAGCAGCGTCACAGAGGAAGGAGGAAGAAAATGAAACCACCCAGATGTAGCCCACATGATGACTCAACCAACAAAAAATGGGACTTGTAACATCCCAGGAAGACTTACAGCTTTCACAGGAGATCTACTTCAACAGAGGAATGAGCCTGGAAGAACCTGGCCAGGTGGCAAAACTACTGGCAAAAGAATAAGGGGAAAGATGTGCCTCTTCTTTCCTCGCTGGCTGCAGCAGGGAGAGCTCTGGAGGATTATTGCCTGGGTTTTGTCAGTTGATTTGCTTTAGTTTTACAACTGGTGTGTGAATAATAAATGAGTCCCAACAAAAGGGCTTTGAAAGGGTGAGTGCTTTGAGCTTGACATGCCTTCTGTGGCTGGTGAAAGCGTCTACCAGCTCACAGGATCCATTCACAGCACTGATAGGACCAAGGAAGCTACTGTTCTTGTCCCTCCAGACTATCCTTTTAGGTCACCTGTAAACAAATCATGTCTATCCAGACAGCAACTACAGCGCAGTGTGGATGGCAGGTGTGACAGCTGCTTTTGCCTCACTTGCCAGTGTGCCTCACTGCTAAGCTGGAGGGAGCACATTGAGTGGATTTTGGTCTCTCTGATATGTCCAGGTTTCTCACAGGATGCCAGACCAAGGCACTGGATGTGGAGATGGCTCAGTGACACCTGCCTCCCAGAAACCAAACTGAGAGATTAGCTACTTTCACACAGGACACCCCGCTGTCCCCATTATTCCATATTTCCTCTCACCTCAGTCACACACAAACCAATAGCCTGGGGAGAGGTTTCCTGTTAGTGCCAAGATTGCTGTGCAAGTCTCTGTTAGTGAAACTCGCAGAATAGCTAAAACCCACCTCTGTCTGATGTCTTGTGGTGGGCCTGAAACTCAGCCTGGATTCTCCCTCTTGAGTCTAGAGAAGAAAATGGGCCTAGGACAGCACAGACACTGACCCACATTCAAGTGAACTTTGGCTGAGTGTTGGGCTGCCTCTTCCTCTCCACAAAATATCAGCTTCCCCCAACAGATTTAAGAACCTCCATTACTTTTGGCTGCCTTTTGGAGTGGAAGGACTGGTGGCTTTACCTTTCATCTTCACTTGTAACATCTCTAGAGGATGTTCTGCTGGCCCAGCTGAGAGGACAGTTGGGTAAATCCACTGCTCTTCATCTTCCGGACTGGTTTCCAGAGAAACAGAAAGGGTTTTCCCCAATCCCTCGAGGTAGCAAGACACAAATAGCTCCACCAATTTCCATGAAATTGATGCCATAGATGACCTAACTGCACACTGAATTCTGGCATTTCCTAGCTTAGTCATACTGTTGCAAAGTCCCTGCTATCATTACCACACACCTGAGCTGACACCCAGTCCCATTTTGTGCTTCTGAGTATAAGCAAACTATTTGCTGCTTCTCCTTTGAGTCACAGGCACTATTTGTCTATCACACAACAGTTATTGAACATGGCTTAGGCTTCATTTTCCAAGATATTACTTCTGAAAGGAAACTGTTTAATTTATTTAAATTATTTTCTTCTTCAATTACTCGGTTTTGTTTGTCTGCTTTTTTCTCTGCCCTGCTTATTGTGCCAGCTTAAGGCGTCTACATTCCAAATAATGTACTTTGCTTATGCAATTACGATTTGTCTTAAGAATAATGTGTTTGCCTTTACTCTTTTCCCCTCTCTGTGTACATACTATTTAGGACTTCCAGATTTACTAATTAAAAGCATCCTAATACATGGCTGCTTTACTTTCCTTCTGGGAGACTTCAAGACTTAGTTGTTTTATTAACGATCTTAGATCAAAGCAGTTAATTTATATTCATGTAAATAACAAAATTCACAGAGTCTCTGAATGAGCGGCACGAACTCCTGTTGATGCTTTGTATAATGTATCATCTGTAGATGTGGGCATGTGTTTTCACAGCACATACTCTGTGTTCAGAATCGATTAGTTAAATACATTTCCTTAGCCTGAGATGCGCTCAGAAGAACATGAAGACTATTTTGGAAGAATAACATTTACATTTTTATTCTCTCTGGATCTTAACGTTGCCATTGCCTTCCAGAGAAGTCTGTTTCCTTTCCTAGTGAGCAAACTTCAATGGTTCAGAGATTCTGTTTGGTTTCTGTAAGCACCCACAAGTTCAGATAATTATCTGAAATTCCTCCTGTTTGGAGGAGAACTCAGATTTTGAATTTCATAAGCTTACTATCTGCCATGAGAGATCTGACTCTGTGATACCTGGCTCTGGACTACTAGATAGCATGGATGAAAATCCTTTTACCTAGATTTGTGCAAAACTCAGCCGTTTCACTTTGCAGGGACCCACACAGACATAAACTCTGATCCATGTGATTTCACACATCCCAACTTTACTATGGAATGTAGCACTTGATTACTTGTTCTATTCATTCCCTCTAAAGTACCTGGCATTGGCCACAGTCAGAAGATGGGATATTGAGCTAGATGGACCATTCATCTGATCCAGTATGGCCATTCTTATAGTCTTGCTAGTTTCGTTGCTAGCTTTGAGTTAAGAAGTGTCCAATATCTCTAGGCAAGCCTCAGTAAAAAAATTTCACCTAAACTCATGTCAAAGCCAGTTTAAAACTTTTTTTTTGTCCTGTATTTAATAGCAAACATTTGAATGTTTTCCTTTTCAGAAACCTGACAGTCGCTTCACTTCTTTAAAAACACCTTTCAGTAGTCGGAGACCTGCAGCATATTTTCTACAAATGGTGAGGATGCCCTGGTGGGTAAAGTACTGTGTAATGCAGGACAGTTTATCTTAATTTGGATGAATCTGTAACACGTCCAAGGTTTGAAAGTCTCCTTGTGACAAAGGATCAGACATATTTTCACAGCTGATGCAAATGGGCCCGATCCTTTGTTACATGGGGATCTTCACTCCATTTTCCCCAGTTGTTCACCAGTGTGCTAATTACTCAACTGACAAGTTGGGCATCAGTAAAACAAACCTACTGCACTTCACAACACCTCCTGTTTTCTGCATGGAGACACTTCACTGATGGCATCCGTGTAAAATGCGATAAATCACTACTCTCTGTGGCTCCCGTGTAACATTGCCAGTTGCAATGTCTTGCAGATCTCGTAGCTGTTTGTTAAAATGACATTTATTCTGATTTATCCACCTGATACAGTTTGTTAAAAAAGAAAAAAATTGAAATGGATTCTCCATAAATGAAAAGGTTGGTGTCTTTGCAGCCGTATGTACAGTAAGCTTGCCAGAACAGAACTGTTTGTGTTCAATGAGGGAAGTTGGGAATAATTGGCATTTCATTGTAGAGTGATATTTGTAAAGTTAAGGTATGCTGTAAGCATGAATCACTGGAGGCCATAATATACAATTAATATTTTGTCCCAGAGCATACTCACTCACTCAGTCTCACTAAGTTATCTGCATGATTTCACCTTCCTTTCACCTTTCTATTCAGGGCACTGTGCATCAGATGAAAATGCTTCTAGTAAATGCAGAGCTTAGAGAAGAACACTGACTAAAGGATAGCACATTGGGGTCCCTTGAGACCTCTTCCACTTGGTTCCCCAAGACCTCAGTTGAACTCCAGTTGCACCACACAGATTCCTGTTTCTGGCATGTAACAAAGCTATGCTGAGTTGATTTGGACTTTGGCCTTTTTGGCCTCAGGATAAAAACGCTAGATACTGTTTTTTTCATGACTTTTAATGGATCCTATTTTTTGAAAATTTCAATACCATTCAACAGACCTTTGCTGTGCTTTGCCAATAATTTATTTATGTAACCCTTTTGCCAGGGCAAGATGGTAGAGCAAGGGCCGGGTTCTATATCTAGGGGTTTCCAAATAATGTTACAACACCAACCAGCTTGAGCCCCCACCCAGTCTCCTGGGAAATCGTTCACTGTTCCCTGGGCACCCTACAGAGGTAATGCTTCCCCACTTACTTTCACGACTCTGAGTATAGTACGTAAAACTTTTAATAGCAACACAAAAGAATGTATAAAAGCAATATCCAGAATCAATACAGGACAAGATCCCCACAAAACCCAATACAGCACTCACTCCACCCCAGTGTATGTAGAGAATGTCCTCCACACCAGCTGTCCACCAGTGCTGCCTGCTGGTCACTCATGCTCCCCAGCCCTCCACTGGCTGCTCGCATCACCCGCTGGTTCAGCCCACTGGCCACCCATGCTCTCCAGCCCTCCACTGGCCGCTCACACTGTCTGTTGATTCCACCCACTGTCCACCAGCTCCACCTACTGGTCACTCATAGTGATTTCAGCTCTTAAAGAGGATCTCAGCCCTCTGTGATTTCAGCTCCTGACTTCAGCTCCAGAACACCACAGAAAGCTCCTCTGATCAAAATAACAAAGGAGGCTCCGCAAGGAGCCATTCAAGCCTATCTTTTAACAGTGGGGCAGGGGTGAGGCAGTGCCTCAGGCATTGCTCTTTAGCAGAACTAATGCTACCCCCACCCCCTTTTCTCTCCCTTCACACACTGAAACAAAGGGTTGCTCACTCTTTCAAGCTCTGTGTTGCCAATGGTGACTTTTCCACCAAATAGGCTAAACAGAGTTAGCATATTATAAAAAAGACAATATTTCATTTCCCTCCTCAGTTAAAATACAAGTATCAACAGATTTGTGATCAAATTAATCCATATGCAATTTGCCATCATGCCCTGCACTTACATAGTGAAATTATGCTAATACTTAATTGTGCTCATGCAAATACAAAGCCCATGCAGGTTAGTTGCCGCTCTTTTTGGCTGTTAAGCACAAGAAGTGCTCAGCTTCTAGACCTGCCTTACATCTATTTATGACATTGAATGTACCTTACATGTTTTGCAATACATATTTTTTTATTTATTTAATACCATTGCTGGAGGTTCCTTTTTTATTCAGTTTTAATCTCCCCCTCCTCCTTCTCTTGGGAATCCATAGGGTCCACTTCTTAGATGTAATCCACTTCTACAGCATGGTACCAACTTCCTCCAATTCAAATTTTCCAATGTCATTTTCTTTACTGCTAGTTTGTGACTTTGACACTAAAGGTGCATACATTGCCTGCTCCAGATAAACAGCTCCAAGTTAAGGCCCCAGGACAGTGATAGGTGGGTTCCCCCCAGACCTCTACCACTTAGTTGTCTATGCTGACTTGATCAAACTCAAATGTAGGGCTAAACAGAGACTGCGCCACCCATTCAAAGTCACAGACACAAAAAGCCTCCCTTTGTATTTATTTACACATCTTATTTTAGCTGGTACAGACATTCTGCTTCCAGCCTAGTGATACATTTACATTCCCAGGACTATCTCCCCAAAACTAAGGCCTAACCCATGTTTGATTACATACGTCAAGTCAGGTTCTCACAGGATGCCTGTGTATTATTTCCAACTCTCAAAAGCCTTGCTGAGTGACCTTGGGCACATTACTTAAAATGTCCTTTCTTGAGATTCTCCATCTATATAATACCAACCACAGCAGTGCTTTTGTCACACTTACCTCACTAACATTTCTGATGAATGTTGAAACCCTTGGCTACAAAGGCCTATTTGAAAGGAATGTATAAGTATACTTTAAAAGCTAAAAGGATCCTGTTAAGCAACTTGGTAGCTGAACAATAACTTATTTACTCACAGCCTACTCTGTAGAATTCTCTTGCCTATTACATAAAATCATCCTTAAACTGGATGAAACCATGAAAATCTCCAGCTATTTGAACCAGTTCCCTGAGTCTCATCTCTTGGCAAATGTCCCCAGGTCCACCCTTGTCACCATGATTTCACAGGGAGTCAAGGTGCCCAAATCCCAGGGTTTAATCCCATGTGCCTAGTTTGTGAATCCCAGCATATATGGCCACAGAAGAGAAGTGAAACAAGCAATACCGGCCCCAATAATGCCTGTTGTCAGTGCATTGTGCATGCCTATTCATAATACAGGCCCCTTCCAATTGTACTGTAAGAATAAAACCAGCATAAAGCAGCAATACCACTTAGAACATCTTGCACAAGCCTGATGCATTCACTTATTCCTTGGAAGAGAAATGACTTTCCTTCCCCCCCCACCCACCCCCTCATCTCCCGCTCTCTCTTTCCTGCTCCCTTGCATAGAGGAGGGCTGCAGCCTCCTCTGGATATTTCTAGTGAACTGCTGGAGCCTCTCAGTGGCACTTTCTTGTAACTAACATGGCTGTGACTGACATGCGATTCACAGCTTGCTTATGGATTTGCTATATTTGGTGTGGATAACACAGCAGACAAAACAAAGCAAGCAGACTAATAAACCTTAGTATAACCCTCCTGCAGGCCAAGACGGCAGCAGCAAAGGGGTCTATATCCAGGGGTTTCTAAACAATGTTAAAACATCAGTTGGCTTGAGCCCACACCCATCTCCTGTGAAATTATGTACTATGCCCTGGGCTCCCTAAACTGGCAATGCTTCCCCTTTCTCAAGCATGAGTCTGAGTATAGTACAAGGACTTTTAATAGTAACGTAAAGAGAATATAGAGAGGCAATATCAAAACCAGTACTGATTTGGGTAGACAGAGCAGTGCAGGATTCCCACAAAACCCAACAAGCAGAACTCAAATTTTCTGTTACCCCAGAACTCAAATTTTTCCTGCTGCTGAAGTGATTTTACTCACCTAAAGCTACTTATTCTGGGGTAAAATGGGTCTGCTTGCCTAAATGGGTAAAAATATCCCATTGGAAAATACAGCTACAGCCCATCGATGAAGAACAGACCTAGAGCAATGAATTCTTCAACAACAAATGTTAACATTTATTTAAGGATCACAAAAATTACAATGAGATCCAAGAACTGAAAATAGATATTTTAACATCACAGTGAGCATTATACAAGGTGACAATTAAATAGAATGCTGCTCTACTGGGTTACAAGGCTTAAAGTTACATGGACATAATTAGATTCAGCAATAAACTTATTACTCTAACACAAATATATTAACATCACAAAAATTCTAACAGATACCTACACATTTAATAAAACTGTAGTATTCAGCAAATGGTGATCAGTCACTTGCTGAATGGGTGAAGATAGGCTTTTCCCAGTCATGCTGCACTCCCCCAGCTTTATTGACAGGTGGGCCACAAACACTCTCTAACTTATAGCACCTTCAAATCCCTCTGAATCGTCATCCCTGCTCTGTTCTGTCAGAGACAAAGGTTCACCTCAGAATCTGGGCACATAAGTTAGGACTCAGTTAGCCAAATTTCCCAGATCCTTCAGCAAAACCAGTGCCTTTCTTGGGGTACTGCAGACTGGTCAAGTCACAGCTCAGCTTCAAGCAGCTTGCTTCTCTGATCAAGCAGCCTCCACTGCTCCTCCGGTCTGCACTGTGCTGGGCCCACTCGGCTGCTTCTTTGGGTGGCGTGTTGCTCCTACTTTCTAGGATAGATTGGCTATACTCCCCGAACCCCTTAGTTTCTTACCAAAAGGGCAAATCAGAAGATCTTTTCGCTCAGCGCGAGGTCCCCTGCTGTCCTTGTTAGCAGCTGCAGAGCCTCTGGAGCTTCGTGGAGTACTCTAGCTCTTCAGGTCCAACAAAGCTCATAGCCTCAGGGTTCCAGCAGGGTCCTGTTGCTTTGAGTACAGCCTTAGTGCAGCCCAACAGAGTGCCAATGCTTCACAAATCTGTTCCAGCCAAAGTCTCCTTTTTATACTCTTCTGAACGTCAGGCTGTGACCTTCTGCCCTTATTTGGATAATGACACATGCTGATGACACTTAAAGGGGGGGGAGCATAAGTCATGATTTATGAGGGGAGGGAGGGGGATACATATTTCAACATAGGAATGGGAGGGGGAGGGATGTCCATATTTGATTATAAGAGTACATTGAGGTACGGACATGATCCTGGGGAGCAGAATAAGGTATGGGCTTGATCTTGGCCGCTGATTACTAACCTCAGCCAAATGCTACATTTGTTATTCTTATTACTACCTAAAATATCCTCACTTAAAATTACTACTTTATAACGAGGTGAACACTTGTATATCTTACTACCTAAAGATTATTCTACAGATTTTAAAAGGGCTTCTCTCCCTATCAGTAAAAAACAACAAGGAGTTGTGTGGCACTTTAAGACTAACAGATTTATTTTTTGCATGAGCTTTCGTGGGAGAAGATCCCACTTCCTCAAATGCTTTGAAGATGGGTGAACTTACAGAAAGGAATGAAACTAAATGCAAGGGGGTGTAAAACATAGGATCAGGTCATAAAGTAACAGCAAATCAGAGCAGTTTACAGGCTCAAACCATGGGAAGCCTGAAGATGGGGGAACTTACAGAATGGTTGGAAATAAATGCAGGGAAGTTTAAGTCATGGGATCAGGTCACACTGTAACAGCAAATCAAAGCAGTTGTAAAGACCAAAAAATGAGGAACAGCAGATAGAGGAAGATGAGGTCAAATTACCAGTTGCAATGAGAGAAAAACCCAAAGTCCCTATTAAGCCCTGAAGCAATGCAATCAATTTTGCAAATAAATTCAATCTCAGCAGCTTCTCTTTGAAGCCTTGATCTGGTATTCATCTGCCTGAGCACCGCAATAAGTAAATCTTCAATGGAGTGATCACGAAGATTGAAATGCTGACACACTGGTTTTAAAACAAGGAGTCGTGTGGCACTTTAAGACTAACAGATTTATTTTTCGCATGAGCTTCCGTGGGAGAAAATACCGCTTCGTCACATATTTCGAAGATGGGTGAACTTACAGAATGGAATGAAAATAAATGCAAGGGGGTGTAAAACATAGGATCAGGTCATACAGTAACAGCAAATCAGAGCAGTTGTTAGGTTCAAACCATGGGAAGCCTGAAGTCAAATTACCTTTTGTAATGGGAAAAGAACCCATAGTCTCAGTTAAGTCCTGCTTTCACGGAAGTTAGCTTGCATATTAATTCGAGTTCAGCTGTTTCTCTTTGAAGTCTTGATGTGCCAGCCACATCTCTGACAACGGTCGTTAACAAATCATTTATCGAGTGATTAGAAAGATGAAAGTGCTCAGCAATTGGTTTCTTTGTTTTGTGATTTCTGATATGAGCTCTGTCTTCATTTATTCTTTTGCTCAGCGATTGTCCTGTTTGTCCAATGTATAAGGTGTTGAGGCATTTCTTGCACATGATGGCATAGATCACATTAGTAGATGAGCAGGTAAATGAGCCTTTGATGGAGTAGCAGGCTTGATTAGGACCTATGATGGTATCTATTGTGCAGATATGTGGGCAGACTTAGCAGCATGGTTTGTTGCAGCAGTGTGTGCCTGCTTCAATGTTTCTGTTGTTAGATCTGTAGTTGCTGGTGAGTATCTGTTTAAGATTGGGTGGCTGGCTGTAGACAAGGAGAGATCTGTCTCCCAAGGCTTGAGAGAGAGAGGGATCATCTTTTAGATTAGGCTGTAGGTCCTTAATGATGCACTGTAGAGGTCTGACTTGGGGGTTGTAGGTGATGACTAATGGCATTCTGCTGTTTTCTTTCTTGGGCTTCTCCTGTAGTAGTTGACTTTGGGGTACTCATCTGGCTCTATCAGCCTATTATTTCACTTCTGCAGGTGGGTACTGAAGTTTTAAGAATGCTTGATAGATCCTCAAGGTGTCTGTCTCTATCTGAGAGATCAGCACAAATGCAGTTATATCTTAGGGCTTTACTGCAGACAATGGATCATGTGGTGTGTTTTGGATAAAAGCTCAAGGGATGTAGGTAATTATGCGGATCAGTAGGTTTTCGGTATAGGGTGGTGCTTATGTGTCCATCCCTAATTTGTACTGTAGTGTCCAGAAGGTGGATCTCCTGTGCAGTGTTCTACGCTAAGTTTAATAGTGGAGTGGAAATTGTTTAAATCTCTGTGGAAATCTTCGAGGGCACCCTACTGTGAGTCCAGATGATGAAGATGTCATCAGCATAGTGTAAGTAAAGGAGAGGTGCTTTGGGATGAGACTCTAGGAAATGCTGTTCTAAGTTGGCCATAAAAATGTTGGCATAGTGTGGGGCCATGTGGGTACCCATAGCAGTGCCACTGACTTGAAGGGATAAATTATCCTCAAATCTGAAATGGTTGAGGGTGACTATGAAGTCACAAAGTTCAGCCACAATGTGTGCTGTGGCATCATCTGGGATGGTTCTTTTAATAGTTTATAATCAATCTTTGTGTGGGATGTTGGTGTAAAGAGCATCTACATCCATAATGGCCAGGATAGTGTTTTCTGGAAGCTCACTAATGGACTGGATTTTTCTTGGGAAGTCTGTGTTGTCTTGAAGATAGCTAGGGGTGTTGATAGCATAGGGTCTGAGGAAAGAGTCCACATCGCCAGCTAAACCTGCTGTAAGAATGCCAATGCCTGAGATGATAGGGTGTCCCGGGTTTCCTTTTTTAAGGATTTTAAGTAGTAGATAGAATATCCTAGGTCAGGGTTCTCGTGGTATGTCTGTCTTGATTTGTTTATGTGCTGACTTGGGGAGTTTCTTGAGTAGTTTGCTTGAGTATAGCAATTCCATAAGCAAGGTGTAGTTCTTTTTGGTATTCCTCAGTGGGGTCAGAGAAAAGTGGTTTGTAGAATGTTACGTTGGAGATTTTTTTATAAACCTCCTGATCACAATCCAATTTATTCACAGAGAAACTGCTGAGATCAAATTCATTTGCAAATTTGATTGCATTGCTTCAGGGCTTAATTGGGATTTTGGCTTCTTCTCTCATTACAACAGGTGATTTGATCTTATCTTCCTCTATATGCTGTTCCCCAGTGTTTGACTCTTTACAACTTCTTTGATTTGCTGTCATGGTGTGACCTGATCCCATGACTCACACTTCCCTGCATTTATTTCCTCCCATTCTGTAAATTCCGCCATCTTCAAAGTATCTGATGAAGGGGGATTTTCTCCCATGAAAGTTCATTCAATAAATAAATTTGTTAGTCTTTAAGTGCCACATGTTTGTTTTTAGAACACTGCTACTGCTTTCTGATCCAAATAGCAAAAGGACTCCAGAAGGAGTCATTGGCTATATCTCCATTACTCGGCATTTTTGAAAAAGCCTTTTTCAGGATAAGTATTTTGAAATAATTATCTTGAAAAAATTTTTTATCAAAAAATGCTATTTCAGGACAACAAAAAAACAAGGAGTCATGTGGCACTTTAAGACTAACAGATTTATTTTTCGCATGAGCTTTCGTGGGAGAAAATCCCACTTCATCAGATGCTTCGAAGATGGGTGAACTTACAACAGTCTGGGGACGGCTCATTGTCCTGAAATACCACACCGGACTTTCTTTTTCGGAAAAAAGCAAGTCAATGGATGAGACAGGGAGGATTTTTCAAAAAAAAGCCTTTTCTGTGTCCTGCAATGGCTTTTTTTGAAAAAGCTAGCTCGAAAAAGGCTTTTTTTCTATATTAAATGAGGTTTAACAATCCCCAAAAAGCGCTCCAGTATTTCAAGATACCAGAGCGCTTTTTCGAAAAAGCTAAACCCACCAGCTTTTTTTAAATAAAAAGCCTTTTTCAAGTTAGCTTTTTCGAAAAAAGCCATTGCAGGACACAGAAAAGGCTTGCTGTCCAAAATATCCTCCCTGTCTGATCCACTGACTTGCTTTTTTTCAAAAAAGAAAGTGCAGTGTAGACTTTTCAAAATAAAAAAAGACGCAGTATTTCGGGACAATGAACTGTTGTCCCAAAATAGCATTTCTGAAAAAAAGTATTTTCGAGATAATTATTTCGAAATACTTATACCAAAAAAAAGTTTTTTCGAAAATGCTGAGTAATGTAGACATACCCGTTAAGTCTATCTTTGAACAATGGGAGAGGAATTAGGCATTGCCTACGGCTCAATTCTTCAGCAGAGCTGACAACCCCTTTTTCCTTCCTCCATTTACAAGACTGAAAAATAGGGTTAGTCACTCTTTCAAGTTCTGTGTTGCTAATGATGACCTTTCCATCAGGGCAGGCTAACAGTTTGTACAATCAAAGGGTAGCATATCATGAAAAGACAATATTTCATTTTCCCCTTAAGTTAAACCAGATTCAGAAGATTTGAATCAGCCACACATACCATTTCCCATCATGCACAGCTTCTGGGCTGATTCATCCATATACAATGAAAATATGCTAAGTACCTACTCATGCAAATACAAAGCTCATGCAAATCAGGTGCCCCCCTCTTAGCTCTTAAGCAAGAGAAGAGCCAAGCCTCTAGGCCAGTGGTTCCCAATGTGTCGTCCAGGGACCCCCAAGGGTCCATGGACATGTTGCAGGGAGTCCTCGGAGCCTCTCCCTACTGGGGCTGGAATCCAGCTACAGTCCTGATGCTCCCCACCAGGATTGCCTTTCCCCTCCTGTGGCTGGATCCTGGGAGAGGGATGTGGCTGCGTCAGCTCCCTGGCAGGGGCAAAGGCAAGGGCAGGGGGGCCAGAGCTGATGCAGCTCAGCTCCCCAGCACTGCGGGCTATGGTGATGGCAGCGCTGCTGGCTGGCTGGCCTAGCGGCACCACCAGAGTGATGCAGCCAGAGTCTGCCCACCCGGGCCAGATTACATAATCAGCCGGGGGGCAGCAAAAATTTTTTTTGTTAAAAACAGAGGTGTCACTGACCGAGGGAGGGACCCGGGGCACAGGCCCGGGCCCCGCCCCGCCCCTGGCCCACAGACCCCATCCCCAGCCTGCAGGCCCCAACCCCTGGCCAGGGACAGGGCCAGGCAGTGCCGCACCACCGCGGGCAGCTAGGCCCCACATCCGCGGCTGGGGATGGGGCCGGAAGTGGCCGCAGGAGGCCAGGCCCCGCATCCCCAGCTGGGGACGGGGCTGCCGTGGCCACCGGTGGCTGGGCCTCTGATCTCCAGCCCGATTGGGCCAGAGATCCGGGGCACCAGCGCTGGGGTTCAAGGCATGTGCCCTGGTGTGCCCAGTGCCAGCAACGCCTCTTGTTAAAAAGGGGTCCCCAGCCTGAAAAAGGTTGGGAATCACTGCTCTAGACCTTGCTTATATCAGGAAAAGATGTCTGGCCAGAAGCACTTTAAGGAACAGCAGACCCAGGGAGACGGATAGCAGATGCAAAAAGTTGCCTTTGAGAGAGAAGGGCTGAGTCAGTGGTGAGGAACAAACTGAGGACTCACGAGACTACAGTGCAATTCCCTGCTCCACCACAAACTTCCCATGTGGCCTTAGTCAAGTCACTTAGTCTTCTTCCATTCCCTGAATGAACTGCAATTTTTGGCTCTCTCCTCGTTGCCTTATAACCAGCCACAATGGACACAGTTCAGCCTCCATTCCATGCCATGCCTTTTTGAAGTCAAGGGCTCAAGGAATAATTTAGGATGCGATTCCTGCTCTCCCACACCTCTTTAACAGTGATATATGCACTGCTTCAATGCTCTCTGTGATGGTGACAACATGGGGTGTAAGCAGTGCATACACCTTGTGCTGATGCTGGTCATGAGGCAGGGTTTCATCCCAGGACAACAAACTCAGTGTGATGATTATCAGTTATCATTCTTGTGATAGCACACAGAGGCCTCAGTCGAGGTCCTGGGTCCATTATGCCACACATACAGACAGCACGAGGCACTCTCTGCCCCATAGAGCTTATCATCTTAATCGACAGGGCAGGCATGGGGGGGCAAGAGGGGAGAAAGGAAGCATTTGTTGTGCAGGGATCCAATTATCAAGATAACCACAATGCACAGGGGCCACTTCGTATCAAAAAGATCTGATAAAGTCTTGTGATAGATGCTGCTTTTCTTAAGGCACTGAAGTCCACTGATTATGTCAGAACCTCAGGTTTCATTTAAAAAAAATGTTTCCAGCCCTCACAGGTACCAAATAATAATCATCATCATCATTATGAAAATGTGATCTCTTAAAGGCTCAGAAACCAGAAGGAAAAAAGCTGAAAAGTCTGAGATATATCATTTTGCAAATGTTGTGATTTTTAAGCCAAACTCATGGTTTTTGAGTTTGACTCCTGATTTTGGGACATCTAGAGCTGGCAATACTGTTACTCACTCACGATCCTTTGATAGCCCTGTTTTGAACTCCATGGGAAAGAAAGACAACTTCAGTGAACCTTCTCCAAAAATATCTATTGGTAATTGTTGCTCTGACTCATTTTTCATGCATTTTCATGTAAAAATACTTATTGCAAACTCTGCGGAAAGAATTGAAATGAGAAAATAGCATGAATAGAACTGAAAAGTGCATTGTAATTCATTTTATTATTTCAACTAGTTTCTGTCAGTTTAGCAAGGAAATTAAACAAAGAGAACATGCAAAAGAAATATTCCAGCATTCAGAACATTTCAGAAATGATATATATGCAAAAGCTTCATTGCCTTCCAGAAAATTGATTTCAATTCCGGTACCCAAACTGTGCCATTTAAATTCCAATACTGATAACTAACAGCAAAAAAAGAAAAGACCTGAGAAAAAGTCCTATTTGAGAATTAAGCATAACTTTTTGACAATGACTATAATGTATTTTTCTTTCTAAATCTACTAGATTGTTTCATTTGTTGCCGATATGGACACTTTCCTAGTTGCCTGGAGTAGGTAATTCAATGTAACCTATCAGCCATCTGTTCTAATTGGACAGGCTACCTAAAGAAACATTATAAATATGCAAAGAAGAACTAAAAAAAAAATCACCTTAATGAAATATCTGGATAACAATAGCTTTAATTTTTTCTTTTGTTTATTTGGTTTGCTGCAGCGGGTGAAGTGTTGGAACAATATCTTCAATAAGCGAACTAAGACAAATGAAACTTTTAAGCAAAATGTGCCTATTAGGAATGAATTCACACTCTTATTTGTGGCTCTGGTTTATTGTCTTCTGTTAGGGATTTACAATTTTCTCTTTAATTCCTCTGCAGTGTCTTCTGCAGATATTCTCATTCACAGGTAGGTGGAAGAGGATTTTGCTTTCCTTGCTTATATACAAACTCTTAAATGATGAGTGAGGCTCTCGTCCTCTCTTTTTAGTTTCCTTCTTGCTGATCTTGTACAACTCTAAACCAGACTAGATCATTTCACATGCCTATCATA
Source organism: Podocnemis expansa (assembly GCA_007922195.1). Lineage (NCBI taxonomy): Eukaryota > Metazoa > Chordata > Testudines > Podocnemididae > Podocnemis > Podocnemis expansa. The sequence goes on along the minus strand of ML681963.1, from coordinate 56,355,613 downwards.
TTGGCCATGTGACTTGTCACATTTTGTAACAGAATACAGTAGGTCACCACATAAACCAGGGGTCTGCAACCTGTGGCTCTGGAGCCACACACAGCTCTTTGGCTGCCCCCTTGAGGCTCCGGGCTCCACCTCCCCACCACTGGGGGATCCTGCAGGCCATCTGCTCTTGGCTCTGGGCAGCCCTCCCCCACCAGGAGGCCCTGCAGCATGCACCCTGGCCCAGCTCTCCCTAGCCCCCATCAGGAGGTTACACCCATTGTGGGTCTCAAAACACTTGGTTATTGAAGAAATTTTTAAAAATGGTTCTCATCTTTTGGGTTGCCAACTCCTGACATTGGCACTCTCAGGATCTTGTCAGCAGGCTACAGTGGTTTTAAATTGAAGGTGTTAGAAAGCATTTTCTTGTGCTTGTTTTCAGAACAAGATCTTTGAAATTCAGCAGAACCAGGTAACGTAATTGCAATGGAAAGACAAGATTGGTGAAAAGGTGCATAACCTAACAAATCAAAATTTTTACAGTCAGAAAAAACAGAAAGCTCATCTTTCTATGTATCTCCAAAAATCCCAAATGCTTTCTAAAATGGAGGGCACCAGAACTACTGACAATAGGACCTTAGATTAACTGTAATGCCTGACAGGATTTCATACTGCAAAACATCATGTGTTAATGTGAATTTTGGATGTTATGTCACTGTTCTATTTTCCTTGTTTTTGTTTTGGCTAATAGGAGCTGTCCTGTTATGAACTGGGTGATGCACTTCATTGTGGTCTTGGCAGGATGCTCAAAACAGGTTGGAAGATCCTGCCTGTATAAGTTTTTGGAGGGGAAGGGATGATGAGTCAGTCTGTAATAGCATGTAGAAAATCTGTGATAGCTTTTAGCAAACAAATCTACAAATTTACTTCAGAGAATTCTTTCCCAGGGATGTGACTGATGAGTCTTGCTCTCATACACAGGGTCTAACTGATCACTGTATTTGGGGTCCCCTGGGGTAAGATTGGCAGCGACTCTGAGAGGGTTTTCACCTTCTGCAGCAAGGAGCATGGCTCACTTACAGGTTTAAACTAGTGTAAATGGTGGATTCTCAGAAAACTGAAGTGTCTAAATCATAATTTCAGGCCTTCAGTAACTCAGTCAGAGGTTCCAAGTCTATTACAGGAGTGGGTGGACGAAGTTCTGTGGCCTGCATTGTGCAGGGGGTCAGACTAGATGAGCATGAAGGTCCTTTCTGGCTGTAAAGTCAGTGAGTTTAGAATTTGTTTTAATCATCTTAACTTTCATAGCGTCATTGCTGAAGGCATAGAACAGCTTTTGTTTAGAATCAAGTAAGTAATAACTACAGACTATTCAGATCTTCTAATATATATGGGTGGCTGTGTGTATATACACAGAAGCACATAAATACATATTTTATCAGTGTATTAAAAGGAAAGAAGAAACCTCATTTTCTGTAGGTTGAGCAGTTTGCTTCATATTTTTGCAAATTAACTTTTTATTCAGTGGATTTTGGCTTTCTTACTTTTAGCAGGGCACCCAACACCAACTTTGGTCTGTGTTCCACAGGAGATAGGCTAGGTCAGTGGTTCCTAATTTTTTTGGCTTGAGGAGCACAGGCATCGTTTTTAGAGCTCTGAAGAGCCACCAGCCTCCGCCAGCAAGCTCCCCCTGAAAAGCAGTCTGCCTCTTCTCTGATCTTGCATGTTCCTGGCTGAAGCAAAGAAACCACACACATCCTGTAGCCCTGTGTACTTCACCTGGGTCCATGGGTGTTGCTGATGCTGGGCCCACAGGGCACAGGCCCCAAAGAGCCCTGACTATGCCCTGGATCTAGCTTTGGCCACCTGTCAGGGTGAGAACTAGATAAGCTGGCACCCAGGGCAAGCAATCCCAGACATGCCCTCACCTGTCACAGGGCCTGATCTGGCCTGGGACCCAATCGAGCCCCAGCCATTGACGGGGAGCCGGATCTAGCTCCAGCCACCACCAGGAGGAGGCTTGGAGCCAGATCTGGCCTCTGCTGCCAAAGGGAGACCCCTGGCTGGCTGAGTCCCTAGGCAGGGCACCTTCCCACCAGCCAGCTGGCTTCCCCAGCTGGGCACCTTCCCTGGCAGCCAGGTCCCCAAGCAGGGCACTTCCCCTGCTGGCTGGCAGGGTCCTCCGGTGGGATGCCTTCCCCACTGACAGGGTCCCCCGGCAGGGTGCTTTCCATGCCAGTCCGCCAGCTGGCTTCCCCGCAAGCTGGGTCCCCCAGCTGGGAACTTTCTGCAGCCCCCTCTAAAATTTGGCTCCTGGGACTTTGCCCTGGCTGCCACACCCTAGTTACGGTCCTACCAGCAGCAGTAGGAGCTGGATCTAGGCTGAGGATACCTGCCATGCTTGGCCAACAGCACAGTAGCAGCAGCTGGATCCAGCTCCAGGCCACCTGCTTCTTCCTAGCAGCAGTTGAGGCTGGATGGGGTCCACCCGGGCCACGTGCCACTTGCTGGCAGCAGCAGGAGCTGGCTCCAAACTGCCTGCCGCTTGCAGCAATGGCAGGGGCCGGATCTGGCTCCAAGCCACTTGCTGGCAGTGACAGGAGCCAGATCGGGCCTGGGAGCTAGATCGGGCCCCCGGAGCTGGATCCAGCCCCTGGGTGGGGCAGGAGGGCAGGGCCCAAGCCCAGGCCCTGACCCTTTCTTTGGGTCAGCAAAATTTCTGCCTCAGTACCTAGGCAGAGTCTCCCTTCTGCAGTCTGGCAAATGGAAGATCAATGCTCCTCTCCCTCTGGCTCCAGCAGGGACTCCAGCATCCATGTACCTAGCAAAGTGCTTTGCCAAACTCCGTGCTACAGCCGGGACAGGGGAGCACTGATCTCCCATCCCCTTGGCTACAGCAAGGAGCCTGCACAAGTCTTTTAGCCCCATAGAAATGAGCTCTACTTGGCTCCTTAGGCAATGGCTCCCTTCTGCAGCTGGGGGTGTAGAGTGCCCCAGGCTACTTTGAAAGCCCCCATGGGCCATTTTTGGCCCCTGAGCCACAGGCTGGGAACCACTGTACTAGATGATCACAATGGCTACATCTACACTACAAAAGCTAAGTGGACTTTAAGTAGACCTTATTAAGTCAACTTAGTGAGGCCACACTGCATTAAGTTGACTTTATAAAGTCGGCTTAGGCCAGGGGACACATTTTTAAATCGATTTAGTAAAGTTGACTTTAAATGGGTTCTTTGGCTTAAGTTGACTTTATAAAGTCAACTTAAATGGCCCCACTGCACTAAGTCGACTTTATTAAGTTGACTTTAATGGCCACAATGCATTAAGTCAACTTAACAAAGTCGTCTTAACCCTTAAAGGGCACAAGTTATTAAGCTGATTTAAGCAGCTTAATAAACTCCAAATCTGGTCAGGGAGTTTCTTAGTGTAGACATACCCAATGGTACCATCAGGCCAGGAATCTATGACTCCTCTACAATGAAGGTACAGTTTAAAAAATCTGAGCAGACCCCAAAGTCCTGACTCCTACCCCCAAGTGAAGTATAGCCCCACTGAAGTCAATGGGTATTTTGCCGTGACTGCAATGGAATTAGAATTTCATCCTGATTTCTACTCATTAGACACTGGATCAGATTTAGATCTGAGTCATACCAGTGCATGGTCAGAGTAATTCCATTGTCTTCAACTTTGATATCAATAACATCAGCTGTATGGATGACATCCATTGATGTCCATTGATGATGGAACTGACGTCAATCCCATCAATGACATGAACCTCATTGTCTTCAACTTTAACATAGATGACATCAACTTTGACATCAATGATCCAAGTACACAATCTGGACCATTGTGTTGATAGCATTTGATCCCTCTGATTTTTCCACCACAATGAAAGCACTTGGAATCCACTTTCCATGGGTTGAGCATGGCACACTGCAATTTGACAATGGGAGAGATATCTTAATAATAAGGCAGCAGAACCTCCATCAGTGGCCTGGTCTTTCTACTTCATTTTCTTCTTCTCCATGGTAATTAGACATGATATATTGGCAACCAGATGCCTGATGTTTCCAAGAATTCATTCACTCACATTCAGGGATTTTTAAAATTTTCTTGTCTGTGTTATTTTTACAGGATTTTTAATGTTGGGTTTCAAAAGCCCCACCATTAAAAGAGAGAGAGAAAGAACAGGAAAAGAAAAAGAATACGTAAATGTGTTAAGCATTCTCTTTTCTGAAGGAAAATGATCTTACATCATTTTAAACATCTTAAAAATTGAGCTGACTCCAGTGCTTTTGATGATGACTTCAGCAGCTTGCAGAGCAATTTAAGTAAATGAAGAGAGCTGAAAAGTACAGTCTATAGTATAACTACTAGATTATCCCATTTGAGGGGAGAAGCTGCACAGTCATTCCTGACTTCTGAGAGAAGTTATTATTAAATGAGCATCGTGAAGAAATCTGATGCATGGCCTCAATGCACAGGATTGCTACAGTAGGTCACAGAGAGTTCAGAATTCAGCAGAAAACTTTTAGAAACAAAAACAACGAGAGTCCTGGGGCACCTTATAGACTAACAGATTTCTTTGGGCATAGGCTTTCGTGGGCCTTAACCCACTTCATCAGATGCGTTAGTGGAAACTACAGTTCATAGGTATTTATACACACATGCCTGGGTGGAGCAGGGCAAGTGTTAGCAAAGTCAGTCCAGAGAGCAGATGGGGCCTATTCACATCAGTTGATAAATGGGAGAGAATGTGTGAACAGCTCAGTCACTTTTTGTAATGTGTTAACCATTCCAAGTCCCTGTTCAGACCCAGTCTGTGTCAAGCTTGCAGATTAGCTCCAACTCTGCAGCTTAATGCTGATGTCTGTTTCTGAAATTTCTTTGCTTAAGTATGGCAACTTTCAAGTCTGCTACTGAGTGTCCATGAAGACTGAAGTGTTCTCCTACTGGTTTATGGATGTTGCCATTTTTTATGTCCGATTTGTGTCCCTTTATCCTTTTACACAAGGACAGTCTGGTTTGGCCAATGTATATGGCAGAGAGGCATTGCTGGCACATTATAGCATATACTACATTAGTGGATGTGCAGGTGAATGAGCCCCTGGTAATGTAGCTGATGTGGTTGGAACCTGTGATGGTATCACTGGTGTCAATGTGTGAGCAGAGCTGGCAACGGGGTTTGTTGCATGGACAGGTTCCTGCATTAGTGTTCTTGTTGTATGGTGTTCAATTGCTGGTAAGTATTTGCTTACAGACAGCCCCCAGCCTGAAGCAAATACCAGTCTTTTGCATTACAACCTAATCTAAGGGAAGACTATATTGATTTTATTTTTTTTCCTAAACACTATAGACCTGATCTGTATTCTTTCTTACATCACTGCAAACCAGGAGTAACCCCATTTGTGTCAATAAGTTTTAGGCTGGGGTAAATCAGAGGCGAATCAGACCCAATTGTATCTGTATTTGTAAATTAGCTATTTTTACTCTAAATCTGTTTTGTCACTAACTGATAAACTTGCAAGAGCAACTGAAGTTTAGTATTTCTTATTCCAACACTTGTGTGTTTGTAGTCCTAAATTTCAGAGAGGTAGCCACGTTAATCTGTATATAGCAAAAACAATGAGAGGCCTGTGACACATTGAAAACTAATAAATTTCTTCAGGCATAACCTTTTGAGAACTGCAACCTACTTCCTCAAATGCAATCCCATGATTGCTTACACCTGAAAAAATTTGTTAGTCTTTAGGGTGCCACAGAGCTCTCCTTGGTTTTGTAGTCCTAAAGGCTGTCTAGCATCAAGAATTAGTCATCACAGTTTGCTCTCCTGGATGTTCTACTGGGCAAATTTTATCAATTGGAGAAAACATAGCCAGCTATCTTCAGAGGGCTTCGTCCTTTTCTACACCTTAATTCTTATTAATGGGCTCTCCTGGATGATTGATGCCATGCTCCATATCACAACAAACATATTTATCAGCAGGATTGTGTAGATCAGCAGTTTTCATCTGTATAGGCCACAAGGCCTCATATTTTACAGGGGACTGATAGCTAGTGCCACAGCAGGTAACTGCTTCTGGTTCTTGCTGAATCAGTCCCCATCTGCCACTTACAGCTACAGGGCAAAGTCAAATGGTGCCATGTTCTGGCGTCTGATCACCCAAGCATTTTGGAATGTCCCCAGAATCTCAGATCTGTGGCCCTAAGTTCCTGAGGTAAAATAATGGCTTCACTGAAGACAATTGCCAAACCTCTGTTGAGTTCAGTGTTTTTCAGCTTTCTGGTGAAATTAATAGGACATCTCAGTCCTTTCAGGGTGAGGAGTTTGGCCATGGGAAGCTGCAGAGATGCTTGTCCCTATAAACACCATCAAAACTCATACTCTGCTCTGTGTGCGGACCATGCAAAGAGTCCACAAAAGCCTTGCTGACATCAAGTCATATGGACTGTACAGAGGGACTGATTTTCTGGCAACTTGTTATTTAAGGTTGATTTTTTGGTAACACTTCATAGGGACAGATTCTTCTCTCAGCATAGACACTGAGTAATTTCAGACATCCTTGGATGTTCTTTCCAGATTTGGAGGCTCATGGGGTCAAATTCATCCCTGTACAGAGGTGCCACTACAATTCTAGGGAATTCTAACATCCTGCTTCAGCCAGCAGGACTAGACAACAAAGTGGTTAAAATGCTGGTGTCAGACCAACCCTCAGACACCAAGAAATTTTTAAAGAAAACACATCTAGCACAGACAAAGTCCATCTGCAAGGAAAGCTGCTGGTGCTAATGGAAAGGCTCCTGGATGGAGATCTAGATTACATTACTATGTCAGCCTCCACTCAAGCTATGCCCTCACTGGAAGCATGAAGTCATACTAAAGCAGGTCGGAAAACAAGAATGTTACTCATTTTTATCAAAAAATGTTCCTGTTTCTCACTGAATTGTTTTAAACCAAATTTTTCCAGCTGCCTCTAAGCTGAAGCAAATAAATATGCAGAGCTTGACTACCCCAGGATGCACTGGACCTCATGTAATATATGACATGGATTTTTAGGGGTTTTCTTGGCTTCAGTTCCCTCAGGATCTACACCAGGGAAACTGCATGGAGATTTATGAAGGGCAGTAGTTGTGTTTAAGGTAGATGGGCTGGGTATTGCCAGAGATTTCTGCAACTCTCTTCATTTCTTCTATTTGTTGGTGTTTGAGTTCCTTTTTGTCTGTTGAGCAATAAGTGTGTGACCAGTGCTTGCAAAATATCTGCAAACTCCTCTCTCATCATCTGAGGAATATCTTGCAGCAGCAGCAGATGCTGACTCAGTGAAGCAGAGGCTTCTAGGTCCATGTACTGGTGGCCTTCCAATGGGATAACAGCCACTCACTGCTGTCTGGCTTGTCTGATGCAGTCTTTAATCATTTCTCTCTGACTTGCACAGAACTCTGCAAAAAAAAGGGACCAGCCCCTACCATTAAATGCAGCCTGCTTCAGCATTCATCAGTCCTGATGCACCCTCCTGCCTCTCTCCCCCACACACTGTGACAGCAGATTGAGTGAAAAGGAGTCTGAAAGGCAAATTGCCAAGTGCTGCACAAAAATTTCTGTTTCTTTAGAGTTGTGCCTGCCTTCAGTTACTGTCTTGGTTGTCTCATTCACAGGCCTCCGACTCTTAGGGTGTGTTCACACAGCAGTCTTATTTCGAAACAACAGAGGTTGTTTCAAAATAAGAAACACTATGTTCACACGACACACCGTTGTTTCAAAACAACTTAAAACCCATGTGGGGACGAAACAACGTTATTTCGAAACAATTGTTTCAAAACAATGCCGTCCGAACATGTTGTTTCGAAACAATGGTGACTCATTTCGAAATAACTGTTCTCTGAACATGCTACTTAGCTTTGAGCTTTTTTCCTTAATTCGAATTAACAAACTGTTAATTCGAAGTAACTTATTTCGAAATAAGTTGTTATTTCGATACAACTTGTATCGAAACAACTTGTATTGAAATAACCCCCTGTGTGGAACCCGTTGTTTCGAAACAACGGTGCGTCGTGTGAACATGGCCTTTCTTATTTCGAAACAACCTCTGTTATTTCAAAATAAGACTGCTGTGTGAACACACCCCTAGAGTCTACTCATTGGCATCACATAGTTCCTGAGGCCTAGTAGTTGGAGAGCTCTCTGCTATCCTTGCCACAGAAGATATTCTTGGCTTGTTTCAGCCACACCCACAGCTGTCTGCAAAACCCAAGCTCCAATTCTATTCCAGGAGTGGGGAATTAATTGACGTATAGGGAGTGGAACAGCCACAGCAAAAGCCACTTCATGGCAGGATTTTAATACAGATGGCTGCTGTCACCAGGCAGTATCAGGCTGCACTACAGCAGGTCTTGCTTTGAGTGACAAAGAGTGGCTTCTCGCCCCTCCATCCTGGGCACTTACCTGGCCGTCATCACCATAGAGCCGGAGAACCTCACCATGTTTAACTGATTTAGCCTCACAGCACCCTCTGTGGTAGGGCAAGCACCCCACTCAACAGGTGGGGAACCAGTCACAGAAAGACTGAGTGACTTGCCCAAGGCCACACAGGAAATGTATGTCAAAGCAGGGAATTGAACCTGGGTCCCCACATACTAGGCTGAGGCCCTAACCACTGAACAAAACATTCGCTGGGTATTGCCCACAAGCTAGCTGTCTCAATTAAAACTACTTCATTCCTGTATTCTATTATACCATCTTCTGCCTGACATTTTGGCAATGTACCAAGGAGCACCAGAAAATTGTTAAAGGCAGCTTATGGTTGAACTAGAGAGTATCTTTTGGTATTCAAACTTGAAAGTAAGGTCTCCAAGGCTGTGTTCACACAGCCTCCTTATTTCGAAACAACAGAGGTTGTTTCGAAATAAGGTTTCAGCTGTTCACACGACGCACAGTTGTTTC
>ML681963.1:56197493-56346296 GCA_007922195.1 Podocnemis expansa | reverse complement strand
TTCGATTCCCGGTTTTTTCCTTATTTCGAATTAACATTTTGTTAATTCGAAATAACTTGTTTCGAAATAAGGGTTATTTCGATATACGGTTGTTGCGAAACAACCATATCGAAATAACTGGCTGTGTGAGAACACAGCCCAAGTGATGGAAAATTTAATACATCTCTAGGGAAGCTGTTCCGATGGTTAATCACTCTCACTGTCAATAATTTGTGACTTATTTTAAGTCTGAGCTTTGCTACTTTCCACTTATAGTCACAGGATCTTGTTACACCACTGCCTGCTGAATTAAAGAACCTTCCACTGGCAGAGATTGTCTCCTTAGCTATGTCTACACTTAAGAAGTTAGTTCAAATTAACTTAGCTCAAATTAATTAAATTGAACTAATAATGGTTAATTCGAACTAAATTAATTGGAACTAACATGGCCCCACTCAAAACCCAAATCAAACTAGCATGTCCATGGGCAGGACTTGCTAGTTCAATTTAGGAAGGAGGCCCCATGGGAAGTATGGCAATGTGGCCCCCGAGAAGGGCCAGGCCTCCACCCAATACATAGAAGGAGAAAGGCACCCTGAGACGAAGAAGGTCCAACCATGTTAATTCAAACTAACGGTGAGTTCAAATTAACACTGCTTCAATGGGTTAATTTGAACTACTAAGTCTGAATTAACCATTACTCTGAAGTTAAGCAAGGTTTATAACTTTGAAGTAAGCATTCATTACTGTGAACTAAGGAATTCTTTAGTTTGAAGTAAAGAAGCCAGTGTAGCCATGCACTAATTTAGTTCAAATTAATCCTCATTAATTTGAACTAAATTGTAAGTATAGACATTCCCCTTGGGTAGGCTTCTGCAGGCTGTGCTTTTCTGATCACCTCTCCCATTTATGGCAGTGCAGCTCTATTCTTCCTAGCTGCTCCTGTCTGTTATGTGCTGCCAAGTTTAATTTATGCTCAAAGATCCTTTCCCTTTCTTTTGTGCCTGGCAGTTATTTTGGGTGGTGGACATTAGTTTAGGATTAAAGCAGGGATGAATATGTTGATAGGAGGAAAACACAATCTGTCAAACTGTTGCTACAACTTAGCACCAGCATTTATAGGGAAGAAAGTTAGCTACTGGGAGAAGTGGTTTTCCTGTAGGGCTGAGGAATGGTGGGGAGGAAGTGGTTAAAATAAACTGTTTTTCAATCAGACAGGAAAGTGTTTTTTTCTCCCCTTCTCAGCTTTGAAATATAATATCATCCTATAAAGAACAATAAGATTGCAAAGAGACAGTTATGATAAGAGTTTTAATTTAATTGCAACAGATATTCAGAGCCCACAATAAAGTGCTGGTAGTACACAGCCGTTGTTTCAAGCCAAGGATAAAACAGTCAGGAAAAGACATTTTGGTGAATACCAGTTTGCAGCCTCCTCAGATGTGCCTGCCTCACTCTCTTTCTTCAGAGCCTCGCTGTATATGCAAATATGGGCAACGACTTTGCATACAAACCAGAGGGCAGCTAGCTTCAGTAACAAAAGTAAGAGAAGAAGAAAGAGCAGAGATAGGGCAGGGGCATTCCTACGCAGTGTTAGTCCATAGATTTACAGAGATGGGGCATCTAGGAGGATTGTTCAAGGTCAGTGACTGCTAACCAAAATACCTGTGTTACCTAGAACACCTCTTTTTCCAATGACGTTAGCTCAGTTGTTCCCAAGCTGTGGTTCGGGGATCCCAGGAGGTCCGCAGAGTTATTGCAACGGGTCCATGAATACATCCGGCACCAGCCGCTGCCAGCCAGTGATCCATGTTGGAGAGGGCTCGTCTAAATGAATTGTATTTCCTGCTGTGAGTAGCCACACCCTGGATATGTCCTCACCCCTTGGGAGCAGGCAGGGACCGGGTCCTTTACTGCCCTTCTGCAGCACCATTGCCTGCAGTGAGTCCCCAATAACAACTCTTATCATTTGGGGGTTCACAAAATTTTCGATGTTAAAAAGGGGTTGTCATACTCAAAAAAGTTGGGAGCCACTGCACTAGATCTCAGTTTTGCTCACCCATCTCCAACTTCCAGCCTGGGGAAGGCTAGTCTTGTTTTCAGGACATCTGCATGCCATTCCCAGCTTTGTCACAGATGCCCTAACCTATGTCTGACTTGGTCTATGAGACTGAGCGCTTGTTTGGTAGGCCCTGGCTAGACACATGTTAATTAATGGACAGACAGTGCCTAGCATAATGAAGCTGCAAGGGGCTACAAGCAGAATGCTCATGCACATGCTTTGGTGAAAAATCAGGTACTCAGACACCCTCCTTAATACATAAATGACTAACTGTAATCAGAATAACTTACCCCATTCCAGCATCAGGGCATGGGGAGGAAATTTCTCTCCCCTTGCTGGCCCAGCTCAATAAACAGCCAAGCACAACATTGACTTTCAGTACATTAAGTTCCTTCCCTGGGGTCTCCTGAAGATAAGTTCCAAAAAATAAATAAATTTGTTAGTCTTTAAAAGTGCCACAAGAGTCCTTGTTTGTTTTTCCAAAGATAAACAGCTCTTTGCCCTTCCCTGGGTTCTCCATACCTCTGAACTAGGGCTTCTCAGCTCCCCTGTGTCAGTGGTCCAGTCAGACCCCACCCCAACACCAAACTGAGCACCTCCTATCTCTCTTGGGACTCAGTCCATGCCACCACCACCACCAGCCTCCTGTGCCTGCACATCTCTCCTCTGCTGGCCCTTGCCACAGAGAGGGAAGCCTTTTATCTTGCTTCCTGAAGGTCACATAGTCGCTCTCAGTCACGTGTGCCCCTAAAGCACCCATCCATCCCTCTCCAAACTACATCCCCAGAATCAGCAGCTTTAAAGGACCTGGGCTCAACTAGTACCTTGTTACCCTGACATCTCCTGCTATGACTTCTAACCATTTGGACTTTTGCAGCACTTTGGAATTAAAATATAACATCTGCAGAATGAATGGTGGAGAGCAGAGAGGGCAAAACTACAATTACAGAGAGAACATTTTGTGAGAGGAAAATTACATTGAAAGATGTTGCAAATTAAGACTGGATGATGTTCCACTTCACTGCAAATCCATAAATGTTTTTCATGGATGTTGTTGGTCCCATTGATATAGTGATAGAGTGGGTAGTGTAAGCTGATGAGGAGTAGATGTAAATTACAGTTGTACTCACCTGAAGTCCCTTCTGCAGAGCCAAAAAGGAGTAAAAGCATAACAGAGTAGATTAAACCTTTTTTTGAAAGTAAACTGGATTTCTGACAAAAAAAAAGTTTTTGCAGAAATTGTCAGCATTTTGGAGAAGAGGGGTCAGAAAACAGAAGACTGTTATCAGCAGTCTTCAAAAAATCTTTTGGATTTTTTTTCATGAAAGGTTGAAGTCTTCCAGTGGAAAAAAATTTCTAAAAAATAACCCTGCCTGAAAGAGACAGCACAGAGCTGAATGTATTCACTCCTGACTCTGAAATATGTGCTCTTCTTCAGAATATACAAATAATCAAGGACTCAGTCCTTATGGATATGTCTACACTGGGAATTTAGTTTGAATTAATCAGGCTTAATTAGAATGGGCGGGGTGGGGGAGGTGCCTGGTGGAAGCCCAGCCTGCAATGTTCCTCGCTGCAGAACAGGTCCTTCAGCACCTCCCGAATACTGAGTGCTTGCCACTGGCCTCACTCTACCTGGGGCATGGCCTCAGGCTGCCCAAAGTGCCCACCGAGGTGTTCTGCTTCGGCCTCCCAGACCAGGGGGACCCTCTCCTCCTGCAGTTCACACAGGTTTTGAAGGGTGACGCAGGGGCTGACAACCTTGGGGATGGTGTACTTGGCAAGGCGGACACGTGTCAAGAGAGACCTCCAGTGGGCTTTGAGCCATCCAAAGTCATGCTCCACAACCTGGCTGCACCTGTTGAGCCTCCCACTGAAGAGCTCCCTGCTGGCATCCAGATGGCTCATATACAGCTTCATGAGCCATAGGAACAAGGGGTAGCATCTCCGATGATGAGGACAGGCACCTGCACATCCCCGATGGAGATTTGTGTGTGGGGAAGAAGGTGCCTGCCTCCATGCACCTGTACAGGGCAGAGCTCCTGAGTATCTGGGTATCATGTGCCCTCCCCAGCCAGCTGACGTAGATGTTATTGAAGACCCCTTGGTGGTCCACAAGGGCCTGCAGGGTACTCCATGGCCTGGTGTTTGGGGGCTCAGATGGGGATGTGTGTGGCATCCAAGAGGCCCACACAGCTGGGGGAGTCGAGTGCATTGAGGCCATTGAGGGTGTCCTGCAGGTTGCCTAGATTATGAGGTGGGCTATCAGGGCCCAGTTGATGGCCCTGCTGACCTGTAGGAAGGCAGTCCCCACAGTGGCCTTCCCAATGCCAAAGTGGTGGGCGACATAGTGATAGGACTCTGGGATGGCCGTCTTCCAGACAACGATGGCCACTCTCTTCTCCATAAGGAGGGCAGGTTTGAGTCGGGTATCCGTGTGCTACAGGACCAGGGTGAGCTATCGGAGCAGCTCTAGCAAGGTCTGTTTGCTCATTCTGAAGTTCTGCAGCCACTGTTCATTGTCCCAGGTGGCAAGGACTATGCGTTCCCACCAGTTGCTGCTGGTTTTGCATGCCCAGAAGCAACAGGGCATGGAGGACAGCATGGTGACTGCAGCAGCAAGCAGGGCCAGCATGGTGGTGGTGCTGGTGTCTGCCACCGTACTGTGTGGGTTCATGAAGAGCATGTTCCAGGCAAGAAGGACACTTCACAGGGTAGTGCAGGTGCTGGGTACCTCTCTGGCAAACAGTGGGAACTGAGCTCAGTCCATGACCTCCTCCCTCTGCCTCTTTCCAGCCAGCATGGGCAGAGGGCGGAAGTCCCTTCCTGTATTTATGGGACTGACTTGGGGAAATGGCCCTTCTTAGGGAGCATGTTGCCACATTTCACATTGTGCCCCCTCCTAAGCCAAACTAGCAAGTCCTGTGCATAACCTATGATACCAGCTGGGAATTTTGCCTGCTCAATCACACCAGGAAAACATTGCAAGTATTTTTCTCATGATCTACTCTGATCATTCATTGTTGTTGCTCTGTTTTGTGTTGCTAAACAAACCCAGAATGAGATGGCAGCTTTTGATCTCCCTCAAATGTTATTATTAATTCATAGCTGTTGCAAAAGCAGACGCTCAAGAAAGGGTTAATTGTTGGGTGACTTCTTTCTGTGTACATGCAGCCCTAGCACATGATGGGTTGCTGTTTCAGGAAGAAGGACTGCTAGGCAGAGATGGACTCCATCTTTCGAGGAAGGGGAAGAGCGTATTTGGACGCAGACTGGCTGACCTAGTGAGGAGGGCTTTAAACTAGGTCTGACGGGGGAAGGAGACCAAAGCCCACAGGTAAGTGACTATGTGGGAGACCAGGGGGATGGGATGGAACTTGGGGGGTGCCGGGACTGTAACTCCAGGGATAGAAGAGAGGATAATTGGAACATGCGGGGGGAATCAAATAACTTTCTTAGATGCTCTAATGAAGCCCTAATGCCTGAGGCAGGTGGGGGAGGTCAACACCAAAAGAAAATCCAGGGAGGTAGATACAATAGAATTGAATGTCAAAATGGGAAAGTAGGGCAATCAGCTGGGTGTCTTAGGTGCCTATACACAAATGCAAGGAGCCTGGGAAACAAGCAGGAGGAATTGGTAGTACTGGCGCAGACAAAGAACTATGACATGATTGGGATAACAGAGACGTGGTGGAATAGTTTGCATGACTGGAGCTCTGCAATAGATGGGTATAAACTGTTCAGGAAGGACAGGCAGGGAAGGAAAGGGGGAGGAGTAGCACTATATGTAAAGGAGCTCTATGACTGCTCAGAGCTCCATTATGAAAGTGGAAACAAGCCAGTTGAAAGTCTGTGGGTTAAGTTTAGAGGGGAGAGCAACAAGGGGGATGTTGTGGTAGGTGTCTGCTACAGACCACCAGATCAGAAGGAGGAGGTGGATGAGGCATTCTGTGGACAACTGACAGAAGTTTCTAGAGCACAGGCCCTGGTTCTCATGGGGGACTTCAATTACCCCGACATCTGCTGGAAGGCCAATACAGCAGTGCACAGGCAATCCAGGAAGTTTCTGGAGAGTGTTGAGGACAACTTCCTGGTACAAATGCTGGAGCAACCGATGAGGGGCCTTGCGCCTCTCGATCTGCTGCTCACAAATAGAGAAGAATTTATCAGGGAAGTAGAGGTCAATGGCAGCCTGGGTAGCAGTGACCATGAAATGATTGAGTTCAAGTTGATGATTAAAGGAAAGAAGGAAAGAAGCAAAACACAGACCCTGGACTTCAGAAAAGCAGATTTTGTCTCCCTCAGGGAACTGATGGGCAGAATCCCTTGGGAGGCTGATCTGAAGGGGAAAGGTGTCCAAGAGAGTTGGGTGCATTTTAAAGAAACCCTGCTAAGGGCACAGGAAGATACAATTCCGATAAGGAGAAAGCACAGCAAATGTGGAAGGCGCCCACTGTGGCTTAACAGAGAGCTCTGCACTGAGCTGAAGCATAAAAAGGATGCTTACAGGAAGTGGAAGCTAGGACAGATGACTAAGGAGGCATATAAAGACATTGCTTGGGACTGCAGGGATAAAATCAGAAAGGCCAAAGGACAAATGGAGTTGCGACTAGCAAGGGATGTGAAGGATAACAGGAAGGGGTTCTACAAGTATATCAATAACAAGAAGAGGATCAGGGATGGTGTAGGTCCCTTACTGAATGGGGCAGGCATCCTCGTGACAGAGGATGAGGAAAAAGCTGAAGTGCTCAATGCTTTTTTTAGTTCAGTTTTCACAAGCAAGGTCAGCTCCCAGCCCACTACACTAGGTACGGGGGACTGGGGAGAAGAAGAGAGGCCCTTGGTAACAGAAGGTCAGGTTAGGGACTGCTTAAAGAAACTAGATGTGCACAAGTCCATGGGGCCGGATGAACTGCATCCGAGGGTGCTGAGGGAGCTGGCTGATGAGATAGCAGTACCGTTGGCCATTATCTTTGAAAACTCGTGGCGAACGGGGGAGGTGCCAGAGGACTGGAAAAAAGCAAATATAGTACCTATCTTCAAGAAAGGCAAAAAGGAGGATCCAGGGAATTACAGACCTGTCAGCCTCACCTCAATCCCTGGAAAAATCATGGAGCAGCTTCTCAAAGAATCCATCCTGAAACACTTGGAGGAATGTAGAGTAATCAGGAACAGTCAGCATGGATTTACCAAGGGTAAATCATGCCTGACCAACCTCATCGCCTTCTATGATGAGATGACTGGATTTGTGGATGCGGGAAGAGCCGTTGATGTGATATACCTTGACTTTAGCAAGGCTTTTGATACGGTTTCCCACAGCATTCTCATTGGCAAATTAAGGAAGTATGGGTTAGATGCATGGACTGTAAGGTGGATAGAAAACTGGCTAGAACAACGGTTTCAGCGTGTAGGAATCAATGGCTCCATGTCAAGTTGGCAGGCAGTAACAAGTGGTGTGCCCCAGGGGTCGGTCCTGGGGCCAGTTCTGTTCAATGTTTTCATTAATGATCTGGATGATGGGATAGATTGCACACTTAGTAAGTTTGCAGATGATACCAAACTGGGGGGAACGGTAGACACCCTAGAGGGCAGAGACAGGATTCAGGGAGACCTAGACAAACTGGAGCAGTGGGCCAAGAGGAATCTCATGAGGTTCAACAAGGATAAGTGTAAAATCCTGCACTTGGGACGAAAAAACCCCATGTACTGCTACAGGCTGGGGAGTGATCAGCTAAATAGCAGCACTGGAGAAAAGGACCTGGGAGTCATGGTGGATGGGAAGCTGGATATGAGTCAGCAGTGTGCTCTTGCTGCCAAAAAGGCCAATGGCATACTGGGCTGCATCAGAAGAAGTGTTACCAGCAGATCGAGGGATGTGATCATTCCCCTCTATTCTGCACTAGTGAGGCCACATCTGGAATACTGTGTCCAGTTTTGGGCTCCCCACTACAAAAAGGACATGGACAAATTAGAGAGAGTCCAGAGGAGGGCAACCAAAATGATCAAAGGGCTGGAGCACAAGCCCTATGAAGAAAGACTGAAGGAACTAGGCTTATTTAGCCTGCAGAAGAGAAGACTGAGGGGGGATTTGATAGCAACCTTCAACTACTTGAAGGGTTGCTCCAAGGAGGAGGGAGCTCGACTGTTCTCGGTAGTAACAGAGGGCAGAACGAGAAGCAATGGCTTCAAGTTACAGCTGGGGCGGTCCAGGCTGGATATTAGGAAAAACTTCCTTACTAGGCGAGTGGTGAAGCATTGGAATAAGTTGCCTAGGGAGGTGGTGGAATCTCCATCTCTGGAGGTGTTCAAGTCCCAGCTGGACAAAACACTGACTGGGATGATCTAATGGGAGTGGTCCTGCTTTTTTTTGGCAGGGGGTTGGACTAGATGACCTCGTGGGGTCCCTTGCAACCCTATGATTCTATGATTCTATGAAGCTATCCTACTCACAGAAAATTACTAACTCCCAGACATTATGGACTCACCCAAATTTATTCAGCTCCCATAAAAAAAAAAAGCAGCAAAGCCTTTTCTGCTCTAATTCCTTCCATTAGAACTGAGAGTGTGTTATTTGTAGATATGAATCATCCAGATTATGACCTCATCATCAAAAGATCTGCATACTTAATTACATGAAAACAACAAGTAGGGCTCAGAAGCAGGGAGAGACTAGGATATTGTCCTCCTTGCCTTGCATCTGACTTTGCAACATCACCATTTGCTTTGACATTGGTTTCACCTGTGCTTACATTTCCATTGCAGAGAAGAAAAGTGAGTTGGATAAAAGAGCTGGATCCATCACCCAACTGGCTTCCATTCTTGAGTGGACATGGGAAAGAGGGGAAAGGTTCCTGTGGAAACAGCTTGTTCTCATAGTGTTTCCAATCAGATGGGAAGTGCTGTACTGAAAACCTCAACTGGAATCCCATTCTCTCAAGCCTCCAAGTCCAGTCTTCATTGTTTCAGGCATCAAGGTGGTGAAGGCCATATAGTTATCTCAGTATTGCCAAGCCAACCCAAAAAGTTCAAACTCATGAGACTGGCTAAAAAAAAACAACCCAACAATCTTGTAAAAACAATAAATATTGTGCTCTTTTCTCTTCTGATTTCTGCGCCTTTAGCATGCAGGTGGGTCACTTTCCTAAGCTTTTCTCTGCAACCACAAAGGTTAGAAACTTACCTTTTTCTTTTTTTTTTTTTTAATGAAAACTAAATTCCTCAAGTAATGACATGACTCCAAGCCCTGGGTCTGCGTGAAAAACACCAAATTTTGTGAGACTCCTGATAAAATTACAAAAGCTTGTATCTAGGCAAGAATATAGGAATTCAGGGTCCAGAAGATAAGGGGGAGAAGAAAACGTTGTGTGCAATCATTTTATGAGAAGAGTAAAACTTTAAAAGTATGCAGCAATTATTCTAAGCAATGACTGAGAGCTGAAGTGAACCGTTCAGCTTTGAAATACTCCAGGCTTTGGTGCTTTTAAATGAAGAAGAAGAAGGGAAAGAAGCAAAAAATAAAAGAAACATAGCAGCTAATCCCAAGCACTGAGAAAAGGTCGTGTGTGCTGATATGAGTAATTAATTTTCTTAGAGCAGTGTTGAAAAGGTTAACTTGATTTACAGAATGTAATTTAATTTAAAATGTGTTGTGTACCTTGTTAAAAGGGTCCAATTATGGTGGCTAATTCTATGGACTGATAGATATGTTATGGTCTGATAATAGCCCAGTATGAGGGGGAGTATCTGCCATTTTAATAATTAGAAGCTGC
Source organism: Podocnemis expansa (assembly GCA_007922195.1). Taxonomy (NCBI): domain Eukaryota; kingdom Metazoa; phylum Chordata; order Testudines; family Podocnemididae; genus Podocnemis; species Podocnemis expansa. The sequence goes on along the minus strand of ML681963.1, from coordinate 56,336,486 downwards.
TTATTGAAATTAGGGGGTGGGTAGAGGAAAGTCTCAAAGACAAGCTGCTTCCTTTGAATCAAAATCCATTGTGTGGCCCATCATCTACCTGTTCTACATAGCTATAAATGATTCATTTGGAGGAAGTGCTCTCTTCAAAGCAGGCATAGGTTGGCATGCTGAGAGAGACAGAAACCCTCCAAATATCTACCGAGCCCAGGTTTGGTACTCAGCCTTCACTTTGTGAATTCCCCTGATGAAATCAGATGTGCTGATGCTGCTGTTTGTACGGACACCTAAAATACCAGCTCATCCAGTCCTCCTGGAGTCCATTAATTGCAGACGTGCAGGATGAGAGAGAACCCGTCATCACAGAAAAGTTGCTTCCACACTGACCTTTCAGTAGCACAATCAGCTAAATACCACAAGCCTTGAGGATGAGATAGGGAAAAAAGCAGCTTCAGGGCTCCACGTTCGGCTGCAGCAGGGGAATGCAAACTCTGTAAAGAGCTGCTTCCAGAAGAGACCAGCTCAATAACCCTCTTAGACCAAGGGCAGCTTCCACTTGCAGCTCCAGAAATGGACAGTGTGGTCAAAGGCAGAGGAGGGTGCAGGTAGTCAGTGAGATTCCATTAACTGGTCAAGTCAGCACTGCAGGCCGGCTGGAGGGTGGGCAAACAAATGAAAGAGGAAGAATAAAATAGCCATTCAGAACACTGCAGGGCTGAAGTGGAGGGTAATGCTGAAACCTGTCATGTACATCTTAATGCAAGTTATGGGCTCAGTTCAGGGGTAAATAGAGTCAATTCCTTTGGTTCTGTAATCAGAGATAGCCTTTGACTATTGGGGGCCCTGGGTGAAGGCCCATTGTGGGGGCCCCCTGTAGGCCCCACGGACCCCCCTTCCATGGTCTCAGCTCCCCCATCATGGATCCAGCTCCTCCACCACTGGCTCCAGCCCTAGTCGTCCCCCCCGCCACTGGCCCCAGCTCCAGGGGCCAGCTCCTCCTGCTGTCGGTTGAGGCGGATGCAGCTTTTGGGGTAGGCAAAGCAGGCGATGGGGCCCCTTTCTCCTTGAGGCCCTAGGCCATGTGCCTGCTTCGCCTACCCCAAAAGCCACCTCTATATGTAACAAGGAGAATAGAGGAGGTGATGTAATGGTCCCTTCTGTCCTTAACATGGATGAATCTGTGAAAAGCGATGGGTGGCCTGTTCCTGCAATAGGGTGATAAGTTCTGCCCCACCTGCTTCAGGTAGAATTTGGCAGAAGGCAAAGGAGCTAATTAAAGCTATGGAAAGATTTCTCAAAAGGAGAGAATGAAAAGACTGGGACTATGTATTTTAGAGAGGAGAGGATGAGGGAACATAAGAAGGGCATATGAACTAATGAATGACGCAGATAAAGCAAAGCACACATTCCTATTTATCAGTTTTCATAAGATGAGAACACGGTGGTATCTAAAGAAACAGAAAGGCAATGCATTCAAACTGATACAGTCTTCCTTTTTTAACAAAACATGTAAGTAGCCTGTGGAACTCACTGGAACAATATATCCTGAGACTAAAAAAGAATTTTAAACAGTATTGGACATTGATATGGATAACAAAGTCATCCACAGCTGTCCTAGACAGGGCAAAATCTACCGTCTCAGTGACATAGTTAGGAAGGAACTTCTCACAGGGACAAACAATCATTCTGTTAATTGCCCAGGAGAGTGTTTCTTGCACCTTCCTGTAAAGCAGCTAGCACCGGCTGCTGCTTTTGGAGTCAGGATTTTGAGCTATGTAGGTCTGACCTACAGTGGCAATTCCTTTGTCCCCCAAGTCATTGCTCATGCAGCCTTCTGACCCTGCACAGTGTCCTTATTAGCCTCACTGGTGACCTTGCATCTGACATCCTTAGCTGTCCCCATCTGGGCCCTGCAAAGCAATCAGCTGTGGTACTGCTTGCTCTGCAGCTAGTAGCTATGTATCATGAATGTGTCATGTGAAGAGCTATCCTAGCCTTGAAGCCACACCCAGGGCTGGATCTAGGAGCTAGAGAACAGAGCAATCACCACAGAAACCAGCTTCCAGGACTGCTGTGCTGCAGGTCTTTTTTTGTCTCTATTCTAATTGGCCAAGTTTGCCCTGCTGATTGGCTGTCTGTGGATTTGGGGTTTGGTTTGGGGTTTCTGCTCAGCCAGGTCTGAAAACATTTTCTGCCCTAACCAACAAAACAGCAAGCACCACTCTGACCAGACTTTTTCCCACATGTGATGAAATACAAAAAATTCCTCTGGATCCTTCTTTCTCTCTCTGCACCCACTGTCAGTTCCTGTGTGTTTCTTAAATAATGCTTCAATGGGGAATTAATGCTGTATGTGTTAATGCCAAGTGACTGATGCTGTGTGGGCACATTCCAGCATGTGGTACCTGAGGCTCCCTGGAACGCTTGTCACTTTTCCATCTGACAATAGATCTGCACGCAGTTTGATATGGTTAAGATTAATGGGGAATCCATCATAATCCAAAGAACAGCTGACAAGATACATTTTCCTATGAGGAGACCTATAAATTACCAATTCATATAATACCTTGCTACCATTTGCTCTTCTGAAAGTGCATCTGAAAGTTGGTTTTCAGTGCTACAGTGGTTGTTTGATAACTTCAGAGCAGCACCACAGACAGGCAGTGGGGATAACAATACTCATGTGCCCTGAATTTCTCGGACTTCTCAGCTGCTTTGAACCCTCAAAAATGGCTGATCTGCAGAATTCCTTAAAGGCTGGGCTTCAATCACAGTTTGGTTCTCTGCTCTGGTGAGCAGGTGGTAGGACATAGAACTGGGATCTTGAGAGAGAAAGCTGGGTCTCGCATTTAAAGCACAGGCGTAAAACTTGGATCTGGCTTGGTTGCCAGTGCTGCCCCAGGCTTTGTGTGTGACTTGGGACAAACACCTATGTGTCCAGACTGCCCGTCTATCACATGGAGACGTGAATCCTTCCTTTGTCCATCTGGTCGACAGAGCTAAAGTTATCAGAGAACTCACAGGGTGGGGGTTAGGCACCTCATCCAGGGGAGGGTCCCAACTGTGAATCTCATGCAGGGCTAGGCGTCACCCTCTAGCCTGGATTTAGGTGCCTATGTACATTAAGTACCTAAGTCTTACCCCTTCCCTCAGCATCTTCTACTGTGCTATTAAGGTCTCTCCCTACTCAGTGCACTATCTCCTGTGAATTCTTTCTTTGGGACTTACCTCTCCCCATGTGTTGTATTGGGAGCTGGGCTTCAGGCTGTGGATTCTCCTGGGCAGCCAGGTGCATGAGTATTGCTATACCTAACTCCTTGTGTGGTTTTATCCCTGTTTCATTGTATGCTTGTACAGCTCCTACCACACTGGAGCTCCAGCCTTGATTAAGGCCTCAAGGAGAGAACTGTATTACAAATGATAAATACTGCTGCTACCAGAGGGCCTATGGGGCTCTTGTGACCTGGTATTCCCTATCATGCAGCATTTGTTAGCAATGCCTGGGGCAAATGAGCTGAACTATACACAGGCAAAAGTACAACGGCTGGTATTTTAGCACATTAGCCTCTGTTAAATTCCTCCTCAAACTCTTCTTTGTCATAGTTGTCATGGGATGCACATCCAAGCACCCCAAGTTATGAGCTGTGTAATTTTCCAGTTCACTTTTGCAATGTAATTGTATGGTTTGATGCCAATTACATGATGCAAGATTCCTTTTTGAATGCTCTATAGTATTCTTAGGGTACCATGTGTCCTGCAGCATCATGTATGTGTACAGAGATGGAGAACGTTACATATTTCAGATCTTCAGGACTTCCTCTCTGTGGCTGGAGAATTACATGACAAAGGAAATGCAAATTTAGCTGCCCAGCTTAGGTGGAAATAAAGAGAATCACACAGCAGCACCGAGGGGGCGGGGAGAGTATGACAAAAGGAATGCAGACACTTTGAGAGAGGGAAGCTGCTGATGTTTTTCCAGAGACACTCCATCTTGAAACATCTACAAGAATTGGGCCCTCTTTAGAAATAGGCACAAAATGGCTGCAAACCAGCATAGTTGGACCTGAGTGGTGAGATGAGCATAACTGTAGTAGTATGAATAGAATAGCATGCATTTTATACTTTTTATTTACTGGTGGTCACTCACAATGATTGTGCATTGATTTGCTATATACTCACTTAAAATCAGACTCTAATCAATAAACTAGTATTTGTTTTACCTAAAGTTGTGTGGACTTTAGGGAGTGTCAATAAGGAAGGTTTGGCCAATCCATTTCACTGCTAAACGGATGAACGTGTGTGGATGGTGATTGGGGGTGACTCCCTATCCCTGTAAGACAGAAGTTCCCACTGTGGTATCTGGGGTTGGGGGCGCTCACTTTTGTACTACCACATAGGCACAGAGTGGGCACACACCCACTGCTTAAGACAAGTTACACACAGGAGGCTGGTGTGGACTGACTCAGGAATGAGTAGTCACCGGCAAAGTGGTGTAAGTTGGGGATCAGGAGTCAGGATGGGGGGGAGGTCACAGCGGCACAGAGTACCAGATCCAGGGAGCAACCTGTCACAACAGTGTCTACAAAAGAAAACTGAGAAGGGCGAAAGCACTGTCTACCACGCTGACTAACATGACTGCATCTCTCTATCGTCTCCTGTCTTGTATTCAAATTGTAAGTTCCTTGGGCAGGATCATCATTTGGTCTGTGTTTGTACAGGCCCTAGCACAATGGAGTCCTGATCCTTAACTATGACTTCTAGAGGCTCCAGTAACACAAATAAAAAATGAACAATAACAAGAAATTTCCTGATAAATAAAATGCTTCTACATCAGACTTTTCTACAACACTTTAATTAAATCCCACAATGCTGGCAGTCCTTGCAAAATGAACTGACTGGTTCTGTTTAACAGCACTGCACAGCATGAGACAAGAAAAGCCTATTTTTGTATTAACCTTTCTGATTCCCATTACTGTGACATTGAGTTTTGAAACTTTTCTGACATCTTTAACAGTCCAAGGATTTTAAGATGGTCTTGTCAGTCTGGAAGGTGAGGATGTTGGAAAAAATTACTACTTCTGTGACAGAATAATCCCCAATCTCTTTACCTTCCCACCCCAACAAAACAATCTCTTCAACATTTACCCAGAACTATAGTACATTACACCCACTGAATGAAATAAGGAAACTTCATCTTGTGATACCTTCATCCTGTAGGACAGACTACAGAGACAACTCAGAAAACTGTAGTGCCACTGATTAAAGGAAGGCAAGGTGGTTAGGCAAACATGGGACTGGGTGACAGGATCCCTTGGTTCCGCTGCCAATTCTGCCACTGACTCACTATGTAAACTAGAGCAAGTGATTTAACCCCTCTGAGCTCCCACTTTACCAGTCAGTGAAATGGGTTTAATATTTACTGACCCTCATGTCCGAAGTATCGTGAAGTTAAATTAGCTAGTAGTTATAAAGAACATGTAGATCCTCGAGTTAGAATTGTTGGAAACAGGCAAAGAATCACTAATGTGTTATTATCACTAATAAAATAAAGACAATAACACAGTTTGCCTGTCAAATTGTAAGACACTACAGTGGACTCAAAGCTTTTTATGTAGACTAGACAAAAGGGAGACAAAGACACACCTTGTCTGTGTGTTTTGTTGTACCCCACTTACTCCATTGAGTGGTGGGCACTCCTTGCACCTCTGAAAACCAGTTAGAGGTGACTCAAATTTCCCATCCAAAGATTAAAGGAAGTCAGAATGAATGGCCCCTTTAAAGTATTTAGACCCTCTAGATAGTGGCTCTCAAGCACTGTGATGGGACATATTACCATGTAGCCACACAGCAGTAAGCATGTTATGGAGAGCTGGGGAGATGTCTGGATTTAGCCTAGGAGAGGCATTTGTGTATGCTGTAGGGTCATAACACACTGCCAAGCATGTTGTAACCTGCAGAAAGTTTAAGAACTACTGCTCTAGACTTTTGATTCCTAACATTTTAAAAAATGTAATGTTTTGTGAGGCCATTGGTGGAATGGCCATTCTGGCCGCAGCCTTTGTCCAGTCAAATCACCATCATCCATTTCACTTTCTGTTATATACATTAATTTCTTGGCAGGCTCTTTGTCCCACAGAGAAAGTGCTGCCCTCGACAGCAGATCACACAATAATTAGCATCATCACATGAAAAAACCCTCAGTTCATATTATCAGAATATTAAAGGAGAAATCATAGTTTCTCAGCTGCAAGGAGCACTTAAGCAAATTACATCTATTAAGAGAATAAGGCTCAAAGAGCTACTTTAAGTTTGACGCACTGAGAAAACATCTAGGCTGGTTATGCGGTGCCTATTTGTCATTTGGGGTTTAATATTTACTTGTGTTGATGAGACTTCGTCATGCTCTATTACAATTCATAGAGTTGTATTTCCAAATTTTATGCATCAAAATGCTTTGATTTATAGAATCTAAGAGTTCCCCCCTCTTTCTGTATTGTCATAAATGTGGGCAGTGATGCTTATCTCATGATATTAATGTGCCTCATTTAATTATATTGTCTTGCTCAAGAAGTGTACTTAGTTTGGAGGAAACTACAAATTGTTAACTTTTGGAAAATGCTGGTTTCTAGCAGGAGAAATGTGCTGGCTCTTTCCTTATGAAGCAATGTGACACACATCTAATTAGAGTCACTTTTTTAGTGGGAGATCAATAGTTAGGCATTTGCTTCCTCTCTCCCCTTTCTTGGGGTCACATTCCTAGCTTTCCCAGAACTGGGCAACAATTTCTCATATGCATTTTCTCACTCGTTTCCTCGCAGTGGGGTCTTTTCCTCCCATAATATTCAGCCCTTAGAGATACCAGAGGAGCTTCCAGACGAGTCAAGTTCTTCTGCCCAGCTCCTGCTGGGTCAGTCAAAGTGGTAAATCTTCCAATCAGCTCCAGCCAGAGGAACTGCCGTCAATGTTGGAATGACACTTGTGAGAAGGAATGGTAGATCCTAAGCCACCATGAGCCCGAATATTCTCTTCCTTGCCCCTCTGCTCACGCACCAGCAATCAGCCTAAGCCTTGTCCAGCCCTTGAAGAAATTTACTCACAAGCTGGACTCTTTCCCAATCATTTCAGCTCCACTTTTTTTGCCAGGAAAATATAAATTGCACAATACATACAAGTACGTGTGAGCATCCCTGCAAACTTTAAATACACATGCATGGGTAAGTATGCAAACGCGTAAGCACATGTATGGAAGGATGTGTGCTGGTACATGTGAGCAATGGGTGGATGTGCATGATGGGTGAATTCCAGGCAGTGATGTGAAGACATTGGCTTGGCCGGGGGGGAAAACAGGGCACTGCAAGTAGGTTAAGTCAGACTCTCTGATCTTAATTCTGCCCCCTTTCACAGGGTTAAGTATTTTAAAGCACCTAGCCCACTTATAGAACAAATAGTAAATGATAACAAAGGCTAAGCACGTTCCATGGTGGGGACACTTCCTCCATTCAGGAGGTACATATGACTTTTCCATCCCCTCCATAGATACATATAAGGAATCTTATCTCCTGCTCCTAAACTGTGTCTCAGCTTTCCTCTGTCCAGCTCAATCAGCACCATCCCCCAACCCAACTCAATAACTCATCTCACCCTTGGCAAGATGGGGTGGCTGCACTTGTTGGTAAATGAAAGTCCTGACTATGTACACATTTGGCAAGGGCAGGATTTGTTGGTGAGAAATGAGTGGCAGATGCTCAGGAATCCTGCACCAGTTATGTTTGCGAGCGTGGCTATTTTATAAGCCAGATTCGGTGTAATGAGGAACATTTATAAACATAGCTGTTAATATAAAGCACACTGCAGTCACTTGAAAGTGCTGGGGGAGAGGTCCCTCTTTAATACATACATAAGAGCTAGATAGGCTGTACCTTCAGTTTTCCCTCCAGCCTTGATTTTAAATCAAAATATATCCAAGTTAAAAAAAAATTAAATAATACAAACACACACACAGATGATTTTCCTGAAGGTAACATTTTGGCTAAGAAAAGCCCAGTATAAACCACACAAATCCTTCAGATTACTGTAGCCAAAAAAAGATGGCTTCCAAAATCAAGCTGTAGCCCTTTCATTGCTTTACTCTATTTCATAGGATCTCCCATTCTGTCTAGGTAGGTTTGCCTGACCTAGAACTAAATGAAAACTGACAAATAACCTAAGGGTTGAACTACATATTTATACACAGACATTCCTGGATGCTGCTCACACGTGTTAGGTTGTTTTTGGAGAAGGGGACTAATAGGTTTATATAATGAAATATAAATATATATAAATTTATAATATTATACATAAATATATAAATAAATATAAATATATAAAACCACTATATGGAATAATTCAATAACCCTTCTCATTACTAAAGCTGGTCCAGAAAGAGCAGTGAGGGAACATTTCATATGACGGGGGAGTATTATTTCAAAATTTGAAATTCAGCAAAATTAGTACCAGCCTTGTGTCATATGCACTGTAATCAGCTCTGTGCAATATGAACTGTGATGCCATTGCATCCATCCAAGAGCAAACCAGTCTTGACTATATGGTCAGACTATTGAAAATGCACATCTCAAAGGGTTTACATTTTGTCTTGACTGGGGAACTAGGTTCACTTGAGTTTAGACTATAATGAGATGTGATAGCCTAACTTAATTATACCTTTTCCTTAGTGCAGAAGCAGGACTACACTGTAATTCAGATTTATTGGCTGTGTTTAGCATTGAACCAGCTAAATCAAAGTTAGCTACACCCAGTCTGAATGTGACCACTGTTCTTAGTCAAGACAAACCCAGAAAAGCCTAGTGCTTGAGAACAAAAGGAGCTGTTGGGAAATCTGTCCTGTAGTAGTGTGGTATGCAGCACCAGTCTATTCAATATATATTGAATATCTTCATGGCCCAGTTCTCAGGAAAAATCTACTCAAAACACTGCCTCTGTTTGTTACTATTACTTCACACAGCAATACACTGGATTGCGTTCCGTTAAACTAGTGTTACTGTTCTGCTTCACTGCTAACAAAGATCATGGCGGTCATGTGCACAGCACAGCAAACAACACTCAGTAAGTTAACATATTTATGTGGAGACACTGTCATACACTCCCTAGCTGAGGTCTGAGAAAGGCTGGGGAGCTGGAATAACAAAGTTCAAAGGAGATGGTGCTCTAGGAAAGGCAGGGATGGCTCTGACTGCAAGAAGAAACTCTTGGACTCTAAGGCTGTGTCTACACTACAGAAACTTAGTTCGAACTTGTTAGTTTGAACTACTAACTTCAAGGTTAGTTTGAACTAGCCTCAGTTTAGTTCAAACTAACATTAGTTTGAACTAGTCCACGTTGTTAGTCCAAACTAACTGCCCTTAGTTCAAACTTCTTAAGTTCAAATTAAGGGTTAGTTCAAGTCTGCATTGCACTTAGTTCGAACTAATGCTCCAAGTAACTGCTTAGTTCAAACTAAGTGCCAGTACTTACTAGTTTGAACTAAGCGTTCCTTAGTTCGAACTAAGGCATTTCTTAATTCAAACTAAGGAAAAACTAATGTAGACTGGGACCTATTTAGCTTGAATTAAGCCTCCTTAATTCAGACTGAATTGGCAGTGTAGACATAGCCTAAGGCAGTTGTTTTCAAACCATGGGTCGGGACCCAGTTGTGGGTTGCAGACCCTCAGGTACGTGGTCGTGGCATCCCTGCTGCCACTGTCAAAAGACTGGAGTGTGTTGCTCAAAGATGTAATTCTTGGGTTGTGGGTATAAATGATTTTTTCAACTGGGTCCCAAGAAAAAGGTTTAAAAACCACTGCTCTGAGGCAGTGTGGTCTTCCTCATTCATTTAAATACCCCTGATGCTATAAATGTTATTTTTGAGCTCCACGTTGCGGAAATAAATAAGGTCCCATCTACCATATAGTCACCGACTGAACAATTCTGACAGACTTTACATTTTAAAGTACACTTCTTTATTAATTTAATACTGGCAACAGCCATGCAGTTCATAGTCACAGAGACCAGAACTCTCTGTGATTCATCCATAGGATAGGTAAACATGGGAAGAAGGAGTGGCAGTTTCACACAGACCAGCACACATCAGTGTGCCTCAGCTGTAACCTACGAGACAGATCTCCTAGGGAAAGACACCAATTTTATCTTTCTGGATCGTCCAACATGGGCCCCATTCCTGCCCTGCTGTGAGACTGTGAATAAATCAATTCCCTTTTCTGTGACTCAGTTTCCCATCTGTGAAGTGGGAACAATGACACTTACCTTGTCTGAGATCTAGGGAGGGAAACTTGTAGGTAAGAGCCAACTGACATTCTTGAAGATAAAAGTAAAATGCTGAAGGGATAAAAGCAGTGTTCAGCTCCTGTAGGCAGGATGAGATGGAATGTCTTGCTAAGGAGTCCCATGCCCTTTCCAGAGATAGAAATAGATGCTGCATCTGTGTATGCAGCAATGCTCAGCTTTGCATATCCCTGCAAACGCTTGTTCAGAAGAGAGGCCAGCACCCAGGCAGTGACACAAAGAAGCAGTCCCATGTTTTTCTAACTTCACTTTTATAGGGACCGTATAATATGACTCCAATATTGATTACTTGATCTATGTAATTACAATCAAACTGCAGGGATTTCAAGCCTGATTGATTTCAAATTAAAAATCTATTGGCTTTGCTGGACTTTTAATCGAAAGGATTAGCAGGGAGCATTGTTTTGTTTTGCCTTTTTTTCCCAGGACTCCTCATTTTCAGTAGTGAGATTTAAAGAGGGAAGATTTGCCAACAGCATCAACCTTCCCCATTTTCATAAAGCAGCTAGTGCTTCCAACCATTGTCCCACCTTCATTCCTGACCCTAGTAATAACACAATGGAACAGTGTGGTGCAGAAATATATAGCTTCTTTCCAGATAGGGCCAGATTAAAGTAGGAGATTTAGGGGCTGAAGGCCAGGCCCCCAGTGTATGGGGGGTGAGTCCAGCCCCAGCTACCTGTCCCTGCTCCCAGGGAAGCACCACTTAGAAGAAATGTGGGAGAGACCCTCCTACCCGCTGTTCCATATAGCTTACCTCCTGGTCACACACCCTAGCTGCAAGGGAGAGGATTCACTCCAGGCTACTTCCAGCTGAGCTGACTGTAATCCGGCCCCTATCTCATCTCCAAGGTGCTGCCCCAGCTGCCACTACCTTCATTTGCACTGTGGGGAATGCAGCCTGTTCTGGGCTGAACGCCTGGGAGCCAGAGCCGCAAGGGGGCTGGAGAGAGGCAGAGGGGAGAACCGAGTTAGAGAGAACAGGGATGTGAGGGGTCAGAGGAGGTGATGGTGAATGAAGGGCGAACAAAAGGATGGAAGGAAGCTGGGGGCAGTGGCTGGCTGAAGGGCAGATGAGGCAATACAGAGGAAATGGGACAAGGAAGTTAGAGGCTTAGGGAAGAAGGCTAGAGCAAAGGTGGATGTGAATGTATGGCACACTGAGAGGGAAGACAAAGAAGGAGTTCTGTGGCACTTTTAAAGACTAACAAATTTATTAATCACATGAGCTTTCATGGGAGAAAATCCCACTTCATCAGACACTTGGAACATGGGGGAACCTACAGAATGGGAGGAAAATAAATGCAGGGAACTGTAAGGCATAGGATCAGGTCAGACTGTAACAGCAAATCAAAACCATTGTTAAGATTCAAACACTGGGGAACAGCATATAGAGGAAGATGAGATCAAATCACCTGTTGTAATAAGAAAAAAAATCCAAAGCCCTTATTTAGTCCCGAAGAGACGGAGTCAAATTTGCAAATGAATTCCAATTCTGCAGTTTCTCTTTGAAGCCTTGATGTGTTATTTATTTGTTTGAGCACAGTTATTAGTAGATCATCAATGGAGTGATCAGGAAAATTAAAGTGCTCATTTACTGGTTTTTGATTGTTGTGCTTTCTGATGTCAGATTTGGGCTCAATTATTCTTTTGCACAGAGACTGTCCTGTTTGTCTGATATATAAGGCAGAAGGGCATTTCTGGCACACAGTAGCATAAATCACATTGGCGACTGAGCAGATGAATGAGCTCTTGATGGAGTAGCTGGGTTGATTAGGTCCTGTGATGGTGTCTTTTGTGCAGATATGTAGGCAGAGTTGGCAGTGTGGTTTGTTGCAGGGACATGTGCCTGATTTAATGTTTCTGGTGTTAGGTCTGTAGTTGCTTTTAAGTATCTGTTTAAGGTTGGGGGGGGGGCTGTCTGCAAGTGAGGAGAGGTCTGTTTCCCAAGGCTTAAGAGAATGAAGGATCGTCTTGTAGAATAGGCTGTAGATCACGGGCATTGCTGCCCTGAAAAAGGGGCTGGGACCTGGGTCCCGGCCCTGCTCTCTGCCATGTGGCCCCAATCCGGGAGCCAGATTGGCTGTTTCCAGTCGGCAGCCATGGCTGCATCCAGCCCTAGCAGCTGCTGGGAGCCCTGATCCAGCTCCTGCTGGTGCCAGATGACCTCAGGTGACCTGGGCACAATCCAACCCTCCACAGGCTCCAACACCTCAGCTTTGGGTTTGGAGGGAGCCTTCTGCAACCCCTGGGCTACACTGCCTGGGCTTGGGGGTAAGGTAGAGGAATCACCCACAGGCCCTGGGCCCTCTTGCCTGCAGCCCCCACCAGCCTGACCCTGGGGGGAGCTGATCCCCACCTGGCCCTGGCACCTGGCCTAATTACCCCTCTACCACACCACTGGCCTGACCCTGGAGCCAGTGGGGCTGATCCCCACCTCACCCCCCCAAGAAAGAGAGAGACAGATGGAGGGGAGGGGGGAGAGAGAGAGAGAGAGGTGCGCAGCACTACTTACCTGTTGCTGTGCTAGGGAGGGGGAGTCACTAACTTGTAGGCAGACTGGGATTTTAAATTCCCTCTCTGCCACTGCTTATATGAGAAAAAAAAAAGCAAGGCGTCTTGTGGCACTTAAACACTAACAGGTTTATTTATTGCATGAGCTTACGTGGGAGAAGACAAAGTGGGATATTCTCCCATGAAAGCTCATGCGATAAATAAATCTGTTAGTCTTGAAGTGCCACAAGACTCCTTGGGGTTTTTTCTGCTTTACTAGACTAACACAGCTGCCCCTTTGGAACTTGCTTACGTGAGGTGGCTCAGCTGCATGTTCCAGGGCAGGGCGGCAGCTGAATTGAAGCAGGCAGGAAGAGTTTCTGTGCCTGCGCTTACTCCAGCTCACAAAAATTAGTGGGGGCTGGGTCTGCAGCTCAGGGGGCTGATGCCCCCTGGGCGATATGCTAGTGATGTCAGCTGCTGTAGATCCTTGAAGATGTCCTGTAGAGGTCTGATTTGGGGGTAGTATGTGATGACTAACGGTATTTTGTTGTTTTCCTTGTTAGGCTTCTTCTGTAGTAGTTGACTTTGGGGTGCTCATCTGGCTCTGTCAATCTGTTTCTTCACTTCTGGTTATATCTTAAGGCTTGACTGTAGACAATGGATTGTGTGGTGTGTTTTGGATGAAAGTTTGAGGGATGTAGGTAACTATGGCTATGTCCACACACAAGCCATTGTTTCGAAACAAGCCGTTTTGAAACAAGCCGTTTTGAAATAATGCCTTATTTCAAAATGCCTTATTTCGAAATAACAAAAAAAGCGGGAATCGAAATAGCATGTCAACACAGTGGACATGCTATTTCAAGATAGGGCAGGGGAGGGGCAGGGAGGCTTGTGCTGGGCCAGGGAACCCCACACCTGGGATTCCCCTGCCCCCCCACCGCTTCTGCCATAGGTGGGGCCGGGGCCGCCTCCCGCCCGGGGTGCCTGGCGCCCCCCCCACCTGGTCCTGCTGGCAGGAGCAGGTGGGGGTGGCACCGGGGAATCCCAGGCGCGAGGCGGCCCCGGCCCCACCGTGGCAGAAGCAGCGGGGGGGGCGCTGGGGAAGCCCCCCCCGTCTGTGGCAGGAGTGGCGGGGGAGCAGGGGAAGGCCCCCCCTGCCCCAGCAGGAGCAGGGGCTGGGCGCTGGTGAACCCCGGGGTGGCGGGGTGCCCCGGGCTTGGGGGCAGCTCCAGCGGCGGAGTGAGCCGCCCCTGGAGCAGCCACCCCGTGGGGGCTGCAGTCCCCCTGACCGGGCTGCGGGGCCAGCAGCTCCCCCGCAGCCCGGGCGGGGGGCAGAGCCCTGGGGGTGCCCAGCCGGCTTCCCCCTGCTTCCCCTTGCCAAGGGTGGGGGGGTGAAGGGGGCAGAGACAACCCCCCCCGCTCCCAGCAAGGGGAAGCATGGGGGAAGCTGGCTGGGGCACCCTTGGACCCCTTGCACTCCACTCAGCACCCTGGCCAGGGTGCTGATCCCTGGCCAGGCTGCAGGGGGGGTGGAACCTTCCCCCCAGAGTGCTATGCACCCTGGGGGGAAGGTCCTTGTTATTTCAAAACAATCCTTGTTTCGAAATAACATGTCCAAACGGCATTATTTCAAAACAACTGCTTTCGAAATAACACTCCTTTCAAAAGCAAAGTGGTTTAAGCTGTTTTGAAAGGAGGGCTCTTGTTTCGAAACAAGGAGCTCCCTTCTTTCAAAACAAGAAAACATCGTGTGGACATAGGGACTTTTATTTCAAAACAACCAGTGTTGTTTCAAAATAAAAGCCCTGTGTGGACATACCCTATAGCTATCAGTAGGTTTTCAGTATAGGGTGGTGCTTCCATGTCCATCACTAATCCGTACTGTAGTGTCCAGAAAGTGGATCTCCTGTGTGCAGTGTTTCAGGCTAAGTTTGATTGTGGAGTGGAAATTGTTGAAATTTCCGTGGAAATCTTCAAGGGCATCCCTATTGTGGGTCCAGATGATGAAGATGTCATCAATGAACCATAAGGAGAGAAGAGGTTCTTTGGGATGAAACTTGAGGAAGCATTGTTCTAAGTCGGCCATAAAAATGCTGCCATAATCAGGGGCATTACTGGAGGGGGTTTGGGACCCAGGGCAGGCCCCCACATGCAGCCCTGATCCTGCACCAGGGCCTGATCTAGCCACTGCCGCCGCCACTTGTCAGCAGTGGCAGGGGCCCGATCCAGCTTCAAGCCTCCTGCAAGAGGCTCAGAGCCGGAGACAGTCCATGCCACTTTTTACAAGTGGCAGGAGCAGTCTCCAAGCAGCAGCCGCTCCAAGATGGCTCCTGCCGCTTGTGAGGAGCCGCAGGGATCGTCTCCCTCTTTGAGCCTCTCGCAAGAGGCTTGGAGCCAGGGATGGTCCCCCATCTTCAAAGCGTCCAACGAAGTCAGATTTTCTCCCATGAAAGCTCATGCGATAAACAAATTTTTTAGTTTTTAAAAGTGCCACAGGATTCCTTGTTTGTTTTGCTGAACTAGACTAACACAGCTGGCCCTTTGAAACTTGTGAGGGAAGATAGTATGTGGGGAGGGGAGGGAAAGCTGGAGGGAAATGTGAGAGCAGGAGCCCCACTGCCCGGCCTGTCACAGCTCTCAGACAGCCAAGGTGTCCTACGACCCTGACTTGCACATAAGAAGGGACCCACACAGAGCCTGTCATGGTTGCCTCACCGTCCCCACAGCAGGGGGAGAGTGGGACATGAGCCCACAGATCCCTTCCCTGGTGTGCTTCCCCTGATGGAGGGGGCAATGTAAGTATGGCCCCCTGGGTGCCAGAGATCCCACTCTGCTGCTCCTAAGCTGGCTGGTGGCCAACCAAGGGCCCTACAAAATCTTACACCCCTGGGTCCACAAAAGTGTTAATCCAGCCCAGTTTCCAGAGTCCCCAGGGTAGGTACATATCCTTTGCTGGCTGTGTGATTCTTTGTGTCCCAGGATCTGGAAATGTTTCACAGACGTTTAATTCGGTCTCTCCAATTCCCCCACATCCAGGGAGGTCAGCCAGCTTTGCTGTCATTATTGTATGGTACAGAAGTTAAGTCACCATCAGGAACAGTGTCAGAACTGGGAATCACACCTAAGTATTTCTGGCTTCCAATGCCCTGCTATTTTTAAGGAGACATAGCTGCATCTCAGCTGAAGTTTGATAAAAGGGCCAGAATCTTAACTGTCCATGCATAACAAGCATCGGTATGGATTACCCAGGCTCTGTTAATGAAAACAGGCACGCATACTCACAGCAATATGTTTTAGAAACAAGGTCACTGGGGAGACTTGGGCACCTGGACTGTTTCAATGTCAAACAGGAGAGTCTCTTTCACAGCAAAGCCTCTTGCAATGGCCAGTGGGGATGAGAACAAGAGACAAAGCTACAAAAAGGGCAAAAGAAACCAGATATTCTACTGCATGAAGAGGCCTAAGACCACCTTACTCCCCAAAGAAGCCCCTATAGTCTCTATATAACCCCAGGCTAGATTTCCGCTTAGTCCTGTTTAGTTGCTTCTCTGCCTGCTACTTGCTAGGATCTAGATGGATCAGAGGCTTCAGAGAGTGGTACAACATGGAGCCTTTCACCAAAGTTCACTGGTAGAGCTAGGCAAACAGTCACACTTTGCATTTCCAATGACATTTTTCATTGAAAATTAAATTACTGATTAAACCGCTACCCCAACCCTCAAAACGTTGGGATTTTTCCAACCACCTCAAGTTTGAGGATGTTCAGCATGAAACAACAGACTGTCCCTCCGTGTATGGTGGCCTTTATGAAATGAGCTAACAGTTTCCTCAATCCAGGTCCTACAGGACACCCAAAGACACCTCTATTGTGATTAACATCAGTCCCAGCCTGATGATAGTCCCAGGGACTCAGTAGTCCATGGAGACTGATCCAATCTCTCATTCCCTAAGTCTATGTCCACACACAGGGAGTTAAATCGATTTAACTTGAAGCGATTTAAGTTAAATCAGTATAACAACCATTTAAGCGATTTAACATAAATCGATTTAACAGGTCCCCACAAAAAAAAGTAGAACTAGCATGTCTGGGGCAGGACTTGCTAGTTTGATTTAGGAGAGGGACACTCTGGGAGGTGTGGCAACATGGCCCCCTGCAAGGCCATGTCACCGCCCAATCCCCTGCCTGGGTCTCCCCAGGAGAGCCAGTGGAAGGGGAAAAAAAGCCCCCACTGGCTCTGGGCTCCCAGAACCCAGTGGGTGAAAAGACATCCCCCCAGACTGGCTGCAGCCTTCCAGCGCAGGAAGGCAAGGGAAGATGGGACTGTGGCTTGGCTTCCGCTCCCCCATACCTGGCTGGGCGGTGGAAGCAGGGAGTCCCGTGCACCCAGCATCCCCCCCCCACTAGCACGGGGGGAAGCTGGATGCATGGGACTCCCTGCCCCCATGAGCCCGGCCAGCTGCAGGCATGCCAGCCGTGCGAGACTCCCTTTCCCTGTGTGCCCTGCTAGCACGTGGAGAGCTGGGCACAGGGTGTTTCCCCCACCACTGGGCTAGCCAGCTGGAGGGGGGCATGGGCCCCCCTGTGCCCCCCTGCATCTCTCCTCTGTCCCTGGCCAAGGTGCTGATCTGGTCCCTGGCCAGCGTGCTGGGGGGCGGGGCTTCCTTCCAGGGTGTCATGCACCCTGGGAGGAAGGTTGAACTGTTATATCTATATGTGGGTCATATCAATATAACACAGCCACACTGGGTTATTTCAAAAGGACAGTTTTGAGATAACCCTCATTATTGATATAATGCTACATTTTATTATATCAAAATGATTTTCCTTATTTTGAAATAAGGGAGTTCCTTATTTCAAAATAAGGAAACGTCGTGTGGACATGCCATCTTTTCAATCGAAATAACCAGTGTTATTTCTATCTAAAACCTGTGTGTGGACATACCCTAAGTTATTGCTATGGCATGGAGAAGTGGTACATTTAGGACAGTTACATGAGTAACAGGGAAGGGTGGGAGATTCTTACACTTCTTGCTGCTTCTTCCATGCAGATCAGAAAAGCCGAGAACCAATTCAGTGTGGACCAGCATGACTGCCTCAGCTGATGTAGCCCCACAGAGAGTCTAGCCCTGTATGCCTTTGGCTGTTACAAAACCTGTTATTTATTTATCTAAAGAAAGAACTGGAGAATTCACCCAAAGTCCATCAATAGGTTTGAGGCTTTCCTTGCCATCCTGCCTTGGGCACCAGTGTAACTGCCCTTCCACAGTAGTGACTCTGAGGGGAATTGTCCTGCTCCTTTGTGAAAGAGAAATCAAAAGAATCAGCTAATGGATCAGGAAGGGCTGTGAGAGGAAGGATTTAAGCAATATTTTCTGTCCAGGCAGCTCCAAAGCTAGACAATAATGGGTGTTAAAGTATAAAAAGACACTCGCAGGCATGGAGTTTGTATCAGTATCAGCCTCTCCTCTCACCAGAGAGTGAGCAAAAGAATATCATCAGACGGGGAAAAGCTTGTGGGGGTGTTTTTTTTTTCTTTTTTCAAATAGGTTTTTCATTTAAAAGATGCTGGAGCCTGCAGATTAGTGTCTCGACTATACAGGTTTCCTCAAGATAAGGCAGAGAAATTGATTTCAATTACTAAAGTGGATATACGTGGCTGCTGTGCTTTGTCAAGAGGATTATTAACCCTTGAAAGCCAAGAAAGGAGAGAAACAGGGACAGGAGTTTAAACCTCAAGTAATTACTTTAGGAGCCTCTTTTCCAGCAAATGCCTGTCAGAGGGTGTAAATTTCCACAAAATGAATGAGGCAAAGCAGAAGATTTATTTAAGGATGATAGTACTGTAATGACAACTTGGAATTTCAGGAGGACTCTTGGATCCTTCAGGAAGGTGAGGGAGGGAGAATGGTGGTGTCATACAAAGAGGAGCCCCTTAACCACTAAACTCACCTTTATGATTAGGAGCTGCTGGTGGGAGATTTTCACCATTTGGAGCTAAGTTCAGTTGCACTGGAAATTCTCCAGGGCTGAGAACTCCTGCTGGGATTAACCCTTAAACCTCCATGCAGCTGTCTGCCTCCAGGGCTCAGGATACTTCAGGACTGCAGGCCCCCTTGTAAAAACAGAGGCCATTGTGAAAGGTGTCTGTAGCCTGAGACCAGTTCCAAGGCATAAGGAATTTGCTGACAGAACACTTTTCCAGCAGAATATGCCATTTGTTGAAATTGGCACATTTCATAGAAATGTGTCAATTTCAGTGAAATTTTGTTTGGAATGAAAAACAATTGGACTAAACTATTGAACTAAACAATTGGAGCTTTTCCAATAAAGTAAAAATAAGATGTCTCAATTTTCCATTTCATAACAGCTTTTCAGTGTAATAACACATTTTGAAAAGTCAAAACTTTTTAGTGTTACCCAAAGGAAAGGTTTCCATTATCCTGGAACAATATCCTTTTCTGAACTGCACATCACAGGAAATTTTTGAAACATTTTTTTCTGGAACAGAAAATTTTCTAAAATTGCAGAGTTTTCCATGACACAGAAAATCTCATTCCTGCTCTGCTCTGCTCTGCTCTGCTCTGCTCCAGTCCTTACCCCAAAATTACTAGTAGTGAAAATGGCTCTCTTGTTAGCAGCCTTAGCCCAGAGTTCCCAAGGCCTCTGTCATTGCTATGTGCATAATAGTCACACCTGGAGGCCTTAGCTGACATCAAGTCCTAGTGTGCAAGGCATTGTACACACACAGTGGCAAGCCCTGCCCCCAATAAGCTTGCAATCCAAATAGGCAAGACAGGCCCAGGCTTGGAGGGGAAACAAAAGCCCAGTCGTGAGAAATGACGTACCCAAGGTCACTCAGGAGCAGAAATAGGGATGGACCCCAAATCTCCCAGTTTCCAGTTCAGTGTCCTAGTCACTGAACCATGCTGCCTAGGGACTATGGTGCCTGAATTAAACTCTCAGCCAACCACCATCAGCTGGCTTGTAACCAGGCATGTGTCTCCCTAGAAGGGCTTCCCGCATTTGTGCTACTGGTGCTGGAAGAGATTAAATCCCTGGTGAAAGACATGGAGAGTCAAATTCTTGTCATAGGTGTCCTGGGGTAGGGGCAAGGAGAGCTTGTGCAGAGGCAGATGAGGCTGAGAGGTCAAGGACAGTGAGAGTCACCAGCTTCCCAGTGGCAGAAGCCAGCTCAGTCTGGCTTCGCTGGTTTATACTCAGCAGCCACAGGCCAACTTTCACTAACAAGCCCATGCTGAGCCCAAAACTCCCTTCAACAGCTCTGCACTTCAGGCAAGTTTTTACAGCTCCATGTTGCATCACTGGTCCCTGGGAACAAGAGGCAGCCCCTCAGCCCTTCACATGTCCCTGTTGTACCCAGTACCCATCCACTATCAACCCTTGCCAAGGTAAAACCTCTCTGAGCCAGGAGAGCTGCAAAATGGCACCATTTAGAGGCCTGCAAAACCATACGGGGACACAGATTGATAGAAGAAGGCTACATCTGTTACCTCAGTCTTAGTGCCCAAACATGCACCCTAACCATGTCAGAAGCATGGTCAAAGAATGGGATATTGTTTGTTAAATAAAGCCACCACGGCCTCAGTCAGCAAACAAACCCATTTCAAGGCTGCTCTGCTGTGTTGAGATGCAGGCTGCATGGCACCAATGCTGTCGTGCATGTGGCTATCTCCTTTGAGGAAACTGATTTGATGGTCACCACTGAGGGAGGGAGACATAGGTTGGACTTTTCAAATGTCAGCTGGAATGAGGTTCCTCACTGCCACAGGCTCTCTTGGAAATCTCAACTCCCACCTTTACTGCATGTGTCTGGGAGCCAAAACTCCTTGGCCTTGTTTCCCTCTCTGCCACTGACATACCAGGTGACCCTGGGCAAGTCACTCCTCTTCTCTGGGCCTTCGTGTCATCAGGTGTAAAAAGGAGGTGATAATATTGAGAAGGGTTAGATGTGACTGGAGCAGAAAGTGATTGGCATGATGTGGCCAAAGTAGCAAGAAGGGAAGGCAAGAGGTGGTGGTGGCACCAGCAGTAGAGATGGGGGAAAAGGAATGATCAGCTGGGACAGCAAGGAAACATGGGCTCCTGCAATGTTTTTGAGCAGAAGGGGACCGGATTTGCAGTTAACTGAGAGCCAGGGCAAGAGGTGCTGACTGCACCACTGGGCTGTGAGTGCAGCTGATGGTGGGGGGGGCGGCCGGGCTTAGTGGATTTGTCTGTGCCAGTAGGAATGGGGAGCAATAAGCAGACTATGCAAATTGTGGATGCAAATGAGCAGCAGGTGGGGAGCAGTGTACATGTGTGAGTACTCAGGAAACCCAGACAAATAGTTGCAAGCTCTTAGGCACCCTCAGATATATTGGAAGACCCCTCCTAGCCATTCCTTAGCCACTCTTTCCCATCTGCAATTCCCTGTATTTACATATCAACAATTTCTCAAAGGTCTTGAATGGGGGGAGCCCAGTTCCAATGCCACCTGAAATTCACTGCTCTATTTTTCACAGCTTTGGGAGAGTTTTATAATGGGTACCTTGAGATATTTTTCTCTGCTATTCATATCTCCAGTCTCTTTCCTCCTTGAGAATCATCACCTGAGGGAAATTGCCCTTGTGGGTTTCTCAATATTCTTCTCAGCTGGATTTCACACGGGCTGTTATTGCGTGCAGCGTCTCCTGCTGATCTCTGATATACTTCACTCTACATTCTCTTTGATGATATGACTTACAGGCTTCACCTGCATTCTGTGCCTGTGAATAAAACCTTCCCAAATATGTATTTTCCAAGAAGACTGAGGGGAAGGTTTGTAAAAGCTCCATTGTAGAGGGAAAACTCATGCCATTCTGCAGATTAATCCCTGAATGGTAGGAATTAAATGGTGTGATGTTTAGAGTACATCAGGTTGGTGAGCACACCTAGGTGATCAAATGAGAAACTGGAATCCAAATAAAATGACTTTGTTTTGGGCCACAGAAAACACAAGTCTTTTGTAACAGGGACCAGCTAAGCAACCTCAGCTCTTATGTCCTTATAAATAGAATTACTCATTCTTCTGCAATAATGTCCCTACATGCTATACCATACAATAATGCAACAGTGGTTTGAGGCAGCTTCCCCAGCTATAAAATGAGGGTACTGATACTGAATAGCACTTTAAGATTTACAAATGAAAAACTCTAGGGAAGAGCTGCCTATTCTCACTATCATGCAGGTGTGTTTCATAGAATTATCCAGCGTACAAAGGGCACAGAACACCCCTGCCCAGCCAGTCAATCACCCAGCAAGGCTGCCACTTTGTTCCTCTCCAGTTCTCTCCACTACTATTTCTTCCCCTAAAGACAAGGAAGGACATTCCTCATGCAGTGCTAGTGGCTCAAACACCTAATATGACCTGTGAGTGCTAACTGCATGTCAGTCCCCCTTCCCCATTTACTCCTGTAAAATGGGTGTAGGCACAGAAGCCTCCCTGTGGAAATACATGGTTTTGCAAAGGTTGATAAAAACTCCCATAATAGTCTGCGCTCCTGAAAACCGTGTGGAACCATTCAAGTTCAGTCAGCCTGTGTAGACTCTGTGGTGGTCATTATTTGCAAAGCAGACTTGTATAGTTCCAAAGGCACAGTTGTGTTAGTCTAGTTCAGTAAACAAACAAGGAGTCCTGTGGCACTTAAAGACTAACATATTTCTTAATCTTTAAGTGCAACAGGACTCCTTGTTTGTTGTTCAGACTTGCATAGAGGCTCACAGTTTGCAATCAAGGAAGCAAAAAGTATTCTCTAAACTGGGTAGGAAGTTTTCTACTGGAAAATAACATTATGACACAATGGGAAAATGTCATGAAAAAAATCATTTTTCTCCAACCTGGTTCAGGCTTTATTGAAAAACCCCTAAAACAATACCAAGTCGGGTTTTGTGTGAAACACGTAAAACATCAACAACCAGAAGAATTTTGTTGCATCAAATTATTACTGAAGGAAAAAAAATATATCATTTCTCAACCAGCTCTTTTATTCTCCATATCAGATATGCTGTAGGACATGCTTGGCCTGTCAGGTGAAAATCTTCCTTTAGAATTCAGTGCGGTCAAATAATTTATGAATGTCAGGTGACCTTTATTAACTGTATCATAATTATCATCTACCTGTGTGGAAACACATACTTGTGCCTAGATGCTGTGGTAATGGGTCTGAAAATTCCCAAGATAATCAAGACAGAAGCACTTTGAATGGACTAACTGGGCAGATATGGATTTAGCAGCACTAAGCCCATCAAACCAGAATTTCCAAGGGATTTAACAAGCTGGATTTTCTGCTGCCCCTTAGCTGCTAAAGTAGTTAATGCCTGGAATTAAAGAGAGCTCATTAATTGTACAGGACAGAGACTCCTGCTTTGCTGATCAATTCCAGTTCATAAATTGTAGCAGAAAGAAAACTCTCAAGCGAGGCTGACAATTCAGTAACATTCTGATAAACACTCCCTTTTGTTTTATTTAAATAAAAACGCCTTTATTTCCAGAGTCGTATCTTATAACAATAAGATTCACTGTCACCAAAGCTTGGTTAATTAAACACAGTATTTGCAATCTACCAAAACAAGCTGTTTTATGCAAGCTGATAACAGGGTTTCTATTTCATAACATTAACAATTGGGCTATGCAAATGCAAGGATTTTAAGTCGCTGTGATCTGTTTCCATTCTCTTATTATCTGTTTCTGTCTGCAAACTCCAAATATAGACATCCCAATTAAAGCAGCTAAATGCCATATAAACTAACCAAAAAATGCTTTTTATCAGTTACAAACTTCCGCAAATTTAATTAAAAATATGGTTTATGACTGGTCTTTCAAAGCCATGCTGCACTCCAACACTCCCATCTGTTTGAAATTCTTCCCTTACCTGCTCTTTTGTGGCTTTTCTTTCCCGATCTATCTTATAAATCCTTTGCAAGAGACTGTAGAAGGCATTACCCCAGGGAAGATTGGGCCATGTTATTAGTACTTGTATTTACATCTCCTAAATGTTTTTAAGCCATTAGAACCTTTGTGTAATTATAAAAGCACCACAAAGAGCCACATTGGAAGTTAAAGATCCCAATCAAGCTCTTCAAAATGACCTGTATAAAATTAGCATGCCCACATGTCCCTGATAATACCCAGGTTAACTTCTCTTGCCCAGCTAAGCCTGAACCCCAAAGGGTGTTGCTGAGTTGTTCAGACTTATTAACAGCATTGCTGTGGGGTCTACACCATAACTGGCCTTTAATTTTTAGCAACATTCAGATTAAGAACAAAAAAGGAGCTGAGACAAAGTGAACAGACATATCTTCAAACTGGGATGGGGCATATACTTTCTTTGTTCTTCCTCAAATCTCCTTTCACCTATGCCATCCAGAAGAGAGCTTCAGCACATGGGTGTACAGAAAAGTGGACTCACTGCAGGCTTGGCATGGCATATCTTTCTTCATCTACAGCTCCCTGGCAATAGCTGTTCTAGCCCAAGAGATCCATGGATTCTTTATTTGGCAGGCTACTTTTGTCAATTCAGGCTCCATACTTCCTCTCTGGGCTTCTCAACCCATCTGCAGCCCTTCCACACCACCCTTTCATGGGCTTGCAATCCTCTCTTAGCTCCCTGAGGTGAAGGCCTCACACTTCTTTCAGGGGCTAGCTAGTACATTCCCCCTGGAGTTCTACAAAATCCCAAAACAGCAGCTGAAATTGAAACCAGTCTTCTGCCCTTCCTATGCTTCCAGCCCTTCACAAGTCTTCCCTGATTCTTCACCTTCCACTTGACTCTTCTTACGCCTTGTCTCCTGGTCTCTTCTCTTGTGGGCTCTCCTTCCCCACATGAGTTTTCTCCCTGTGCAGAACTTCCTGACCCTTTGCCAGATGTGTCGAATCTTTGCAACTAACACACACACACACACACACACACACACACACACACAGAGCACATCCTGGTCTGTAAGCTTATGCCTGTAGGTGGATCCATTAAACCCATGCATAGTCCAATGGGACCATACATAGGAGCTTTCAGCACTATGGTCTTTGTAGGTAAACCAGGCACTATCTGGGCTGGGGCTTTAAAGAAAGCAGAAAGTCAGTTAGCCCCATATTTATTCCCCAGTGAGTGGTCACACATACCCACCTATCTACTGGCACAAAACTGCTGTCCTTTGACGCACTTGAACTGGGGCTGCTGCTTTCACTTCCAGGCCCTTTCTGTGTTCCCAGCAGAAGCTGTCTATCCATGGCTGAAGCTGCAGGAGACCAGGACAGTAACCTACACAATCCCATAATACTATACAGTATTATGCATTGGGGGCAAAGTGGGGGTCCCTTTTTGACCTCTCACATAGGATTGCACTGTGCCCTAAGCATGAGGTTTGTACATCTTTCCCATAGTCAAATGCTTAATCAGAGCCCCAGTCATAAATCTACTCCCCTCTTCTGTCTGAGTAGGGCCGTCCTCTTGCCATCTTCTGAAAAGAAACACTCCACTAGAATTCAAGACTAAGTAGCTGAGCACGTTCCTGACCTCCTTGTTCAGGCCAGACATTTCCACACAGGAAGACTAAACTAAGAAAACAACCCGTGCTTGACTAGCAGCAGCTATGAAGGAGATTCATTCTAGCCCTCTTTGACCACACCACGCATGCCATCTGTTCTGAAAAGAAAGGAATGTAAAAACTCCTTGTTTCCTCAGCCTGATGACTGAAAGTTTCTTAGTCAGCACAGAAGATTAAATAAAAAACTGTCTCTTTTAATAGTCTCACTTGAAGATAAGGCATAACAGAGATGCACGGAGCACTCTCATCATGAAATTGGCGGATACCTTTCAAAGCCCAATTTTCCCCAGGAGGATGCAGCAGATCACTCCAGATATATCCAAAGCTTTGCACAGCTTCCAAAGTGCAGTAATTTAACTTTATATCATCCATATTTGCAGCAGCCGTCACTCACCAAGACAACAATATTAACGCTCTTGATATCTTTGTTGTGAGCAACAGAAAATGTAATATTCTTAGGGAAAGAGACAGAAATCGCACCAGCAGCAGCTTACAACCCAAGTGGCTTTCTTTATGGAAATGTGCAGGGTTCAAACTGAATTTTAAACATACAAGAAGGGACTTACTTTTGGGTATAAAATGACTTGAATTAACTTTAGGCTGACAAGAGTAAGTAAAAGGAATTTGCTGGAATAATATGTGTGTGAGAGAGAAAGTAAAAGGGCACATTCTGAAATTCATAAAAATGCAAACACTTTTTTTGAAAGCACTGGGAAAGCAATGGCAGATTTACATTTCTTTAAACCTTAGGGTGAGGGGGCTGGCTGGAAAGGGATGTGTTCTCCATTTGGTTCTTGATTCTGCAGTTAATGTTAAATCAGTTACTCCAAGAATATTAAAGACAGCTCTCAATCACCTCTCTCTCCCTGAGCTATGAAATGGAGAGCAGGGAGTGGGCTGTTGACTTTCTAAACACAAGAATTTGTCTCTGTCTTTTTCACCCAGTTCCTTTGGGGAAGAGGGGCGGATATTTTCTTTCTCCCTCCCCCAACGCTAAGTCTCTTTAATTAAGTATTTGCAATTTCCCTCCTTCCTCTCCACAAAGAGAGCCCCTGAATTAAGATAAGGCATCGATCACCCGTGTTGGGAGGATGAATCCTAGTTAATTAGTTCATTATTTCTTTTTGCAGAATGAGATTGATGATTTATTAGGCTACAGTTAATTACAGAGTTTATTACTTCGAAAATAAACAAAATCTAACTTCACATCTTCAATGGGCAGAGTCGGATTCTGTTCTCAGTTGTACCAGTGTAAATCAGGAGCAACTGTGCTGAAGCCAATGTTGTTGTACCTGTGGGAAGCCAGTGAGAAGGGAGATCAAGCCAGCCAGCCCATGGTTCAGAGCAGATGGATTCCTTACAGGTAGGAGTTTACCCAAGCAGCTGTTAACTACATGTGCATTCAGCCTGGTAGGGTAGGAAGGGCTCACACCAAGCTGTCTGCACCACTCCAGCCCCCCTAGTAGGTGGAGTTTAACTGTTATGCCTGTCCTTGCACAAGGCTCCTGCAGGGATGAAGTTACATTCTAAGAATCTGATCCAATTCCCGCTGAAGTTCATGAGAAGTTGGATTGGTCTGTACTGGCCACTTTTCTCGACTCCCCAAGTGGAATCTTCCTGAAACTTTTTATATCAAGTGATTCACCTTACTAGACAACAGCAACTGACCAGAGACAGAAAGCACAGAGATGGGAAAACATGCCTTACATGATCCATCTTTATCACAATCCTCTTCTGGGAACCACATCTTTCTGCTAATCCTCTGCAGCCCTGACCTACACTTTCAAAAGTGCCTGATTGTAGGGGCCTCCTTTTTTTCAGTATCCACCCTCCAAGACAGCTACAGAGGGCCTGGTCTTCAGAATGTGCTTGGAGCCTTCCCTCTAAAACTCAGACCCTGAGAAAGTGTCTGAAGTTGGGAGCCCAAAATTGAACACCCTCTTCTCAGATAGCTAGTGGTAACTGCTGGCTTTTGAAAACTCAGGCCCTTTCCTCCTGCAACCTCTTTTCCAACTTCTCCCTTGCTCCTCCATGCTCCCCTGTAAACGTGACACTGAGTGTGGGGTCCCATGTTTCATATTCATAGAATGTTAAGGCCAGAGTGAACAATCTAGTCTGATCTTCTGTATCCCACTGGTCAGAAAAGGTCAGCCAGCTCCCCCAGTGTTGAGCCCAATATCACCCACTGTTGCATCTCCATCATTCTGATAGTTTTAAAATGTGAATCACCTGTTTGGACTCAGTTAACTCACCGCATTTATGTTATGCCAGCGGGGAAGCTACACAAGGAAAATTAACCACATTATTACACATGATAATGACTCAAGAACTCCAGATCTCCACATTTTTCCATTGACAAACCATCCTTCAGGAAAATCATAACTGGGGTGACACCATTCTCAAAGAAGTGCAGGTGAGCCCCTGTGCTGTCTGGCTTCATGTTCTCACCTGCAGACAGCTGAGAGGCAGACCTAGATTGTGATCTCCATAGATCAGGGACTGTGTATTTTCTGCCAAGCACCTCACAGCATTCGCTGCTATATAAGTGAAAAGTGATGTGCACTATTAGTGTTGTGTTTGCTGCATCATGTAGGTGCACTTAGAGGTCAGGCAGCTTATAGCATTGGGGGAGGTTCCACTGGGACTGGTGCAATAGATGAAAGACCAATTTTTGAATGTGCCCTAAGATTTATGTGTCCTACTGAAAATGTCTAGGGCTGATTTTCAGAGGTGTCAACTGCCTACAGCGTCCATGGGCAGTAAAAACAGCCCCTACCAGTCTGAAGTTGGGGATTCAAAAATGCAAGCATAAAAGTGAATTACAAGCTGCCACCATAGGCCACATCAGAATAACAGGGGCCTAAATGACAGGGGTCCAAGAAGCAATAATGTCCTCCACTAGAGGTCTGTGGTGGCAGAGGCGTCGCTGGCGCTGGACACCCGGGGCACGAGCCCCGAATCCAAGTGCCAGTGCCGCGAGTCTGGCAGCCTCCCCCTTGGTCTCCAGCCCGATCAGTCCGGAGATCCAGGGCCCAGCCGCCCGCAGCAGCCCCATCCCCAGCTGGAGGTCTGGGGCCCAGCTGCCCACGGCCATGGCCGCGGCAGCCCCGTCCAGGTGGGGGATCTGGGGCCCAGCCACTTGTGGCCGCGGCAGCCCCGTCCCTAGCCGGGGATCCAGGCTACTGTAGGTGGCCGCTCTGGCCCCGTCCCCGGCCGGAGATGCAGGGCCCAGCTGCCTGCGGCAGCACATGGTGGCTTCTGGCCCTGTCCCCGGTCAGGGGGCATGGCCTGTGACCAGGGGGCGTGACCTGCAGGCCAGGGGCGGGGAGGGGGTGGGGCCATGCCCCGGGTCCCTCCCCGGGGAGTGACGCCCCTCTGTGGCAGGATGTTGCTAGGAGCCTTCCCCTCTCACCTAAGGTTCACAAAACACACTGTAACTTCCAGAGGGGTAGCCATGTTAGTCTATATGTAGCAAAAACAACAGAAGTCCTATGGCACCTAACACCAACAAATTTCTTCCAGCATAAGTTTCGCGGGCTGCAGGGCCACTTCATCAGATGCATAAAACACACTCAAAGCGTCTGACAAAGTGGGAATTTTTCTCCCATGAAAGCTCATGCAATAAATAAATTTGTTAGTCTTTAAGTGCCATAGGACTCCTTGTTTCTTTTGCTGAACTAGACTAACAAGGCTGCCCCTTTGGAACTTGAATAAAACACACTGAGATCAAAATGTCACCAATGGGGGCCCATTACCTAAACAGTGACAGCAATGAACACAGATAGAAGGGTGATGTGATGACATGTACTCACACATGTACCCAGGTTAACCAGTCCTTGAAGAAAGAAGACAGAAAATACACCTTCCTTCATTTATACTCTTGGCACTTTCTTCAGCTGTCATTCGAAATGGCATGAATCCTCCTTCCCAAAGCAGAGTTATAATGCTTAACTTTCCCTTCTCCTCCTTGCTCTGAGCAAGTATTTTGATGTTTGCCACCTATAAAAATGAGTTGCAGGTACCATAGCAGGCTGCCAGCATATTTCTGCCTTCTAGACCGTTGTTTTCATTTCACTTAAAAAAACCTTAACACAGTTCCTAAAAGCTTAATTCCTCCTTATATGATAATGAACGGTGATCCCAGAGTTACAGGCTCTCATAATATAAAATAGCATAAAGTTGCAGTTAAAGTGCAAACTTCATAAATAACTGTATCATTGAACTGAGCTTCTAGGAAAACATCCTTCCGCTTCTAAACTCCTGCTGTCAAAATCAAATGAGAAATTAAAATCAAACCATAAACCAAACCATGCTGTAAACTGGAATGGAGAATGGCTAGAATAGCTGTAGGCACATGGAAAGCTCTAAATTAGTTTTGAGCATTAAAAGAAAAGTTCTAGATCTTTTGCCAATCTTTTGTACATTTTTTTTCTTATTTTTCTTCCTATCAGAAAAGAATAACACAGGAAAATTTGCTCCAAAGCCATGGCAAACTGTGGCAGGCCACATGATTTAGTGGATAGGATGCTGGCCTGGGCTTCAAGTAATCTGTGTTCCACTCCTCATTCTACTATTCACCTGCTGTATGATCTTCTGCAAGTGACCTCGCTTCTGGTTTCACTTCCACTCTTTGTCTGGCTTGCCTTTGCCAGAAAGGAAACCCCTACTAATTGGCAGTACAGTGGCTAGTGCAACGGAACCTCAGGGTACTACTGCCATGCAAATAAATGGTAAGATTGAGGGGAAGGTTGCTTCACCAGAGATGGGCCAGGGGCTGTAGAGCTAACCCAGATTTGGATCCAGTCTTTTCAAGTGTCCCTAAAAGTACATCACAGACACATGGGATCTGGTCACATTTCTCTTCCATGGAGGTCAGCATGGCCCTTAGCTAGTTAAGCAACCAACAGAGAAGGGAGGAGAAAATATTGCTCATGGATGAAACACGGCAAAAACACAAGGTTTGGCAGCAGAAAATACATGAGGCCAATAAATGCTCCATGAAAGCAGATCACTTTAAATCCTAATGGAAGTGTTCCCCTGGGATGAAACACAGAAACCCAGTATAAGGCAGTATGAGCCAAGAAAGAGCAGAGCATAGAACTTTTCAGCTTTACACAGTGCAAAATAGGACTAAGAAAAAGGGAGTTTGCTAAAAAGATGCACAGGGCTCCAAAGCAACAACTAATTTAGCAGAGTTACCCTTCTGCATAGCCCTTGCTCCCTAGATGTAACCTGTCTATGCAGACGATTGAATTCCTCGTGGTCCTTGACAGCAAGTTACATGGATGAATAATGGGGATGCTGGAACAGTTGTGGGCTCATTCATCACATGTGAGCTGATGTTATCAATGGCAAAAACACACCAGCCCATCTCTAATCAGATATTAGGAACTGGCTGGAGAACAGCAGTGGCCATAGCTCCTGGAAAGAAGGCCCTGATTCATAAGGAGGAGACATGAGACTGTAAAACTAGGAAGTGCCCATGAGCTACTGTGGACAGCACCCACGATGAGTTCTCTTAACATTCTCATCAGCATTATTTCAGCTCTAAAATAGAAACTTGAAATCCTAAATTTAGCATCAGGCAGGTTGAAATGGGGGAAAGTGAACTGTGGGATAGTATCCAAAGGGGCAGCCATTTTAGTCTAGTTCACTAAAACAACAAACAAGGAGGCCTGTGGCGCTTTACAACTAATAAATTTATTTATTCCATGAGCTTTCATGGGAGAAAATCCCACTTCATCAGACACTTTGAAGATGGGGGAAACTTCCAGAATGAGAAGAAACAAATGCAGGTAAGTTTAAGTCACGACAACAGGTCACACTGTAACAGCAAATCAAAACAGTTGTAAAAACTCAAACACTAGGGAACTGTATACAGAGGGAGATGAGGTTAGATCACCTGTTGTAATGAGAGAAAAATCCAAAGTCCCTATTAAGTCCTGAAGCATTGCAACTGAATTTGCAAATAAATTCAATTTCAGCAGCCTCCCTTTCAAGCCTTGATTTAATATTCATCTCTGTGAGCACAGCAATTAGCAAATCATTAATGCAGAGACCAGAAAGATGGAATGCTGACCCACTGGGTTTAGAGTGTTGTGATTTCTGATGTCAGATTTGTGCCCATTTATTCTTTTGTGCGCAGATTGTCCTGTTTTTCCAATATATAAGGCAGAGGGGCATTTCTTGCACAAGATAGCATAAATCACATAGCTGGATAAGAAGGTGAATGAATCTTTGATGGAAGAGCTGGTTTTATTAGGTGCTGTAATAGTTTCTTTTGTACAGATACGAGGGCAAAGTTGGCAGCCTGGTTTGCCAAAGGGATATGTACTGCTATGGGGTGTGTTCACACAGCCTCCTTATTCCGAAACAATAGAGGTTGTTTTGAAATCAGGTTTCGGCTGTTCACACGATGCACGGCTGTTTTGAAACAAGTTAGACCTAGTCTGTGGGCGAAACAACGTTGTTTTGCAACGGTTGTTTTGAAACAATGCCGTGGGAACGTGTTGTTTCGAAACAATGGCGGTTTCGAAACGACTTGTTTCGAAACAACCGTCATCTGAACATGTTGTTTCGAAACGACGGTGAGTCGTTTCAAAATAACTGTTGTCTGGAATTGCTATTTCAATTCCGGCTTTTCTCCTTATTTCGAAGTGACTTTTTTGCTAATTTGAAATAAGTCACTTCGAAATAAGGCGTTATTTCGATACAAGTTGTTTCGGAATAACCGTATCTAAATAACCCCCTCTGTGAGAACACAGCCATGGGTACCTGCATGGCCCCACAATATGCCAACATTCTTATGGCTGGCTTAGAATACCATTTCCTCAAGTCTCATCCCAAAGCACCTCTCCTCTCCTTATTGTCCATCTTTATCATCTGGACCCATGGTAGGGATGCCTTTGAACATTTCAAGAGAGATTTCAACAATTTCCACTCCACTATTAAACCTAGCCTGGAACACTCCACATAGGAGATCCACTTTCTGGACACTACAGTACAAATTAGGGATGGACACATAAGCACCACCCTATACCAGAGCCTACTGATCAGTATAGTTACTTACATCCCTCGAGCTTTCATCCTAAACACACCGTACAATCCACTGTCTACAGTCAAGCGCTAAGATATAACCACATTTGCTCTGATTTCTCAGAGAGAGACAGACACCTTCTGGATCTCTGTCAAGTATTCTTAAAACTATAGTACCCACCCGCACAAGTGAAGAAACAGATTGACAGAGCCAGGTGGGTACCCCGAAATCAACTACCACAGGAGAAGCCCAAGAAAGAAAACAACAGAATGTCTCTAGTCATTATCGACAACCCACAAGTCAGACCTCTACAGCACATCATCAGGGATCTACAGCCTATTCTACAAGACGTTCCCTCACTCTCTCAAGCCTTGGGAGACAGACCTCTCCTCACTTGCAGATGGCCCTCCAACCTTGAACAGTTACTTACCAGCAACTACAGACCTAACAGAACCATTAAAGCAGGTACATATCCCTGCAGCAAACAACGCTGCCAACTTTCCCACATATCTGCACAAAAGACACTATCACAGCATCTAATAAAACCAGCTACTCCATCAAGGGCCCATTCACCTACTCATCCACCAATGTGATTTATGCCATTATGTGCCAGAAATGCCACTCAGCCTTATATATTGGACAAACAGGATAGTCTCTGCACAAAAGAATAAATGGGCACAAATCTGACATCAGAAATCACAAAACTCTAAACCCAGTGAGTCAGCATTTCAATCTTCCTGATCTCTCCATTAACGATTTGCTAATTGTTGTGCTCACAGAGATGAATATTAAATCAAGGCTTGAAAGAGAGGCTACTGAAATTGAATTTACTTGCAAATTCAGTTGCATTGGACTTAATAGGGACTTCAGATTTTTCTCTCATTACAACGGGTGATTTGACCTAATCTCCCTCTGTATGCAGTTCCCCAGTTTTTGAATCTTTACAACTGTTTTGACTTGCTGTTACAATGTGACCTGTTTCCATGACTTACACTTTCTTGCATTTGTTTCCTCCCATTCTGTAAGTTTCCCTCATCTTCCAAGTGTCTGATGAAGTGGGATTATCTCCCACGAAAGCTCATGCAATAAATAAATATGTTAGTCTTTAAGTGCCACAGGATTCCTTGTCTGTGCGATATGAGGAAAGCTAATTTATCCTCATCTAGCTTTCCACTTCAAATCATAGAATCATAGGATTGGAAGGGACCTCATGAGGTCATCCAGTTCAACTCCCTGCGAAAAAGCAGGACCATTCCAACTAAATCATCCCAGCCAGGGTTTTGTCTAATTGAGCCTTAAATATCTCCTAAGATGGAGATTCCACTACCTCCCTAGGCAACCCATTCCAGTGCTTCACCACCCTGCTAGTAAGAAAGTTTTTCCTAATATCCAACCTCCACCTCCCCAGCTGTAACTTGAAACTATTGCTCCTTGTTCTGTCCTCTGTTACTACTGAGAACAGCTGAACTCCTTCCTCCTTGGAGCATCCCTTCAAGTAGTTGAAGGTTGCACTCAAATGCTCTCTCAGTCTTCTCTTCTGCAGGATAAACAAGCCGAGTTCCTTCAGTCTCTCTTCATAAGTCTTGTGCTCCAGACCCTTGATCTAATTTGTTTCCCTCCGCTGGACTCTCACATCCTTTTTGTTATGGGGAGCCCAAAACTGGACAAAGTATTCCAGATGCAGCCTCACCAGTGCCGAATAGAGGGGAATAATCACATCCCTTGATCTGCTGGCAGCACTTCTACTGATACAGCCCAGTATGCCATTGGCCTTTTTGGCAACAAGAGCACACTGTTGACTCATATCCAGCTCCCCATATACCATGACCCCTAGGTCCTTTTCTACAGTACTGCTACTTAGCCGATCGCTCCCAAGCCTGTAGCAGTGCATGGGGTTTTTCCATCCCAAGTGCAGGACTTTGCACTTGTCCTTGATGAACCTCATGAGATTTCCTTTGGCCCACTGTTCCAATTTGTCTAGGTCTCCCAGAATCCTGCCCCTGCCCTCCAGCATGTCTACTGTTCTCCCCAGCTTGATGTCATCCACAAACTTACTGAATGTGCAATCTATCCCATCATCCAGGTCATTAATGAAAATATTGAACAGAACTGGCCCCAGGACCAAACCCTGGGGCACACCACTCGTTACTGGTTGCCAACTAGACATTGAGCCATTGATTCCTACTCGCTGAAACCATTGATCTAGCCAGCTTTCTATCCAACTTACAGTCCATGCATCCAACCCATACCTCCTTCACTCGCTGATGAGAATGCTGTGGGAATCTGTATCAAAAGCCTTGCTAAAGTTGAGGTATATCAAGTCAAAGGCTCTTCCCACATCCACAAATCTAGTCATCTCATCATAGAAGGCAATGAGGTTGGTCAGGCATGATTTACCCTTGGTAAATCCATGCTGACTGTTCCTGGTCACTCTATTTTCCTCCAAGTGTTTCAGGATGGATTCTTTGAGAACCTGCTCTGTGATTTTTCCAGGGATTGTGGTGAAGCTGATGGGTCTGTAAGTCCCAGGATCTTCCTTTTTCCCTTTCTTGAAGTTAGGAACTATATTTCCTTTTTTCTGGTCCTCCGGCACCTCCCCCATTCGCCATGAGTTTTCAAAGATAGTGGCCAGCGGTTCAGCAATCTCATCGGTCAAGCGCCCTCGGACGCAGTTCATCCAGCCCCATAGACTTGTGCACATCCAACATCTTTAAGTAGTCTCTATGATGACCTTCCATCACCAGGGGCCTCTCTTCTTCTCTCCAATCTGCCATACCCAGTCTAGTGGGATGGGAGCTGGCCCTCCCTCTGAAGACTGAAGTGAAAAAAGCATTGAGCGCTTCAGCCTTTTCCTCATCCTCCACCACGAGGAAACCTGCCCCATTCAGTAAGGGACCTACACCATCCCTGATCCTCTTCTTGTTATTGACATACTTGTAGAACTCCGTCCTGTTATCCTTCACATCCTTTGCCGGCTGCAACTCCAATTGTCCCTTGGCCTTTCTGATTTTAGCCCTGCCACCCTGAGCAATATCTTTGTATGCCTTCCTAGTCATTTGTCCAAGCTTCCGCTTCTTGTAAGCTTCCTCTTTATGTTTCAGCTCACCACAGAGTTCTCTATTAAGCCACACTGGGCATCTTCCACGTTTGCTGTTCTTTCTGCTCATCGACATGGTATCTTCCTGTGCCAGAGGAGGCTTTTGGGGTAAGCAAAGCAGGCAGTCACCTAGGGCCCCAAGCAGTAAGGGGGGCACCGTAGCAGTCGCCTGCTTCACTTACCCTACCGCTAGCGGGCGGTGGAGGGGGTGGGCGACTGTGGACTGCCAGGGCTGTCCACCTGCCCAGCATCTCTGCAGTGGGGTCAGAGCAGCTCTCCCCACCTACCTGCAGCTGGTTGAGCCTCCCCAGGGGGAGGAACAATAGTGGCCAGCACAGAGCTGCAGCTTGCCAGGAGTGGGGCCCCCTGGAGCAGCCTGCTCCAAAGAGTTTGGGCCAATTTGGCCCCAGCCACCCCAGGCCTGAACAGGCCCAATCCAGGGCCTGGGGGCAAGGTGGCCTCTATTCAGGCCTGGGGTGGCCATGTGTGAAGTGGCCCAAACTCTTCAGAGGCAGCTGCCCCAGGCGGCCCCGCCCCCAGCAAGCCACAACTTTGTGGCCCCCTGCTCCCCACCCTGTGGGAGTTGGGACTGTTGGAGGGGCAGTTAGGGTGGCAGTGGGGGCCAAGGGCCCCATTGAGTGTGGCAGTGCGGGCCTATAGGGGCCACATAAAGGGCCTTCACCTAGGGCCCCCAATTGCCTAAGGCTGCCTCTATCCTGTTCCCTTAGCAGGGTTTCTTTAAAATATAGCCAGCTCTCTTGGATGCCTTTCCCCTTCAGATCAGCCTCTCAAGGGATCCTGCCCATCAACTCCCTAAGGGAGCCACAATCTGCTTTTCTGAAGTCCAGGTCTGTGTTTTGCTTTTCTCCTTTATTCATAGGCCAGGGGTCTCAAACACGCAGGCTGCATGCAGTCCCTAAAGCTATTTCCTGTCACCCACAATGACACTGTTGTTACTGATATTTGCAATATCATTGTATGAAAAGCTTTCAGTGGTGTGGCCCTCGGGTTAATGTACTAGTCCTCATGCGACCCTTGTGGTGATTTGAGTTTGTGACCCCTGACTTAGGCAATTCCCATGTCTGCACCTTCCCTGCTCCTTGGCCTAGCGCAGTGGCAGTTTAATGGATGGTTCGGAGGAAGGGGGTTAAAATCTTGTGCCCTAGCTGCAAAAGTCTCCAAACGTGCCAGGGGTGGCTGTGGGTAACACCTCAGCACATCAACAGGTAGAGAGGCAGGAAGGAAAAAATATATCTTATTTGCCTGGGGGTGGTGGGTCTTCTTCATGTGCACAGAGCTGGACTTAACACCCGATTTGAGGTTGGGAAGGAATTTTCTCCCATGTCAGTTTGGCAGGGAACTTGGGGAAAGAGAAGAGAGATAAGAGGGTCACTTTACACTGTAGCATTGGGCGTGGATTGCCTCCTGGGCTCTTCTGGGTATACCTCACCAGAAATTTCCCAGGCATCCCTAGGGTCTTGGCCATTGGTAGCACCTTGGTCTGTCCTGTTTTCAGCCTGTGGCCAGTTCATTCTCCTGAGGACTGAAATGCGTTAGCCCAGTGGTTCCCAACCTGTGGTCCATGGACCACTGATAGTCCGTGAGGGTACTGCATGTGGTCCGTGGCTGGGGGGGGGGTAATTACTGCAGGTAAATGTACTGTGATGAGCACAATATCTTTGTGAGTGAGCGTAATAAATTATTTAAGTAACTGTTTTTAATCTCCCTTGATAAACAAGTTTGACTCCTGTCAGCCATAGGCTATGTTTAAACTGGTTTGTTTACATGGTGGTCGACAACAGCTTTCAATGACGATGTAATGGTCCACATAAAGGGATAGGTTGGAAACCACTGCTTTAGTCTAATGAAACCCTGGGGCTCCACATGGGAGTAGTTAGGTGGGACTGAACGGCCTGAGCTACCCTGGAGCAGGGGCTTTGCCGGCGCTGGGCACCCCAGGGCACGTGCCCCGAACCCCAGTGCCAGTGCCCCGGATCTCCGGCCCAGTTGGGCTGGGGATCTGGGGCCTGGCCACCTGCAGCTGCAGCGGCCCCATCCCTCAGCAGGGATCCGGGGCCTGGCCGCCCACGGCTGCGGTGGCCTCGGCCCCAGCTGGGGATGCGGAGCCCGGCCTCCTGCGGCTGCTTCCAGCCCCGTCCCCAGCTGGGGATGTGGGGCCTAGCTGCCCGCGGCGGAGCAGCACCTGGCCCTGGCCCTGGCCGGGGGCGGGGCCTGCATGCTGGGGGTGGGGTCTGGGGGCCAGGGGCGGGGCCTGGGCCCCTGCCCAAGGCCCCTCCCCCATCCGGCAACGCCTCTGCCCTGGAGATCAGACTAGATGATTTGATGGTCTCTTCTGGTCTTAAACTAAGAAAATCTGATGTGGTGTTGGATTTCTCTTTGCACCTGGTATTTTCTGACATGGGCGCTCCCCCATGTTCTGAAGGCTCTGGATGGGAATTCCCCTGGGCAGGCATTAGGAGCATTTCACAGGGAGTGAGAAGCTGTTTCCTGCATTTGCCTGCGTTTCTTATTTTTTATAATTTCTGTCAATTCTTATGCTGCTTCAGTGTGACAACTCTTATGAGTAAGTGATCAC
Organism: Podocnemis expansa; assembly: GCA_007922195.1. Classification (NCBI taxonomy): domain Eukaryota; kingdom Metazoa; phylum Chordata; order Testudines; family Podocnemididae; genus Podocnemis; species Podocnemis expansa. The sequence goes on along the minus strand of ML681963.1, from coordinate 56,298,352 downwards.
CAGTGTGGTCAAGGAATCGATTCATTGGTTGGCTCTTGATGGCACTGTTATGGCGACTTCTGACATGTTGACTACTGCTGACCAGTAACTGGCTCCACAAATACTAAAACCAACTTTGCACCTATGGTATTATTTGCTACCCAGCATGACTAAGGCTATCAAACTTTGACCCTTAATGATCTCTTGACACATGCCATCACCAGCCTCAGGTCCTGTGACTAGAACTTCTTGAAATTCTCTTCCTATCTCAGGATTCAGAATGTACTGGGTTTGCCAAGTAAATGCAGTCAATTCTTTCTATTTAGACATGGAAAAAAGTAATGAAAAGAAAATCCGCACATTAGGGGATATCTACTGTTCAGAGATGTTCAAAGTCCTCTGTTTGCTGCACCCTAAGTAAGCTTTGTGGGCAGAATTGGACTGGAAAATGGGTGAGATGCCAGTATCAATTTACATTGAATTTAATACCAGAGTTCTCAGCAGTACTGGGCAAAAGACCTGGTCTACAGTGCACTGGACTGAGATGCAAAAATCACAAATGGTGGTAATTGTAAATCAAGAGATTGAAGCAATATCAGGCTTTAATTCCATTTTTCCTAAGTAATTAAAGCATAGCAAGCAAATCAGAGAGTGCAACTGATTTAAATAAACTGTCAAGAGAGTGATTTAGTGAGGAAGTCCATTGCAAATCACATATCAACTGTACCCACATATCAGGGAAATTAGTTTGTTTCTTCAGAGTAAACACAATTCATACAGATGGCAGGTTTCCGTGCTTGCCTACTCTGACAATAATGGGAGTGCTTAGCGAGTCGTGTGCAACAGAAGTAAGTGCTCTGTATCCTGGTGCTTAATGCACAAGTACACTACCGAAAAGAGCTCCTGTGAGTGACATGCTGATTGGACTTGTCTCTTGGCAAATGAAAGGATGCATTCACATCTCTGCTTTGCAGAAAGAAAGGAAATTTCCAAAGGGGCAGCCATATTAGTCTAGTCCAGCAAAAAAAAAAAAACCCAAAAAAACAAGGAGCCGTGTGGCACTTAAAGGCTAACAGATTTATTTTTTGCATGAGCTTTCATGGGAGAAAATCCCACTTCATCAGATGCTTCGAGGATGGGGGAACTTACAGAATGGAATGAAAATAAGTGAAGAGAGTGTAAAACATAGGATCAAGTCATACAGTAACAGCAAATCAGAGCAGTTCTTTAAGTTCAAACCCTGGGAAGGCTGAAGTCAAATACCCTTTTTGACCTCAGCCTTCCCAGGGTTTGAACCTAAACAACTGCTCTGATTTGCTGTTACTGTATGACTTGATCCTATGTTTTACACCCTCTTCATTTATTTTCATTCCATTCTGTAAGTTCGCCCATCTTCGAAGCATCTGATGAAGTGGGATTTTCTCCCATGAAAGCTCATGCGAAAAATAAACCTGTTAGTCTTTAAGTGCCACAAGACTCCTTGTTTTTTGGGGTTTCTCTTTTTCTTTTGAAAGAAAAGAAGCATCCCTGCAATATGTGTCTTGTTCTGGCAGGAAGATAAGAGCCTATTTAGTGGCCTGTGAAATGAGTCAATGGCCCCAGACCACCGTTAAGAGACCACACTACAAAAGAAAAGCCATCATCACATATAAGCACACTTGGCTGGATGGTTTCTGAGGACAGCAACACTGTGGTGCAAAAAGACAAGGAGGTTTGTTCACCTGCCAAATCAGTGTCAAAGGATGGCTGGCCTCTTTAAATGATACAGGGGCCACTTTAACTTACTTCTTCTGGCTCCTGTGAGGGTCAATTACAAGGAGGGAAAAAGATGAGGTCCATTGCACCTGGGGGGAAGAGATAAGGCCTCTGCAAGCTGACTTCCATATCACTTGTGAATGTGACCCCATCTCCTAAGCCAGTCAAAGCACCATACTGAACACAGGGCATAGGAGGCTTTTCCTCGTGTTAGCCAGGCTTTACTCATTTTGCTGGGAACCCCAGGGCTCCAGTTCAGAAGTACTGACAAGGTTGAGGTGGCATCTTTCCCCAGAACCACACGTGCCTAGAAGCAATGAAAAAGCAAACACGTTTATGAAAAGCAGGATTTTTGTTTACCAGATGTAGGCTAATAATAAGAGGTGTTATACCAGCCCTGAGACCCATTGTGAACGGCAGGTACAAGCTTATGAGCTCAGCTAGCTGATTTACTGACTGTTCTGTGCCCTCATTGCATGGGTTGGTTTGAATGTAATCTGCTGAAAACACCCCAATGGGACCCATAAACTTTATATGAAGAGCCTTAACTCAACCACTAAAATACTCCCAGGACCTGAGGAGAACAGCACACATGCTGCAGAGGATGAATTTCTTTATGCATTTTTTATTTTGCAACCACAGGAGCTCAGGATCTGTTTTCTGTGTATTTTGCAAAACAAAATCAAGCCTCCAAAAAGCCAACCCTTACAGTCTTGTGCCACAAACAAGAAGACGAGGAATGGATCTCGTATTCCATTCTGATGCTGACTGTACCTACGTGTTACATGTGAAAAGGTCTTGCCACATGTCTTTCCTCAATGGGTGATGGCTTTTAATAAAGCTGCTTGAAAATTTTCCAGTAGAGTGTTTTCCCTTGGAAAATCCCATTTTGTTGAAATTGAAACATTTCACAAAACTTTGTTGTGAAAAACATCAAAATTAGACCTTTCAATGATGTTAAAATGCTCAATTACAATACAGATGGAAGCTTTTCAATTTTTTTTCTCGTATATTTAATTTATTGTATTATTTTACTGTTTTAAAGTCGAAATTAGAACAAAACATTTCAAGTGTATCTAAACAAAACCTTCTGATAGACCCAAAATTAGGGCTACCAGATGTCAGGCAAAAGGAGGACATGTCTTCCTTTTTACCTTCACATCCTCCATCTGGCAGGCACTTTAAAAATATGTGATTTTGTCTGGCTTTTTACTTACAGGGGTTAAAGTATGCTGGAATGCCCCAAAACACCCTATTTTTAGGGGGAAGCATTCCAGGGCCTCCTAAAAACAGAAGACTATTACATTAATACTACATTTTCTCCATGTGTCCTCCAGTGTCCTCCTTTTCCTACTTTCATGTCCTCTTTTCCATGCTTTGGTATCTGGTAACACTACCCAAAATGAAACTTTTCATTTTGCTGGGATTTTCATTTTGCTGGAAATTTTGCCTTGTTTTGTTTTCACTCCAATTGGGAATGAAACCCACTTTCAAAATATCAGAATTTCCTGTGGCACAGAAATTCCAGTTTTCGACCAGCTCTAGATTTTCATTAATCCCAGGATGATCATGACTCAAGCCCTGCTGAGGTGGAGACAAAGAAGGTCCCTCTAAGCCAGTGGTTTTCAACTTTTTTTTATTTGAGGATCCTTAAAAAATTTCAAATGGAAGTGCAGCCCCTCTGGAAATCTTAGATATAGTCAGCAGACACCCAGGGGTCTGAGGCCTACAGGTTGAAAACCACCCTTTGTCTCTCCTGACCCTGCAGCTGAATCTTTGGTGCATTTTAAAACAGCACAGTGAGCGCCTGTGTACAGCATTCCTTGGAATGGCCCCTCCAAGGTGGGTGGTCTCTGTGGTAGTGACTGGATGTTGAAGAGAAGGTTTTGCCAGCTTCATATTGGCCAAGGAATCCTTTTCATGACAGTTTCATAGCTGTCTTGCACTGGGCTGAGCAGGACAAAGCAACCAGCTAAGAGAGGGGGGAGGCATACGTGGGCTCACACATTGTCATCTGATCCCATTTCAGAGAAATCAAATGATGTCCAACCACTGTCCCCCTCTGAGGCAAAGCTAAGGCTATGTCATGCAGAAGTGTTCATTCCAGAGTTCCCTGGAACATCCACAGCTGGACCATCTCTATAGCTGCTCATTGGGAAGGGCTGCTACAAATGACTGTAGCACGGAGGGGCCTGGGAGGGGCTGAACAGAGGGATCCATGGGTTGGGGGTGGAGACAGGGTTTTGTTCTTTGTCCCATAAGACAAGAACTAGGGCCCCACTACAAAATGATAGGGTGGCAGGAGCAGAATGTAGAATGTCAGGCGGGTGATGCTTCTGGCCTTTGCATCGGGCTGGCGTTTTGAAAGGGTGGGGTGATGACTTCAGTTCTTAGCTCGCAGGCTGATGGTACTCATCCCATTGCAGGTTTCTAAGCTCAGCTGTGAGGCGGTCAGGGAGGAATTTCTTCCTAATTCCTCACCCTCACTACGAACTTCATTGAACACTTGTCCAGACACAGAATGGGTTTGTTTTCTGCTGTCCCTTGACCATTGTTGGCAGCAAGAAAACAGATAACATGGGCCAGTGATCTCAGCTGCTCTGGCATAACCTTTGTTTCCCTGTCATTCTGGGATAGGAAAAAAAAGTCACACTCTTATCTCTGTCTGTAGTGGAGTCATGACTGCAACTTAAAACACTATCATCCTCATCTTCAAAGTCCCACAGCCCAGCTTTGCTAGCTCCCCTGAGAATCTGGAAAAAGCAGTAGTTGTGCAGTGTCTCTTAGCTGTTGTCCAGTATTTCATGTGGTTTTCGATTTTGCACAGCACTCCAGAACTGGCTCCGTGTAGGTAAAGTGCCAAGCAAATTTCTTCCAAAACATAACAGGAGTTTTTGGCCTTGCTCCTTTCCCTTTGCTTTTTTTCTCTTGAAAACAATGATCAGGTATTGATCTGGCTTGTTGAGACAATGAAGTCACTTTAATTAGTTCATTTGTCCTGGACTAATGCTCAGTTAAATTCTGGTTTAATCACAAGAGTTTATTATTTTCAGAAAGTTTACAAGATGTGTGTTGAACTGACGGTTGGAAGCAGTTGCATTCCTGGGCCCAGGCCGAGGAAAAACTTTATGCACCAAACTGGCTTCAGTTTCCTACACAAGAGAAATAAGGATATCAGCTTTGTGGACACCAGTGGTCATCCAGAATTAGAGTAGAGTTCTGGTGTGACATGAGACATGTCACATTTTAAAGGCCATCTCAGTCTTGCAGTCTGGCAGGCAGGTGGTAATATCTCCTTACACTTGACTTATTTGCAAATTTGGTCGTGGTCAGTTTCATGTTTTTTCATAAACTGTGACTGCACCCTGAAAACATCAGGCTTTGGAATTTCAGTTAGAATTTTTCGAATATATAAAAGGCACCAATTACCTAAAACGCAGGCATCTGTTCACGCTACATCCAGTGGAATATTTTCACTGTTATACATGTAAATTGCTTTAGTAGAACACAAAGAAGACTTGAAGACACTGCTTAATTTCTAATGACAGATGCACTGGACTCAAGAAATTAGGTGCTGGGACTCTAGCAAATTTTTTTACATTCGTATCTGATGCAGCAAGCCCAGAGGTGCCAAGACTCTGAACTGCAAACCTATAGGTGCCAGGCTCAGCCCTGGCACAAATTAAGCACTGTTTGAAGGCAAGCAACATGTCCAATACTTTGCTCAAAACTGTAACTGAATTGCCACATTGTCACCTCCTCATTTCTGCATCAAGATTACAAATGCCCCTTTGTTCCCACTGCCTCGTGTCCAGCAAGGTCTGCATGCTTTTTGCCATCTGCCAGTAGCTTGAATCATGCCTTGAATCATGACATTGCTCCTTGAACTCCATTACTTTTCAGCTTGATAGCATGTAGCTACAAGCCCTATCCTACCCTTTCTGCAATGCATTCTAAAAATTAATTTCACATCCTGTGATGTATTTTCTGTTCCCAGACCAAGGTAATTCACATGGAAGTGGAACCGGTAAATTGCAGGTGGCATTATGCTGGTAAAAGTTTAATGGTGACTGTTAGCACTTTCCTGGTTTGAACCAAGGTGTAAATTAAGGAGTAATAAACCAGCATGTATATTTTAATCAAACAGGTGATGGAGGGAAGTTTTATCAAAGCTGATCCACTGAGTGAGAACTTGGTTCTTCATTTTCATATTTTATGAAGTTTTTATGGCAGCCAACAAGCTTGTCTTTCTCTAACACTGGCACAGATTCTTTTAACAGATAGCCAAGGCTGTTATGATTATTTAGGCTTCCATTATTAGTAGTAAATATTATTTTTACTGCAAAACCTGCAGTCTGATCCATGCATTATAGGGACATTAGAATGGCTGGACTGACTCAGGCTGTGGAGTCCATTTAGTACAGTAACCTGTACTGAACAAAGGCCAGTTCAAGCTTTTCTCAAGGAAGGTGTTAGAAACCCTGTAGTCCTGGCATAACCTGCCCCCAGGGAAGGCTTCCTCTTGAGTCTCCTTAGTTAGAAGTTGGTTATGCCTTGAAGCAGTCCAAAGCTCTTAGTTACTTTTTAATCTTTGCTCTCGTAACACTACCCACCACCATCACTCAAACAAATTTCTAGTCCATTTTAAAATCATGGTAGTCTCTTGTCCTCAGTGTTACCTTCTGGCAGTGACTTACACTGGTGTTCTGAGAACCAGAAGGTGAACTGGCAAACTGGCAGGTCTATTTTGGAGTCCCAGAGAAGCAGAGTGCAAAGACTAAAGACACATACTGTAAGGTAATGCAAAGTGTATTGCATTTTAAAATTCCTTTATGAATATGAAAGGTGTCACTTTCTGGTAGCAACCAAGGGGACAGCTTGTGTTGTAACACTCACCAGCGGGACCAAGGGGACCTCTACACTGCAAAAAAAGCCCCAGACTCCTCATAGGAAGTGTCAGATTTCAGGTCCCCAAATGTGGGCTCCCAGGGCATGAGTTGTGGGTCTAAAAGCAGCCACGTAGATCCTGCTCAAGCAAGAACCAAGGCTCTGAAATCCTGAGAGGAGGAAGGGTAGCAGACCCTAGGCTTCAACCTGAGTGAGAATCTCTACACTGCTATTTTTAGCCCCATTGCTGAAGCCCTGTGAACCCAAGTCTGTTTGGTTTTTGTTTTAGGGGAGGGTTATTGTTTTTTTGTAGTATAGCCATACTGTATGTTAAAGGTTCTATATTCTGGCTCATAGTAATTGGATCCTTTTAGTATTATTATGGTGTGAGTCACCAGATGGCACTATCACCATAGTCTTACAGGTTCATTTATTTAGCACTCACATGTCCTGTTCAGTCTTTGAAGAAATTCTTCATTGCTGTGGGTATGATGCACATTCTTTTGGGGGAACTGTTGCAAGCAGTAAGAGTGTTTTCCCTCTGATTTATTCTCCCTGAGTACCTTTCTCAGGCATGAAGAAAACCTTTGTGTAACTCAAAAGGTTGTCTCTTTTACCAACAGAAGTTGATCCAATAAAAGACATTACCTCATCTATATTGTCTCTCTCCTAACTATAGAGAGTTCTTGGGCAGAGTTGCTTCCTGGGCACTGGGACTTGAGTCTGACTTGAGATGTCTAAAAGAGGGATTTGTTTTCCCTTGTGCCATTTGTGACCACCTCTGTTCAAGGACTCGTGCACACAGTGCAAATAAAACAAGTCCTACTAAATACTAAGAGTCTGCACCACTGATTTCTCCCTAATGGGAAGCTGGGGATCTTAAACTAGCTACTACTTGGTATAGGGGACCTAACGTGTGTGTGGGGGGGTGTAGTTTTAACATTGCAATTGCTGTAGATGCTCCAACTGGCAAATATGGCAACACATATCTACTCCCTGTCAGACTGCAACATCACACTTTATTCCTGCATTGCTTGAAGCAGAACAAGTATCTATTAAAAGTGTATAACCTGAAGTGTCCACAAGCCCTTGAGATTCAGAAAAAATGCATTGGCTTCCTGGGCTCAGTTACAATCATGGTTCAGCTCTTTTGTAACTATTCAAGATAATTGTTTCACAGGAACTAGAAGTAGAAAATACTTTAAAACAACTTTAGAATCAATAGTCATTTTAATTTGTGACTAACAATCCACATTCTGACAAATAACTCAGAAAGCAGGGTGAATAATACACATTCAGGTACATTTCTGTACAATATTTATCTTATTTGGTTGCTGCCTGTTGCTGCACTAATTCAGTTTTCTGCTGTCAGCCTATGTTTTGTCCCCTTTCCCTTATAATAGATAACTTTATGAAGAGAGACTGAATCTTCCTATATGAATGGCACTTAACCCCTGAATGTGAATGTTACCAGAAAGAAAGCAAGAAAGCAAGAAAGAAAGAAAGAAAAAGAAAGAAAGAAACCCTCTGTAAAATTAAAATCAAACACACAAAAACTCTTAGTTTTTCGGTAGAGACAAACTACAGACAAAATGGACATTAACCAGACCAGATAACAACAGTTGGCATACTCTCCTGAGCATAGTATGCTCAGGCTTACGGGCTAGGGCTTTCCATAGAGCCTACGGAAGTGATATGCCCAGTTCCTGTTAGTTTTGCAGAGGGATTTTGGACCCTGAACTCTCTTAGGAATTCCCAGCCAAAGCAAGATGCCTAAGTGAGTCAGGCCCCTGACTTCAACTGACTTTCAGGGGACTTGTGTTACAGGAGTGCTGACATGGACAGGATCCTTGTGTGCTAGGAGCTATACATTATTTATTGGGTCTAGTATGTGGATCAGGATCCTTGGGTGCTAGGCACTGTACAAACAAATCAACTGTCCCTTCTGCAAAGAGCTGACCATTTATGTAGACTTAGGATTTAGGAAACAGGGTTTTCAAGGGTATTTAGCAAAAAAACCAAGGAGTTGTGTGGCACTTTAAGACTAACAGATTTAGTCTTAAAGTGCCACATGACTCCTTGGTTTTTTTGCTGGACTAGACTAACACGGCTATCCCTTTGGAAATTGACACAGGTATTTAGGCCACATTATGACATAAATAGGCACCCACTGAGAAGCCCTTGCAGGGTAGGTGCCTAATCTGGCCGCGGGTGCCTAACTCACTTAGGCACTTCTGAAAATCTTACCCTTAGGGTGTTGCATTTCCCCTTGTGCCTTTTGTCTGGCTTGAGACTGAGAGGGGAGAAATTTCTGGCTGACTAGGAAGCAAAACCTTTTCCTGGTTGCAAAGAACTAGTTGTTCAGTACACTGCTGGCATTATTTCTGTTCCTGCCTGATTTCTGTTTTGAATTTGCTGCCGTCCATGTCACTCCAGCAGCCACCTTGCTGTCATGTCCTGCAGCCCTTTTGTCCACACAGCTGCTGTGGCTGCGTGGGCAGACATCTGCTTTGTTAACGCTTTGGCTGCTGAACCAGCATGGGATATATAGATCCCATCACACTGTTCTTATTATTATTTTATTAAATATGCCTTTTGTGGTACCACCTAAAGGCTTCAGCCAAGATGGGCCCCACAGGACTAAGCTTGTCTCTTCTAAAGATTCACGCCTGGCTTAAAATAATTGCATTTAAGCAACAACATGACTTGTCACACAGAGCGCACCCCAGTTTCATACAGGATTAGCATCAGCCCTGCAATGGCATGATGGGGAAGGAGGGAGAGGTACAGCAATATGTTTACGTAGACTGGAAGCTCTTTGGGGCAAGAACCGTTAGTTTGCTCTGTGTTGGTACAGCACCAAGCACAATAAGGTCCTGATCTATTACTGGGATTCACTATGCAATGCAGCAGTACAGATGAATAATAGTAATGGTGTATGGGGCTAGACAGATTGGCAGAGAAAAAGAGATCATAATCTAATCATGCACAGAGAGACGCTTCATGGTCTCAAATTCAGCCTCCTGAGTTGCTCATCTGGCTGCTTTAGGCTCTTTCTCCTCCAGGACCAGATTATCAAAGGGGCTTTAGAAGTTTAAGCCCTGGGCCCTTGCCAAAAAAAGGGGTCCTGGGCTCTAGCCCCTAAACCCCAAATAATCAGGCCCCCCAGCCTAGCTCAGCACCAGCAGACAAAGGGGAGTGGGACACTGCATGGGCCACAGTCCAGACTCTATGCTCTGTCCCACCCCTGGGCCTGCTGTGGGGGGTCACAGTTGGGGGCCACTGGATCCCCTGTGGTGGGGGTGGCAGGCAGGGGGGGGCATACTGGGGGACAGCCCAAGGCCCCCAGGCTGGTTAACCCAACCCTAGTCTCCTCCACTTCTTTCTTTTCCCTGTTGTTTTGAGGCCTCCAGAGGTAGAAGGCAAGTGCATGAACCCCTGATTCATGCATCAAAAGCAGCTGACAGTCAATCCCTTCCAGCCTGTAGTGCCTAGCAGCACAGGCAGCAATATTAAACTAGAAGAGCAGCAGGCAGTTAGGCTGCTGAGGCAAGAAACAAATAGAAGACTATTTCAGCTAAACAAGATTGGGAATTATTTGCAGCAAACTGACAGATGTTTAAGGTTCACGTGTGAATTCCCAAATGGACAATGCTAACCACTTTAAAAAAGAAGGAAGAGAGGAAAGAAGGAAGAAATTGATTTAATGAGCATGTTTTCTTGGAGACATTTCCCTCAAGGAATCTGGAGGAAGCTGACATTTCCACAAGCCTGGGCGACGAATGTAACCGCTGGCTAATTATGGTCCTGCCTGTTTGTACTCTAAATGCTATGTAAAGCAACTGACCCGAGGGAAAAATAACACTACTTAGAGTCTATTACTGCAATAACAACAGGACATATTTTTGTGTCCTGTCTAAAGCCCCAATAAGTGCCCTTCCCACCAGGGACCCATGTGGGCACTGAGACAAAGGCAGCCATGGTGTAGGGCAGGGGGCAGCCACACAGCAGATTGAGCACCAGTGCTATGAGCTGTTGCACACAGTGCCTTAGCAAGGGGATGGCCAGTGAATCAGTCATTTGCAGATCTGTGAGCCACACACTATGCAGTCCAGCCCATCGCCAAGTTCTCTTGTCACACCACAGACAGCATTGCCAGCACCACAACACACAGGGTGCACAAAGTTCCCCCGACACAGGTGGCAACTTTGAGCCTTCTCTTAAGTCCTTGGGAGCCATCCCAGTGGGAGGCAGCCTTTAAATCCTACCCTTCCCCTCCATGTCGGGTGGAACTTGCTCCTTTGTAGAGAGCCAGCACAGGTTTGAGCCAGCACTAAAGTACCAGAGAAGCAGAAAGATTTGTTGTTATTGTTTCAGCTCTTTGCACATGCAAAGGACAAAGGCTGTGTCTAGTTTTGTGTCTAAACTACTTAACAGCGTCAACCTTACTGAATGTAAATCATCACTACTGAACAGACTCATAGAATCTAAGGTCACAAGGGAATAATATAATCAGCTAGTCTGTCCTCCTGCACAATGCAGACCACAGAACCTCACCCACCCACTCCTGTAACCTATGACTGAGTTTAAAACCTATGACTGGTTTAAAGAAGTTAAGGTACAGAGAATCCACCAGCAAAGGAGCCATGCCCCAAGCTACAGATGAAGGCAAAAAATAGACATGTTCAGGTGGGAAAAATACCCCTCAAACATGGAGTAGGCCTCAAACAAGGAATGACCAGAGCTGATCAGGAATTTTCTGATAAAATGTTTTTCACTAGAAAGCGCCAATTTGTCAAAAACCAAAACTGTTCTCAGGAAAGAGTAGCTTTTGACAAATCACCCTATTGGAAAGAATTTTGCCAAAAGGTTTTGAAGTTGTCACAAACCTCCTGTTTCAAACATTTCAAAATGAAACATTTAATTTTGGGGTTTAAAACAATTTTTCATTTTGAAATTTGAATTAATTTATAATTTTTAAAAAGGCTTAAAATACAGAAGGTCAAGACTGAAATAAAATGTTTCAAAACTAAATCTTTGCATTGACTCCAATCTGCTTTGTTTGTTTTGTTTTGGAATATTGGTTTTTTACAATTTTCAAGATATTGACTTTTCAGCCTGATTTCTGACAAGAAATTTTTTCACAATCTTGAAAACTCTCAAGGGATGAGCAAAACGTTTTCCAACCTGCTCTAGGAATGCGTTCCTCTCCGACTGCCTCTGCTGGCACTACTCCAAGAGGCAGACTGGATGATCAAATATCCTCTAGATTTCTATCTCTGTGATTCCAAGAAGTTGTAGAGACTGAATTCAAAGAGGTAAATTGTGCTCTCATTTATTTTAGAATAAATCCAGACTAACCTTCTTTGACCATATTGTTGTTATTCTGTATTTATAGCAGTGTAACTGGCAGCACAATATGATTCCACATCTTTAGCCTTCTCCCAAGAGCACTAAACTTGACTTAATGAGGAGTTAAATAAAACAGGGTCTGGTGAGCACTGCCGGTAATAAAGTTTGAAAACAAACATATTTTCAGATGTAGAAACAGCTCAGTTTTTTTTTTTACAAACAACTCTACAAAGGTATTTTCCCCAATGACTGCATTTCCTCAATCATTAGGTTCTGCTCTAATCATCAGAATGTAATATTTTGTCATAATTTAGCCAATATTGTTGATAATGCTATATATGGTGTAGTAGCAAATGGAAACTCTACTTTGATTTCGATTATGCATTACCTTGCCTGCCTCCCTTTCAGCATACCGTGGAGTAAATGATCTCCCAGATATTTAGGGTCAGATGTGCATGTGAGGGGAAATTCAAGTCCTGAAATAAATTTCTATCCAGTAGCCAAATAGAATAAAAAACCCACTTTCTTCTGCTAATCTCTGAGCTTCTTTTAGCTGTCACAACAGCATTACAGCTGGATTGTATTTTGTAAGATATAAGCAAAGTATTCAACCAACAAAAGCAAGTCTCTCTTGCTGAAAAATAATAAAGCACAGACCAAACCAGGGGAAAAAAAAATATCAGACAATGTGTTCTGCTTTTATTACTATGAATGTTGCTTTAATTTGACAGGTGATAGCTGGTATCAAATTTGTAGAGTGGAGCATTTAATTAAATATCCATCAACTTTCCGCTATCACCTTGAATAAAATTACTTGCCTTAGACTCCAGTTTGGAAGGGTATCATTATCAGAGAATTGGTCCTTAATTGCATGGCATTTCATTGGTAAGAAGCCTGTTCCTGATCTCTTACCTGAAGATTATTGATCAGAATCCAGAAAAGGTTGCTGTGAGTTTGTGTTTAGCTTTATCGTTATATAATTCAGGCCATTAACAAGCTTGTCTGTTATAATTTGAGGTAACAGGGACCATCTTTCCCTTTCTCAGTGCCACACCTTAGGAAAGAAGTGGACAAACTGGAGAGACTCCCATATGTTGTGTCCACGCATAGACAGTTAAATCAATTTAACTGAAATTGATTTAATAAAATCGACATATAAATCATTAAATCAATTTAAGCTAAATCGATTTAACAGGTCCACACTAGAAAGTCAAATCAAACCTGCATGTCCAGGGACAGGACTTTCTAGTTCAATTTAAGAGAGGGACACCAGGGAGGGTGTTGCAAGATGGCGCCCTAGAAGGGCCATGCCCACACCTGATATATAGAAAGAGGAAGGCACCTTGGGAAGGAGAGAGGGCAAAACTGTTAAACTGAAACAACCGTTAAATCAAAATAAAACATCTACATGGTGTTATTTCGATGTAAGGGTTGCAATCCAAGCGTTCATTTGATTTGAAACTAGTTTTTATTGAATTGATCTAACTTTTCTTGTTTCAAAATGATGGAGCTCGTCATTTTGAAACAAGGAAACATGTTGTAGGCCTACACTTTTTAAAATCGAAATAACCAGAATTATTTCGATTTAAAAGCTGCATGTGGACATACCCACAGACAGCAACAAACATGATAAAAGATCTAGAAAACTTGGCTTGTGAAGACAGGTTACAAAGACGGGCATGTTTAGTCATGAGAAAATGAGACCAAGAGGCCAAGAGATAAGAGTCTTCAAGTATGTCAGAGGCTGTTATAAAGAGGATGGTGATCAATTGTTCTCTACATACACTGGAAGTAAGACAAGAAGTAATGAGCTTACTTTACAGCAAGGGAGATGTAGGGTAGATATTAGGAAAAGTTTTCCAGCTGTAACACTAGCTAAATTCTGAAACAGGCTTCCAAAGGAGATTGTGGAATCCCTATCACTAGAGGTTTTTGCGAACAGGTTGGACAAACACCTGTCAGGGATGGCTGAGGTTTACTTTGTCCCACCTCTGTGCAGGGTGCTGGGATTAATGACTTCTTAAGGTCCCTTCCAGGCCTACATCTCTCTGATTCCAGGGCTTAAACACTAAGACCAACAGCAAAAGTCAGAGTGGCTGTTGCACATTGCAGCTGCACATTCACTGCTACATGAATCATTCTGAATACTCTCGGTCAGACAGAGCAGGAAATTGAGCCTGGCTCTCTCACATCAGGGCCCGAGCACTGGGCTATATAGCCAGTCTGTCTCTTGTCTTTGTGACTATGGCACACAGCTGGGATGTGGGGGATGCAGGGCTTACAAGTTCCGACTCAGAGCTAGGTGGACTGTGAACCTGAACCCACCTCTTCTGCATCCCACATAAGTACCACAAGTGCCAGGCTTAGAGCTATTAAGTGGGGTTTTTCTGTCACTCTGATTTTTCATGAAAAGTTGCCAAAGGTGTCAATTTCATCCTGACATGGGATGAGAAAGTTGTTCAAATTATGTAAAGTTACACTTGCCAGGCAATGTTTCCTGCCCACTTCTAGCCAGGACTCCCGTGTTCTTCTTCCTGGCTTTCCCACAGACTCACTGTATGAACATGGGCAAGTCACTCAGTGTTTCTGTGCCTCTGTGTACCGAGCTGTAAAAAAGACATAATACAATTTACCTACTTCACATGCTATTGGGAGGTTTCATTCACTCATGAGCCTGATTCCATTGTTCCCTATCAGGGTAACATTATATGGCCCAATGTTTGCAAATTGCTCTGGATTTCTTGGATAAAACTCACTACACAAGGGCAGGATTTTATTCTTACATGATTAAATTTGATCCTTTTCATCTAATGTAAAAACTCATCTAGTCCACACTGAAACAGAAAAATGTTGCTTCATTAAACTCAAGCAATCTTTCTTTAGAAAACAACCACTCAATTACTAATATTACTTATTGAATAAGTTGCCTTCTTTATTGAACTGGACATGGTGCCAATCAAATCAGATAATTCAGTCACAGAATCAATGGCACCACATTTACCCAATCAAATACATTGCTGAGTAAATTATGTCCATATGAAATTAATTAGATCAATGTACTAGTTGCACACCAACATCAGGCTTCAGAACTTTGGCACATACAAGTTCAAAATAAGAAAATCAATAGGTGAGAGAGAAGGTATCTGACATCAGTCAATGCTTTTAATACATTAATTTCTTCACCAGATAAATCAACTATTGATCATGCTTCAACTTTCCAAGCACTGGAACAAGAGAACATGGTGTGCTTTCCCTATCAGAAATTTACAAGGACCGACAGAGTTAGCATTCTGCTTTGGTTTGTGACAAAAAGACATTCTCACCTAGAGCTGGATGGACAAGAAAGCCTCAGACACCATTGGAGGGTGGCCTTTGTCCCAAAATTCATTTCTGAAGTTGTTGGCATAGGCTGACTGAAGAATATTTGTTTCATAGGATTGCTAAGTGCAATTTAATTGAAAAGTTGCTACCACTCACTGCACCGAGGATGTCTGCAAATAAGACAAAAAAGCTTTGACTAAAGTAGGTATGTTTTTACCACAGAAAATCTCATGCATGTTGGATCTTCCACCATAAAATCCTGGTGCAGACGAAACAGCTGTAGCTTACTACAAGGTCAGCCATGGCCAGGGGTGTAGTCCTCAGTTATCTCATCGTAAACACTACAAGTGCACATAGGATTTTACAGGATAGCCAACCCACATTAATTCCTCTGCTATCTAAAGCCCACCTGCTTTGCAGTGAAGCCATAATCCAAGTGAATAGTGTCTGTGGCACTTGCAACATGAGGTCGTTTACCCTCGTGACTGCAAATCTGCTATATGACTATGTCCAGCTCCCTTCCCTGCTGAGTCTCGTTTCAGTCTATGCTGTGTAGCCAGTTGGACTCACTCAAGTTGTGAAATATGTTCAGAGTGATACATGCTGACGTGTTAAAGGCACTCAGAAAACCATCTGGTTGTGAAGGAAAGACTGGAAGAATAGTAAAACAAACGAGGAGTCCTGTGGCACCTAAAGACTAACAAATATATTTATTGCATGAGTTTTGTGGGACAAAATCCCACTTGCTCAGATGCTTTGAAGATGGGGGAACTTACAGAATGGGAGGAAATAAATGCAGGTCAATATGGAACTCTTCAATGATCTCAAAATCAAAGAGAAACCTTACAAAAAGGGGAAACATGGACAAGGTGCTAAGGAGGAGTACAAAAGAATAGCACAAGCATTCAGGGACAGATTCAGCAAGGCTAGGGTACAAAATGACTTACACTTAGCAATAACCATAAAAGATGATAAGAAGAGGTTTTGTAAATCAGGAGCACCAACGGGAAGACCTATATACTCTGAGATGTTTCTTGCATGACAGCTAATCCATTTATTTCTAACCTACCTGAGCACCATGCTGAAAGTGTCTCTGCAGCAGCAAGTGGTTCCCTGACCAAAGAAGAGATAGAAACTCAGATAAGATTGAATTCACTAGTTGACCAAGTAGCTGCTTTAGATACTGTCCCTGCTGCTCCATTTCATTTATTGTATCCAGTTGACAGCATGTTGTTTTAGGGTATATTTAGGCCCTGATACAACTCCCATTAGAGCTAATACAAAGAATTCCCCTGATTTCAATAGGATTTGGATGTTTATTCTATTACCTCTTTCTACTGATCAGAGAAAAGAATGTAAGAACGGCCACACTGGATCAGACCCCAGTTTCCTGACCTAGATTGACACAGGTGCTAGATTAGATGGAAAGCCTTGAAAACTGAAGTCATCTATTGACTGAACAGGTACAACGTGTGTAGTAGCCAAACCAACTCCTTATGCACCCTCCAATACTCCTAAGCAATTAATCTGAATGGACTACCTGGAGTTCTCTCTTTAGGACCCACATAGCCCTTGGCCTCTCCCATCAGACTGCCAGCTGCGGACAACAAACACCGCATGCCGCTTTGGTGTCTGTGCAGCAGATTGAGACCCACTACTTCATTTCACAGTGTTATTGTTAATGCATTTCCCAGTCACTGGGTTTGCCACTTCAGCCTGTTGCAATGGGCTCTGTTTTCTTTAGAGGAAGGTCACTTTTTCTCAGCAGTAAAATCCTGGCATGAAGCACACACCCACACACTCATTTCATGGGCTGTCTAATCTCCCCTTTGCCTCACTATGTCTCTTGTATGTGTTTGTGGAAATAAAAGTGCTGCTTTGATGTTCAATTCCAGCTCCTTCCTCCTCTCTCCACCTCTCTGAGAAGGTCATCAGTCTGGTCTCAGGCTTGTATCATGGCCCTGCTCAGAAGCAATGCAGTAATTTTGTCCTGCATATCCCCTCACCTTTGGCTGCTAAGTTTTCTTCAGCACTTGGAATTTTATTTTCTTTATGTGTAGATAGGGTTTTCCATGCACCCCTTCCCTCACCCATCACTACAGCTCAGAGCTCCTCATACACACTGTTGAATTTATCCCCCTGGTAACCCTGCAGGGTAGATAAAGTATCATGATCCCAGTTTCACAGATGGGGAAACTGAGGCATGAAGCAACCTCAGTGTGATTTCTTAAGATCAAATAGGATGTGTGCTGCAGAACTGTAACTGTAGAGTGCCAAAGCAATATCCCAACATAAAACTGTTCTTCCTCTGCTTGGAATAGTGGGTAGAAGTTTTATGAAGCTCCAGTCTGGGTCCTCTATCCTTTGGAGCTTGTAGACTCTACCATCTTTGTATGTCCGCAGTTCAGGGCTCAGGTACTCCTGTCTGAACCTCTGAGGATATAGACACAGTAGCTTCACTCCTTTTAATTTGGACAAGCCCAATTTCTTTCTCTGTGTTTCTTTCTTCCGAAACCCTCACACTAGAGTGAATGATTGAGTGGCACTCATGCACTGAGGGTCACGTTTTCTGTTCTATGCTATTGTACGCTGAGGGCTTCCCTAAGCCCCACATTTGCAGACATGCTGTAAGATACTCACACCCGACACACCCATGTACCTGGTTTTCACACAGAAATGCTCATATAGGGATTTTTTTCTTGACGCTGTGCAGACAATGATACCTAGACCACACCTCCCAGCTCCTCACCAGGCAGAATTTGCTGGTGCACAGTACAGTCTCTGTAATCTCTTGCCAGCTGTCCAGAAAGGCAACAATGCAGTTTAAGTCTTGTAACAGGCATGAAAAGCTGATGACTGACTGAAGGAAAGCTGATGTTTTACTAATGCAAAAGAAAAGAAAAGAATAGAAAAGAAAAGGTACCACTGAAAATATTTTGCTTGAGAAAGCTAGAAAACCAGAAAGTTGGTAACCATTGAGCAAACATTGTGTTTGTGCAGCAGCTTGGAGAAATACGATGATCCCAGAATTCAGCCCCTGACGCCCAATGAATGAGACATGCCTCACACCAGTAAAATAGCTCCCATACCTCCTGTACACTAGAATGTGTAGAGAAGAGAAAAAGGAAGTCATTGGATTTGGAACTCCATTATGTTCAGTGCTGGATGAACACACACAAAGACCAGGTCTCTGCCACAAAGGCAAATTTACAATCTAACGGCATAAAGTCAAAGGCAGTTTTTCCATTGATTTCTGTGGGCTTTGGATCAAGCCCTGAGGCAAGGCCCTTGCAACCACTTGTGCCTGTGTTTAACTGCACACAAACCATGGAGCCCATTGCAGTCACAGGCAGCATTCCCAGGAATGGTGCTAGCATTTCTGGCACCCCCCTACAGCTCAGCAGACACCAGTGCAGACGAGCGACATCATAGCTCAGTGCAACAGCGCAGTGCCCATTTTGGTGCCCCTCAAACGTTGGCGCCCTCCTGCAACGCTTACCTGGCTTACCGCATTGCACCGGCCCTGAGCATTCCCTTAGTAAAGTTATAGTGGTTGCATTAGTGTTTGTAGCTTCGGAGTCTGCCCTGACAAAGGTGGAAGGGAGATGTTGGCAGTTAATTATTCTGGGCATGTATTAAGCAATATTCACACAATCCGTTATTTATTAATTGTGAAGGATTCACCCAGTGCTCAATATGACACAGCCACATGTGTATAAGTAGCGAGGGGATGTTTTTGGTTAGGGTTTTTTTCTGGATGCTCTCCACCTCCACTGATGGCTCCTCCTATGTTTAACACATCAATATCATGGATTCCTCTGTCACTTAATTATTATTGTGATCACTGAGCTATATATGATGTGCTTCTTTCTTGTTACTCCAGCCAGCAGGAATCACTCCCTCGATTAATCAAGATAGGGCTGGTAATAGCATTTAATCTTTTGTAAATCCAATATGGCATGATGTTGTGCAATTGTGTACCCCTCTTCTGGGGCAAGGGAAGGGCCGTTAACCAAGGGACATGGGGCTGCAGAATTAAGTCTTAGATGGAATGTGCCATAAATTGATCTAACTTTAGCTGGGAACGTTCTAGTCTGACAAAGAGAGGAGAGCATAAACTAAGCATCTTTGCTTTGTGCTAAGAATATGCTGGACAAACACCTGTCAGGGATGATCTAGGGTTATGGGGTCTTCCTGCCTCAATGCAGGAAGTTGGACTCAGTGATGCCTTGAGGCCCCTTCCCACCCTACATTTCTACAATTTCGTTTCAGACTCACGGCCTAACTAAAGAAGACATGTAATCCCTAAAAGAATTCCCATACTAAACCAAATAAAATATCCTCTTAGGACAGTTAAAATCCCATGTGGCTGGAGGTAGATAAGCACACAATAGGCCAAAAGTTACTCTTACTTATGGTAGAATAACCTCATTGACTTAGCAGAGCCATTCTGAATTTACATTACTGGATCTGAATTTACAAACTCTGAGAGCAGAATTTGGCACACATTATAGAAATGAATAGCAAGGACTGATTCTTGCCTTTTCCTCTCCAAAGTGAAGTGTTCCTAAAACATTTAGATGGGAATTAAAGTGCATTTCACACAAAAGGAGAGAGAGAAAAATCATCATTTATTTGCAGACAAGCTACCGCTTCTAATCTCTGCATTGAGGATGATCTGATTTACACAGGGGCTGCTTATCTTCACTCCATTACTAACCTCTAGCTTCCTTTTCTCAGTGCCACGCCAATAACACAGCTGTTGTTTGTCTCCGATAAAAGAAAAGGGAAAAAGGAGGTGGGGGGGAGGGAAAAAGCATTATAAAAATACTTTTCAAAATACCAAAATAGAAACCATCAAAGCCCTGTGTCCTGCTTTAGAACACATTGAGGTGGTAAGCAGGGAATTGGCTAGCCGTGTGTTTATCTGTAGTGGGCTGGTAAGAAACACATATCCCTCCTTTGCCCTAAAATCAATTCTGCAAGGCTTATGATTGCTTGAGTGTGAGTCAAAAGATGACAAGAGTGATAAAATTAATTAGCAAAGCAAGAGACAATCCGCAAGCCAGTTTGACTGGCCCACTATATTACATATCAACAGCGGCTTTATCTCCCTGACAAAGAGAAACACGTTTGCTGCTGAAGGTTATCGCAGGTGATGTGACAGGTACAATTGTTTCCCTTTCAAGATGCCATGTGATGGAGCCAGACAGTTCATTGAAACGATGAGAGTTTCCAGCTAACACATGCCTGTCAATCAAGTGAATTAGCCAACGGAGGGCTCCAGTCTGCTCCTGAATTTATATTAGAATTATAGATGAACAGACCCTCCCCCATCCATCCATGCCCCTGCCTGAGCATCTGCCACCCAAGTCATTTCTGCAAAGAGGGGCTGCACGTCAGAAATCAGTGATTAAAGCTGGCAGGTAAACGAAGCTCTCTCCTGACCCAGAATCAGCCCAACAGGAATGAGGTAGAGCTGGATGCCAAAGTAGGGCTTGTACGTCCATCCAGGAACAGCCACTGGCCAGATTGTAAGAATATTCTGGCTTTGGTGCCATCTAGACAAAGAGCCAAGACAAGAGCCCATAGAGGGCAGAGCTGGGGTTGCCACATGATGAAAGCCAGAGAGACCACAGCTGGGAAGAAGGCTTGGACAAGTACAGAAAACCCCATGGTCTATCAATCTGTACTGAATAGTGTCCTAGAGATGGGCATGACCCGCAGATTTAAGGGAGCATCAGGGCAGGATGTTCATCCAAACCTTGCCTACCTCCTTGTGCTGAGCTGAGCCCAAATCACACATTCAGAGACAAGTCTGCCCTAACGTTGCAACTTAGCACTGTCCTTCACCATTTAACATGTGCTTGCTCTTGGAAAGACCCACCTATGTCCTAAGGAAAATGCATCTGTTGGCAGTGGGTTTTGTTCTCTCAAAGAAGCACCAAATGTTCTACAGTGATTTGTGTCAAAAGGACACATATTTATCCAACTGTGTGAGCATCAAAGAGACTTTTCAGGGCAGAGAAAAACTCTTACTATGTCTCTTAACAGTCACTTGCACAATGGGCCCCCAGTCCTGGGGTCCTATCACCACTACAGTCTGCCCAAGAATAAACCATCACAACAGTGATAATCAGCTCATTCCTCTCATATTATCTACTCCCCCAGCTCCCAAGAGATCATCTTTAATTCTTAGAATTGCTGTCATTATTTTTACCACCAGCACCTGACCTAAACTCTTCCCCTCATCCACTCTTGGAAACCTTCGCTTCCTCCTGGGAAATGCAGTTTGAAGAACTAGTGGGAGGGCATTGAATATTCAACCAGCTGCTTCACTCTTGTGCTTCATTTGATAGCTAATCCCAAGCAGAGAGACCACCTTAGGGCTGCTGAGTTACCTTGCTAAATGCAGCTGTTTCTAACATTGGTTGGTGGCAATATCCCATGTTCTCAAGAGATCACTATTTTTTTTTAGTACAGGCCTCCCCCTTCTTCCTTGTCTTGACAACTCTTGGCTTTGCTGGGGCTGCACTACATTTGGATTGTGCTGATGCTGTGTAGGTGACAACCTGTCACCAGACTCCCAAAATATAAACCTCTGCACTAGGTGTTACTAGGAGACTCAAAGGGGGCCACAGCTCCTATGATCTCACCTCACATCCAGATACTCAGCACAGTGAGGAACCTAACATGGTCTAGTGGACAGACTATAGAACTGGTGGCTAGGAGCTTCCAACTATGCCATTGACCCTGCATGGCCTTGGGAAGTCACAGAAGCAGTACTGATTGAAGGTAATCTCTCAGTAGAGATTCCTCCAGTTTGTGGTGCCCATATTTAGATAAAATAGGTTAAATCTTTTACAGTGGTAAGCCTCCTTCACCTCAGTCCAGTCAAATGAAGCCAACGTAAAGCCAACACGTGCAGCCAGCAGAGGGGTCATTCTCCAGTGGGATAGAGACCTCCTAGGAAATTCTGGCCTTAACCTGTGGTTGCATCAGTTTCCCCATACCTGCATAGCGGGGTGGCATACACTGTTCCCTCTAAGCTGTGTGCATGTGTGCATGCACACAGGTCATGAAACCTGCGAACACAACAAAATAAAGTGTGCACAAAAAAATTCAATAGTGCTAATATTGGTGCTCACAAAGAAATGTTTTTGCACACACAAAGAAATTGTTTGCGCACACAGTCTACAAGTAGTTAGAGGGAACATTGGACTGGCATGAGGGTTAATTAGTTAATGTTCCTGTGGGGCTTAGAAGAGCAGAGGCATTGCTGGCCGGGGGAGGGACCTGGGGCACGGGCCCAGGCCCTGCCTCTGGCCCACAGGCCCCGCCCCCAGCCTGCCAGCCCCACCCCCTGGCTGAGGACAGGGACAGGCCCCACCGCACCGCTGCGGGCAGCCAGGCCACGCATCTCAGGCAGGGGATGGGGCCGCCATGGCTGCGGGCGGCCAGGCCCCGGATCCCTGGCCAGGCACAGGGCCACCGCGGCTGCCAGCGGCTGGGCCCCAGATCACCAGCCCAACTGGGCCAGAGATCTGGGGTACTGGCGCTGGGGTTTGGGGCATGTGCCCCGGAGTGCCCAGCGCCAGCGACGCCCCTGTAGAAGAGATGAGTGCTTTCAATGATTGCAACCATGCATTTAAGTAATTAAGCAATATTGCTCCTCACAACTTTAAATCCCACTGTGCCAGCTGAGATCAACATTAGACTAAGGCTGTGTTCACACACAGTGAGTTATTTCGATACGGTTGTTTTGAAACAACCGTATATCGAAATAACACTCATTTCAAAACAACTTATTTCGAATTAACAAAATGTTAATTCGAAATAAGGAAAAAGGCGGGAAATGAAATAGCACGTTCACACTGTGAACATGCTATTTTGCTTCCACAGGGTGCTGCAGGCACTGGCGGGCTTCAGCGCTGCAGGCACCGGCGGGCTTCAGCGCTGCCCAGCACTGAACCCCACCAGTGCCTGCAAAGGGGGGCTGCCACAACCGCAGCAGGTTTGGGGGCAGACCGGGCTTTAAGCAGGCAGGGAGCAGCGCTGGGCAGCGCTGAAGCCCACCGTGCCTGCAGCCCGGCTCTGCAGGCACCAGCAACGTTCAGCACTGGGCAGCACTGAAGCCCGCCGGTGCCTGCAGCCCGACTCTGCAGGCACTGGCCAGGGGACACCCCTCAGCACCCTGGCCAGGGTGCTGAGGGTTCCCTGGCCAGGGTGCTGAGGGGGCACCCCTTGAACTGTTGTTTCGGAACATCTTGTTCCGAAACAACACGTTCACATGGCGTTGTTTCGAAACAACCGTTGCAAAACAACGTTGTTTCGCCCACAGACTAGGTTTTACTTGTTTCGAAACAGCACGGTTGTTTCGGAACAACGGCTTCCCGTTGTTCCGAAACAACCGTGCGTCGTGTGAACAGCTGAAACCTTATTTTGAAACAACCTCCGTTGTTTCGAAATAAGGAGGCTGTGTGAACACAGCCTAAGAAGCCAGAACTTTCTGAGGCTTTAAGCTGTGAGATGTGTATGACTTAGCGCCTCGGTGGAGCCATACCGATGGATAGACATCTCCATATATAATAGTCTCTTCCACTGCACTGCCCGCTTGATAAGCTTCACACCAGTGCTCCCTGCACAGCACTCTGGATGGCTGTTCTGATTAATTCAAGCAGGAGCGATTTCTCACTGCACAGCCACTCACTTTGTGCCAACACAACCGTCAGGGACTTCATCAGTCCCCAGCAGCACAGACGTCTGCTCCCCACCCGCAGGCACAATTCGCTCAGCCTTTTTTGCTGCAGATGGGGCCATGCATGAACTGAAGGGAAGGACATGTTTAGCCTTAAACACAAAACCATAACTCACTGATGACTGAATAAGGACAAGATTCATCCAGACTTACTCACATCTAGCAGCACGTTCCTATGAGGTGCTCCAGGACTTGGCTTTGACCAAAATACTCAGTTTTGACCAAACTGAGTATTTTGCTAAATCATATCAATTTTGACTGAGTTTTTTTCAAGGGAAAAAAAAAGCATTGAGAGAAAAGCTTGGAAAACATCAGACTGTCCCATTTTTGACATTTTTGGAATAGAGAGTTTTGAGTTTTTGTTCTGAAATGACTTTACATTTTGAAAAGTACTTTCCTTCAGAATAAAAAATATTGTTAATAAAAAATGGTCAAAGACACACAAAAAATGTTTTGATGGCCCTGAAAGGATTTTTTTAAAAATTCTATTCACAGAAAAATTTTAAATATTGACATTTCATCCCAATTGGGGGGGTTCCAAACTCTCCAATTTTTTCACATGATGGAAAATCCATTTTCTGACCAGCTGTGATTTTCAGAGAGAGCTAAAATGACTCCAACTATTCAAAAAAAGAAACAAGGAGTCGTGTGGCACTTTAAGACTAACAGATTTATTTTTAGCATGAGCTTTCGTGGGAGGAAATCCCCACACAAGGGAATAGGAAGAGTGAGGCTCTCCCATTTAAAATCGCATGCAGCTGACCAGCCCTTGGGACCCTGTGTGCCCATTATCCCCCATCCAGAGCAGTGATGACAAAGAGGAGCAGAGGTTGGAGGGGTTTCTGCTCCTTGTCCCCAGTGGACCAGCCACTGTACCTGAGCCAGTACACAGAGTGTCATAATATGCTGCATATAGTATCCTTACTGCATAAGAAAAATTCTGCCTTGGTCCATATCTCTGATTGCAAATTAGTCACAAGGTCCATTCTTTCCTTTCTCTGGGTCGGTTCCCCACCACCACCACCATCCCCATGTAAAAAGGAGTTTATCATATGCTGTTATCTACCAAGAAGTCAAAGTTAGCGTATGACCATAGCAGCTCTCAGGTTCATTTTGGACCTGCTTTGCCTTAAAAACAGTATTTCAATCAGGGAAAAAAAGAGCAGCAGGGGTTCTGTCAATAAGGCTCATTTTCTGGTTGTCAGAAGTTGTTAAAAGTTTCCAGACAAGGACTTTCCGCTTACAGGCATTCTCCAAAGACTCAGGCCTTTGCAGAAATTAATTCACTTCTTTAAGTCTTAAGATACTGAAACAGTTTGTGAGAATCTGTGTGAGCTGAGCAGGTGCAAAAGGGCTCTCCATGAGATTCCCTCCCGTTAATCACAGCTCTCTGACAAGGCAGTTTGCTCTTGATCTTCTGTCAGTTGGTTCATTAATATCCGCTCACTCTGCAGTCCTGGAAGGCATCTATTAAAATTAGCTGAGCGGCAGGGAGTTATTCCAACCTCAGGGGGGGTTTCATGCTGACTGCAACCCTGGGATACTGTTAAGAAATAGCTATGCTGAAGCTATTAAAGTGTTAAGCTCTTTTCTATGTGCACCTAAGCTGAGAAGCTAACCACAGAAAGAGAAAGCCATGTAGTGATAGGCAATATCCTGTCTGAGTTTGAACAGCCTGATCTTAAAGAAAATAGCCAGTCTGTCTGCGACATTTCCTCTAGCTAAGCTGTCAATTCTCCCCCCCCCAAACCCCGACCAAGGTGCCTCTGCACCCAGGTACCTGTTCCAAAAATGGGCACAAAATTAAATCAAGGTTTTAATAGGCTGGTTCAGGTGCTTCTGCATCCGAACCCCTGAACAAGTCTTTAAAAGCCCCTCGCAACAACCCTCCAGTGGAGACTCTGCTTGTAAAAGCAGCAAACTGGCTGGACCGGGCTCATCCCTCCCCCAGGGATTTCCGGACTCCTTGGTTTGATGTGGATCTTGATCCTATTTGCTGTGATTGGCCCCGTTGCCGCTGGGTGGTAACCATCAAGCTTAGCCGACCCCTGGTGAATTATCTCTACAGGAAAGATCCTGCCCCGATTTGAATTTGTGTTAAGGGTTCTGTTCCTTGTCCTCCCCCGGCTCCGGCTCCTTACCCACTGTTTCCCTTTCAATGAATGGATTTAATGGTACTTGTAATTGTCTGCAAACAGGAATTCTTAAATTTCTTTCTGTACTGTTTTCCTCAGCGGCTTTGGCATTAGGTGTGTTTCTCTGTTTACTTTTCTTCTGTTTTAATGCATTTAGGTATCTGTAAAATTTCTGTAATATTAGTGGTTATGTAATACAAGCTTCAGTTTTCCTTTAAAGCCCCCTCTCTCCTCCTCCTCAATACATAACTCTTTAACTTCTGCTTTTTATAACAAAAGTATCCAATGCAATTGTATTAACATAAGTAGATATAAAAGAATGTTTGCAATAAACTGCTTTGGCTCATTTCCCTGGTGGTCCATTTCTTTCACTACCCCACATGAACCTGCTTTCCTCTCAGGAAACAGATACAAGCACTCAGCTCTCTTTCCCAGATATGGAAGTGACAGTGTGGACCATTCAGCTTCCTGGTTTGGGTCCTGAGGTTTGCTATACTCACAAGTGAAGCTGTCAGTTCAAAGTCAAAAGTGGCATTCTGGTTGAGGGCATGCAGCTCTTTTCCATGAAAGACTTTCTTTTCCAATTTCAGTGGAGGCAGCACCGGCTCATGTTGCCAAGTTGTGCTGGTACAAATCATGACCCTATTGAACAGCATGCACTGAGTTGTGGAAAACTCAATGTCCTGCAAGAACACAGAGAGAATGAAGTGCCAACCCCATCTCTCCTCCCCTCCACCTCCCAAATTCTGTTGGGAGAACAAAACCCCACTTTTGTCAGCAAAAATTCCTGGTCTCACAAAGCGGGATTTTTGCCATGAAAACTCATGCAGTAAATAAATCTGTTAGTCTTTAAGTGCCTCAGGACTCCTTGCTTGTTTTGGTAAAGAAGAGATGATGGTGAAACGTCACACATGATGCAAAGCTGAACCATTTGTGCCAGGTGAAAACAATCTATCCCTTTTCCCAGGAAGAAAAGCTCTGCCACTTACAGAAATAATCTTTCCTTTTCCTGGTGTAAAAAATTTGATGGAAAATCACAACAGCTCAGTGCCTCTGAGTGGGGCAAATTAGAGCTATATCAGTGCACACCTCAGAGGCTCTGGCCCCAAATGCTGCACTTCTCAGAGAAAAATCCTTCTCCTCAGCACAGCCTCTGAGCTTTCTAAAAACACGTCACCAAAACTAAAAAAAGTGCTTTGGAAAAATGAAAACAGGCTTGTTCTCGCTGTCCTGGAGACAGTTTTCCTCAGTATCACTCCATTCATTGACTAACTGTCCACTTATGTTAGGTATGAACAGGCTTTCCACACTTTACAGCTCACATTTCATCTTCAGAGATTTGTCATTCTTCCATGCTTTATTGACATACAAGTCATAAACGTTAATGGTCAAAGAGAGTTCATCATCTCAGAAGCAGAGCAGAGTGCATGAAATAAAGATGAGAGCGGCAGATCTACAGATACAAGAGAGCAGTGGGCAGGTCCATGTTTTATGGTGAAGTAAGTAAGGGTGCATTCTAAGCCCAAACCAAGCATTGGCTGGTCACTTCCCGAACTGCTGACCTAGTTAAGGTGAAGAGAATCCCCCTGTGACATAAATTCCATCTAGGTAGCTGGAATAACAACCTGCTGAAGTAGAAACGGTTGTGAAGGCAGAAGGTTAAGACTGAAAACACTGGAGTCAATGGGGGTTATTGACATGACTGGATTCAGTTGAAACAGAATCAGTCCAAATTCACTGCCGGAGGAAATGACAAAGAAAAGGGGCTGCTGCAGAGAGGAAATTGGTGTTTTCTGGCAAGTGGTTTTATCTATTCGCAACTTTCAATAGTAGGGGAAATGCTCCAGAGAGCAGGAATCTGGAGGTGTCAGTAAGCCCTAGTCCACACTTCGGGCTTTTTCAGCAGCAGTTGACCGCCATTTATGCAAGGAACGTAAAATTCCTTGTGTATACTGTGGCAACTTTCTTAGCTGCTGTTGTACATTAGGGGAAAGACGACTGCAAATTGCTTGCACTTGGCTTTTCCCTATGCCCCCAGACCCCCAGGACTTCCAGGATCTGCTCCCAGAAGCCCAAACTGATGGCGGCAAATTTGCTGCCATCAGTACAGACATACCCTGAGATTTAGAAGAATTTGGAAAAAGACTACTGATTAAATATGAACATTGGTCTCCAGAGACATTTAGGGGCCTTTTTAATTAAGCTGGAGACCTGAGACCTGGAGATAGAAGTACTGCTCAGAACTGCTGGTCCCTGACACTGAGCTACACACGGGTTGGTGATCAGATCAAGCTCTTGTGTCTCCATGGCCTTGTAGGTTGTTTGGAATTCCCTGTTGTGCAGAGGGCCAGCACGCATTTCATGCACCAGAAAACAGCTTACGGAGGATTTCTGCTGGGTCACTAAAATAGCTGACTGAAGCCTGAGCCCATTTCCTGTGAAACCCTAAGGGTACAGCTGCAGGGTTGTTCTGTACCGTTTACCAACACAAAAAAGCCCAATGGGATTCTAATCTTTTAACTGCATACACTGTTACTTTTCACAATATTTTAAGACAAAGGGTATGAAAGAAATGGGCATGTCCAAGACTTTGCTGGATTCCAGGGGTGCTTGCCAATTTTAGTTGTTAGACATTCTTATTTTTTTCCAGACCATCTCATTCTTTCCACCCTGTGTTACTCCAGCTTTTCTGTTGATGATCTCATAAGTTTGGGCAGCATCTCCAATCTTATCCATCTGGCTTTAACATCTCAGTCAGGGTCCCCTGAAATTTTCCCATTATTCTCTCCATGACTGATTCGCTGATACTGAAGAGCAATCTCTGTAACAGAGTTTATGATGTCAACAACCACAGCTGTTGCCAGTGGTAACCAGGAAGCAAGTTGCACCAGCGTTAGTGTACAGAGCCTTTCCACTCGCCAGGCAGACCCATCTGCAGTGATATGCATTGACAGAATTATAAAATGAGGTATGCTTAAAATTTTATATGCAACAAGAACTGAGGGGTTTTTTTCTCTCCTGTTTTGGAGCATCCTGATCAACTTTTATTTAATTTCACTTCACATCTGTGCAGCCTTGCTTGCTGTTAAACAGAAGGCTTTTTAGCAGGAATTATTGCCCTTCCACTAAGTCCCATACTCCTTGAAGTAATGATTTAACCACCCAGGGCTGGTCCCAGCTTTGTGGATTCCTAGGGTTTTAGATCAGGACTTAAGCTACAGAAGAACATTTCTATTATTATTTTGTAGTTAGCCTCCTGTGAATGAATGACCACAACCTCAGCCTCTGTGGCCCAGATGACCCCAGAATGAACAAACGAAGTAACAGAGCTTACAGTATGAAAACAAAGTAGTGAACAGCAGACTCTATTGGCATGTCTGCACTGAAAAGATTTTTTGAAATAAGGAGGCTTATTTTGAAAAAAAACCTTTTCATGTCCTTGCAGGCATTTAGTTATTTTGAAATAAGCACTTCAGTATTTCAAAATAACAAAGCACTATTTCGAAATAACTAAACCTGCTTTTATTTTGAAAGAGAAATTCTTTTGAAATAGTTATTTCAAAAAAAGCCATTCCAAGCCGCGGAATTGGCTTTTTTTGAAATAATGGGAAGGGATTCCCCAGACAGGACTCTGTTCCCTGCCAGGGAGAGATTCCCCCACAGGGCTCACTTCCCCACTGGGGAAGGACACCCCAGCAAGGCCACCCTCCTCCTTCGGGCTGCCTTCCCCCAGTGGGGCTGCATTCCCCACCAGCCAGCCAGGGAACCCTGGTGGGGCTGCAGCTGCAGGGAATCTCTCCCCAGCAGGGTACAGAGCCCTGCAGGGTATCCCTCCCTGGTGGGGAAGGGAGCCCCACGGGGGAATCCCTCCCCCACTGAGGAAACCATTCAGCCAGGGGATCCATTTCGACTTAGAGAGTCTAATGTAGACTCTCTCACTTGAAATACTTGTGCCTACTTTATTTCAAAACAGGAGTCTTGTGAAGACTCACTATTTTGAAGTAATTATTTTGAATTAATATCAGCATACTTATTTCAAAATAACTTTGCTATTGTAGACATAGCCTATAAATCAAGGCATTCAGGCCCTTACCCAAAGATCATTGAAGCCAGCAGGGGTCTTTCCATTAACTCCACCAGTCCTTGGCTTACGCCCAAATACTCAAAGGGAGACAGGTGCCTAACTCCCATAGATCCAAAGAGGTAGCCATGTTAGTCTAGTTCAGTAGAACAAACAAATAAGGAATCCTCTGGCACTTAAAGACTAATGAATTTATTTGTTGTATGAGCTTTCATGGGAGAAAATCCCACTTCGTCAGATGCTTAGAACATGCATCTTCAAAGCATCTGACAAAGTGGGATTTTCTCCCACAAAATCTCATGCAAAAAAATACATTTGTTAGTCTTTAAGTGCCACAGGACTCCTTGTTCATTTGTTTTAACTACCATAAGCTTCAGTAGGATCTCAGCCTCAGAGTCTGTACATGAGCACAAGATACCAGCCTAACCTGAGCCCTCAGAAAGACACAGACAACTCTCCTGGTCTTGGGGTTCAGGGGTCTCTAGAGCTGTCCCTAGGGGGGTGCAGGGCCCTGGGTGAATCGCCATCTGCGGGGCCTCCACTCACCTCACCATGGGCACTGGGAGGCAGGGCCAGCAGTCCCAGGGCAGGGGCAGACGCCTGCGCTGGCCATCCCATGCCAGGGACCAGGTGAGCTGACCAAAAGCAGCAGAACAGGAGAGCAAGGTCTGGTTTCTCAGCCATCCTTAAATCAGTGGCTGTCTAACTTTTCTCCTCGGGACCTAGCTCCAGACCCCTCTGACATGCGGTGACCCTCCACTGAAAAAAAAGTGGCCGCTGCCAGAAAATTGAACAGTGACCGTGGCTGGGGGGGGGGGGGGGGCATTTGGGAAAGTGGCAATCCCTCATGGCTTTCATCCTTTCTCTTGAGGCTTCTATTGCATCTCTGAAACCTATACATCTAATTTGAGATCACCTACATGGAACAGGCAGAGGATGATCCCACATGCCATACTCCTGTCTCTAATCAATAAGTATGTCAAGTCTCTAAAATTGCATGGAGCAGCCTGGAGTGTGTGTATGTGAGCTCCTTGCAAATGGGGGGGGGGGGGAGCGAGTGGCTGGAGAAATGAGATGGAAGTGCTGAGACAGAGGAAGGAGAAGACAGCCAATGCCAGGCTGGAAAGAAAGGTCCTGGAAGATCCTGTCTGCTGCTGAGCCTGTCCAAGTCCCTCCAGGTCCTGCTTCCTTCTCCACTGCCAAATCCCAGGAACTGAAGCAGCCCCTCTGGGTTCCACTTTCACCTCTGCACTTCATCTGCTCCCTGAGTCTGCATGAGTTTCCATGAACATACAATTATCCACAATATTCTGATTGAAGGGGTGCTAGCCCTCTCTGCTTGGCCTGGTGACCCATGGCAGTGTGCATAAGGCAGCAACACAATGGGGCTATCCACTCCCCACTTCATATTAAGACCTTGTTATAACTTTTCCTTCCAGCAGATCCATCACTGAGTTGGGTTTTATTCTGTTACTTAGGCTTTCTAATTGCAGAAAAAACATCATACTTCGTAACACAGGCTCCTAATAGAACAGTTTACTTTTCTCTTTTTAATTATCAGTCAAAAAGTCTCTGGAGTTTTTATTAAGATCAACAAGTTATAACTTTTGTTGCAAGCAAAGGAATTCTCAACCCACTGAAAAAAGAGGCAAGTCCTGATCTGCAAAAATAACTGCAATCCCCATATCCCAGAAATGGTGGAATAAAGGGTGTTCACAGTTTTTTCTTTTCTTCATTGGGTCTGTTGATAAAAAAACACAAAGGTTGCTTACCAGTGACCTCAGTCCTTTTCATATGAACGAGAGAAGCCCAAACAGATCATTTATATCTCCAAATCAGTGGCACTGCTATGGGCACCCGCATGGCCCCACAATATGCCAACATCTTTATGGGCAACTTAGAACAACGTTTCCTCAAGTCTCATCCCAAGACGCCTCTTCTTTACCTGCGCTACACTGATGACATCTTTATTATCTGGACACATGGTAGGGATGCTCTTGAAGATTTTCACAGAGATTTCAATAATTTCCATGACACCATCAAATTGAGCCTGGAACACTCCACACAGGAGATCCACTTTCTTGACACTACAGTACAAATCAGGGATAGACGCATCACCACCACCCTATATCGAAAACCTACTGATCGGTATAGTTACCTACATCCTTCAAGCTTCCACCCTAAACACACCACACGATCCATTGTCTACAGCCAAGCCCTAAGATATAACCGCATCTGCTCTGATCCCTCAGACAGAGACAGACATCTTGAGGATCTCTATCAAGCATTCTTGAAACTACAGTACCCACCTGGGGAAGTAAGAAAACAAATTGATAGAGCTAGACGGGTTTCCCAAAGTCATCTACTACAGGAGAGACCCAAGAAAGAAAGCAACAGAACACCACTAGTCACCACATACAATCCTCAAGTCAGACCTCTGCAAAAGATCATTAAGAACCTACAGCCTATTTTAAAAGATGATCCGTCTCTCTCTCAAACATTAGGAGACAGACCACTCCTTGTTTATAGGCAACCCCCTAATCTTAAACAGATACTCACCAGCAACTACAGATCTAACAACAGGAATATTGAAGCAGGCACACACCCCTGCAAAAAACCACGCTGCCAAGTCTGCCCACATATCTACACAACAGACACCATCATAGGTCCTAATCAAGCCTGCTACTCCATCAAAGGCTCATTTACCTGCTCATCTACTAATGTGGTCTATGCCGTCATGTGCAAGAAATGCCCCAGCACCTTATATATTGGACAAACAGGACAATAGCTCTGTAAGAGACTGAATGAGCACAGAGCTGATATCAGAAATCAAAGAACAAAGAAACCAGTTGCTGAGCACTTCCATCTTCCTAATCACTCGATGACAGATTTGTTAATGACTGTCGTTAGAGATGTACCTGGGACATCAAGACTTCAAAGAGAAACAGCTGAACTCAAATTAATATGCAAGCTAAATTCTGTGAAAGCAGGACTTAATCGAGACTATGGGTTCTTTTCCCATTACAAAGGGTAATTTGACTTCAGGCTTCCCATGGTTTGAGCCTGTAAACTGCTCTGATTTGCTGTTACTGTATGACCTGATCCTATGTTTTACACCCCCTTGCATTTAGTTTCATTCCTTTCAGTAAGTTCACCCATCTTCAAAGCATCTGAGGAAGTGGGATCTTCTCCCACGAAAGCTCATGCAAAAAATAAATCTGTTAGTCTTAAAGTGCCACACAACTCCTTGTTGTTTTTTTCAAGAGAGGAGGCATAGAAGTTGTTCGAACAACAATTAGTACCTCATTGTTAGTCCTAATGACTCACCTTTGTTGCAATGCTGATCTACTGCCTTAAGCAACTTTCATCTCAGGCCACTCCTCTGGCTTTACAGTAGAGCTGGCCCTGTGAACCAGGCTGCCACTTTTGGCCAGCTCACCCAATCCCTGGCGCGGGAGGGAGGGGGCCCACGGTGCGGCCCTGCGGGGCCCCCCAAAGTACAGGGCCCTGGGCAGCTACCCCTCTTGCCCTACCCTAGGGACAGCCCTGGGGGTCTCTGGCTATTAGTGAGTTGTTCCAGAATCCTCACAAAAAATATAAAGAGAATGTTGGAGAAAATCACATAATACTTAATACCCAGCTCATTCGGCTGTGGCCTAGTGCCAAGAGTGGTGTGGGGGTGGAGGAGCCTAGGGATTAGTATGTGCCACTGGCAGATCATAACTTAAACAGCTCATTTGTAAATCTGAACGGAGTGTAAGGAGCATGGGTCTGTAGAGAGACTGTCATAGTTAATTGCCACACCATGTTGCACTGGTTCTTTGGCAAAATGCCCTGTGCTTATCAAAACAATTAAGGCTGGCCTACACTGGGAATTTACATTTGCAGAGCTACATCATTTGGGGCTGTGAACAATCCACACCTGTGAGCCCCATAACTAAGCCACTGTAACTCACAGCATAGGCAATGTTAGGTCCTGGAGGAGGCAGATTATCCACAGCAATGTGGGAAGCCTTCTCGTGGGCATAGGTAGACTCTACACAGAAGCATTTCAGCAGCACAGCTCCAGCACCACACTTGAGCCGCTGTAGCATTTCAAGGGTAGACAAACCTTTAGAAACCAAAATCCAAGGGTGAAATAATCTCCATCACCTATAGCACAAGATAACCCAAGTAGTTATGCTCAGCACCTTGCAGGGGATTAGCTGATTGTGCCAGGGCCAGAGGATGGGGAGCTAGGCTGGTGGGGGAGGAAAGACAGCTCATTGAAAGGGTAAACCCAGGAGAAAGGAGGTCAGGAAAGTTTGCTCTGCCTCGGGAGGATTGGGAGAAGGCCTGGCAGTTTGGGACTGGCTGTAGCCAGAATAAATAATTATAGGCCAGGGTCAGCTTCTGTGGTGGGGCTCTAGACCAGAGAGGAGCCCTGATGAGTTAGGGTCTGTGAGGACCAGGCATTGTTGCAGAAGCCAAGGCAGGGCTAAAATTACTTGTAAGTGGTCCTTAGACTCCCAGCAGTGAAAAGCCAAGGAGGTCAGGATCCTGACACAGGAGGAATTGACCTTGAGCCTCTGGAAGGGTCAAGGACCTTTGGTTTGGGTTGAGACCACCAGGATGTCTTGCTTAGAACTGAACCCCAGAACAGGATCAAACTGTTGTGTGATTTTATCTGGAGGACTGAACCACAGAAGACCCGAAAGCCAATCTACGGAATGGCCCAGCTGGGACCGACTATCCTGGTGAAGAAAGTGGCCACCAGAGGAAGTGGGAGAAGAAAGTCCTCTGAAGTGCTGCATCTGGACATGAGCGGACACACGAGTTGTAAGTACTTCTATGGTTACAAGCCCAAGTAAGTTTTCCTGAGTGTCTTCCTTGCTTTCCAGATTTGGAGGCTGGAGAGGAACACTCCACTGCAATCAAGAGTGACACTGCTAACGCCACTAGCAGCAATGAAAATTACACAGACTAATTCGCAGTACTGTGCAATAATGATGGAAGGGGATAACAAATATAAAATGGCTATTGGTGTACTGCTTGTTTTAATTATTTCAAGTTCAGTAAGCAATTTACATTTTCTGGTTTTGTAGTTAGACTAATTGATATCAGCCTAAGTTTTCCAGCCTGGTTGCCTGCATTTAGACTCCTAAATCCACATTTTGGCACCTAAATAAAAAAGATCTGATTTTCAAACATGCAACCCCCAATAACTTTAGTGGGACTTGTGGGTGCGTGATATTTCTGAAAATCTGTAGATTGCAATTAGCAATGAGGATTCAGGAACATATTTAAGATACACAAACTGAAAAATGTCAGCCATTCTATTTAGTTAAATTTAACTAGTTACTATAACTTACAAGCACTAGAAAAATACAAAAGGACTGAATATCTGAGCAGAGACAGGATTGGTTGAAGGAATAAATACACTCTTGTGAGATGGGATTGCATTCATAAACTCCAGCTTTGGTTCCACAGTGATATTAAATTTATAACTATTTCACAGAGTTTAGCACTCACCCACTCTTTTAGATGTCCAATATATAGTTGTGCTGGTTTACTTGACTGTTAGTGTTTATGCAAATATCATGGTCTTAAATAAAAATGTTGCAAAAAACAAGAACAAGAAGTTCTTGCAGGAAAAACTTTCCCTCGGATTCCAGGAAAGATTCACATACCAGTAGGCTATTACCTCAGTGCTTGGTAAATCATTCCAGAGTACCTGCAACACAATTCACCAATAGGACTAGGGAAGAAGTGAGGCCATGGTCACAAAAAAAGAAAACAAAAAAAGAAAACAAACAAACAAAAAAACTTTCTCTAGTAGAATGGGGGGGGAGGGGAAGAATTTCATACAAAACTTTTTCAGTCAAAAATGCAGATATGGTGATACCAAAATGTTTCACAAATTCCTGTTGGTTTCATCAAAATATATGTGTCAAGGAAAAAGAACGTTCAGGTTGCGTTTCTTGCAATTTTATTTTTAAAAATGCAAACGTATTTTTAATAACTCGGAATTGGATCAAAACATTGGATTCAGCCGAAATGAAATTATTTCACTTCTTAGACTTGTCAAAAACAATTTTTAAATAAATGTTTTTGGACTGAAGGGATTTTTCCAGTGTTTCAGAATTGCCAGAGAACCAAAACGTTTGTTCTTTGCACAGTTCTTGCAGTGAGCCAGGCAGGCTGGCAACAGCCACATCAGCAGGCATGCTCTGCCTTTCCTCCATTCATCTTTACAAATCACCTGCATCAGGCCTGAACTGTCACCTGTATCCTAGAAACACATGAATCCCCTGGCATGAACGCTGAGTGACTGCACTACCCAGTGGGCTTCTCTCTTTGCCTGCACAGCAATCCTGAAGCGTGGAGGGATAATCAATGACAAACAATCGCTGAGGTGATTCAGAAGCAGCTTTTACAATGCTTAATGATGTAAACTAATTGTAAATTGCAGCAAAATGGGGAACTTAATGGCACTTTAGCTCTTGAAAGGAATTTAAATACTGAAGAATTCACTAATATTTCTAAACAGCGGGGGGTTGAAGGAGAACACTGGATTCCACACACACGTTTCACTGATAATAAGGGGCTAGTTCGTTATCTCACGGACCAAT
Organism: Podocnemis expansa; assembly: GCA_007922195.1. Taxonomy (NCBI): domain Eukaryota; kingdom Metazoa; phylum Chordata; order Testudines; family Podocnemididae; genus Podocnemis; species Podocnemis expansa. The sequence continues at coordinate 56,261,473 of ML681963.1, read as the reverse complement.
GGACTAATAATTCTGCTGCCATTTCTGATCATTCAGACTATAAGCATAAATCTTGTGTTATTTCATCTTTCCAGGCTCTGTCCTGGCTGAAAAGCAGAACTGAGCAAGATTTTGATGGTCATTTCGGCAGCTCACAATGGTTTGGGGTTCTAGAAATGGGCCATGAATCAGGGCAACTCTTATCTGGACAGAACTGAGTCCCCTGACCCCAGTTAGAACCCCCGTTGGTTTATCTGTCTGGCAAGCTCTTTATAAATCACCTTTGTCTCTTCTAGGCAAAGCCAGGACAGAAGTCTGATCCCCAGAAACGAAGTATCTTGGCTCCCTGTGAAGTCCAAGAAATATGAGACTGCTCTCATTCGTCTCTAAAATTGATCCTTAACAGGCTGCCGGCTTGTAACAAATACAAAGTATCTTCAAACGCATTAAACCCATGACTGTCTTCATACCAAATGGTACTTCTGCTCAGACCAGCAGCAACACAGCTTCCATTATCCATCACTGAAATGCTTCTGCTTGGTCCAAAGCAAGAAGTGGCCCTACCCTTGACCCAGTTGTGTAGCTTGCAACAAACTACCAAGTGTCAAAAAACCTTTAAAAATCATCATGCTGGAAACAGGCTTAGCTAGAAGACTCAAAGACATGGTGACTGAACCTCTTCTCCAAGACCCCGTTTCTAGATCTTGCTGTCTTTTCTAATTCAATCTTTTTCAGTTCCCAAAAAGTGCATGGAAGCTGCAGTTTCTCAGCATGTGCAGGCGAGTGATATAAGAGGGATCTTGGTACCTCTGATGTCAGGAAGAACAAAAACTCATGCATGCCAAAATCAGTGGCCACCATTGAAAATTTTGCCCTTAACATCTCTGTGCCTTTTCTGAAGATGCATCTGATGATCAGAATAATAGTGCTTACCTGCTCCACATGCAGGTGGAATGCAGTGAGGGTAAAGAGTGGCTGTTGTGAACGTGATTTGAGGTCCAGGCATGAAAGTCTCTAGAGAAGTGCAGACTATTATTATAAATTATTATTACTTGACTCCCTGCAGATAATTGGTTGGGGATTTTCTGTGGGAGAGAATGCCACCAAGGAGCTCGACAGTAGCAAGATAGATGAGCGTCCTTTTGTGACAGACATTGCTCCGGGAGAAATCAGAAGCACTCACATATACAGATTATTTTAATATGAGAAAAGTAAATAGAGAGGCATGAACCTTTCTCTATACTATTGACTGTTAGTTCATTTCTAAAGTCATTCATCTCTGCTGGGGGTATTGTTTCCTTCACTGATGCAATGAGAGCTTGTATTTAACAATTATATTATCTTTGTTCAAGCATCGTGTAACAGAAAAGAGTGCCTTCTACTGCCTGATGCTGTCTGACATGCCTCTTTGCCATTATCACAAGGGAGGGTGACCTTTGGTCTCTGCAGCCATATCCAACACAGCAGTAACAGCTGCTCCCTGCTCACACGCCTCTCCTTCTTGAAATGAATTTGTGCATGTGTGCAGTTGTTTAGGGCTCAGTTGGATTGATCAATGCAAATATTTCCAGACTCTAGCAGATACAGCCAGGTGGGTTTATGGGTGCTTGATAAGACAGCATGAAACCTGGAGAAGGCAGCGCAAGATCAAAATAGATCTGTTTGCTTCCTTGTTTGTTTATTTATTTATTTGTTTCCCTTTGTGCAACGTTGGCTAATATAAATGTATTCAGGCACTGAATGGCAAGAGGTAAACAAAAGGCAGGATTTCCCATTGGGCCAAAGTAGGAAGCAATCCAATTTAAAAAATAATAATTGGAAACCAAGGAATAAATCCCACAGAGACAGTAATGCAAATGACTCTGTCCTTCAGGAAGCAATGCAGCCCAGCAGACAGAAAAGTTGGGGGGTGGGAAGTCCAGATTATGTGACTTAGTGAAATTGTCACTTTGTCTTTGACTAAACTGAAGAGCTGCCCCTAAAACAGAGATGTTCCTACTGCAATGTGCCCACTTTGCCAAATTCAGATTCCTGGTTCATGAGTAAGGTTGCAAAACTGCCTTACACAAAAAAAGACTGAAGATGAGGTGCTTCTGTCTTGTCTGGAAACCAGAACTGTTGCACATAATTCTAAGAAGTTGCACATAGTTCTAAGAAGTTACCAGGTTAGCACAAATGATTGCCCCACTTTCAGACTTATTGCAAATCTTTGGGGGTTTGCAGCTTTCTAAATTCATTTTCAGATGCCTAGCAATTGCTAGTTTGGAGTGGTGTCAAGAAAAATAAATGTCCTGGAAAAAAGACTTTTCTGAGCCTACTGAATAGGAAATCCACCTGCAAAATGTCCAGTTTAATCCCAATGCTGGAAAGCCTCAAATAAATACCATAATTTTGTGATATAGCTCCAATTGTCTGCTGTTAATCTATACACACCCAGAGTGAACTCTGCAGTGTACCAGGGACCACAAAGACATCCAGTTGCAATGGAGAATCTCTCCTCTGACACGGCTTTTTGAGATATGTGCATTTCAGCTGAGGCTGGATATTTATGAAGCAGAATCTGTGTAGCTGACCAGAGCCAATTTCAGGGGAACATTAAGAGATATGTACAATCTGCCATCCTGCTTGACTGGAACTTCTGTCTGCTTTTTAAGTGGGCTGACACAGGCGCAGTGTCCCCACTCCTTGATGGGTACAGTAAGTTTCATGCATGCAAATACTGACCTTTCTTAAATCATTCTCAGGCTACCCCAGTGAGTTGCCACTGCTGGGAGTGAAATGAAGACTTGGCAAGTCATGAGCAGTCTGAACATCACTCTCCTTAAACAGCTCAGAGATGTTCAGGGGCATAAAACCTTTAAGAACTCTGAATGGCATTTTTCAACATGCTGCCTCCTTCTCGAAAGGTCAGATGGGAGTTAAACTGGAGGCTGCTCCTCTCTCCTTCATCAGCCAATGCACACGCTTATCAAATTTTCCTTCAGTCTCCTGACTCTGATTAAATTGATTACCTGCTCTGAATTCTCTCTGCGCTCGACTGAAGGAAAAACAATGACTGAAGTGAGCAGCAGGCGGCAGCAGCCAATGAAGAAGATGCTGCAATCAGCATTGTACAAAGTGCCTTCTCTCTAGTCGCCCTTATAGTCCACCAGGGGGTTAAAGCCCACCACAGTGAGACTGCAATGGGCTTTCTCTTTATGGTGAATAAGGTTTTGCTTTGACAGTGTCAAAGCTGTCAGCTTGTGAATAACACCAAGCATCTCTGTGCCTTGCCTCTGGTTCCAACAAGGAAATGAGACTTGGACTTTGCTTTAGCCCACTGTTCATTGTACAAAAAGAAAACTCCTTTTTTTATTGGCCAGTCTTCAAGAGAAGAGCAACCAGAAAGTGATGTGGCTGGAACATGTAGGAGGGAGCTGGAAGAGAGGGAGTGCACAGGAAAGGGCATTAAAAAAAGGAGAAAAGCCAATTGGATGGGAGGGAGGAAAAGAGTGGACGGAAGAAGAGAGCAGGAGGGAGACAGCAAAAAGGGAAAAGAAAAGGAAAGACAAGAGCACAAAGAATTTGAAGCTCCAGAGCTCAGAGGAAAAGGGGGTCTTTGAAGCACAGTGGCAGAGAATCAGGCCCTTTGAAGAGACAGTCAGCTGCAGAGCTGTCACTACATGGCAATATGTCTGTGTGTTACGACTCTACATTTCATGAGTATGGCTGCAGCACTACTGTGGTACACTATGGCAATAAGGATACGCACTACAGCTGAATAGTATGACCATAGGACTACATGCGCTAGCATACAATAAGGCCGCATGGCTGTATGCTAGGGCTAGCTGGCTACAGAGCCACAACTATGGAACAAACTCTCATATGCAATTGGGTGAATTTAGAGCCTGACCATCTTTAGGAAATGCTGTGAAATCTCTGTCTTTGGAACGAGCTTTCCACAATGAGAAAGAGACCCACAGCACTGACCCGTAAGCCCCAAACAGTGGCCCAGCGAAAACCAAAACCTTGAAAAACCCGAAACAAAATCACCTAAATAGACAAACAAACATAAATGAATAACATCTAATTTTTAGCAAACTACACAAGGAGTCCTGTGGCACTTAAAGACTAACAAATTTATTTATCACATGAGCTTTCGTGGGAGAAAATCCCACTTCATCAAATGCTAGAAGATGGGGGAATTTACAGAATGGGAGGAAAATAAATGCAGGGGAATGTAAGTCATAGAATCAGGTCACATTGTAACACCAAATCAAAGCAGTTAAGATCCAAACACTGGGAAACAGCACAGAGGAAGGTGAAGTCAAATCACCTGGTTTAACGGGAAAATAATCTAATTTTTAAAAAGCCTGCAACAACCCCCCAGAAAGAGAAGAGTCAGAGTCCTTGAAGACCAGTTGGGACTGCACTATTGATATTGACTTTGCATGGAAAGCATTCAGATGCTAGGGTGATGGGCAGCAGTATACAACCCTGAGACAGATAAAGACAGACCGGGCAACAGGAAAGACTGAAGGGCTATGTCTACTCAGTAACTTTTATTTCGAAAGAACCCCTTTCGAAATACCCCATTTCAAAATAAAATCCTTATTTCGAAATAAATTAATTTGAATTAACAAAATGTTAATTCGAATTAAGGGAAAGCCTGCAATCCAAACGGATGTTATTTCAAAATGGTTACAGTATTTTGAAATAAAGCCGTTTGGACCTGTTGTTTTGAAACAGTTGTTTTGAAACAATGGTGTTGTTTCGAAACAACAGGTCTAATCGGCGTTATTTTGAAATATCCATTTCGAAATAACGGCCATTTCGAAAACATCAGGGTTTAACTTTTTCGAAACAATTATTCTTATTTCGAAAGGACGGGATCCGTGAATCCAAATGTTTCCCTCAGGCCTCTGCAACCAAGGTACGCATTCCTGCAGGTTCCTGCACACAGATGTTTGCACAGAAGAAGTCAGCTGACTCAGATTATTGCTACAGCTGTGCAGAACTCAGCTGCTTCATTTCCCAGAGCACCATGTAGAGAGAGCTCTCTCCACCCTGCTGCACTGTAACTGCACACCACCTGACCCCTCCCACCACAGCTCTCTGTTTGCCAAGATCCTCCAGTCCAAAACACTTTTTAAAACAACACAAAGGAATCCAAATGGACTATTTAGTTTTGAATTCTAATTTGTTAATAACAGACACCCTCCCGCCCCACACGCACATTAGACCTTGGTGTTGTCACAACACTCATTTGCTCTCAGCAACATCTGAGTAGGCCCATATCCCAAAGCCTGATTTACATGTGTGAGTCCTCCCAGGAAGTCCAGTGGAATTAAGCCAATTTGCACCAGCTGGGGAGCTGGTCAAGTGACTTCAGGGGAGTGGCTGATGTACATAAAGTAACACAAATGTGCAAGCCCTTGCCAGACCAGGACCTTATGCCAGCAGCCTCAGATTAACTGCTAGAGAAACCATTCATGCTTCACAGACAAAGGATTCCACAGGGATGGTTTGATCTTGTCACCTTGTGACCAGCTAGATCTCCTAAGCATTCAATTATCTGGCTTGCAGAGTGACCATGACATGGAGAGAACCCACTGCTTTGCAAGGCAGGTAGATTTTGTGAACCAGGCACTAATACTGCAAATAGAAATGCTGCTGTGGATCCAGCTTGAAGAGCTTTATACCCCAGGGGCCCCCAAACCTTATTTACTTTTTCTTAGCATAAATGAGTCCTGGTTCGTCACTGACTGTATCATTCTGATATTTGATACGTACCCTTCTGCTGCTCTGCCATTGTGCCCCATGCCAGATGCCTCAGGAAAACAAATGATGACTACAGCAACCTATGTTTTTCTTTACAGCACTCTCTGGATGGAGGTGTAAGCCCTTTGCAGAGCAGCACAACAGGAAGGCCAGGCTGCCTGCCATGGCTGTTGATCCAGGGCAGGGTTGGGGGAAGCCTTGGTGCAAGGTAAAGACCAGAGATTCCAGGAGAGACAGAGATACCAGAGTCAAGACTACTCAGTCCTGAGACAAGACAGCCATCCTTTGGCTGGGGTGTCTGCAGTGGGAATTTCCTGAGCACGGTGTGTTACCCTCACTGTTCAAGGACTGAGTCCAGGCCTGCATTTTATAAATAAACACATGAGACTAGGAAAAGAATTACTCTGACTCAACATCACTGATTTCTCCTCCCCATGAGAAAGGGCCCCATGTGCCCAAATAGGCACAGAGGCAAAACCTACCATCCAAGCTTCTGATGGTATCACTGGTCACAAAGGGCCTAGAAAGTCCTCCTCTTCCTCCCTCTCTACTCATGGGCTAGTCTCAGCTCAGTTACACCCAAAACTGCAACATCACTTAAGCCAGTGGAGCAACCCCAGATTTACTTTGGCATAACTGTGATCCAACTCACATCCCTATTTTTCATTATCTACCTCTCTGGATAATAATAAACCTGCTGTGTGGCTGCTGGTTCCATTCCTATGCCCCCAGAACCTCAACACATTGCATTCACTTCATGGGAATGTGGAGAGCAGCACAGCTGGGGAGGGGTTGAACTCATGGCTCTCTTTTTACAGAGAAGATGTGGCTTTCTGCTTAACACCTGTTTATTAGCCTGCACTGATCCCATGTTAGCTATATGTGCTGGAAACAGATACCTGGCCCAGATTTCTTCTGCCCCTGCATCTCAGCTGCACTTCGGCAGCTCTGCATTGATTTAGTGTCTCTTTGTCTCTGTCATGCCATCCTTCCGTGAAGGCGAGTTGGTTGCATCTCCTGTCAGGTGCTCATCCGTCCTGATGTTTGGGTTCCTATTTCCTCCTGTCCACCACATATCATGTTGCTCTTCTCCTGAAGCACATCAGTCAAGGAAGGGGAAAGGGAAGAACCCTGGTAAAACGCTCTGCGAGTTGTGCTTTAGTTCTTTGCCTGCATCGAGGTGAAATCATTAAAATCTCTCACCTCTCACCACTCACCACCAGGGCCGGCCCAACGACGCATGTGACCAAAGCGGTGGCCTAGGGCATCAGGTTTTAAGGTGCACCAAATTAAATGGAAGTGAACTTCTCTTTTTAAAATGTATATATAATTAATTTCTTCTCTCTTACAACATGTGGGGTGGGTGCCAAATTTGTAGTTCACCTAGGGCACCAAAAATCCTTGGGCAGGCCCTGCTCACCACAGAATTTTTGCCACATTTCTGAGCACTCATTTGCTCTTGAAATCCTTAGAGGGAAGAAATCTCACGTGCATTTTGCTTAAGAACCCCCACTCAAACTGGGATGCCTTTAAAATATCTAAGTAAGGCAAGTCTTCAAAAATTCCTACTGGTTTCTTGGAGGAATTCATAATAGCCATATTGGTGTCTGCAATATTTTAAATGTCAGAAAGTTGCATTATGTGTCACAAGTGGTCAAATTAAGTTAATTTGACCTTTAAACTCCATTTTTTTTATCTCTTGCCTTGGCATCCAGTATGATTTGCATTCAGCAACACTGACACTCAGCCTAACAAATGACTTTCTTTCCAAACTGCCTTTGAAGTATCTGAACTTAATGGACTATAACATTTATGAACATCTGAGTTCTTCTCTCAGCAGCTGCACTAGGTTATTGATGATCTAATTGAAATGCTGGCAAATATATTCCAGTAGTATATGGAAAGCAACAGACTACTCAGCAAGACTCTAGAGTCTGGGAAACGTATGTTTTGCATGCTATTTATTAGAAGCATGCAATATATTTTCAGCTATGTTAAAACAACAACAGAATCTGAACTAGAGGCAAAAAATCCACACTGCTGTGCAGGAATACAGCTGAGATTTGCTGGTTCTTTCCCAGTCCCTTTCATCTCAGAAAGCACACAAAGCTAGCAGCTAGAATGTTATAAACTGGCTTCTATTTCACACCTGTAATTTACTAACATAAAAAACTGGGTGCAGCTTAAGTCACTTAAATGTCTAAGGGAGAGATTTTGAAAAACATATCTCAGGCCCAACTCTCCTCCCACTGATGTCAATGACAAAACTCCCAGTGATACTGCATGTGAAAATTTCTTCCTAAGTAAAGGTTGAGCCTGCTAGTTATTTACAGTAAATGACTATAGGACATTAATTGCTCCTTCATAGTTGCAGGTGCAAAACAGATGCCCAGTCAAAGCTCATCTGGAAATTTGACTCCTAATTTGCTGAGCAGAAAGATATTTTCTGAGGAATAATGTAATAAGAAGGGAATATTTTAATGCAAGAGCAAATCTTATTCTGGACTCCGTTCCCTTAATACCTAACAGTCTATGAATTTTCCAACTGGCTAGTTGGATGGAAGAAATACTTACAGTGTTGGAAGTAATGGCCCCAATCCATTAAAGCATTAAGCATGAATCCTATATTGACTGCAAAGGAATTGTTCACATACTTAAAGCTACCAATTTACTTAAGTACCTTGCTGGACTGAGTCTAATGTGAAAATAAGTGTGATAACATGGAATTGTTCACTTTTCAGAATGACATTTGATCTCTTGTTTATCCCAGCTGTCAGGAACATTTTTCAGTGACTCTGGATTCTATTACTTTTGTTTATTCATAGATTAATGATGGCTGCATGGACACAACCACTGAAAGTTTTTACACAGCAGTCAGCATGCATTTTCCAAGTATATGAATGACTCAGGGATCAGTGAGCATTCATCTTTGCAGGAAATCTTGTGAAAGGTTCCTTTTGGGAGACAAACTCCTCCTTTAAATCAGAGTTGAGCCTGCTTCTAAATATCAATTGATGTTTATGTGAATTTTAGTGTTACAAAAAGATGCATGATGGACACTCCTCTATTCACAAATAATGGTGGCTATTTTTAGCATGCAGTGCCTTTTGTGTGAAACAATGGGCCTATGAGCAAAAATCACAACATTTTTAGTGGTGATACAGGGAACTTTTTTTTTAATTCCATGTGATTTCAACCAAAACGGAATACTTTGGCAGCTCTTGTTCTCTCCGGTATGCTTGCGTTTCCGTTGTTTTCTTTTCTACACCAGTATTAGGGATAATTTTTTATCCCTGCAGCATCACCTGAAATCCTTGGGGATTTATGTAGATCTGTAAACGTTCTAATTGGGCATTATATGCCCTGTTGCTCCATAGAAAAGTAAATGGCATAGATTCCCTCGGACAGTTAACTACCTTGAAGTTCAAAAATGCCCATTTAGGTTCTTACTAACATCTCTAATTCCATAGCATTCAATATTTATCCAGCAGTCAGTTGATAGCAACTGTTTAGCTTTACACTGATTGGCACATAATTAAGCATAGGAAAGAAAGGCATAATGTTTAGGAGCAGCACGACTTGAATATTCAGCAATAACAGGAAAGACACGAATGTTGTGCTATTAAAAATAGCTAGTGGATGTCTTATTAGGTGCATTTAGTTCCTATGCAATGAATAACTGCAGGCACTCCATTACATTTCATTTCCTTCTGATGGTACCCAATTTATACGGGAGATACAACAGGACGAAATGGGGTTATAGAAAATGGAGAAAAAATTAGACACAAAAATATAGATGAGAAGAAATGAAATTTGTGTCTTGGAGCAGATAGAGGCTGAGCCATTTCTGGTACTGTCCACGGAGCTGAATTTACTCTGTCAGCCCAGGGTGGCTAAAAGAACCCAATAAAAATGAAAAATGCAAATTAATTTTCTACACCTTACTGGACATGTATAAATGGAAGATGCCACTCAAAAGGCAGTCTCCCCCAAACATTTAAAAAACATTGTGCAATTTATATCTTGTGCTTGACAGAGTGTCCAAAAGTAATTTCAATGCTATGTACCATTTGCTGCAGGTGCCAGTCAGTGTACTGTGATTGCATTACTGCTTTATCATTTCCCTTTTCTTTCCAAACTGCAATGCTTTAAAATGCAACACGCACTGGACACTGGCCTCTTGCTTCTGATGGAAAATCTAGCTGTGCCAACACATGTACAGTAAGTCAACAACGCAAAGTCTGCTTACTGACTGTAAATCTGGGAGTTGTGATGCCAGCAATGAGCTTTTAGTGTCTGTGAAGACACAGCAAAAAGCTCCAGGGAACTTTCGAGAAAACTTGGTTATGTGTATTCTACTGATTGTCTCTTTCATGCATTTTAATCTCCCAAAGCATCATGCTTTATGTCCAGTATTCTCCCCAGGCCTATAGATCAGGGGGACATAGGGGCAGGTGTTAAAGTATAATTTGGTGGGCCCCCCTTCCTGCATGAGTGAGCTCCTCTCCCTCACGGGTGGGCCCCTCTCCCACACCTCAGCTCGTGCCCCCAAAACACCAGCCCCCCACCCCAGCTGCTGCCCCCCAAATGACTTCCCCCCACCCCAGCTCCTGCCCCCAATATCCATTCCCCTGTCTCCAAAATCCACTCCAGCCTCCAATACTTACTTACTTAATCCTCTTCGTACTTAAATGGTACATAAGGCGTCTACTAGAGACCTCCACTGCTGTTGATTGGCTGCATGTTCAGTGATGTTGTTCCAGGTTAGACCCTGCTCTTTCATTTCTTTTTCTACTGTTCTTCTCCAGGTTTCTCTTGGATGGCCACGTTTTCTTTCACCATCAGCTGTCCAACGGAGGGCCGTTTTTGGTGGTGCTCCTGATTGTATTCTGCACACATGCCCTAGCCATTTCCATCTTCTCTTCTTAATTATAACAGCCAAACTTGCACAGCTAGTTTTTATGAGAAGTTCTTCAGTAGTGATTCTGTTTGGCCAGAATATCTGTAAAATTTTTCTTAGACATTTATTTTGGAAGGTCTCTAGTTTCTTCTTTATATCTACTGATACCTTCCAGCATTCACTCCCATAGAGTAGAACCGAGAGGACATTGCTTCTGTAAATTCTTAGTTTTGTATTCTTGCTTAGAACCTTTGATTTCCAGATTTCTTTTAGCATGGCAAAGGCTTAATTTGCTTTGTTGATTCAGTTCTTCACATCCTTTTCAGTATCGCCATCAGCTGTTACTAGGCTGCCAAGGTAAGTAAACACTTGGATTTTTTCAACTTCTTTATTGTCGATTGTGATGGGATCTGTTGACTTGCTGTTCTGTCTCATTTCTTTTGTTTTACCTATGTTTACTTTCAGTCCTATTGTTTGTGCAGTTGCATTTAGTTTGTCTATCTTCTCTTGTGCATCCTTATGTTGGCTGGATAGTATAACAATGTCATCCAGCCTCCAATACCCATTGCCAAAATTCACCCCCAATACCCACTCCCCTGTCCCCAATATCCAACTCAGCCTCCAATACCACCCCCAATACTCACCCCAACCCCCAAAACCACCCCCAGTACCCACCCCAGCCCCCAATACCTATCCCCTGCCCTCAATACCCCCCCAGCATGAACCAGCCGCCCCAGTACTTACTGGGAGCAGCACAGCTGTGGAGGAGGTGGCAGGCCCTGGGTCAGGCTGGCAGCATGGCCTGGGTCCGGCTGGGGTGGGGGGAGAGGAGGCAGGCCCCAGGTTGGGGTGGGGCCTCAATGGGGAGGGGTTTGGGGTGGGGCTTGGGCTGTGCCCCGGAATGCCCCGCCCCCTCCTCTGGCCTGCTGGAACATGGGGAAACACCATTCCGGGGGCCACTATTTTTAGGGGTGCAGTGTTCAGGCCCCTAAAAATAGAAAATGGTGCCAGAATGCTGTGTTCTGGGGCCTCCTATTTTTCAATGGTGGGCCCTGGAACACAGCATTCCAGCACCGTCTTCTATTTTTAGTGGGCCTAGAACACTGAGCCCCGAAAAATAGTGGCCCCTGGAATGGTGTTCCAGGCCGTTCCAGCTAACTTTAACCCCTGTGTAGGGGGGTATTGGGGGTGCTCACTAACTTGGTATAACACTGTTATTAGCTGACAAGTGGGAGGTGCTGGGAAATTCAGGAGGGTGAAGGGGGGTGTTAGGGAAATCCCTGACTACGTCTGATGGGCTGAGGTTGTTGTTTGCCAGAACCTGGGAATGCATGATGGGATGAATCACCCGATCATTACCTGTTCTGTTCATTCCCTTTGAGCACCAGTCACTGGCCGCTGTTGGAAGACAAGTTCCAGAGTAGTAGCCATGTTAGCCTATTTCAGAAAGAAAAACAAACAAACAAGGGGCTTGTGGCACTTTTAAAGGCTAAAAAGTTTATTTAATTCATAAGCTTTTGTGCACATCAGAAGCGTTGCTGCCATGTGGCCCAGGGGGCATCAACCCCCTGAGCCTCAGGCCCAGCCCCCACTAATTTTTGCCAAGAGGAGGGAGTCTGCCTGCCTGCCTGAATTCAGCTGCTGCCCTGCCCTGGAGGGCTCCTGGCGTCCCACAAGCCCAGGGCAGAGCCCGGGGGGTGTGGGAGGCTACATCCAAGCCCACGCAACAGAGCTGGGGGGGGGGGGGGGATGCAGGCAGCTCCCCCCCCCCCCCAACCCCCGGGGGGGGGGGGGGGGGGGGATGCAGGCAGCTCTCCCTCTCCCTCAAGCCCAGAGAGGGTGCAGATTGGGCCTGGGCCATCTGCTGCTGGCTGGCAGCAGCAGGGGCTGGATCTGGGCTGGGCTGCGGGTGGGAGAAGACCAATCCGGCTCACAGATCAGGCCCTGAGGCTGGATCGGGCCTGGGCGAGGCTGTGCTGCAGGGGGTGTGGCTGGATCCCAGGCCTCAACCCTTTTGTCAGGGCAGCAACGCCCTGATGAACATAATCCACTTCTGCAGATGTATGAAATGAAAATGGCTGTATGTTAGGTACATATACACATACAGATAAGGTTGAGTGACAAGGTCAATTCAAACAGTTTCAGAGGGTAGTCGTGTTAGTGTATTTTGGCAAAACAAACAAGTTGTTTTCATTCAAATAGGGTGGATGTGGGCAATTAACATATATACAGTGATGCCCTGAGTCTTCACTCCTGTAACTCTGGATGCTTGGCTTATTTATATAAACTTTAGTTACAGTTCCAGCTAAACTGTATTATAGATTATCAGCTTCTTTGGAGAAAACCGTTTGCCTCCTTTTTCCACCACCATTTATTTAACCCAGCATAAATTTAGTGCTGATTTAGTGATTTGAAAGAAGAAAGAGTGCCTGATTCACCCTATTACTAAGCAGGAGAGCTAAAGAATTTACACTTAAAACTTTGAGTGTGCAATAGTTAGTAACTGGGTACCAACCCAACCAGGTAGTTAAGCACATGGCTGACTTTAAACACAGAGGAGTCCTATGAGAATACGTAAAGTTAGTCACCGGTTTTGGTAGCATACTAAAGTGGGGTGGTAACAACAAGCTTATTTGTTTTCAAAAACTAGAAGAAAATTCCTCTTTACCATTTAAGCAGAAAATCTGGAATGTGGCTACATAACAGAGCAATCTCTGGGTTTTAAGAAGCAGCTTTTTTCTGCTTTTCTGAGATGTTCTCACCTTATTTATTCTGATTCTCACTTTATTTCCTGGGCAGAATGAGAGGATGATAAAGCTGCATTGCAAATTCTTCTGCAATAACACAACACACAGAATAGGCAATGCAGTCAAACCAAACCATAGCTGTTTATGTTTAAATATCCATTCCACACAGTTCTGAGAGTCTAAAATGGATTTCTTTTTTGCCGTGCTTCAACTTTTAGCCCTTTTTAAACTTAAAGTCTCTTTTCATATTTTTGCTATAGTGCTATTTTGGGAAGTGGGCAAAAGTTCACTAAATTAATTTCCCCAAAAATATCAATTCCCAGCAGAGGTGGAAGGATTTGCCCTTTTTGTGAGGGCAAGGGAAAAATAGCCCATTAAAACAACTGCCTTCCACTAATTTTGCAAATGGGTTTTGGTTAGAAAGATAAACATTTCTACTCCTAGCTAATGTATCATGTAAATTCTAATGGTAATACAGATCCCTTTCTCTCTCCAAGCTGTTAAATGATTTCCTCAGGCTCCTCACAGAATACATGCTTCATTTAAATCCTCTCTCTTCTCTGTTGCTAAAAATGAAAACTAGATTCATACTGCAGATTTGTCACCTAAAATTTGTATTAAAAAGGGGAGTTATATATCAAAACCATAAGAGTTTTGAACCAGTTAACAGAAGCTTTGACAGGGCTTTGTAGGTTCAGTTGTTCTTCTAAATAGTTTCTTTTTTTTTTTTATCCTAATTAGTTTTCCTTTGTAGGAGGAATTAGACAGAAGAAAAAATTCTACCATATGTGCTCAGATAAGGTGGGATGTATTTGGGCTGGAAGATGAGGACACTGAAGGAATAATTCAGATTAATAATACGAAAAGGATTTCTACAAAGCATTCTGTCTTTTTGCTTTGTATATTTTTACAGCCTGGAGTAGGTTCAAGGTACCCAAAAAACTCCCAGCAGAATTCAACCAAAAGGGCTTTCTCTAGGCCTGAAAGAAAGTGAATTGAGTTCTGCTTGGTTCCTTTCAAAACCTATAAAGCTTATTAAATCATTTCAGATTGCTGCCTACACTCAGCGGAATGCCTCCAAAAACTTGGGAAAATTTTCCACAAACCTAGTTTTAATTTTTTTAAGGGGAGCTACACAAAGATGAGGAAGCTAGTTAAATGCAAATTGAAAGGTAAAGTCACAAGAAAAAAATGTCTGCAAGCTGCATGGAAATTATTAAAAATGACACAAAAGTTTTCAAATTAAATGTACGCTCCAAAATAAAAACCTAGTAAGAGGACCACAAAGAGCCACCATGGCTAAACAAGAGAGTAAAAGAAGTAGTTAGAGGGAAAAAGGCATCCTTCAAAAATTGGAAGTCAAATCCTGATGAAAATAGAATGGAGCAGAAACTCTGGCAAATCAAGGGTAAAACATAACTAGGTAGATGAAAAAGGAATTTGCAGAGCAAAAGTAAAAAATTAACAGAAAAAAACTGTAAGTATATCAGAAGCAAGAAGCCTGTCATACAATCAGTGAAGCCACTGGATGACTGAGATGCTCAAGAAGTAATCAAGAAAGACAAGGGGTATGTCTACACATCTCTTTTAATTCGAAATAACACTGGTTATTTCGAAATAAAAGAGATTAGGTCCACACGACATTTTCTTATTTCAAAATGACGGGATCCGTCATTTCGAAATAAGAACTGTTGTTTCAAAACAGTTTAAACCCCGTTCATTTCGAAACTGCTGTTATTTCAAAATAAGGCTGTTTGAACATGTTGTTCTGAAACAACATGTCCAAACGGCCTTATTTCGAAATAACAGCCATTTTGATAGCAGGCTTTCCCTTAATTCGACTTAACATTTTCTTAATTCAAATTAACTTATTTCAAAATAAGGACTTTAGGGCTGCCCCTTTGGAACTAAGCAAAGTAAGCTATCATAGGATAAAAGGAAAGGTCCTTTTCTAACTCAGTAACTGGTTAAAAGACAGGAAACAAAGGGTAGAAATAAATGGTCAGTTTTCAGAATGGAGAGAGGCACATAGTGGTGTCCCCCAGGGATTCGTTTGGGACCCATGCTGGTCAACATTTTCATAAATGACCTGGAAAAGGGAGTAAACAATGAGGTGGCAAAATTTGCAGGTGATACAAAATTACTCAAAATAATGAAGTCCAAAATAATGAAGTCCAAAGCAGACTCCAAAGAGTTACAAAAAGATCTGGCAACACTGGATGATTGGGCAAGAGCATCATGGTCAATGAAATTCAGGGTTGATAAATGCAAACTAATGAACACTGGAAGGCATAATACCAACTATATAGACAAAACAATGGGTTCTAAACTTGCTGGTACCACTCAATAAAGAGATATTGGAATCAATTGTGAATAATTCCCCCAAAAGATCTTTTCAATGTGTAGTTGCTGTCAAAAAACCAGGAGAGTGTCAGGAACCATTAGAAACAAGGATACCGGTAGCACTTGCAAAGACTAACAAATTCATTTATCACATGAACCTTCATGGGAGAAAATCCCACTTCATCAGATGCTTCGAAGATGGGGGAACTTACAGAATGGGAGGAAAATAAATGCAGGAGAGTATAAGTCATAGGATCAGGTCAGACTATTACAGGAAATCAAAGAAGTTGTTTAAATTCAAACAGTGGCCAATAGCATATAGGAGGGAGGTGGGGAAGGGGAAGGAAAGCAAAATTACCTGTTGTAATGGGAAAAAATAGTCACTATTCAGCCCTAAATTGATAGTGTTAAATCTTCATATGAGTTCCAATTCTGCAGTTTCTCTATGAAGCTTTGATTTGTTATCTGTTTGCCTGAGTCCAACTATTAACATCATTAATGGAGTGATCGGGAAGATAAAAGTGTTTCCCCTATTGGTTTTTGAATGTTTTTATTTCTGATGTCAAATTTATGTTCATTTATTCTTTTCAGTAGAGATCGTCCTGTTTGTCCAATGTATAAGGCAGAGGGGCATTTTTTGCACATGATGGCATAAGTCAGATTGGTGGATTAGGTCCTACGATGGTTCTGTGAAGGAACTGTTAGGAAAGGGATAGATAATAAGACAGAAAATATCATAATGCCAGGTTATAAATACAGGGCATGACTACAACTTGAACACACCATGTGTTCTTGCCACCTCATCTTAAAAATTGTAATTGGAAAAGGTTAACAAGATTGGAACTGCTCAGCTTGGCAAAGAGATGACTGAGGGGCAGGGCCAGATTCACTGGTCTGGGGGCACTGGGCTCTATGTTCCCTATAAACTGTGCACATGTGCGCATGCACACAGGTTGTGAAATCCATGCACACAACAAAATAAAGCATATAAAAAAATTCAACAGTGCTAATATTTTTATGCTACTTTTAAGAAGGCGATTTCAAGTAACATGTTTCAAATAAGGTTTTGTAATTTATAAAATCATTTCCATCACCAGATCAAAATAAAATTTAGATATTATTTGAATCATACACATTTACTTCATTGCACTCATAAGTTTGACCACACTCACTGGAGTGCGCACAAATTTGGACACTGGCTCCTAAAGTTTGCACAAAAGAAATTTTTTGTGCACACCGCCTATGAAAAATTAGAGGGAACATTAACTGGGCTGTCCCCCCATGGGGTCCCACTGCCTGGGGACCCATCGCGGGGTCAGACCCCTACACTCCCAGTCACTAGGGGGGACCTGGCACCAGAGGGCACTCCCACCCTGGCCTTGCTCTGGCCAGTCTGCCTGGAGCAGAGCCAGCTAGCACACGACATGACATCCCCTTATGTAGCCCCCCAGAGCCATGGGTCCTGGAGACCTGGGCTAGCCTGGAGCAAAGGCCATGCCAGCGGGCTCCACCCCGGGCAGAGTGAGCAGGTGCTGACCCACTCCACCCTTGGAGGCAGACCAGCCAGGCCATGGGCAGGGTCGGAGCGCAGAGCCCAGCCTCTGGCTCCAGGGCCCCACTCCATCCCATCCCAAGGGAAGGCTCAAGGGGTTTTGGTGCCCCGAGCTGGCTTTCAATTTTGTGCCCCCCACCACCACTGTGTGAGGGGGTAGCAGGGGGCAGAATCCAACCTCCACTCTGGGCCAGCTCGCCACGCCCCAAGGGCAGAGAACAACCAGCCCAGGGTGGAGCAGACCAGCCCAGAGGCCAGGCTCCACTGTCCAACACCTCCCCTGGGCCAGCTGTTCCTTCCTAGGGAGAGGGCAGGCCAACCCAGAGGCAGGGTGAGAGAGCAGAGTCAGCCCCATGGGCCAGCCCACTCCACCCCCTGGGGGCAGAGTAACTGGCTTGGGGAGGGGTGGGAGCATGAAGTCCGGCTTTTGGGCTGTCCCACTCCACCCCTGGTGCAGTGCCTCAGCCGCCCATAAGCAAATTGTGCCCCAAGCCAGGGCCTTATAGGTTGAGCGGCCCTGTCCATCCCACAGTGCCAGCAGGGCAGAAGCACCAGCCCACCATCAGCCTCAGTCAAGCCCACCATCAATCTCAGCCAGGACCCGTCCACAGAAGAAATCCACGTCTTGGACACCACCATATGAATAAGGGATGGACATATTAACACCACTCTATATCGAAAACCAACTGACCGTAGTGCATACCTACATACCTGCAGCTTTCACCCTGGACACATTACACGATCCATCGTCTACAGCCGACCCTTAAGATACAACCAGTTCTGCTCCAGCCCCTCAGACAGAGAGAAACAACTACAGGATCCCCATCAAACATTCCTGAAACTATAGTACACACCTGGGGAAGTGAAAAAACACATCAACAGAGCTGGATAGGTACCCAGGAGTCACTATCTACAGGACAGATCCAACAAAAAAAACAGAACACCACTAGCCATCATTTACAGCCCCCCAGCTAAAATTTCTCCAACACACCATCAAGGATTTACAACCTATCCTAGTAGATGATCCCACACTCTCTCAAGCCTTGGGAGGCAGACCCATCCTTGCTTACAGACAGCATCCCAACCTGAAGCAAATACTCACCAGCAACTGAACACTATACAGTAAGAATCCAAGAACCTATCCCTGCAACAAACCCCATTGCCAACTCTGCCCACACATTGACTCTAATGATACCATCACAGGTTCCAGCCACATCAGCCACATCATCAAGGGCTCATTCACCTGCACAGCCACTAATGTATATGCCATCATGTGCCAGCAATGCCCCACTGCCATGTACATTGGACAAAGCAGACTGTCCTTACACAAAACAATAAATGGACAATAACTGGACATCAGAAATGGTAACTCCATAAACCAGTAGGAGAATGCTTCAGTCTCCCTGGACACTCAGTAGCACACTTGAAGATTGCCATACTTCAACAAAAAATGTCAAAAACAGACTTCACCATGAATCAGCCGAAGCTGATTTGCAAGCTTGACACAATCAGATTGGGTCTGAATAGACACTTGGAATGCTTAGCCCATTACAAAAAGTAATTGTCTCTGTTCACACATTCTCACCTTCAATCAACTGATGTAAATGGGCCTTGTCTACCCTAACTGAATTGACTTTGCTAGCACTTGCCCTCCCCATTGTAATGCTTCTCCTCCATCCGGGCACATGCATGTATACCACTCAACTGTAGTTTCCACTTCATGCATCTGATAAAGTTGCCAATGTTCCCTCTAAGGTTTGGCAGCTTGTGTGCAAAATTTTCAACCCGTGAGCAGAACTTTTTCTAAATAAAATTTTTGTGCAAATTCACATGATAGAAATTATTGAAAAGTGTAGAATAATGAAAAATTAATACATTATTTAAAACTGTCTTTATTAATAATTTGAATATATTCTATGCTTATGTGACATTATGTCTCATCAATTCTTCAGTACTGTTCATCTGCCTTTGTCAGTTTTCTAAAATGAATACGCACATAAAAAAGTTAAAAAAATGAAAGCAGCTAACTTGCTTCTTGCTTTTCATTTCGCACAGTAGCCCATTTTACAATTTAAAAAAAATTGTCCTAAATTGCTTCTAGCCAGTTCAAATGTGCCCCTTTATTTGTTTTACTTAATTGGTCACTATTAGTAATTTTAATCATGGTACACTTTATTTTCCTTCATTTTATTAGTGTTTGCTATATATTTTTTCCCCAATTTAGCCCTTCCCTAAGGAGCAACAGGCCAAAAGTTAAAAAAACCCAAACCAAGACTTGAACTTTGACCCTGTGATTATATAGGTGCTGCACTACCAACTGAGCTCTGGAGGCTCTATCTGCAAAAGTTTCTAGGAATAAAGGATAACTATGTACCCCACTGCCCCTTGATATTTTTCTCCTCTCTATAAACTGCTTTTTGGTGGGGGGGGGTTGTTTTTGTTATTTTTTTACATTCTACTTATCAGAAATAAAAAGCTGGACAATGCCTGGGGGAGGAAGGACATGAAGGTAAAAAGGAGCCCTTGGACAGCTAAGGAATAGCAAGCCCCCCAGCTGATCCTCAGTTGTGCTTCAGGCCTGCCCTCTGCCCAACTTCAGCCGCTCGCCTAGCCTTCCCCATCCCCCAGCTGATCCTTGGCCATGGTTCAGGCCTGCCCCCCCCAATCCTTGGCTGCTTTGCCAGCCTTGCCCTGCCCAGCCCCGGCACCCCTCTCCCGGCTGCTCAGCTGGCCTGCCCTGGCCCGCTCCCCACCCCCGCCCCGGCTGATCCTCAGCCACTTTGCCGGCCTAGCCCTGCCGGGACCCGGCCCCGCTCCCTCCCCCTGGCCCATCCTCGGCCGCTCTGCTGGCCTGCCCAGCCAAGCCTGGGCTGTGCTGCCGGCTTGGCCCTCCTTGTGCACAGGAATGGGAAAGCCCTGTGCAGGGAAGTTTTTTTAGGTAACAGCTTCACAGCCACACACCTTAGAGGGAACATAGTTTGGAGCCCACAAAAGCTGATGCCCAGAGATATTTGTTAGTCTTTAAGATGCCACAGGACTGTCATTGTACCGTCTTTTATGTTTTACTCACAAAAGATTTGCCCAGCTTTAAATATGACTCATAACCTTCATGCAGAAAAGGCAGACGTTCTAACAAATATTTCTGTTCTATGTTTGAGAAAAAGCCAAATGATGTATTCATGGCATGTAATGATGAAGATGAAGTGGATGATGAAATGCTTTTCATTCCAACAGTAACTTAGGAAGATGTTATACAATAGCTACCAAAGTTAAACATTTTTAAATTAGCAGGTCCAGACAACTTGCTTCTGAGAAATTTAAAAGATCTGGCTGAGGGGCTCTCTGGATCATTAATGTTGATTTTCAATGAATCTTTGAATACTAGGCCAGTTCCAGAAGACTGGAACTAAGCTAATGTTGTAGAGATGTTTCAAAATGGCAAGCAGGAGGACCCAGGTAATTATAGACCTGTCAACCTACCATTGGTCCCAGGATCATTGGAAGGAGTGATTGTGTATTTAATTAATAAACAATTAGAGTAATATAATGTCAATTAACATAGGCTTATAGAAATTAACTTGTTTTTTTAATGAGATCACTTATTTGGCTGTTAAAGGTAATAGTGTTAATGTAACAATTAGACTTCTGGAAGGCATTTGACTTGGTACCACACAACATTTTGATTAAGAAATTAGAGCAACAGAAATAAAACACAGCACACACTAAATGGATTAACACTGGCTAATTGATTGGTCTCACCGTGTAAATACAAACAGGGACTCGTCACTGAGTGCATGAGTTTTTAGTGGGGTCCCTCAGCAACTTGACCTGACTTGATTTAACATTTTTATCAATGACCTGGAAGAAACCATGAAATCACAGTCCAAAAGGCAAAAACTGAACAGGTGACTGAAGCAAAACAAGTAGTTACGGCCAATCATGGGGCTAAATGGGGCAACAAATCATAATAGGAAGTGCACAATTCTTGAGTGCTCGGTGGCTCTTCACCTACCGGGCGTGGTCAGTTGCACTTTGTGTTACAATGGATGGGAGTTTAGAGGAAGAAGATGACAAGTTGATAACCTGTCTCTGTTTAAGGAACTTATCTGCCCCTTATTGCCATAATATCCAAACACCTCACAGTCTTCCCTGTACTTCTCCTCAGAGCGCACACAAAAGAGGGAGGGGGTTGCTGGTATCCTATTTTACAGATGGGGAACTAAGGAGCATGGCACAAAAGTGACTTTCTCAAGTAGTGTGGGCAGAACAGCAAACTGAATCAAGGTTTCCCATGTCATAGCCCAGCACCTACCCACCATGCCATCCTCCAAACCCATCAGGCTGTTCCTACGCTGGTCTCAGCCTGATTCCTGGTAAGTCATTTTGAGCAGCTTTGTGGAAGTGTCTGATCCTCTGGTGGTGTCTCCAAACAAACCGTCAGAAACTTCCCAAGCTCCCACACTGCTAGTGCGGAATTTACATTACAGTTTCATGTACCAGAATATCAGACAATTATTTTTTTACAACACTTTTTAGTTCCTAAGTGAACACAGCATGTTTTATGATCTGCATTTCCCTGCTTTGATCATCCGTTCTGCATATCAGTTTTCATGTTTAGCGGTACAGAAGAATACGTAATGAATGCAAATGTAACGCCTTCAGAGATTAATGTCTAGACTTCAGAGCCTAATCCTCGCCAATCTTACACCCCAATACAATGTTTTCATATTTAATACATTCTGGGGGATTTTGCTTTTATAAATAATGAACTAATCTCATTTTCAATGCATTGCCTTGCAGTACAGTAGCAAAATAAAGCAATGCACTCTGAGCTTGAAGAAAATCGATTTTAACCAGCATTAACCACCTCCCCCAGATAAAGGCTTTTCAGGCTGGGCGGTTGTTTCTTTTTTAAACAAAAGTGCACTGCTTGAGTGGCTTACTGCTGACTGAAGAGCAATGGCTATCGGAACTGCTCCTCATGGGAGCAGGTTGGAGTCTGGGGAACAGAGTCCCTCTGTGGAAAACGCTGCTGCTCATATTGCAGTGAGAGAACCTCTGCTTCCCAATCAAACAATCCAGGAACAGAGGAACTGAAGGTATTTTGTTTGGTTGGTTTCTTTTGTTTTGAGTGCGACTAAAATGACTAAGGGTATGGAAAAGCTTCCACACGAGGAGAGATTAATAAGACTGGGACTTTTTAGCTTGGAAAAGAGATGGCCAAGGAGGGATATGTTCAAGGTCTATAAAATCATGACTGGTGTACAGAAAGTAAATCAGAAAGTATTATTTACTCTTTCTCATAATACAAAAACTAGGAGTCACCAAACGATATTATTAGGCCACAGGTTTAAAATGAACGAATGGAAGTATTTCTTCACACAATGCACAGTCAACCTGTGGAACTCCTTTCCAGAAGATGTAATAAAGGCCAAGACTATAACAGGGTTCAAAACAGAACCAGATAAATTAATGTTGGATAGGTCCAACGAGGACTGTTAAGATAGGCAAGGACTGCTGTTTTCCAGAGGCTGGGAATGGCCAAAACGGAGGATCAGTTTTTGTTTCCTTACTATTCATTCTCTCTGCAGCACATGGCATTTGTCACTGTTGGCAGATGGGACACTGGGCTTCAAGGATCATTAGTCTGATCCAGTATGGCCATTCATATCTTCTTATTAGCATTTCACATTGGATGGTTGCAAAACCAAAGAATCAAGCCAATGAAAAAGGAATCCATTTCAAAAAGAAGCTTTAATTTGGATCCAAAGCTATATTGCCAAATCCTCGTACCAGAGTCTCGTCTCATTTTAACTAGAGTGAAGATGAGGGACATGGGATTGAAATCAAACATATGTATGAGCATTTTGCCACATCAGGACTTTTGAGAGAACTTTTGTACTGACCCAAGCAGAATATTAAAATTTGTTAATTTCATGATGATGAGTAAAACAAAAACTGCACAAGAGCCCGATGTTCATTTTTTAACAGTGAATAAGAACAATCTACCGCACTTCTCTGCCATCTGAACAAAGATGTGCAGAATTTTCCTGACTTATTAAAGAATAATATGCCGTCTGCCATATTGCAATGGATAATAATTAACAGCTCTGACTTTAATGCTGGAATCACTATCTAGGTTGCAAAAGAAATGAGGCAGAAAGTAACCTCGATTGCTCAAGACCATCTGGCTCTACATACAAGAGCTTCACATAGCTGCCTAGGGACAAAGTAAAGAAGGCAGGATAGATGTTGTGGAGAGCCACCTGCAATTCCCCTGCTCCTGAGTGGGGAAATGAGTAAGAAGCAATACACTGTAGCTGAAATAACAGGGAATAAAATGAGCATGAGTGGTAAATTGGACCTGCCATGTGTCCAGCTTTTAGCCTATTTATTTCCATAGGGTAGCAGGGTGAAAAGGATTTTTTGGGACCCACTGAATGTTACAAGAGGAGGAGGGTTTGCTGAGAAAGAGTAGCAAGATGCTGCTTTGAAAATTCCTTCTCATTTTCCCCATCTGGAAACAAACAAAAAATTATAAACAAAACTACCAGGGGCAAATTGCCTGAAATTCCTCCACATACTTAACTGTGGGAGGCTGCAGCACTCCTTATGACAAAGTCCTGCAGAATTTAACGAGGACTAAGGCTTTGATTCAGCAAAACACTTCAGTACTTGTGTAAATCTGAGAATGTGAATTGCCCCTTTGACACCAGTGGTACTGGAACTAACCTCTTTCTTAAATTCCAAAGGGGTAGCCACGTTAGTTTAGTTCAGCAAAACAGGCAAGGAGTCCTGTGGCACTTAGACTTACAAATTTATTTATCACATGAGCTATCATGGGACAAAATCCCACTTTCTCAGACGCCTTCATGTGCTAAATAAATCTGGTAGTCTTTAAGTGCCACAGGACTCCTTGCTTCTCCTAAAGCCAGTTATGTTCTGAAGTTATGCAAATCAGGGCCTAAATCACCCTGTAGATGCTAAATAGTTTCCTGAAACAATTACATAAAAAAACAAAACAAAACAAAACAAAAACCCAACCCTGTAAACTTAGCAGACACAGACTTTTGTGTAAAGAATTATAACGTGAAATTCTAGCGAGTGCTTGAAACATTCTGTAAAAAGGGAATGCTCTATTAAAAGTCCATGGTGGAAGGAACCATCAAACTAGATGAGGACATTAATGTGTGTCTTTAAATGGAGCAGCCCAGAAAGGAGACTCATACTCAACAGGTGCAGGGCAGAAGTCAACCCAGCATATGTGCATGTTAGAATTTCAAATGGCTGGCTAGTCAGCCAGCAATTTCCCACTGGCCAGTCCCTGAATTGACAATTCCTTTTTTCCCTGCTCAGCCGTCTCCACAGCACTCTGCATTCTCCCCACAAGGGCATCTTCTCACATCTGCATCTTTTTTTTTTTTTTTTTTTTTTGGTGTGTCATCACTCACTCTTCCTTTCATACCTTTCGGAGTCTACAGATGAGGCTTCCCAGCTGGCTTCCAAACATATGAGTCATTTTACCCAGGCCTTCTTTAAATAATCATCCATGAAAGAAATGTCAGCCAAAGAGGGAAGTTATTTTCTTGACTCATCTGGTTCTGAACTGATTAACACAAACCTTAATACTCATCTTGGGGGGACAAAACAGCATCAAGTCTTGGTCCTGCACATGTTCATCTCACATGTAGGTTTAGTTTTGC
This sequence comes from Podocnemis expansa, assembly GCA_007922195.1. Taxonomy (NCBI): domain Eukaryota; kingdom Metazoa; phylum Chordata; order Testudines; family Podocnemididae; genus Podocnemis; species Podocnemis expansa. Next base: position 56,236,489 of record ML681963.1, on the reverse strand, counting down.
AGATGGGAGGCTTCCCAATGACTACAATGATGTCACGCCTTTAGGCAATGGTGAAGCTTCTACTCATGCTGTCTGCTGGAGCAGAGCTTCAGTGGATTCTTCAGGAACTGTGGGGCCTAGAATCCTACAGTCTCCAAGGCTGTCATTCTGGCACCAGTCATCAGTATTAACACTAAGATGAGAGGCTAAAAATGAACTAATTTCAATATTTTTTAATTTGAAAAGAAAAGGGTCGCTTCTATTTTATTTCATAGACTTCTTTGAATAATTGATTTTTTAATTTATAACCATGTTTCAATTGGGTTTTTTGTTTTGTTTTTCAAAAAACATGTCTCCCTGCATATTCTTGCTAGTAAAATCAGACAGGCGACATAATTTGCTGTGAATACATTGTTGGCATTATTTTTGTTTCTGTGAAAGCAAGCAGAGGTTTTGTGTTTCCTTCCAGCTACATGAGTTCCCTCTCGGTGATTTAAAATTAATGGAAGGCATCAAACTTGTATTGTTTTAAGGCTGGAAGCTCCCCAAAGTCTGCATCTCATCTGTTTGCACTGGGAGTTGGGGCGTGTCAGAAACCAGGAGCAAGCCAGTCAGTGGAAAGAGAGCTCACCAAAGTCAGAATGCTGGATGCAGACTTGATTTCCAGCTGACATCCTGTAACAAAGGCTGACAAGTAGGAAAGAATCAGGTTCTGTCCACTGTAACATTCATCAAGGCAAAAAGGACACAAGGTTCACCTCTAAGACAGTAGCCCCGAAAGGAGCTTTCTAAGTTTCTCAGGACAGAACGTTTATAAAGGAGGTTGTTGACAGAAGAATTACTGTATTTAGATCTCTCCCACTCCTAGATCTCATCATTGTCGTGCCCAGAGAGACTCAGGAGCCTGTCTTATCACATTTCTTTATGCTGGTGCAGATTCGACTGTTCCCATTCTTCCCAGGACACTGACCACAACATAGCCTACTGGGGGGTGAGGGGGAGTGTAGGTAATGGAATTGATCACACCTAGAGAATATTTCTTTATTTTTCAAAAAAAGAAATATCATAAGCAGAATCAAATCTGAACTGTTTCCAAGTCAGAAAGAAATTCAGCTTCTTCTTAAGACTTTTTCTCAGCAGTTCTGCCCTGAACCCTTGGGAATAATAATACCAACCAACCCTCTGGAGGTGTTGCAGGGACGTGTTAATTCATGCTTGTGAGGGATTCAGATATTGCACTGATGAGCACCACAGAAAACTATGTGCCTTTGAATAAACTGGGTTTCAAATCTACAGCAGGCAAAAATCCACAAGTTCCAAAATAATGCTGCTCTTCCATTTAGAGCAGTGACACACTACATCTTTGGCAATGTGACTGAGATCAGAAAGAAAGCATAGTGAGTGACAAATTTTCCAGTTAAATGGTTTTTTTTTCCATCAGAAAATGCTCACTTAGTTGTCAAAGCCAACATTACTCATGGGAAAGGATTGATCTCCACAAATTTTCCCTTTCAAAAAGAAATAAAAAAAAACAAACAATCAAAATTGTCAAATGTTCCACAGTGACATTTTCAGAATGAAAACATTCTACTTTTTGGATCGAGATGTTTTAAAATTCAATTTCAATTCTAGTAAAATAATGCAAAAATAACAAAGGTTGAAAACACAATGAAGCATTTCAATTGACCCTATATGGGGAAGAAAACAAAGAAACAGTGTTTCTGTTTATAAAAGATTTTGACTTTCCATCGTCATTCAGAACAAACAAAATTTTTAAAATCTCAAAAGTTCTCTGGGGGGATAAGAACACAAGTCTATGCCCATTTCTAACTGTTCAGTGTGCTTCTTCCAACAGTGTTCAACATTTATGGCAAAGACCTTAAAGAAGGTATGTACAACGCACAAGGGGCAGTTAGGCACCCATCTCAGATGGAAAGTTGAAAGGAATTGGACATACAAGTTGTGTTTGTACCTCTAAATATCCACCACTGCAGCCCATTGTGCTTCACTACAATAGATTCAGCACACTAGCATAGTTGCACCAACCCAGCAGAAAGTGGTAGCTTGAGCTACTTTCCCACTGCTGAGGTTACAAGCCACTTCTGCCCATAGCTTCGGGTCTCAGGGTATCTTGTAAAGCAATGCAGCATGATAAACGCAACCTGGTGTGATGCCAAACAACAAGGCATCACCAGGAAAAATTGATAATGGGAAGTGGGAATTTGCCCTTGTAAAGCCCTGTCAAAGAAAGTTTATGACTAACCCTGATTGTTTTCTTGCCTGCAGAGATACCAGGTACTTTCCCAGCCATCGTCAAATCTAAGAGAGCCTTAGATTTGTGAGATTTGTCCAACTCCTGACAGCATGTTCTCTCAGCTCTGGGAAGGAGTCATGACAGGAACACGTCAGCACTGGGCACAATATGGGGAAGCTCTGAGCACATTTTAGAACATCTGCTGTGCTGACTCTTTTTCTAATAAGAGCACAGCAGAACCCCAGAAGCATAAGGCACAAATACAGGCTCAACGGGCACTGAGAGATATTGGAACATGGCTACTTTATTGTCTGCAAACCTGGAATCAAGATTTCTTTCCTCAGAGAAGAGTGACTCAGCCTAAGACTGCATAGAAGCTCTTCACAGAGCTCTCTGCCTGGCTGGGTGCAATGGGAAAAGCGAAGGTCCTGGAAACCTGTGCTTGATCCCACAGTATCAGTGGCATGAATCTCCCTGCTTCAGAGCAGAGCCAGCCCAACCACACAGGTGGGCTAAAGCAGGGGTCGGCAACCCCCAGCACCTGTGCCAAAAATGACATGAGGCCAAGCCTGAGTGGCACATAGTGCCACTCAGGCTTCGCTGCTGGCCCCACTCCCCCTGCACTGCATTGGCTGGGCAGTATGAGCCACATGCCACAGCTTCAGGCCAGCAGAAGTCACCGCACATGGCTCCCAGCTCTCTGCTGGGCAGGGCTGGAGGGGAGCAGGGTGGGTCACCCCCTCCACTTCTGGCTCTGACCACATAGCCGGAAGTCACCCATCTGCAGGAGTGAGAGGCAGCTCTGGCTGGACCCAGAGGCCACGGGGAGAGAGGCAGCCCTGGCCAGGACCCCAAGGCCACCCACTGGCGAGGGCAGGAGCCAGCCCCGGCCCCGAACCAGAGGCCTGGCCCCACCACCTTTTGTCCCAACCCACAGCAGCCACTGAGGATGCAGTGGACAGGGCTGGCACGGGGGCCAGCAAAAGTTGCCAACCCCTGAGCTAGGCAGTCACCTATGGCACCAGGCTTTAAGGGGCACCAGATTAGACAGAAATGATTTTTTCTATCTATTACAAAACCTATAGTAATATATTGTCTTTTATAGCACATGGGGGAGGGGGGCATCAAAGTCATAGTTTGCCTAAGGTGCCATAAACCGTTGGGCCAGCTCTGCTTCAGGGCATACTACCCAACCCCAAACACATCCCAGCCTCCTTTACTGGTCACATCCATTTCCTTCCATCCCTTAACTCCTACACCTGAGTGGTCACAGCATTTAAGCATATGCAGTGTCCCAAAAGAGCTCAGTGAAATTTAAGCATGTTGATACATAAAGTTCCAAGGCCATCAGGGACAAGTGTGATCATCTTGCCTCATTCAAGTGCAAGAGAACTTCCACAAAATAATTCCAGGAGTGGATCTTTTTAGAAAAACGTCCAGACTCGATTTAAATTTTGCCAGTGTTTCAGAGTCCGTTGGTAAACTGTTTGAGGATGCTTACCAGTTTTGTTGATGACTAGGGATGATTTCTCACATGCGCAAGTTCCCAGCTCAGCAAAACAGCTCAGCACCTATTTTACTTTAAGCATGTATGTAAGTCCTACTGAAGTTCATTGGAATTTAACCATTCACTTAAGCAAATCAGGGCCTTAGTTTATAAAAATTCTCGCTGAGTTTTAGGCACAGTTAAACCTTGTCTGAAGCTGCTGGGAGTCTAGGGAATGAGGTGTGAAGGGGATTTAAAACCATGTGTGGTATCGGTGGCTTACTTTTCAGTAACCATCCTTCTTCGAGGTGGGCTGCTCAGATCCATTCAGTAATAGGTGTCTCCATGCCGGAGCACCGGATTCATCGGAAAAAAACTTGTCCTAGCCTGTCAGAAGAGGGGAGGTAGCCACTGCCCCTCACACCACCTGTGGCTATATATACGGGCACCTCCCCGCCCCCTCCTCAGTTCCTTAGTGTCGCCAAGTCCAGAAGCAGGGATGGAGGGGAGGGACCTGAATGGATCCGAGCAGCTCATCTCTAAGAAGGATGGTTACTAAACAGTAACCCACCATTCTTCTTTGAGCGCTGCTCGGATGCATTCAGTAATAGGTGACTACTAGCCATGCTGAAAGGACGGCGGGTGGAGTTGGTACTTCTGCCTACAGCACAGCAACAAGCCCTGTAAGGTAGAGGTCCCACAGCAAGATGTTCACCGAAGACAACAGGCGAATGAGCCTTGGCAGCCCATAAGAAGTAAGGGCTGAGGGTCAACCAGAACAGGGCAAAACCGAACCCGCCGAGGCAGAGAGCATACGCAGGTCGGCGAAGTCACCAGAGCTGGAGAATCATAGAATCATAGAATCCTAGGGTTGGAAGGGACCTCATAGGTCATCTAGTCCAACCCCCTGCCAGAGGCAGGACCACTCCCACTAAACCATCCCAGTCATGGTTTTATCCAGCCGGGCCTTAAACACCTCCAAAGATGGAGACTCCACCACCTCCCTTGGCAGCTCATTCCAATGTTTCACCACTTGCCTAGTAAAAAAGTTTTTTCTAATATCCAGCCTCGACCTCCCTAACCACAACTTGAGACCATTGCTCCTCGTCCTGTCCTCCTTTACTACCGAGAATAGTCGAGCTCCATCTTCCTTGGAGCACCCCTTCAAGTAGTTGAAGGTTGCTATCAAATCCCCCCTCCATCTTCTCTTCTGCAGACTAAATAAGCCTGATGCTTTCAGTCTTTCCTCAAAGGGCTTGTGCTCCAGCCCTTCAATCATTTTGGTTGCCCTCCTCTGAACTCTCTCCAGCAGGTCCCTGTCCTTTTTGTAGTGGGGAGCCCAAAACTGAACACAGTATTCCAGATGTGGCCTCACCAGTGCAGAATAGAGGGGAAGGATCACATCCCTTGATCTGCTGGTAATACTTCTTTTGATGCAGCCCAGTATGCCATTGGCCTTTTTGGCAGCAAGAGCACACTGCTGACTCATATCCAGCTTCCCATCCACCATGACCCCCAGGTCCTTTTCTACACTGCTGCTACTCAGCTGAATGTTTCCCAGCCTGTAGCAGTGCATGGGGTTTTTCCGTCCCACATACAGGACTTTACACTTGTCCTTATTGAACTTCATAAGATTTTTATTGGCCCATTGTTCCAATTTATCTAGGTCTCCCTGAATCCTGTCCTTGCCCTCCAACGTGTCTACTGTTCCCCCTAGCTTGGTGTCATCCACAAACTTACTGAGAGTACAGTCTATTCCATCATCCAGATCATTGATGAAAATGTTGAACAGAACCGGCCCCAGGACCGACCCCTGGGGCACACCACTAGTGACTGGTTGCCAGCTAGACATGGAAACACTGATTCCTACACGCTGAAACCGTTGATCTAGCCAGTTTTCTATCCACCTTACAGTCCACCTATCCAACCCATACTTCCTTACTTTGCCAATGAGAATGCTGTGGGAAACTGTATCAAAAGCCTTGCTAAAATCAAGGTATAGCACATCAACGGTTCTTCCTGCATCTAGAAAACCAGTCATCTGATCATAGAAGGAAATGAGATTGGTCAGGCATGATTTACCCTTGGTAAATCCATGCTGACTGTTCCTGATCACTTTATTTTCCTCTAAGTGTTTGAGGATGGATTCTTTGAGAATCTGCTCCATAATTTTGCCAGGGATTGAGGTGAGGCTGACTGGTCTGTAGTTCCCTGGATCCTCCTTTTTCCCTTTCTTGAAAATAGGCACTACATTTGCTTTTTTCCAATCCTCTAGCACCTCCCCCGTTCTCCATGAGTTTTGAAAGATAACAGCCAGAGGTGCTGCTATCTCATCGGCCAATTCCCTCAGCACCCTTGGATGCAGTTCGTCCGGCCCCATGGACTTGTGCACATCCAGCTTCTTTAAGCAGTCCCTAACTTGACCTTCTGTCACCAAGGGCCTGTCTCCTTCTCTCCCATCTGCCATACCCATGGTAGTGGGCTGGGAGCTGACCCTACCTGTGAAAACTGAAGCAAAAAAAGCATTGAGCACTTCACCTTTTTCTTCATCCTCTGTCACGAGGATGCCTGCCCCATTCAGCAAGGGACCTACACCATCCCTGATCCTCTTCTTGTTATTAACATACTTGTAGAACCCCTTCTTGTTATCCTTTACATCCCTCGCTAGCCGCAGCTCCATTTGTCCTTTGGCCTTTCTGATTTTATCCCTGCAGTCCCTAGCAATATCTTTATATGCCTCCTTGGTCATCTGACCAAGCTTCCACTTCCTGTAAGCTTCCTTTTTATGTTTAAGCTCAGAGCAGAGTTCTCTGCTAAGCCATTCTGGCTGCCTCACATGTTTGTTCTTTCTTCTAACTGGAATGGCAACTTCCTGTGCCCTTAGCACGGTTTCTTTAAAATATAACCATCTTTCTCGGACTCCTTTTCCCTTCAGATTAGCTTCCCAAGGGATCCTGCCCATCAGTTCCCTGAGGGAGCCAAAATCTGCTCTTTTGAAGTCCAGGGTTTTTGTTTTGCTTCTTTCCTTCCTTCCTTTAATCAGCATCCCAAACTCAACCATGTCATGGTCACTACTGCCTAGTTTGCCATTTACCTCTACCTCCCTGATCAATTCTTCCCTGTTTGTGAGCAGCAGGTCAAGAGGTGCAAGGCCCCTAGTTGGTTCCTCAAGCATTTGTACTAGAAAGTTGTCCCCAACACTCTCTAAAAATCTCCTGGATTGCCCATGCACTGCTGTATTGGCCTCCCAGCAGATGTCAGGGTAATTGAAGTCCCCCCTCAGCACCAGGGCCTGTGATCTACAAGCTTCCGCTAGTTGTCCATAGAACACCTCATCCACCTCCTGCTTCTGGTCTGGTGGTCTATAGCAGACCCCGGACAGCCCTGACATGAGAGAAGGGGTGCAACCTAAGAAGACAGGTTACACGGGTGCCCCGCCCAGGAGCAATGTGGAATGTAATCGATAGACTACACTGTCTGGCCTAGGCCTTGTCACGTGGCCTCGAAGGAGAAAACTGAAAACTGGCCGATGAGAGTAGCCATATGGCTGTGTTTCATGTGAGAACAAAGAAAGGGCAGGCATAGAGCATCCAACGGCTTTGCAGGAGCCACGTAGTCATGGACTGATCTGGCGACTACTGAGTATGCAAGGAGAAGTAAGGGGATGGCCATGCCCCTTATCTAGGATGCGGTCAAGTAAGCTGTCTGGCTAAGGAGACAGAATGATACAAGGTTGTGAGATGGGCTCAAGAGCAACTGAGAAGACCATGGGACAATAGCCGCAACGTATAGGTTCGAGGCAAGCAGGACAGGCCCACGGCATGCTAATTTACGACCTGGTATCAAAGGAGTGCAGATTGCAGCTAAGCTGGTACCACAACCAGGCTCTCACAGGAGAGAGGCCCCAGAAAAATACTGACCGCATGGTGGCCTAAGACAATGTTGGTGAAAAAGGCCTACTAAGGGTCGCTGGGAGCTAGGATGTACGGTAGGGGCCCCATTGGTCTAAGCTTACGCGGTTTTGCCCCTCGAGGCGCTCACTAAGCATGAGGGGAAGGAAAAAGGATGGCAGAGGATCTTACTACCATCTAGACAGCTCCTCAGAGACCAAGAAACTGAAGAAGGGTTGAGAAGGACCACGGACTCAGTACCTAAGATGCATTCCTGAGGGAGAATGCTACCACTTTGCCATGTCAGGGCTGTCCAGGCAGAAAAACTCTTCAATACATGGATAGTGAAGAGCTTCGTTGCCAAGGGAAGGTCCTTCTTGAGCTAGAGAATGGCCCGTAACAAGATGGCAGCTGCCGCGTCTGATGGCCACCTCAGGATCAGAAAACCCAATGAAGTTTTCTCCCTGGAGAGAGCCAAAGGGCAAATAAAGGGTTATAGCCCCAAACTGTTACATGTTGTACAGACTGGATTCTGTGTGTCACTCTATCATAACGTCAGTGGAAGTAGGTGGGTCCTTAAGGAGGGAAAAAGGAGAACTGCAGAACTGCCAGGCGTCGCCAACGCATATGGGGAAAAACACTGTAGCATCAAGGAGCTATGTGCGCATAGTGGGATAGTCCCACAGGGGGCAGGGCAGAAAGGGGGAGGAGCCCGTGCTAGGGAGTAAGACCCGAGGTCTCGGGATGACGCAAATGCCCTGGAAGCAGGGAACCTTCCATCTGCTGTAGACAACTGTCCAGGGGGGCAGCGGGTACCGAGGCGGGAGCCACATGGGAGGGCACTCTAAGGGATAAACCTTACGTAGTTTCCCAACCTATGATACACGGCAACGTATTTCCCCTTCAGGGTTTAAAAGGGTGACCCCGGCCGTACTTTGGTGAGGTCGGGGAAGCGTGGGCTACCTCGGATGGGGTAGACCAAGCTGAGGGTTCCCAAGGCAAGCTCCTGGTTCCCACTTGATGACCATAGGCAGAGACGAGGAACCGTACGAGGGTCGAAAGGGGGGGGTGGCCATAAAACCCCCTGTAGAGGTCCCTTCCCGATGAAATAGCTATCCAGGTAGCTGAAAACTACATAGATGTATCCCCTTAATGCGCAGAGGAAGGTCTTGATGAAAAAGGGGGGGGGGGGAGTTGAGTCACAGCACAGAAGATGATGGTGTGACCCAGGACATCCCCTCCCCTTCTCCTAACCCGGAGCGAGGGGGCCTACCTGTGACACGCGTCATGGCCACAGGCACAGTCCTGTTGCGAGTAGGCTTCAGATGTGCGCGTCTCGGAGCCCTGCCATAGCTGGGCTACAACGAGATGCGTCTCCATCCCTCGACAAGGTGTTAGGGAGGGAGCGCGATGGGGAGGATTCGGGAAGGAGGGTTGTTAGGGTTAGGAGAGGGGTGGCTTTCGTCCTCAGGAAAGTCGCTGCTTAAGGGGGAGGGGGGTTGCTGGTGTCTACGGAATTGGGATCCCGGCACCATAGGTGGGCATCATACATTGTCAGCCCTGGCGTCCCGATCAAATCTTTGGTCCCGCAATCGAGGGAGGGAGAGAACAGAGAGGGATTGGGTGGTTCCCCGCAAGCCTATCTTCCCTATGGGGAAAAAGGGCGACAATGACGCCGCAGGGGCCCCTCGCACCCCAAGGGTAAAGAGAGTAATGGTCAGAAGGGCCCCTCCCTGGGGAGGGGTGACCAAAGGCCCTCTTTCTGCCGAGAGTGAGACGAAAGGGGAAAAAGGGGACGCTGTCCCGCCCAAGGAATTGGGAAGCTAAGTTGGGCGGTCCAGGAGGGAGGAGGCCAAAGAGGGTTTCCAGGGGAAACAGGATGTTCCCCTCAAAGGGCAGGTCAAGGACTGCCTGCTGAGCGTTAGGGGGCACTGTAGCCTCCCTGAGCCATGCTACCCTACAGAGGGTAACTGCCAAGACCATGGTTTGAGCTGCAGTGTCCACTGCATCACGGGCTGAGAGAAGGAGGTCTTGAGATATTATGTTGCCTTCCTCCAAGAAGGCATCATACTCATCCCTGGCCTCGGGCGGGAGCATATTCCTAAATTTCCCAAGGGACTCCCAGACATCCAGCAACTACCTGCTGGTTATAGCCTGGTTGTTTGCCACCTGCAGTTGAAAAGCCAACAAGGAATACACCTTGTGGCTTAACAAATCCAGTTCCCTGGTCTCCCTGGCACCAGGGAGGGGGTCCCTGGGGGGTTCTCTGGTCCCCATTTCCATCCGAATCATGTCCATGAGGGGGACTGGGTGGCCAGCGAGTGAGGGGAAGTCCGATTCGGATACCCGATATTTCATGCTCACCATATCCTAAACCGGGGGGACGGAGCTTGGATTTTGCCAACAAGAGCGTGCAAGGTCCCACACACTTGGGTGGGGTGGGATTGCTAAAGGCACTGTAGAGGTGAATACCAGTCCAAACAAGGTATCAGGAGGGAGTTCAGGGGTTCCACCTCCACACCTAAGTGGGCTGTGGCCCAGCGCAGCAGATCAAAGTGCGCCAGAAGATTGCCCATGAAGGACTCCGGTGCCGGGGACAGCATGGCACCGGAGGTCTGCTGCGGAGGGGGGAAAGTGCCCTCAGGAGACCACTCTTGTGGTCAAAATCGGAAGGTTGACAGAGCCGATGTGCGGCGCCAGGGCCATTTGGAGCCCCTCGAAGGTCCCTCTTTGGGGCTGGAGGCAGGGAACAGGGATCGGGATTCCCGGCACGGTGCCATCAGTGGAGTGGTGCCTGCCTCCACCTGGGTGGAAGGTGGGGAGCTGGACGGCGAAGGTGAGTGTCCTGTGTGAACCCAGGCCTTTGAAAGGAAGGCCAGTTTGCCCCTTCTGGTTGGGAGTGGGGCAGGTGGGGTAGGAAGGAGCAGCAGGGCTCGTGCTGCTTCCACCGCTTCCAGGGTGCACGGGACAAGAAGTGACTCCACGTGAGTCGTGGGCAAGTCCTTGCTAGGGGAGGGAGGACTGCTTGGGTGTTCCCGTTCACTCAGTACCGGGCTTCGCGGTGCGGAGGGTGGGGTCAGCTGGTGCCGAGGTGATGTCGGCACTGGTGAGGTTGTGCTGTACCATGCCGTCATCCCTGGGGATGTTATGGCGCGGTGCCAAAGTGAGCCCGGCGTCAATGGTGCCAGGCTGGCTGAGGGTGACCTCGATCAGTGCCAAGGTGCCAAGGCGCCGGGTAGGTGCTGTGGTGCCGGAGTCAGCACCAAGGTGGTGCGGCAGCGGCGGCCACTGGTGGCACAGTGCCGCGTAGGCTCCGGCGCTGAGCTGAGTCTCGGTGCCGGGCTCTCACCCGAAGCCTCAGGTGAAGGGTGCCGAGCCTCCTCTGAGGCTAGGGCGCGGCATCGCTGTTCCCTCTCCTTAATCGTTCAAGGTTTAAAGGAGAGACAAATGGATCATGCTGAGACCATGTGGTCTTTGCCCAGGCACCTGAGGCACTTCCGATGGAGGTCGTCCCGGGGGAAGGCCTTGCTGCACTCAGCATAGGGTTTAAACCCCGGCATCGTCGATTCGATGTTCCGGTCCAGTGTTGGGCTCTCACGGAGGAATTAAATCCACAAAGGAGATGTGCCCTGTCAGACAGTGAATCCAACAAGGAAACAGGCTGCTTGCGATTAGCAAGGAGCAGACATTCCAGATCCGATGTGCAAGGCGGAAGAAATGAAACTGAGGAGGGGGCAGGGAGGCAGCCGTATATATAGCCACAGGTGGCATGAAGGGCGGTGGCCACCTCCCCTCTTCTGACAGGCTAGGATAAGTTTTTTTCCAACCAATCTGGCGCTCCGGCATGGAGACACCTATTACTGAATGCATCCGAGCAGTGCTCGAAGAAGAAGTATAGGATTCTGTCCCCCTACGATGTAAATATTACATATAATTTGCCAGTGGTTAGTGGCTGAATTTAGCCATAGTAGAAAAATCTGGTCTGTGTTCATTCTAAATGTGATGCTATGTAGTAACTGTACTTAATAATTGACTGTAAATTCTGGAAACTAAATTTTAATTCATTCACTGAGCAATCCCTTTGTTTTATTCGTGGGTGATCAGTTTACACGTAAATGTTATTTGTTCACAGCAAGTCATTAAAACATGAGGAGTAAATTCCAAAAATGTTGATCATTTTTAAATAATTTGTAAAAAGTAAATAAGGAACTTCCCCTCTCTAGCAATGATTTGAAGCTTCGAAAAAAGAGCCTTTTCCTGACAAACCTCATGTTAGTACTCTTTATTCTCGTGGGGTCTTCTTACTTAAGGGAGTATGCTCTGCTCAGGCAAGTAGTCCCTTTGATCTCTTACGCTGCTCCTGTGAGTAAATGTTTGCATAATCAGGCCAGACTGATTTTTTCTCTTTCTAGCATCAATCACCAAGCCTTTCTTTGTGGGAGGAACTGCTGTTCCCTCACCAATGGGGGATGGGACTACACTGTAATTTTAAAGAGACTTGGCAACCTTTGTTCCTATCTGTCTGAGGCCTTCCTCCGCCTTAATCTCCCACCTCAAATCATTATTGTAGGGGAAAGAGAAGCCCCCAACCCACCCTGGACAGAATCTTGGAAATAACCTTTTTCTACTCAAAGATCATGCTGAATTTTAGATAAAAAAGCAGCTTTCCTTTCAATAATGCATTTCCCCTTCAGCTCCCTTGCTATCAAAATAAGTTTCCAGAAAAGAAAGCTCAAAAGATGACACTTCCCCAAATTCAGACTGCAGAACTGAAGGCTGGACCTCCCAGAAGTCTGGCTGGCAAGTGTGTAATGGAAATCAATGCATGAATTTCAGCCTCTTTTTCTTTTTTTTTCTTTTTTTTTGGCCTTTTCTTATCGTGTTTCTTATGCCCCTCAGGAGAAATGGGGGCACTAGATATTGTTTTAAATAAGGACGGTTAGGAGAAGGGTCACTGAGGCTTCCCTGTGCACAGTTACTCCAGCCTCAAACTCAAATTCAGTGTAGAATTCAATGTGTGAGTCTCAGAGGAAAGCCAAAAATATTCTCTTGAATTGTGGGTCATGAAGAAGGGAAGGCAATTTGCATAATCCTGGGTCTTGAAACCATACAAGAGAATTTGTTCAAAAGGTCTTGGGCAGGCAAAGCAACCACTTGCCAAACTCTCCCAGCTGTCATTATTGTAGCCCTTATCTCCAATAGCACCTTCTCTATGCTGGGCACTTCAAAGTTGCATCCTTGCCCCCTAGTCTAAAAAGCCAAGCAAACAATTAGGGAATTGGAGGGTAAAGATGTCACATAGCAGTGACTGAGAATGCAGAGCTGGATACCGCAATGTTGGCTGTTGCCATTTACTTTGTTTTCTTTTACAGTAAGATACACTGGCTAGGCTTAACTGTCCAGAAGATGGGTGCAACAAATAGGTACCTATTGTTTTACAGAGGTGTCCAAGTGTGTGTCACACACATTGCCACTGTCACCATGGTGAAACCATGGCCATGGGCAGGGAGAAGGAAGCTGAGCTCCATGGCCCATCTGGACCTAAACCTGGGTTGAGATTGTCAATTGTGTTGATGGTTTGTTGGGAGGGACAACAGAGGGGTCGGAGATTGTGGGTAGTACTCAAAACTGAACTGAGAATCCCTAAACTGGTATTTCTCAACCTTTAGTGGATTGGGGAACACCTAAAATTATTAATTACCTTACATGGAATGCCTGAAGAAAACTTTCCCAAAAAAGACGGTACATACCAACTGTAAAGTTCAGAATATCAGTGTACTATGCATTCCTACAAAAACGATTAAGGAAACTGAATTAAATACAATTTTATAAATCTAACATGCATTTATTTCTAAAAAATATACAATGATTATGAAAACAAAATTGAAAATGGTATTACTCAAATTTTAATAGAAATTTTGGGCCTACATGTTCAAACAAAGTTCATGTATTCTTGAAAATCTTACTATGGAAGTTAGGTCCAAGTGATTTTGATGTTCATGGTAATGGTGGGAATTTAAAATGCCCCAGCCACAGCAAAAGAGGAAGGAGGTAGCAGATGCGAATGCAGGCCTGGAACTTAGCTCTATTGTGCCTGAGGCATTTTAAATCTACCAGATGTTTGTTGGCTCTTCTTGTTGCTCCTACCCACCCTCCTTCTTTAGCGCTCCCCCACCACCTATGGGGAGGGGTTGGAATCAGCCACAGAACACGTTCATTATGTTGAGAAACACTACCTTAAACGCATGGTACGGGCATAAGCTCTGGAAGATCATCAGCTAGCGCAAGGGTCTCAAACACATGGCCCATGGGCCGCATGAGGCCCCTAAAGCTATTTCCTGTGGCCTGCAACAACACTATTTTTATGATATTTGAAATATCGTTTGTATGAAATGGTTTTAGTGGTGCGGCCCTTGCGCTAACGTCCTAGTCCTCATGTGGCCTTTCACTCATGCGGCCCTCGTGGTGCTTTGAGTTTGAGATCTCTGAGCTAGCGTAATGCTTCACAGATTCAATCAAGAGGCTACCCCAGTTGAGCATCTAGCCCAGAGGCTTTATCAAACTAATTTTTCCTCCTTTAAACTTTCTGAAGGAGGGAGGGTTTAAAAGCAATGGCCCTGCTGCCTGTTATTTCTAAAATAACAGGAATTAGAGACAGAAACAGCATTTCAGATCACCTTGGTCAGGGGCAGAGTGTTCCCCAAAGCAATGCACAGTCAATTGTTTACTGGCCCTTTCTCATCATTAGCTGGTTCAAAACATCCCCAGCTAAGTGCTACTGCACTACAACTAAAAGCCTATAGTGAGGTGAGGAGGGCCCAGCGTTCAAGTACGCATGTGCACATTTTTCCCTCAGTGGAATTACAGTACATTAAATGGATACAGAAAATAAGCCATCTATAGCATAAATGAATTCAGCAAAGTGCTTCCTGTAAATGGTTTAACATATTAAACACAGGCCTGTTGTATTACTCACTCCCCTCATGACTAAGTAGTTTCTGCACTGACTGAACAAAATTAAAATTGAAGCTCTTAATGAATAAAACACTGCACTTGCTGCAAAGCAGAGCTTCCCTTTTTGACCAAATTTATCTCAGCCAAAGCACATATCTTTGTCGCAAGTACTCCAGGTGATTTTTTTAATCAAGGCGAATTACTTATTTGGTATTATATTTATAACTCTTATTTACTTAGCAATGTAATTCTCCTCCCCTCTCGCAGGGCAAATTCCCAGGCAAAGTTGATCCAGAGGAATAATCGCATTGTAGGTACAGCCAGGCCAAAGATCATAGTTTAAAGAACTGTGTGAACTTTTGGTTGCTTATGCAAAACAAACTCTGGATCTTTCCAAGTTCAAAAGGGGCAGTTATATTAGTCTAGTTCAACAAAACAAACAAGGAGTCTTGTAGCACTTTCAAAGACTAACACATTTTTAATCCCACAAAGTGAGATTTCCTCCCACAAAATCTGATGCAATTAATAAATTTGTTAGTCTTTAAAAGAGCCACAAGACTCCTTGACTGTTTTGCTGGATCCTTCCAGGTTCTCGGTTTTCATTCACCACCCTACAGTGAAAGCCATTTTCACAGGATTAGATTCAGCCTTTGGGTTTTATTAATTGTTAAGTGAAAGTACAGTACACCTTCCAGATACCAGGAAAAACCACCCAGCTGCTGCATTCTGACAACCCTCGCATTTCCCCTTGACAGCTTAATGAGACATTATTCTGTTTGCTCTGATGTATTCGGAGATCATTTGAAACAGCGCTTTCTACTTTGCCAGGCAAATCTTGACACTCCACATCAAAACTGTTTCAGGCATTCTGCCATTCAAATAACAATAAAAGCGCCTGCAAACTCAATTTAGAAACATAAAAGGATACAACTGAAAGGACATTTTATTGTAGTTTTGTCGTGTTTTGTTTATAATATCGCAAGATGTTTTTCCTCTGTATTGAAATATGGAGCCACGAAGAAAAGAAGAAAGAGTAACACAAGGTGCAAGATGCAGTACTCAAACCAGAGAAAGGAAGCCTTCAAATAACAGGAAGTACAGGTATATTTAAAGCCTGTTGTTTTAGTATCACTTGCTGGGGGCAGTTAGTGAATGTTTCTGTTACCCCAGATTGTCACCCAAATTAATGCTTTGGTAGAATTTCACGTGCATTCCTACCCTCAGAGGTTTCGTGCATTTCCCGGGATATTCTGTATTTGGCTGGCAGAGCAGAAGATTGCTAACAAACAAATCTATGAGCTGAGGAAACTGAAATCCATGTACGAGTGCAGTGGCCAGGGGATTGGTGTTAATGTCTAAGGAGGGTTTGTGGAAATTCCCAGCAGGGATTCCTCTCACCAACCTTATCTGCAAGATTAGATTTTGGAACTATGTTGGCTTTCTGTTGACATGCCCCTTGCACAAATGTTATGAAAAACAATAGTCCC
The DNA here is from genome assembly GCA_007922195.1 of Podocnemis expansa. Classification (NCBI taxonomy): domain Eukaryota; kingdom Metazoa; phylum Chordata; order Testudines; family Podocnemididae; genus Podocnemis; species Podocnemis expansa. The sequence continues at coordinate 56,220,439 of ML681963.1, read as the reverse complement.
AGACTGAAGGGACCCATTTGTCAGTCAGACTGCACCTCATGTCATTCTTTACCCTTACACAAAGTGGGTGTGAAATACAACCCTACTGATTAGGCGGGGTTTTCCAGCAGCTCTGATGTTAATAACGAACTACACTGCTTGCACGCAATGGAAACTGGACACCAAGGTCTCAGATGTAGGCAGGGCGAGAAGGGAAGCAGCTGGTAAGCAAGCAGGAGAATAAAGTGAATGTAATATCCAGAAAAGAAGGAATCTGTCACTCTTGCTCCCTGTCTTTCCTTGCTCACTTTCCTTTTCAGAGATCATTTTTTTCTCCATTACAACAGGTGATGTGACCTTTCCATGGTTTGAATCTAAATAACTCTTTCAATTTGCTGTAACAGTCTGACCTGAACCTCTGGTTTACACTTCCCTGCCTTTATTTCACTCCCATTCTGTAAGTTCCCTCCCTTCAAGCATCTGATGAAGTGGGATTTTTCTTCCAAGAAAGCTCATGCAATAAATAAATTTGTAAGTCTTTAAAAGCACCACAAGACTCCTTGCTTGTTTTCCATTTCAGTAACTCAGATAGGAAAGGAAAAGGCAGCTTTTCTCCCATTGGGTCTGGACAATAGAGCAACTGCTGGCACTAATGTTCATTTTAATTCTACCCCCAAGGCACAAACTAGCTAAACCCAAAATGCAATAGAAGTCTACATCTCTAGCTAGTATCTTCCAACTACCTAGCTCTCTTCTTGCTGCTAGGTCTATTCCCCACTCCCCAGGGAGCTAACTACATCCTTCTCCAAAGAAAGCTGTTGTCTAATTAAAGGTAATTGGTGTATTGCTGGGGCCTCCTGGCTGCCTCAGGCCAGGGTTTGTTTAACACCCTTTCCTCATCAGGCATTTTGCAGAGTATCTCTGTCTTGTGGCTCTGTCTGATCAGCAAGCAAGAGGTGAAGGTGAGATAGAACAGGATGCAGAGTTTTGGGACTGAGCCATAGCAGAGAAGGTGTCCAGGCACTAATGAGATTCCTCTTTAATGAGGAGTGTAGCTTGTTCCCTAGCAGATGACACTGAAAGCACTGCAGCAGGACCCATGCCACAAGTTGGCTGTGGCCAGTAGGTGCTGTCACTGGAGTACAGCTGGTGACTGACTGGCAATTAGGTGCTGAGTACCCAAAGAGTAGAGCCTCCCCAGATCCACCCAGCTGCTGCCAATGGGAGCTGCAGATGCCCAGTTACAGGCCTGCTGATCCCTCCCTCATTAAAGGCTCTCCAGGGCAGTTGTTCACAATCTGGGGGCCTAATAGGTTTAATAGGTTAGGAGATAGGCTGGCTAGAGCTGAAACAAACAAGGAGTGGCTGGGGATTTGCAGAGATTTAGTGCTGAGTGGGACCTATCTAGAGTTAGCAGATATCATGGGTATTTCTAAAATGGGAACCTCCCAGTGCAGGGATCCAGGCTGATGACAGGCGGGCTCAAGCGAGCACATTAACAAATAGCTGCAGAGAGTATTCATCTAGTGGAGACTCAGGTTTATCACCCAATCCTGAAAGAGCTGGGAAGTGGCAGGCTCAAGGGTGTGAGCAGCAGCATCCACGTGGCTGTTTCTAGTGCACTAAACTTACTGGGTGGGGAGATGCTATGAGGGCCTAGCCTGATCTGGAAACTAGCTGATCTTTGACTACTGATGGTAAATATGCCAGTGACCTGTAATGGGATGTTAGATGGGGATGAGGGTGTTGCTGAGCTGGTGCAGACTTCTTTATGGGTGTCTGGGTGGGGAGTCTTGCCCACATGCTCAGGCATTAGCTGATCACCATATTTGAGATCAAGAGGAATTTTCCCTCAGGGCAGATTAGCAGGGGACCTAAGAGTCTTTTTGCCTTCCCCTGTAGTATGGGGCAAGGGTCAAATGTTGGTGGGTTCTCTAATTGGAAGTCTTTAAACCATGATGGGACTTCAGTGACTCAGTCATAGGTTAGGCATCTATTGCAGGGGTGGACAGGAGGTTCTGTAGCCTGGATTGTGCAAGAGTTAATCCTCAATGATCATATTGGTCCCTTCTGACCTTAAATCTATGAGTGTGACTGGGGCTGGGATGATGGCTCCCAGGGCAGTGCAGGCCCATCCTGCTAGATTATAGCTCCACAAACCTTGTGACTGAGAATATGTGAGGCACTTGGCCAGATCCAGACCTGGGACCCAGGGACCCAGAGGTCCTATTGTTCCCCAGTTAGTCGAGGTATGTTATGAAAAGGGGGCAAAAATAAGCATTACCAACCACAAGCAATGCTGGCTACCAGCCTTTTATTTTCCAGTTTTCCACATTTTGACAGCAACGTGAACATCAGCCAGAAGCTGCAATGCCCCTCCTCCGCAAAGATGTAATAGAGAGTTTATATGTTTGTAATCCAGCTCAAAGCAAGGAGACATTGCTTAGATGGCATGTGCATTGAGGGGAATATTTATGACTTGATTTCATCTCAAGGACCGTGTTGCTTCATTTTGGCACCCAGAGAGCACAAAGAGCATAATGGATGCTGTTTTCTTTGGGAGTTTGTTTTCAGAGCTCTAGGGCAATATTTGCTACACGTTTTCATGCTGTATTAACATGCAAACATGTTAATTTTGTGTTTTATAGGCAGAGGAAAGATAATAATCATAGGAAGGGATGGCTTGACTTTATACCTAATCCTAAACTGTCCAGACTGTAAGATGTATTGACTGCAGACAATGTAGATGATAATCATGTTTCTTTCTTGGCAAAGCGTATCTTGACATAATGGCAGCAGCCAACAATTTGCAACTCCATAAACTCTAATTTATGTATGGGGCTAATGGATTATTGTTCCTGTGAGAAACTGCTCATGCTAAGTAGGATCTACCAGCAAGGGGGGTTGTCTTTTGCACATTTGTATTTAATTTCACTTTATTTTGCATGGTGCCAAAATCAACAAATTATTTAATCTGAGCAAACACTTCCCCACTGGAGTTAGATGAAGTCACCAAATCCTTTTAAGAGGCAGGATTTAATTGCTTTTGGAAACAAACTTATACTTTAAGTTAAAACCAATATACAGCTTTTCATTTTCTAATAAAAAACTAAGGCTAATAAAAATATAGCTATGAAGCCTAGCTTCAGTGTAGGCCCTACAGATCTGCCTGAGACACTGGGTGCTTGCTTGAGATGGCCAGGCCATGCTGCCAGAGTGCCACTAGCTAAAATTAAATTAAATCTAGCTACTTCTGCCACAGTCAGACCTCCAGTTGCCATGTAGACTTTTCCTTGGTCATGTCATGCAAGCAGTACCATTGGTAGCCCTCTTCTTTCTGGGTATGCTAGCCAGCTTAGGGAACTGTCTTTCTGCATTTGAGGCCTAGTAAGTCTCTCCCACCTTTCCATGGTGACTTTCCTCTAAGCATAGGCATCCACAACTGGAGCCCAAGATAGCAGTAACAGAGTTTTCATTGCAGCTTCCAAACATGTCCAGAAGAGGATGTTACTAGTTATGGCTGCATTTCAGGGGATGCTGTGAGGTGTTACTTCATATTCAGAGTCCAAAACTGCTTGGAACAGTAATTGTACCATATACAGCACCCAGCACATTGTTGGTGTCTAGCAAATAATGCCAATGATGGCTGGGAACTATAAATAATAATTATTGACCACTTCTTAATTAATATTTGCAGTGCGCTAGGAGATCTTAAAGTGGTGCACCATCTGCAAGAGCAAAGGTTTTTTCCGTCGCTGTTATTCAGGCTGCTGCACAGAAAAAGCAGTAACAGAAAGGCCTTTCCAGACTTTCATAAAAAGGCTATCACTGGAACCTGAGAATTGCTTTTTCCGACTAGCATCTCCTAGGTGTCCTCCTATTACACAGGTGGGAAAGATCCCACCCATAGATAACATCAGCCATGTTATCCTCCGTTCCTCTAACCTGGACTTCTCCTGGGACATGCACAGAGGAGGGTGAGGAGTCTGTACTACCAGATCTGCTGCAGGATGGAGGACTTGCTTTACTTCACATTATGCTGCAGTAGCTGCCAAAGCACCGGAATTTAAAATACCCACTGCCTGCACACTGCTTTTCTCTTTCATTTTGCCTAGGAGAAGAGCAATGAGAGCCTTGTAGGAATCAGTGAGGGAGGGGCCTTTCCTGGAGGGACAGAAAGCATTCAAAAATCTATTGGCAGTATTAAGCAGTCCATTAAATTGCTCCCAGGAGTGCTGGGGATGCATTCTGTTTACAGTGGTGAGGGCAGAAGGCTAAAGTACTTTACTTGACAGACTCGTGTGATTTAAAGCTTAGACTTCATCAGGTTGAATCACAAACCATGTTTGAGTTATCATCAGTCACTATAAATATTAGCGATGTGAGGGCTTGGAAAAACCCATCTGGCTCACTCTCTCTTTCTCATCTGCAGCACAGCACTTCCACACTATGAACCAACGGGGATTTAATTACTTTGACTGGCCAGACCATCAGAATATGCTGCGTTCTAGCCACGGCCCAGGTCTCATGATCCCGTCTTCCTGAGTGGGAACTTGGGGCTGGAAAAATTTGTGCTGAGCTGCCAACATTTTTAGTAGCTTAGGTGAGACATTTTATGCAGCTTATATAATGAACTAATTTGCACGTTTACAAAATATTTGCATATAGCCATAAACTTCCAAGTTATGGTCAACAGGCCATGCCCCAAGCAATGGCTCAGGAGGGGAAGAAAGTCGGGGGGCTGCTAAGGGAGGTAAGTGAGTGATGGTGCCTGGGGAAGATATGTGGGTGCTGGCTTGTGCTAAGGGTCTGGGGAAAGAATGAATGGGGTTGGGAGGAGTGCATAGGATGCAGTCTGAGTGATATTTTTCAGACACACAGATTAGTCTCTGAAAAATGCAATTTTGGGTCGATCAAACCTATTCACAGATTCCATGGAGGACGTGTCCCCAGTTTGGAGGAAACACAATTAATAAAAAAGAAGAACTGGAGAAATACATACAGATCTGGTCTTCATTCAGTCCATGTGTTAAAACCTCTCTAAGAAGCAGACTTTGAACTAACTGTAGGGACTTCGGTGACTCAAGTTTCACTCCTGTGGTCAAGTCTGTGAAGGTGACACCCCAGGTGTCTTGTGTGCTGTGGGGCAGGCATGCAGCTACTAACCTAGATTAAATGGGCTATTTGTAGGTAATTAGAGCTGTCCTGGCAAAGCAGCTCCGGGATCTGTGAGAGGGGGTTACTTGGAGGGAAATATCTATGCTCAGAATTACATATATGTATGTTTTCAGTTCTATTTTGTATATTAATTAAACTCAAGGAGCTACATCACTAGCTGTGCCAATGCTGCCATCTATAGCAGACTCACCAGTAGTACAAAATTTCCCTCTGATCTCAAGATGTTCAGTTCTCTGAGAAGAAGCAGAGGGGAGAGCTTATCAAGGTGTGAGGGATTTTTCAGAGATGAAACCCAATAAGTGTGCAAAATACTCACTGAACAGAGGAGACAGAAGCAAAGGACCTGTCCAGAAGTTCTGTCTAGAGGCATTTACTCCCTTCCCAAAAAAGCTTCTTCATTTTCCCTTTTCCTTAAGAAGGAATCTCTGATTCTGATTCTCCCATCTGCAGTCTACTTGGCCACTCATTCTGCACTTCTCCAGTCCTCCTCAGAGGATCCTGCTGTGTGCCAGCTCCATGCTCAACAGCTGGTGTGATGCATCTCATGGGAGAAGCCACAGAATGTGAAGGATTTGCATTCTGGAGGAGAAAAGAATGGAAGTTAGCCGGCTGACTGAATGGCTAGGGTTGTCTCCCAACAGTGATGACTGTCTTAAAAGGTAAGAGAAAGTAGCAGGGAAAGTGCAGAGATGGGAGCAGTCAGGGACTGGACCAAAGAAGAAAAGGGTACCTGATGACTTATCCAAGTCCAAGTGAATGTGAAGGTTCATTACCCTGGCCAGGCCAAAGTTCAGAGCAGTCTGCCCACATCTGATAATAAGCTACCCATTGTTCTGCAAGTCTGTGATACCTCTGGGGGGTCATGCTGTCACCTGGTGACCTGCATCTATCCTCACCTCAGCTGGTGACCTCACACCTGTCCATGGTGTCAGTGGGGAAGTCAGGTTTATGCAGTAGTTTTTCTCCTCTGGAGAATCTTATTCAGGGGTGACTGAAAATGAGCTTGCAGGGCCTAAGAGAGGGTTACTCACTGTGGTGGTGAACTCAGCATCATCCAACCTAAACAGATGGAGCCAGAAGACAACTCAGGAGAGTTTTATTTCCTGCTGGTAGGGGGTTGTGCAAACCTGGACTGAGTGCACTGGCCAAGCTGGATAGGGAGGAAGTCGGCACAAGGTTAGCCTGCACTATTGACCCAAAAGGATTAACGTGAAAGCCTTCTGTAATCTACATCACCATCAAAGAAATACCCTGTGCTCTGCCAGGAGAATGGAAGAGCATACATGGAGAAATTTCAGGTGCTAAGTGAAACCAAGCTGAATATTCAGAGCTGCACATTTAGCTGTCTTTCCAAACCCAACCCCAACTCCACATTCCAAGTTAAAACTTGATGTGCGTGATGGCAGTTTTAGCAGCCAGACATACCCTGTACACTCATCTCCAATTGCCACCATATGCAAAACATTCCACAACTACTGTAGCTGGCAAATTAAAAAAATTTAATTTGAAGCTGTCTTGCAAGCAGAGATGTCTAATCCTTGGAACATCTGCTCCAAGCAGGCAGCAATCCTTTAAATGCCACTGTGTTCTTAAGAAGTTTCCCCCTTCTCTGTGGGGGCTTCTGGAAGAATTTCACTGGCAGAAAGCTCTTCCCACCACTCCAGCTAACAATCACACTGCCAATGGTGTCTGCATGCTGTGCTGTTCCTTCAGAGAAGCCTGGGGAGGTGCAGAACAGAGTGGGCACAATAACATCTATTAATCTATGGCTTGATTTCCCTGCATTTGAAAATAATTTCTCAGCCTAGGTGATAAACTGTGTCAGCAAGGACAGCCATTTGCAAGCAGGTAGAGTCCCTGTACTCCCAGCCTCTCTACCTTTATTGCTTATTAGGGAGTAAACTGGAGAATACCTCAACACTGGAGGATTTTGCTTGTTTCCCAGATTTAGGTGGTCAGTAAATTACAAAGGTTTGTGGGGAGCAAAAAGGGAAGGAGAGTTAGTGGCATATTTAAAGGGATAGGAGGGAGAAACTCTGAGCAGTGCAGTGGGAAATGGACCCTCTGTGCTGCATCTTTTTCATATGCAGCAGGCTCAAAACAAGAGCAGGTTGCTTGCTTCCATGAGCAGAACCCTGGAGACTTCCAGACTCCAGCATGCCAGAGGAGCAACCAAAGCCCCCCCATGGCAAATAGCACCCTCTGCCTCTTGCCCTGACATCCTGATGCTGGGAGCAGGCATGAGTCTGCTCTCTGGCTGCCAGCAGTCTATTCCTCAGCTCATGCCTAGGAATTCACAGTGAGAAGTATGAGGGAAGCAAACCTAGCTTCATTTTAGTGGGAGATTTTTATCTCCTCCCACCCTTGAAGGGGGAGAGGTAGTTGGGGTTTTTCCCTACCATGAGAGGGATTACTACCGCTGTGAGCCCCAGTCATAACGAAAGGTGATGGGAAGAGTATCACCTGGGTGGTGTGTACTCGGAGGTGGGAAGATCTGCCAACTGCTTGTTCCTCGTGTCCTCAGATCCCAGCATGGGCCTGACCTGCCTGCAAAAGAGCAGGGAGGCAATGTCAGAGGGGACAGAGTGACAGGATGAAGAAGAAGAAAGGCAAAGGCTTTCCCTTTGGATGGGCATAGTCCTTTCTTTATCTTTCTCTAATGATTTGGTTTCAATTATGATTGGCTCCCATCACTGTCTGGTACCAGGTATACACAGCTACACATAGAATCATAGGGTTGGAAGGGACCTCATGAGGTCACCTAGTCCAACCCACATGTGCAGTGGGAGCTTTTCCCTCCCTTTAGCCAATCCTCTCCTAGCTATGTAAGCACATACACCCCCAAATATTTGTGGGATTAACATAGCATTTGCTGCCGTTGCACTGTTCACTCTGCTGGTGTGTTCTACCCCCTCTCCATCCAGGTCTGTCTGGTTTATTAGTTGGGGGCAGGTACTGTCTGCTAGTTGGTGTTGGTTCAGCACCTAGGACAGCTGTTCTGACCATTAATAATCATAATACCAGTTTTTTTTAAAGAAAAAGGACCTGGTCCAAAGCCCATTGAACTCACTGGAATGACGCCCATTCACTGCAGTGGGCTTTGGAGCAGCACTTGGGCCAACAAGCAGGTTGTCTGAGTATTTCAGCCTTTAGAATAACCCCATCTAATCTAGGCAGCGGGGAGGGCTGGTGGAGTGTTGAGAACAAAGAAATCCCACAGCACCTAAAAGGGCATAGACATCCGCAGCAGTGGTGAGCCAGGCAGCATGGCTTTTTTGAGTTTCAAAGCTAAAGGTCCTGTGTTCTGCTGGTCTCCTCCACTATCTGGGCCATCTGGCAGTCTTTCAGGCCATGACATTCCTTCGGGTCCCAGAGCTCCGTGGAGGCTGCAAAAAAAAAGCAAAGACACCGAGACAAAGCCACAGTATGTTTCACTATTTAACAAAGCTGCTGAAGAGGATGGGGATAAATCACAACCAATGTGTTTATTTATTATATTTAGTACATCCATGCCCCCGCTGTGTCCACAAACCCAGCACATACAGTAAGTTCCACATACATAGCAGAGTGAAATCCAGTCTGTGGGCAGCAGCCAGAACTGCAGTTCTCCCAGCTTCCATGACACACAAGATGCATCCAAACCTGGCACATCTAATGGACATGTTAGAGACTTGGCTGACTCCAGAGACCAGCCCCTAATGCATATGCAGCTGCGCAGATTGCAGCCTTCTCTGCCTTTAAAAGGCAGGTTAATCCTACAGAGACATGGTCACGGCACATCTTACTCCATCTTGATCCAATAAGGGCTAGTTTTGGGATTATCCAAGATGGGCCTGGCCCAGACTTCTGAATCCAGTAAAAAAACAACAAGGAGTTGTGTGGCACTTTAAGACTAACAGATTTATTTTTTGCATGAGCTACCTCCCCAGAACATATGCAGCATTCAAAGTCCTTACCTAGGAGCAGGGCCAAACACACCTCATTGAGGAGCCCAAGCAGAAAATCCACCTGCTTAGAGGAGTTTGAAATCCAGACTTGGGGCTGAATTCCAGGCTCTGAAAGGCAATGTATCCTGCAGAGACATTGAATTCTGCACCTTAGTACCTGCAACAATAAAGACTTCTGCAATGTGGGCCACAGAGAGCACAATTCCCACAATGTCATGTTCTCCGTTGTGCCAAGTGGCCAGATTGCAATGCATTCTGGGGCCCATGGTCTCCATGGGCTGCACCTGCGAAACACTCAGCGCTCAGTGTCCCAGGAAGGATTTCCCTTTGGTAAGGAGGAATATCACCTGAGAGCACTAATTGTTATTGTCCAGTCCTGGGGAGCCAGCTGACCGCTCAGCAAGGGAAATGGATGGTGGGGCAGAGCAGAACCTGGGCAGGGTCACTGGTGGAATTACTCCTTATTGACACTTATGGGACAGGAGAACCAGGTCTGTTATCTTTCCATTGTAACTTCCCAGCTACTCTGAGTACTCACACTGGATGATGTTACCAGCTCTTTAGTCTGAAGATCTGGGAGAATCTCTGACACCCATAGCACAAGTTGCATTTGACCTTTGTGCTACTAATTGCTCAAGTCTAGCCCAAACTTTTTTTTTTACCTTCTAACTTTTTCTTTCAGCCTTCCTTATTTTAATTGGCCTGGTTCTCCCAGGATGCCACAACTCATAGGCAAGGAAGAGAGTTGTACATATACAAATCCTAGCATGTGCTTGTTTACTTTGTGGTTTCTCAAAGCACTCCATCACTAATTTTTATTATGAAAAACCAATAATGCTTAAGTTGCTTAAATTCAAGTGACACAAAATCAATGGGATAATATTGCTATCCCGGATGACTAGTGTAAATATTTTGTTTCTTTGTCCCAGTGAAAATGCAGACAATCGCTCTGGAGTGAGGAATGAATTAAAAGCCTAGCCAGCGGCATTTTTGGTAAATGCATTAGCACCATAAAACGCATCATTAGGTCGGTGCCTGTCATTATTACGAGGCATTGGGGAGACCTGCAGAATGGCAGGGGGTGAGGAAAGGTTGTTAAATCCAGGTTTAAGAAAGAAACTACTTTAAAAAAATGTTTCATGTCACTTGTTTTGGTTGAACAGTGTCATACAAACTGTGGCAGTTTTATTCTCTGCAACCATGACTTCCCTGCTTTTAACTCATTGCATGGCCTGGTAATTAGATGTGCATTATTTCTTAAATAGCCCCTGTTGCCCTACTTTGGCTTTACTGCTGCTTAGAAACAGGGAGTGTGAGTCACAATGCCCGGTAGGAGTTGAGTTACTTTACCTCTCAAAACAACCTCTCCCACGAAAACTCATGCGATGAATAAATTTTGTTAGTTTTTAAAGTGCCACAGGCCTGCTTGTTTGTTTTGCTGAACTAAACTAACACAGCTACTCCTTTGGAATTTACCTCTCAAGCATCTCAGCTCTAAGTTTCATAGAGACCTATTTTAAATTGTCGTCCCATGAATCCTCACACATAGGACTTTGAGATTCCCTTTCTGTGGACATTTGTGCTAGGAAATGAGTGGAAAGGAGGTGTGAATGTTAATAAAGAAAAATTATTTTAAAATGACACACATATTTGGAGGAGAGTGTTTTGTTTTGCTCTGGCTCCAAAGCTCCCCTGAACTGCTTTTTTTCATTATCACTGCTTCAGTCTGCTGCCAGTGACTAGTTCAAAACTGAGTGTAGCTTGTAGGTTTCTTTAGTAAAATCCCTTTGCTGGAAAGTTAGAGGTCGAGGGGCCCAGAATTCCCAAACTCGAGATCAGCCAAAGGTGACAGAAGCTTCTAGAAATACTCTCAAGCACTGGAAGTGTCACATTTGGTTAGGGAAAGGCTGGGGCATTTGAGAATATAACAGCAGCTTGCAATCATTATTGTAAAAATCAACAGTTTGTTCCTACAGCATGAAAAATTGCATTTCAGGCAATTTTTGAGGTTTATGGAAATTTGTATATGAAAGTGCATTCTGTACTTACTTTTACTAACCAAGCACTCAGACTGCAGCAGAGCTCTTGTGCATACACTTATTGAAATACTGGGAAGGGGGGGAAGATTTCAAATCAGATTGTGGGGTGATAACTCTGCATCTGATCTAACAGCCCTCATCCTCAAAAGAAACCTGCACTGCTCTTTCAGAAATGAGCCTTGGCATTTGAATTCATAACTCTACTTGTCATTAAAAATCCTGGACTGACCAGAGAAACCAGATTTATGGCTTATTGCAACAATCTGTAACCCACTGCCCCTTTTTTTTCCCCTATCACTGCAGGGGTGTTCACAGGCGACTCTCCCTTGGAATATGTGCTCACTACAGTACTTATGCTAAACAATCTGTTCCACCTTGCATTTAGCTGTGATGTTCAGAGTACCTTTCCCAAATCTGAAGAAGATCTCTGCGTGGCTCAAACGCCTGTCTCTCTCACTAGCAGAAGTTGGTCTAATTAAATATGTTACCTCAGCCACCTTGTCTAATAACAACACAGCTACAACAGCAAAGTGTATTACAGGAAGGTGGTATTTTTGATCCAAAATTAGTAATAAATTTTTGAAAATCACTCACTAAATAGACAATAGACATTAATATGTCCACACATAGTCTTTAAATCAAAATAATGCTGATTATTTCAATTTAAAAGATTACATGTCCACACTACATTTCCTTACTTTGAAATAAGGAACTCCCTCGTTTTGAAATAAGGAAAGTCATTTCAATATAATAAAACCTAGTATTATATTGAAATGATGGTTAAATCAAAACTGTTATTTTGAAATAACGCAGTGTGGATGTGTTATTTCAATTTAACTGTTATTTCGATGTAGCAGTTTTGCTCTTCTCCTTCCCAGGGTGCTGTCTTTTTTCTATATATTGGGTGGGGGCATGGCCCTTCTTGGGTGTCATGTTGCCACACCTCACATGGTGCCCCTTTACTAAATCGAACTATCAAGTCCTGTCCATGGACATGCTAGTTTGATTTGAATTTCTGGTAGAGATGTTACATTGATTTAACTTAAATCAATTTAATGATTTTTATAGTAACTTTATTAAACTGATTTAACTTAAATCAATTTAACTGCCTATGTGTGGACATAGCCTTAAGTGTTGGTCCAAGGCCACACATGGAGCCTTTGGCAGCACCAAGAATGGAATCCAGCTCCAAGCTTTAAGCATCAGACCAGCCTTCCTCTTATGTTCTCAGCAGAGGAGAAAAGAGCTCCTATAAATAATGGATCCAGTTCTGCTTTCACAGTGTTGTAACTTCACTGTTCTCAGTGGTGTTGCTGCTGATTCACCTCATATGTGATAGGAGATCAAGCCCAATGTTTGCAAAGTTCCTGACCAATAGTTTAGTTTTTGTTTTGTTTTGCTTTGCTTTTGTGCAAATCCACCTGCTGACTCTATATCCTGAGTGAGAATGTACATAGACTGGATTAAACAACATGTTGTTAGTTTTCTAGACGTCTTTATTGCCTAACAGTTAAAAACATGAAAGATTTTCTTTCTTTTTCTTTCTTTCTTTCTTTCTTTCAGAGAAAGAATACCAAGAAGTTCATAAAAATAAAAATGAATCAGCGTGCCTTCAGTCTGACTAGATCTTCAAAAGAGCGCCAAAAAGAGAACTAACTGTGAGCATCATCTCTCCCACCTGTGATTGAAGAGGGAGCTTGTAAGCCAGCCAGCAAATCAGTGTTACTTACAACTAGGGAGACAAGGAGGGAGAAAAGGGAAAAAATGAATTAAAAATGCTTCCAGAGCAGCACTACTTGACAAGATAAATGAAGATCATCATTTTTTCTCTATGGAAGGGAACTGTTGCTGTGAGGAATGCTGGAAAAAAATTAATGCCCTCTGCCAGAATCCTAAAAAGCACTCATTAGACAGTCTGTTTTATCTTCTGCTCCCCGAAGGTTCTGGACTCACAACCAACACCATCACCTAGTATCTCAGAACTAGGCTTCTGAGTGTTAGCCTTTACTTTTAACTCCTTCATCTGACTTCTGCCCTTGCCACCAAATGTTGACTGGATGGAACCTGGTGCTTTTCAGAGAAACTGGTCACCGAAAGGTATGTCCATTGCTGTTTTCTGCCTCATGAGAGTGGCGAGATTGGGGAAGCCTTTTGCTGCCCTGAAGTGTGGAAGGAGAGGGACCACCCACCTCAGCAATAAGAGGCAGCCCACTGGCCATGTGAAAAACCACTGCACAAGGGAGGAGTCATTCTCTGCTATATAATGGCTTTCATAGACACAGAACTTAGTCCAACTCTGCCCAGACCTTCCTGTCATGCTCTATAGAGCTGCTGCATGAGTGTCCTGCAGGTGCAGAGGACCAAGAAGACCAAGAAAAGTCTTTTAGGTGATAAAAACCTAAGAGTTGATGCCCATCCCAGTGAAGAGATTGGAAGTCTTGCTGTTCATGTGACAGGGCTTTGGGACAAGTTCTTGAGGCCAAAGAGTGATGTAACTGATTCACAAGATCACACCTGCTGATTTATTTCAGTTGCTATCATACTGGAAAGAAAACAAACCACTCTGCTCTCCATCTGATATCTCTCTAGATTTTGAAAATGATGCTGTACTTACCACTGCCCATTTCCTAGCCAGCCCAACTTGAATTGAAGGGCAGACACTGAGAGAGCATCCAAAAACAAATTCAAACTCTCCTGGATTGGGTCTGCCTAGATTTACCACCTAATTACCTAGGCGGAGTATTTTTTCAGCTACCTGCAGCAGAAAATATTAATTACTATTGTTCTTAAGTGCCTCCGCCAGGGACCCCAGGATGCCACTCAGGTGCTGTGCAAACACAGAGCACAACATTGCCTGCCTCAAAGAGTTTACAATGTCAGTGTAAAACAAGAAATGACAGAAGGATACAGAAGGACAGGGAAGACAGGAAAACCATATGGTCAGCATAATGGTTGTCTGTTTTTAGTCCTCACAGCAAAGGAGTTTTTAGGAGGGCTTACGGCTTTGAAGTAAGCTAATGAGTTAGTTTTGCAGCTGTTTACAGGAATCTTGCCCCACGCATGAGGAATACCATGGAAAGAAGCACAAAGGTGCTTGTTTGAAAATTTAACAGGTAGGTGATGGAGACTGACATCCCAGTCTGATGAATGCGGAAGTCAATGTTTCAGTACTAAATTAGAGGTAATTGGTAGGATGCGGATAGGTTGTAAAAGGCATGGCAAGTGAAGACAAGTAGCTCATGTTTGATACAATAAAGAAGAGGAAGGTGATAAAAGGATTCAAAGAGAGGGGTGATATGGTCAGAGCAACAGGTTTGGAAAATCTTCGCAGCCATATTCTGAATGGACAGAAGCAGAGCAAGACTGCAAACATAAAGGCCAGGAAAAAAGATGCAAGTGAGAAGTGATATGATGAGAGCCTCTAAAAGAGTTTATATGTGTAGATGGACATGAAATATCCTCATCTGATATAAATTGGTGGAGATCCACAGAAGTCCATAGAGCTGTGTCACTATGCACCAGCTGAAGTTCTTGTGGTTTTCTTGTTTTCTTTCTGTTTCTGGAGAGATGGGAATTGTTTGAGAGTTGTTATTAGCCATTGTAACATTAGTGTATCTCTCTGTCAGCACATTTTCCAGCTATTCAGACTAACACCCCCTCTTGATTTCACCTCATTACTCTTAGTAATAGCCCTCAAATAATTCCCTTCCCCCTTGCCCTCCAAACTTTTCATGATCTGCTAACAGTTATCATGTTTACCTTTTGGTCACTGCTTTTTCACCATGAGAGGTCATCAAGTCCAGTCCCCTGCACTTATCCTGAAATGGAACTCGCCTGTCCAATATGAACCCATCGTTAATCACATTAGCAATTATTTTGTGCATGTGTGTGTATGTATTCAGTTATAAGGAATCTAGTGACCTGCTGAACAAAGGATAATTGATTAACTGTTTATTAAAACATCTATCATTCATTTAATAAACTATTTACAAACCTTTTTGTAAAGGTGACTACAGCTAGTCCTCACTTAGTGACCTACTCGTTTAGTGACCCCTCAGAGTTATGACCGGCTCTCTGATGAGTTGGTATTATGGCGATGTACGAGAACTCGCATCAACTCTCTCAGATTACCTATATTTACAGTACACTATGCAAACTAAGTTCAGTACATTAGAGCTTAAAACATTTAAAATATATATGAAAAATGTCATAAATGATGCAAAGGTGACATTAAAACTATCTAACGATGGTTGAAAAACCCACTACCAGTAAAGTACATTATGCCTGAAATACCGGTAAGGGCTGCTCCTCGTTTAGTGA
Source organism: Podocnemis expansa (assembly GCA_007922195.1). Taxonomy (NCBI): domain Eukaryota; kingdom Metazoa; phylum Chordata; order Testudines; family Podocnemididae; genus Podocnemis; species Podocnemis expansa. The sequence goes on along the minus strand of ML681963.1, from coordinate 56,204,976 downwards.
CCAATTCGTTTATCAACCGGGTTTCAGGAACGGAACCCGGTCACTAAGTGAGGACTACCTGTATAAGGTTTTTCATGTTATCAATGTTAAATGTATTTCCTTTCCATTTCATTGAATGTCCTCTTCCTGTGTAACAAGGCAACTTACATCAGCAGCAATGGACTGTGTGTGTTTCCCACTTAATTCCTTCAAGCCAAGGACCTTGGAAGATAGAGAGCAGAGGCGCAGAGAGTTGGCCATGGAGGAAGCGCGGCAGCCTACCCCAGTACATCAGGGTCTCCTACAGAGTCAGCACCATGCTGCTCCCTGGAGGAGTGCAGGAAGCCATGCGCAGCATCCAGTTTGGCACTGAAGTGCCAATACACTCCAGCTCTTTTTGGTCAGCCCCTGTGCAGGAACAAGGCCCAGAGCACATCCTGGTGCCATCCACACCGGAGGACTTTAAAGCAGCAAAGGTTCTCCTGTTGTTACCCACTTCCGCACTGCCTAGCCCACCGAAGCCCCGAGGAAAACCAGCCTTCCTCTCGGGGAAGTGGGCTGCTTCAGAATGGCACCAGTTGCCACCTACCCTGGCACCACAAACTTCCCCGCACTGTGCCAGACCAGAGTCTGAAGAGGTCCCAGGTTTCTCTATTTCCCTGGAGGCCACCACCTTCTCTAGCACCGAACTGGGCCATAGACTCAAGCGCCCTCGTAGGTGCTCGCCTTCTCCTTGGCGTCTTAGTGCCACATTGGTGCCGACTACTTCAGCACCGACATTATCAACCTTTACGGCACCAACCTCCCTGTCCCAGCACCATGAAAGCATCCAAGAACCAGCACCTAAGGACCAACCTGCCAGTGAAGGGGTGCCAACACAGTCAGTCCCCTTCGTCAGGGGTCTCCAAAGAGGAGCCCTCCCGTGGCACTGCTGAGCCAAGGGGCAGCACCCTGGGGCCAAGTTTGTCCTCTTTCCCAGATGAATCCATAAATCCCACACCAGGGTCATACAGAGAGGACCCCAGCACCAACTTCAACCTCCTTCGCCAGATGACACTGCACTTGGGCTTGGGGGTCAAGCCCCTCAGGGGGACTGGGACCCCCTTTTTGACCTGGGGTTTGCAGCTTCTCCAGCTGCAATTACAGTGCCCCTACACTACAGTGTGCTCAACCTCGCCGGGGCGCACTGGTAGACTCCTGCCTCCATCTCACCAGTCTCCGAGGTGGCTGGCCATTAAGTACCAGGCTGCCCCAGAAAATTTCCCCTTCTTTGTGGAGCACCCAGTACCAAGCTCCTAGCTGGTGGAGGCTGCCGCAGACGGGGATGGGGGTGGGGAGGAAGGGCGTCCGGACACTTTCCCAGGCTCTAGGGAGGCTAGGAGGCTTGACCTCCTGGGAAAAAATGCAAATTCAACTTCAGAATTGCTAACCACCAAGTGCTGGTTAGTAGATATACACTAGACCTTTGGGAGTCCATGAGGCGCTTCCAAGACCTGCTTCCCCAGGAATGCCTGGAGGACTATGACGCTGTCATAGAGGAGAGTGTGTTGGCTTCCTGTGGTACGCTCATGGGAGCCTGGGACACTTCGGACACAGCTAGCCAGGGCATCGCTTCAGTCGTGGTAATGCACCGTACAGCCTGTCTCCAAGAATCGGGCCTGTCCCAATACCTACAGCAGGCCATGCAGGACCTCCCCTTTAAGGGACAGTCACTTTTTGCCAGGGCCACTGAGTCTCTGCCGCATGTCAGCAGGGACCCTAGAATGGCCCTCAGACCTCTGGGCATGCGTACATTGCAGGCGTCCAGATGATCACCCAGCCCTCAGCAGCCCCTTGAACACTTGGGGCAAGGAATCCATCACAGACCCTCCACACACTGTAGCGAGGAAGGGCAATCCCCACGGGGTTCTACTACCCCTCCACCCTCTGGGGTCCCATGCTAGGTGGGCAAATGTTGTCCAAACTAGTCGCTGCCTCCCTCCACCCTGAGATTCGTCCTTCCTATTTCCCCACGGACCCTATCACAGCAGGCTTGGGCTCTCTGGACAGCACCGAAGGATCACTTTCACTCAAACACCCCCTCATAGTCAGTCTCAGGCTCTCTCCCTCTCCCCTCCGATAGCAATTCATTTCTGCTAACCCTTATCAGATGACCCTAAGAATGTCACAGAGCCAACAAGTGGCAAAACAGCTGAGAACCATCCCCACATACACACAGATTTGTAGATGCATGGGATTTAGATCTCTAGAGGAGAGCCGAGGTGATGGGAATATGAGGAGGAGGCACCTGTTACTCCTCCTTAACCCCCAATTCACTTGCCTGGGGTCTTCCCCAGGGTTATAGTCCAACCAGGATGCACAAGGGAAAATAAACAGGACAATTCCCTTTCTTCAACCCAGAGCTACCGGAGAGCAAGGGGTTGGGCCAGACATACTCCTCTATGTGTTGATCCTGAGCCATAGTGTGCTGAACACATGCTCTTATACTGGAATGGGTAAGAGAGCAACCTCACCCGTCACTCATGAAGGGATCGAGGGAAGGGTTGCCCCGCCACCCCCACACCCTTAATTCCCAGGAAGGGAAGAACTGCAAGACAGTACTATCTGCCTTTAAAGTGCCCTGTGAGAGGCAGGAGCATCACTGGTGCCGTGCACACGGGGCCCGTGGCCCAAATCCTGGCACCAGTGCCCCAGGTCCTGCAGGACCCCACCTTTCCCAGTCTCCAGCCTGATTGAGCTGAAGATCCAGGGCCGTGCCGCCCACAGTCACAGCAGCCGCTCCTGGCCCCGTCCCCGGTTGGGGGTGTGGTCTGAGGTCAGGGGGTGGGGCCTGCGGGCAGGTGCAGGGCCTGGGCTGGTGCCCTGCGTCCTTCCCTGGGTCAGCGACACTCCTGGTGAGAGGGTTGGTTCCCACCCTCTTTTTCTCTTTATCCACCTTCTCCCCAGGGCCCTCACAATCCCCTGGATACTCAGTGGTGCCCCCTGAGCCCTACAGAAGGGAGATACTCCCTTTCATTCCCTTTCCCTCCAGGGATGATCATCCTTTCCACCTATTGGTCTGCCATTCCACAGGCAAACCTCGAAAATAGCTCATGGCCTGAAGGATGAATTGTCCCCAGCTATCAGTTAACCAGGCAGGAGGATTCATTATCCCTTTCCTGCCAAAATCTCTGATAGCCAACTAGTTGCTGTTTCAACCCTACCCTTTACTCCCCAGTTCAGAGAAGGTTACAAGAGGAATGGATAAGTTGTAGAAGACCCTCCACTGGGCCTACCTACACAGCTAATTGGGAATGTTTTCTCCCTCCGGTGCAGAGGAAAGGAAACAGTGAAGGAGCCAGCTCCCATTTACTCCTTACTCCATTACTCCCCTACTACAGCTTCAAGGAGAGAGGTTTCTAAACTCCTCTCTTGAGGCTCCCTTACCAACAATCCTAGTCCCCCTTGACAGAGTGGAAGGGGTCTCAGTGACCCCTCACCCTACTTCCACTAGGTACTGGAAGGGCATAAGAAGACACTACTCACAGCCCAGAGACCCATCACCCAATGGGATCTAGACATGGTGCTACAGTCAAACAGGGTCGCTTTATGAACCCTGGGACTCAAGCACTTAGTTAGTCCTTTCGGGAAACCCTCAGCTACCAAGAGGGTGTAAGTGACCGTTAGCAGACTAGAGAGGCCTAGTGTTACTACTGGTAGCACGCCTGTGATGTTTTCCCCAATACCCTTCACTCTGTTCCCCCAAGGGATGCAAGGCAACAGTCCCTTGCACCCTTCTGTTCACAAGAATTACCATATGTGTCTGTTTCCCTGGGGTTCTTTCCTCCCAATCCAGGATTAACCCCAATTCCATCCTACTTCAATTATATGGCAGAGCTCATCAGCAGTAACCCTCTCCCTCCTGTGGAACAAGGCATACACACCTGCTCCTAAGCATCCCCGCTATCCTCCAACACCCAAAGGGGTGGTTATAGGTGTCATGCCATTGACCCCCTCACCACCAAGGAACCAACAACTGCAGCTCACTGCACTGACATGAGGCAGACTGCCAAACTCATGAGTGGCTGACTGCCTTACTATATACAGGTCAGGACAGAGAATAAATGACCATCACATGGGAGTTATGTGTCTTCCAAGCACTCTGCTTCCAAGGATAGTGAGCACATATTGAGGTTAGACCTGCCTTCCCCAGAAGAAGCTGAAGGATAGCCTTTTCATTCTCTCCTTCCCTTGCTCAAGTTCTAAAGACTAGAGAAGCTAGAGAGTGAGGGAGATGCACACTTAGCCATCCAGTTTGCATGAATTCCTGCTGGGACCTCAAGATAGGGATTCCCTTATCTCCTCATTTGTCATGCATCAGTTCCCCCTACAGTCCTAGGGACAACTTAACGTGGGGTCTTTCTACTTTCCTGCCATTTTTCCCCGTTCTTTCATTATAACTCATTCTACTCTCCTACCCCTTTTCCTCCAATAAAGGGTTCTGAGGAGTCCCTAAAAAGGGGACCCCAACCTGTTGCTGTGACTTCTTGGAGGATCACCTCTACTGGGTGGGACCATCTGAGATGATTCCCCCCCACCTCCTACCTACCCCTTCTCCTACCCAAATCTAATGGTGTCCCTTTGGAGGTCCAAGGACCCTCCTGGCCAAACCTCCTAAGTAGTCAGGCCTCAGCCAGGGATCATTTTCTTCCCCTTTTCAATACTGATAGGTTGGGGGACTAGGCCTCTGTGTCCTCCTTTATGTGGTTGTTTTTCCCACACTTTCCTTCCTCACTGTTTTGGAACACCCATCTCATGGTGTGCCCTACCACGATTTTGGTCACAGCGTTCCAGGCCAGTGCATCATAGATAAAGGTGACAAAACCCATCCCACTGAGGTTGGAGAGCTGAATTTTTCCCTCTCCTCTGGTTAGGGGCATAGTGCCCGTTTGCTTCTTGATGGGATGAAGGAGCATTGCTGGGGACAGCAATTTCCTTTGCTTATCATCTACTGATATAAGGGTCATCTATACTGGATCAGGATCGCCCTCTTTCCTGATGGAGTGGTAGATAACCTCTTCGGAACCCACTGTGCAGGTCTTCTCTCAGAAGAATCTGCAGGTCAGTAGTGTGTTCGTCAGCATAAGCTTGACAACCCATCGCTTTGTCTGTCCTTGTGGTTGGGATGCCGTTTGAGTATAGCCGTGCTGATGGTGGAGAAAATATTAACTCTGCCCACCATACGAGGTACAGCTAATGGTCACCTAAACATGAATAATGTGAGCAGCAATTGAAGAATGGTGAGTTACTTACAGTAACCATCCTTCTTTGAGATGGGCTGCTCGCATATATTCAGGTACCTCCTACTGGCCCCGCTACTCAGAGTTAGCGATAAGAAGGGACTGAGAGGGATCAGGGTTAGGGCCATGTATATATAGCCGTGGGAGCAGCCAGAGGGGGCATTGGCTGCCAACCCTGCTCTGACAGGCTAGGGCTAAAAGTTTCTGGCCAATCATGTGTTGCAACATGAAGACACCTAAAACTGAGTGTATGCAAGCAGCCCATCTCAACAAAGGACAGTTACTGGTAAGTAACCCACTGTTTTCAAGACAGGGAACTGTTTAATAAATATCAGAACAGAGTGATCACAGGAAGACTGGGCCAGAGGGAACTGCTAGCACCAACTGATAAACAATATTAAATATTGGCTTGGAAATGGCTTCAAAAACATTGGCTATCCAAAATAATTTTGCTTTTCCAACAGAGCAGCTGTATGCAAAATAAGCAGTTGTGCTTCCCCGGCATTCTCTTGCTCCCACTATGTCTCATGCCTGCTCCTGACCTTCCTCTTCAGTGAACTGCTCTCATGGGTTGTAGAATTCCTCTCAGGCTGCCAGGAACAATGCATACATTTTGTTTCCCTACTTCCTCCCGATCATTCCTCAGCACCATCTGTTTTCATTTGCATATTTACCATCGAACTGTCCCTTATTGTCATTACGGTCAGGAGATCTGAGTGATGGTGCTGACGGGTGCAGTCTGCTTCATCTGCCTTTTTCCTCTGCCTTGTGTCAGAGTAACCCCTTCCTTTCTCCTTGGGCCTGGGCCTGCATCTTCTTTCAAGTTCCCTGTTTGCTACCAGACTCCAAAAGATCTTATCATTTGTGATCTCAAGCAAACTGGTTTTTAGCAACGGCTTCTGGACACCTGAAAGAAGAATAAGTCAATACCTCAGCATTCTCAGTAGAACCAATCAGGCAATGATTTCTGGGAGGGCAGTGGACGAAAACCCAGAAAAACCCCATCCTGCGGCCTCCACTCACACTGCAGTATAAAACTTCTGAAGGAGAAAGAGGCCAGAGGAGACCTCAAGTCTCCAGACTTAGCTTTAAATCCCCTTGACACCATCCAAAAATAACACACAGCAGCAACTAAACCTCATCTTGCGAACAGGGGACTGCAAACAGGGGAGTTTGTGAGGGAAGGAGTTGGTGCCAGGTGCGTCCTATTGAAGGATCCTGGTTGGTGGGTGGGCACAAGCCGACCCACTTCTAAAACTCTTCCCCCAGCCTAAGGGGAACCGGCACTGAACGGGGCTTCAAAAAATTCCGGGGGACAACAAAAGAGAAAACAGGGACGGGTGTGAGGGTCACAGGTTCAAAACTAGGGTTTCGGAAGGGGATACCGAGCAGAGAACCCTGGACAGCGCCCACTGCTCCCGAAAGGTGTCGAGGGAGCCAGCGGACACAGCCCAGAGGAACTCTGCCCGGAGACGTGCACGGACGAGGGAGTGGAAATAGGTCCCACAGTCGCGGGCCCCTCCCTCTGCCAACATCCTCTCCCGAGTTTTATACGTGGCTACTTTCGCATAAGCCAAGAGGAGGTTGGCGAGGAGGTCCCGCGACTTGGTGGGGCCACGGATGGGGAGTGCGTAAAGGTACAAATGTGGGGAAAAGTGCAGCCAGAACCTCAAGAGGAGGTTCTGGAGGAGCCGGAAAAGGGGCTGCAACCTGGCGCAGTCTAAATAGACATGCGCCAGGGTCTCCCTCACACCGCAAAAGGGGCAGGTGTCGGGGCAAGGGGTGAACCGCGCCAAGAACACGCCCGTGCTCACGGCTCCATGGAGGAGCCGCCAACTGATGTCCCCGGCGGGCCTTGGAGTGAGGGTGGCATACAGACTGGCCCACCGGGGTTCCTCGCCCACCGCGGGTGGAATCAGGTCCCGCCACTTTGTGTCAGGGCGGGATGCTAGGGCGAGGAAATGGATGGTATGGAGCACGAGCGTGTAGAGATGTTTACGGGGCGCGGTTCGGAAAGAGGCCGGCTGCAGGTCCAGCAGCCGGCTCGGCGTATGGGGCGGGGATGGCCGGGGGGGCTGATGGGGCCGAGGCCCGATCAAGAGTTCTGGAGGGCCAGGGCTGAGAGGGGGGCGGGGAGTACCCTCTCGCAGGACCCGCCCAAGGTAGGCCCGAGCAGTGGGAGGCAAAGCAGCCCTCACCTCCTGGAGTAGGCGCTGGGGGGTACG
>ML681963.1:56177671-56197483 GCA_007922195.1 Podocnemis expansa | reverse complement strand
CACAGGCCCTGCCCCCCTTCCTCCAGGGGAAGGCTCAGAACCCCTGCAGAGACCCAGTGCAGTCCTGGCCAGAAGAACTCCAGAATTGTCTTCTGGAGGCTGTCCAGGAAACCCGGGGGTGGGCTCAGGGTGTTGAGCCGGTGCCAGAGCATGGACAGGATGAGCTGGTAGGTGTGTCCTAGGTAAGTGATTGGACTGTGTCTTTTTCCCTACAGGTGGTTTGCTGACTGTGTGTTTGTGTCTTTTTCCCTACAGGTGAGTTGCTTGTGTCTTTTTCCCTACAGGTGCTTGCTGTTAGTTGTGGGACTGTGCTTGTGTGCTTGGGTGGGGGCTGTTTGCACCATTGTTCCTTGATCACCTTTAATCACCAGCTTCTAGCAGCTTCTAGCAGCCTTGTGATTGGCCTCCCCTGTGTGACTAACAAGGGGCAAGGGCTGACCTAGGCAGAGAAGGCCTTTAAAAGCCACTGCTCGAGCGACCAGAGGGAGCTTGCAAACAGGGGACTGCAAACAGGGGAGTTTGTGAGGGAGTTTGGTGAGGCCAAGATGGTGAAGAGGAGCTGTACTGCTGGAGCCAGCACCCCTGCTGTTTTCTTTGCCTCTGTTTGTAGCCAGACAGACTGTTGGTCCCTGGATATCTCCACCCAGACCCTGGTGTGGAATTGCAGGGAGTGTGGCCTTCATTTTCCTGCCACTGATGATCATGCTAGGGAGATGAGCCTATGTGATAGGTGTCTTCTGGTGGCATCTCTTCAGAAACAGGTAGGAGAGTTACAGGAGGAGGTGTCATAACTCAGAGGTATCTATGCCCTGGAAAAGTTCCTTGACAGTGTCCACGATGAGACCTGCAAGGAGGAGGTCCCTATCACAGTACCAAGGGCTACTGCCACAGCTCTGGAAATGGATGGGATGCCTATGGCAGAGGAAGGACACTGGCAGCTGGTCACCTCTGGCAGTAGACAGTGTTCCACACCTGCTCACATCCCACCATCCATTGTGGTGAGGAACCGTTATGCGGTGCTGGACACACTAAAGGAGGTAGAGGAGATGCCATCCACCCCAAAGGCTGGGCAGATCACAGCCACCTCACCTAAGAGGAAACGTAGGGTTGTGGTGATTGGGGACTCACTCCTGAGAGGAACGGAGGCACCCATCTGTCGCCCTGACAAGGCCTCTAGAGAGGTATGCTGCCTGCCGGGTGCCCGTATCTGTGATGTAATGGAGGGATTGTCTAAAATCATCCGCCCCTCAGACTACTACCCCATGCTTCTTATCCATGTGGGTACCAGTGATACTGCGAGAGGTGATCCTCAGCAGATCAAAGGTGACTTCAGGGCTCTGGGAGCGAGGGTGAAGGAGTTTGGAGCACAGGTGATGGTCTCCTCGATCCTTCCAGTCAAGGCTAGAGGCCTGAGGAGAGACAGATGCATCCTAGAGGTGAATGCCTGGCTGCGAAGATGGTGTGGTCAGGAGGGATTTGGCTTCCTTGACCATGGAGTCCTGTTTCAGGACAGAGGACTGATAGGCAGAGATGGCCTTCACCTGTCCAGGAAGGGGAAGAGCGTGTCTGGGCACAGACTGGCTGACCTAGTGAGGGGGGCTTTAAACTAGGTTCAACGGGAGAAGGAGACCAAAGTCCACAGGTAAGTAAGAATGTGGGTGATCTGGGGGAAGGGATGGAACTTGGACTGTATCAACAGCAATAAAAGAGAAGGTAGTTGGAACATGGGGGGGGGAATCAAATAAATGTCTTAAGTGCTCTACTGAAGCCCCAATATGTGAGGAGAGTCGGGGAGGAGAACTCCAAGAAAAAATGCAAGGAGGTTTATGTAATAGAATTGGAAATCAACATGACAAAGTAGGGCAATCGACCGGGTATCTTAGGTGCCTGTACACTAATGTGAGGAGCCTGGGAAATAAGCAAGAAGAATTGGTAATACTAGCACAGACAAGGAACTATGCTATTATAGGAATAACGGAGACGTGGTGGGATAGTCTGCACGACTGGAGCTCTGCCATGGATGGGTATAAACTATTCAGGAAAGACAGGCAGGGAAGATGAGGGGGAGGAGTAGTGTTATATGAAAAAGAGCTCTATGACTGCTCAGAGCTCCATTATGGAAGTGGAAGCGTGCCAGTAGAAAGTCTGTGGGTTACACTGAGAGGGGAAAGCAACAAGGGGGATGTTGTGGTGGGTGTCTGCTATAGACCACCAGACCAGAAGCAGGAGGTGGATGACATGTTCTATAGACAACTAGCGGAAGCTTCTAGATCACAGGCCCTGGTGCTGATGGGGGACTTCAGTTACCCTGACATCTGCTGGGAGGCCAATACAGCAGTGCATAGGCAATCCAGGAAGTTTTTAGAGAATGTTGGGGACAACTTTCTAGTACAAATGCTAGAGGAACCAACTAGCGACCTTGCACCGCTCGACCTGCTGCTCACAAATAGGGAAGAATTGATCAGGGACGTAGAGGTAAATGTCAAGCTAGGCAGTAGTGACCATGACATGGTTGAGTTCAGGATCCTGATTAAAGAAAGGAAGGAAAGAAGCAAAACAAAAACCCTGGACTTCAAAAAAGCAGATTTTGGCTCCCTCAGGGAACTGATGGGCAGGATCCCATGGGACGCTAATCTGAAGGGGAAAGGAGTCCAAGAGAGTTGGTTATATTTTAAAGAAACCCTGCTAAGGGCACAGGAAGTTGCCATTCCAATTAGGAGAAAGAACAAACATGCGAGGCACCCAGAATGGCTTAGCAGAGAACTCTGCTCTGAGCTTAAACATAAAAAGAAAGCTTACTGGAAGTGGAATCTTGGGTCCGGGGAGCAGCCCCGGCTGCGGGCTCAGCCCGGCGCCCCCGAGCCGCTGGCGGGGTCTGGGGGCAGCTCTGGCGGGGGCGCTGAGCCACCCCACAGCGGCTCACCCCCCGCTGGTGCCTGCAGCCCCCTTTCTGGGGCTGCAGGGTGAGCCAGCAGCGGCTCACCCCCAGGGGTAACGAAATAGCATGTTCACACAGTGAACTTGCTATTTCGTTTCCCGCTTTTTTTCTTATTTCGAATTAACATTTTGTTAATTCGAAGTAAGATATTTCGAAATAAGGTGTTGTTTCGAAACAAGTTGTTTCCACACAACTTGTTTCGAAATAACCCTGTGCGTGTGAACACAGCCTTAGGCTGTATTCACACAGCACTTATGTTTCGAAACAACCTCGTTGTTTCAAAACAAAAAAAAAAAAACATGTTCACACAACGCACAGTTGTTTCGAAACAAGGGGAAGCCCATGTTTCGAAACAACTGTGTTGTTTTGAAACAAGTTAAAACCCACTTGGGGGCGAAACAACCTTGTTTCAGAACTCTTGTTTCAAAACAATGCGTGTGAACCTGTTGTTTCGGAACAAAGTGTTCCGAAACAACATTGGATCCTCAGCACCCTGGTCAGGGAACCCTTAGGACCCTAGCCAGGATGCTGAGGGCTGTCCCTCAGCCCCCAGTGGGGGGGGTATCCGCTGCGGCTTGGCTCAGCCCGCAGCAGGGGCTGCCCCCCCTAAGACCGCAGCCGGTCGGGGGCGCGGGGCTGAGCCACCCCGACCCGCTGGCGGTGTCGGGGGGGCAGCTCTGGCCAGGAGCTGAGCCACCCTGCAGGGGCTCACCCCCCACTGGTGCCTGCAGCCCCCTTTCTGGGGCTGCAGGGTGAGCCAGCAGTGGCTCACCCCCAGGGGGCTGCAGCCCCCTGCAGCACCTAACGAAATAGCATGTTCACACTGTGAACATCCTATTTCGTTTCCCACTTTTTTCCCTATTTCGAAATGACTTTTTGCTAATTCGCATTGTCATTTCAAAATAAGGCGTTATTTCGAAACAAGTTGTTTCGACACAACTTGTTTCGAAATAACCGTGTGTGTGAATACAGCCACAGAGGAAAATAAAGTGATCAGGAACAGTCAGCATGGATTTACCAAGGGTAAATCATGCCTGACCAATCTCATCTCCTTCTATGATCAGATGATTGGTTTTCTGGATGCAGGAAGAACCGTTGATGTCATATACCTTGATTTTAGCAAGGCTTTTGATACAGTTTCCCACAGCATTCTCATTGGCAAATTAAGGAAGTATGGGTTGGATAGGTGGACTATAAGGTGGATAGAAAACTGGCTAGATCAATGGTTTCAGCGTGTAGGAATCAATGGATCCATGTCTAGCTGGCAGCCAGTCACGAGTGGTGTGCCCCAGGGGTCGGTCCTGGGGCCAGTTCTGTTCAATATTTTCATCAATGATCTGGATGATGGAATAGACTGCCCTCTCAGTAAGTTTGCGGATGACACCAAGCTGGGGGGAACAGTAGACACGTTGGAGGGCAAAGACAGGATTCAGGGAGACCTAGATAAATTGGAACAGTGGGCCAATAGAAATCTTATGAGCTTCAATAAGGACAAGTGTAAAATCCTGCATGTGGGACGAAAAAACCCCATGCACCACTACAGGCTGGGAAACATTCAGCTAAGTAGCAGCAGTGTAGAAAAGGACCTGGGGGTCATGGTGGATGGGAAGCTAGATATGAGTCAGCAGTGTGCTCTTGCTGCCAAAAAGGCCAATGGCATACTGGGCTGCATCAAAAGAAGTATTACCAGCAGATCAAGGGATGTGATCATTCCCCTCTATTCTGCACTGGTGAGGCCACATCTAGAATACTGTGTTCAGTTTTGGGCTCCCCACTACAAAAAAGACAGGGACGTGCTAGAGAGAGTTCAGAGGAGGGCAACCAAAATGATTAAAGGGCTAGAGCACAAGCCCTATGAGGAAAGACTGAAAGCATTAGGCTTATTCAATCTGCAGAAGAGAAGATTGAGGGGGGATTTGATAGCAACCTTCAACTACTTGAAGGGATGCTCTAAGGAAGATGGAGCTTGACTGTTCTCAGTAATAACAGAGGACAGAACGAGGAGCAATGGTCTCAAGTTGCGGTTAGGGAGGTCGAGGCTGGATATTAGAAAAAACTTTTTTACTAGGAGAGTGGTGAAGCCTTGGAATGAGCTGCCAAGGGAGGTGGTGGAGCCTCCATCTTTGGAAGTGTTTAAGGCCCGGCTGGACAAAACCATGACTGGGATGGTTTAGTGGGAGTGGTCCTGCCTCTGGCAGGGGGTTGGACTAGATGACCTATGAGGTTCCTTCCAACCCTATCATTTTATGATTCTCATCTCTCCACACAGCAGTACTGGAGATGCTGCTCATTGCGAGCAGAACTATTCACATCCAATCACATACCTAGGGTACCTCCCCTCCATCTGCCAGAAACGTGAGACTTCATGCCCCATGCTTTTATCCAGGCTGTGCCCTTCCCTGGGAATTTCTTTCAATTTTCTAGTCTGATGGGCCATTAACTTCATCTAATCATCCAGTGACCAAACCCGCACCCAATGAAGTCAGTGAGAGTCTTTGCACTGACCTCAATAGGCAGTTTCTTTGCTATCTATCAATTATTGTATCCATCAATTATTGTATCATCCTCCTAGCAACAGGGCTTTTACTGCATCTCTTGAGAAACTGTTCCACCGTCTAGTGCATCTCTCTGTCAGCATGTTTCCCAGCTCTTCAGTCTAAATCCCCTTCTTCATTTTACCTCGTTACCCTGAGAATTATTAAATCCTCAAATAATTCTTTCCCTCCATTTTCCCTTCAAACTTTTCACTATCTGTGGACAGTTATCACATTCCCCTTTTCTCACTGCTTTTTTTCAGATCCTGAAATGGAACTTGCCTGTCCAAAATTTAACTCATGGTTAGTCACAATATCAGAAGGTGAATGTGAGCTGGAGTTTACAAAGGGAAGGAAATAAAGGATTATTTGCCTCCTCCCTCATTTTATACTATGGCATGTAATAACATGGTATGCCCACATCTTAAGTACTGCATGCAAATCTGGTCACCTCTTTTCAAAAAAAGGTATATTAGAATTGGAAAAAGTACAGAAAGGGGCAACTAAAATGATTAGATATGCTCTAGCATCAGGTCAGTCTCTCTGAAGGAACTCATGCCCCCTTGCTACAGTCATGGAAATACTTCCATATGGGAAGAAATTCATAAGACTGGGACTTTTCAGTTTAGAAGAGTGACGACTAAGGAAGAAATGATAGAGATCTATAAAATCATGACTGCTGTGGAGAAAGTAAATGGGTATGTCCACACACACTTCTTATTTTGAAACAACCCCGGCAGGAGCGGGGGCGCCGGGGATTCCGGGCCAGCGCTCACTCTGGCCCCGGCAGCAGCTGGCTCCAGCCGCGCGCTGGGGCCCGCACCACCAGGTTTGGGGGCAGCCAGGGCTTTAAAGCCCCTGAGGTGAGGTGCCCCGCTGCGCCTCACCTGGCGGGTGCCTGCAGGGGACTGCAGGCACCCTCCAGGTGAGGCGCGGTGCCTGCAGTCCCTTGCAGGCACCGGCGAAGTGAGGCGCAGCCCCGCGCCTGACTCTGCCGGTGCCTGCAGCCCTCTGCAGGCACCCATGGGGTGCAGCACCCCTCTGCACTGCACCCTGTGAGTGCCTGCAGTCCCGTCCCCAAGCGAAATAGCAGGTCCACACTGTCCTTTTTGTCCTCCAAAATAAGGTGTTTCGAAATAACAGCTTGTTTTGAAACGTCCTGTTCTACACTAGCAAATTAGTTCTTCTTCCAGCGCAGCTCACATCATTCAGTTACAGGTGTCTACATGCCGCAGCGCACAGTAGCTCAGAAAGTCTTCAATCTTAGCCTGTCAGGTCAGGGCGCACGGCTCACACCCCCTCTGTGCCGCGACCGCAGCTATACAGGTGACCGTGACCCAGACCCTCCCAGTTCCTTTTTCCACCCTTAGTGATGGTTTCAGATCAGCCGAGAAACTTGCGGAAGCAAGTGCATGTGTTTTCCGCGCGAAATTTAAGATGCCTGGGTTTCAAGCATGCTTGGGATGCTGCAAAGCTTTCCCAATCAACTACCGTCACGAGAAATGCCTTGCATGTCTAAGTGAATTGCACCTTGCCGCAAGCCGCCCTATCTGCCAGTCCTTTAAACGAAGGACTCGCAAAGACAGAGAGCGGTGCCTCCGCACTCTCGCTGAGAGCAGCATGCCCACCTCTGATGCCATCTGAGCTGTGAGCGCTCCACCAGCACCCTGAACGGTTCAGGCACCGGAGTCTTGGCATCGCCTTTCAGCACTGAGTCCAAAGTCTCTGTCAACATCCTCTTCGCTATTGCCAAGACATTGTCATTGAGAGTGGCACCGTCCCCAGTACCATCAACACCATGGGCCCCCGTGAAGGTGCAGGCTTGGTCCTGAGACCCAGCTCTGGTACCAGCAAAGAAACCCAAGCCAAAGGCAGTGCCGACCCTGGTACAGGCAACCCTGTCGACACAGGAGCCAGTACCACCCGCCAGCCTGGCACCGCCCAGTCCTCTGCTGGTGCCACAATCTGGAGCCGAGGACTGCTCCATGGCCTCTTCATCCCCATACTCATCCTGGGACTGTCAATACCGTGTTCCCAGGGTCCGAGAGCCAGATCATCTAGTTCATTGTTGTCTTCACTCCTCTGTATCCCCCAAAGCCTCGGGGCCGACAAACGGTCTAGTAAATGGCACTACAATCGCTCTCTGACACCCACATCACGGAAAATGAAGAGGTCATTAGCAACATCAAGGGCAATAGTGCATGTCTCCCCTGGCACCGCGAAGACCCTGCTCCCAAGCCAGGCCGCTTTCCTCCATGCTGCGTTGAAGCAGGAGTGTCTTTCAATGACTGGTTGGACATGACAGCTGATGATAGCTCCATGTCCCGGCACCGTTTGGTGCCGTCTCCAGATGCTTCGAATTTCTCAGACAACGAACCCGACCCCGACACTACTCAACATAGTAGATCACAGGCTCATTCTTCCTCCTCACCAGATTAATATACTTTCAAGAAGCCGATTGCCTATAATGAGGACCCCCAGGCCCAGCAGAAGCTGCTCCGCCATATGGCGGCAAACCTGAAGCTGGAACTAGGGGTGGTCCAGGAGGAAACTGAACCCCTCTTTGACGTAGGGTGCAATGCCCCACCCACCAAAGGGGCTGTTCCCCTCCACAACGGGGTGTACAGAATTGTCAGGGCATGATGGCAGACCCCCATCCTCAATCCCGCTGGTGTCAAGGGCAGCGGACTGAAAGTACCATGTTCCTCAGGACAAATTCTCCTTCCTTTTTCAGCACACCACCCCGGGGTTGCTGGTGGTTGATGCTGTAAACCAGAAAGAGAGGCAGGGCCAACCAAGTTCCACCCCTAGAAATAAGGAGGCGAGGAAGCTTGATCTGTCAGGCAGGGTGGTCTACTCCACGGCAGCCTTACAGCTGCGCATCTCCAACCACTCGATCTTTATGACGAGATATATCTTAAACCTCTGGAGTGCCATGCAAGGCTTTCATGACTTTGTTCCCAAGGATCGCCTCAGGCACTTTGACACGATGCTCGAGGAAGGGGAGATGGCGTCCATGGATACTCTGATGGCTACTTGGGATGCCGTAGTCACAGCCATTCGCACTATGGCATCCGCCATGGTAATGCGCTGCTTGGCTTGGCTCCAGGGCTCGGGTCTGCCCCCACAATTGCAGCTCATCATCCAGGACATACTGTTTGAAGGCCCTGACCTGTTTGCTGCACCTACAGATGCAAAACTCCATAGTATGAAGGACTCGAGAGCCACGCTCTGGTCACTGGGGATGTACGCCCCACAATCTAGCAGACACTCCTTGAAACCTCATCAGCTCCTACAGCAGCAGCTGCAGCAACTGAAACAACAGATTCAACTGCAGAGCCCCTTCCCAAGGTCCTTCCAATTTCCCCAGTGCCATCTTGGGGACTTGGATAAGGACAAAGCCCAATTGAGTAAGAGTGAGAAGCCCCATGCCCTACAGTCTAGCAGGCATGGACAAGTCTCCAAATGCTCATTGGGAAGGAAGCAGTGTTTTTGACGGTTACTGCAAGGGCAGCGAACCCACGACCTGCCCAGTCCCCAACGGCCTGCACCGCTTCACACATCACAGGGCCAACATCACATCCAACCAGTGGGTCCTTGAGACAGTCGCGGAGGGATATTGCATCCAGTTTCACTCAACTCCTCAGGTCAGGATTCCGCCCCCTAGCCCAAGCCTTGGGAACCGGGAACTGCTCCACTTGCTTGAGATCAAATGCAAGAAACTCCTCTCCCTTTGGGCCATAGAAAGGGTCCCCAAGGGGGAGTGGGGAAAAGGATTTTACTCCCAGTACTTCCTAGTCTCCAAATCCAGCGGGGACCTTCGATCCATTTTAGATCTCAGAGCGTTAAACAAACACATAAGGAAAATAAAGTTCTGCATGGTTTCCCTATCACAGATGGTTCCATCTCTGTCTCCTGGGGATTGGTCCCCCCCCCCCCTTGATCTGAAAGATGCTTATTTTCACATAGCCATCCAGCTCCACCACAGGCGATTCCTAAGATTCATGGTGGGGGAAGGCCACTTCCAGTTCACCTCTTTCCCCTTCGGGCTCCCCTTGGCCCCCAGGGTATTCACGAAGTGCATGGCGCTGGTCGCGGCATACCTGCTCAGGCAGGGCATACAAATCTACCACTACCTAGATGACTGGTTAATAGTCAGGATATCAAGACCTCAGGTAGAGCTCCACATCAGAACAGTAGTGAAACTCTGTGGGTACCCGGGCCTCTGGATAAACCAAGAAAAGTCAAAACTCTGCCCGTCCCAGGACATAGAGTTCATAGGGGTGCATCTGGCTGCACGCAAAGGAACAGCATCCCTACCCCTCTCAAGATTTCGGTCCATGTGCACCATCATTACAGAGCTGCACACATCCCAGATGACCACAGCCCACCAATGCCTGCAGCTCCTTGGCCACATGGCAGCCTTGACCTCTGTGATTAGGACAGCACGCCTGAGAATGAGGCCCTTCCAGGCCTGGTTCTCCACGGTGTTCCACCCAGGGAGGGACACCCTAAACAAGGTACTGTCAGTTCCCCAGGACACTCTGGGGACACTTCAGATTTGGAGAGCTCCCCATTTTGCGATGGGGGGGTATCCCCTTCCAGGAGCTCAGGCCCTCAGTGACCCTGACAACAGATGCCTCAGACTCAGGGTGGGCGGCCCATATATCTGGGGGGCTCTCCATTCAAGGGTGCTGGTCCCACAGGGACAGAGCTCTCCACATAAATGTGAAGGAACTACGGGCCATCAGACTAGCCTGCATGACCTTCCTGGACAAGATATAGGACAGGTCAGTCCAGATCCTCACAGACAACACCACAGCCACTTTGTATACAAACCAGCAGGGAGGGGCCCACTCCATGATGCTTTGCGAAGAGCCATGCAAACTCTGGGAGCTGGCCATAGAACACAACTTCTCCCTGGTGGCAACCCATCTACTGGGGGTGGACAATGGGCTAGCGGACTTTCTCAGCAGAAAGCCCCTAGCAAACCACAAGTAGTCCCTCCATGATAGGGTGTTCTCCCTTCTGATAGACAAATGGGGGTCACCCCAGGTACACCCATTTGCAACAGGGCAGAACCGCAAGTGTCCCCAGTTCTGCTCGGTCAGGAGGAAGGGTCTCTCAGTGACAGCTTCCTCATCAACTGGGCGGGGCCCCTGATCTATGCCTTGCCTCCGGTTCCCCTGATTCAGAGGGTCCTTTTGAAAATCAGCACAGATGGAGTGAACATGATACTGATAGCTCCGGAGCGGACCAGACAACACTGGTTCCCGCTCCTGCAGGGAATGTCTGTAGAGACCCCACTCCGCCTCCCACTGTGGGCAGATCTCCTAACACAGGATTTGGGGTGCCTCTGGCACCCAAACCTGGACCACCTGCACCTGGCAGCCTGGAGGCTCTCTGGCTCAACGAGCAGGAGAGGCTCTGCTCAGACAGGGTTAAAAAGGTCCTGGTTGGTATCAGAAGACCATCTACCAGGTCCACATACACAGCCAAATTGAAGCGATTCTCCGTCTGGGCCAGAGACAAAGGTGTAGACCCTGTATCAGCTCCAATACACCTAATCCTCAACTATCTGTTAGACCTCAGAGAAAAAGGCCTCTCTTCTTCCTTGCTGAGAGTCCACCAAGCAGTGATCTCAGCCCTCCATGAAAAGGTTGATGGCCCCTAGTCTTCTTCCATCCTACCTCTGTGAGATTCCTGAAAGGGGTGGAGAGACTTTCCTCAACCCCATAAGCCCACCCCTCCTTGGGATCTGAATGTGGTACTCTGGGCAATGACAGAGCCGCCCTATGAACCCTTGGACTAAGCCACCCTGCTGGTCCTGTTCTGGAAGGTGGCCTTCTTAGTATCAATCACCTCTGCTAGAAGGGTTTCAGAATTGAAAGCCCTCTCCTCAGAACCCCCTTATATGAGGTTCTACCCAGATAAAGTGTTCCTACGTCACCACCCCTCCTTCCTCCCTAAGGTGGCCACCCCCTTCCACCTTAACCATGAAATTTGCCTGCCAGTTTTTTATCCAGGCCCTCGGGTTATGGAGAACCAGAGGAGATGGCATACCCTGCATGTGAGGAGAGTGCTCCTCACTTACATCGAGCACACTTGGCTGTTCTGCAAGACCTCCCAACTTTTTGTGGTGGTCGCTGAACGCAAGAGAGGTCTCCCAGTGTCCTCACAGTGTATCTCCAAACGGATTGTGAACTACATTTAAGACTGCTACAGAAGGTCGAATACACCCCTTCCTGGCACCGTTAGAGCCCACTCCACCAGGGCCTAAGTGTCGTCAGGGGCCTTCCTTGCCATGGTCTCGATCCAAGAGATTTGCAGGGCCCCTACGTAGTCGTCAATACATACCTTCACAATGCACTATGCCATCACCCAGCAGGCCAGAGATGATGCTGCCTTGGGCAGAGCTGTATGCAATGTGGGGAGACTGTAACTCCTCCCACTGTCCATGAGCATGGCTAGCAGTCACCTGTAACTGAGGGATGTGAGCAGCGCTCCAAGGAGAACGGTGGGTTACTTACCAGTAACCATCCTTCTTCGAGATGGGCTGCTCACATACATTCAGGCCCCTCCGACCGTCCCCGCTAACAGAGTTGGTGAAGGTATATGGGACTGGGAGGGTCAGGGTCATGGTCACCTATATGGCCGTGGTCGCGGCACAGAGGGGGTGTTGGCCATGTGCCCTGACCTGACAAGCTAAGACTGAAAACTTTGAGCTACTGTACGCTGCGGCACGTAGACACCTGTAACTGAAGGTATGTGAGCAGCCCATCTCAAAGAAGGATGGTTACTAGTAAGTAACCCACTGTTTGGATTAAGCAAGCTTAGGCTGGACTAATTTGAACCCTGTCTACACTAGCCTCTGGCTAGTGTAAACTAAAAAAATTTTAGTTCAAACTAATCAAAGGTTAGTTCGAACTAGTTAGTTCGGCTGTTTAGTCCAAACTAACTGCTTAGATTGAACTTATTTGCATTTTTAGTTCAAACTAGCCCAATGGAAACATGCTAGTTTGAACTAAATGAGTTCCAACTAGTGGTTAGTTCAGACTAAACATGGTTTTTTAGTTCAAAATAACTTTTAGTTCAGACTAGCTATGCTTTTTTTAGTTAAAAAGTTGGTTCAAACTTAAAAAAAAAGTGTGGCTAGTTGATACTAAAAGTTAGTTCAAATTAAAACAACCCACTTAGTTCAAATGAAATTTAGAATTACTTAGTTCAAACTAACTAGGTACGAACTAAGATTTTTGTTTTAGACATAGACTTAAAGACTAACAAATTTATTTATCACATGAACTTTCATGGGAGAAAATCCCACTTCATCAAAGTTCGTGTGATAAATACATTAGTTAGTTTTTAAAAGTTTGGTACCAGACACCTTGTTTGTTTTTACCCCTTTTCACAATACAAGAACTCAGAATGACCAAATGAAAATAATAGGCAGAAGTTATAAAATGAACAAAAGGAAATATTTTCTCACTTAATATATAGTCAATCTGTGGAACTCCTTTGCCAGAGGATGTTGTGAAGGCCAAAAGTATACCAGGCTTCAGAACAGAATTAGATAAGTTCATGGTGGAAAGGTCCAACAAAGGCTGTTTGCCAGAGGGGATGGGAATGACCAAGGGGCAGAATCATGTTCTGATTTCTATTCTATTCAGCCCCTCTGAAGCACCCAGCATTGGCCATGGTTGGAAGACAGGATTCTGGGCTAGAAAGACCATTGGCCTAACCCAGTTTGGCTGTTTTTATGTTCTTATCTTTCTAATATACAGCAATGGCCATTCTATTGCTTCCTCAGCATATGGATAGCAGTAAACAACCCCTCCATACACACTGTGTACTCAGCTTTTCGGTGCATGGGAGCTGGAGCAGCTTGTAAACGCAGAGGCCAGTGAAAGTATCTCTAAACAAACATTAAATCATAGCTCTGGGGAACAGCACCAGGGAGACTGCACAAGCACAAACATTGAGCTTTGCAGCTCAAAGGGTAAATCAGCATTAAGACAGTGGCAGTTTTTTTCCCTTGCTGGTGCCAAACGAGCTTGCTTCATGAGGGTCACAGATGTAGCAGGTTGTACATAAAAAGTTCCATAAAGCCCCCCTGGAATATTACTGGTTCCTGATGATTTCCCTACTGAAAAACACATTGGAATTTCTTTATATAGTACATATATAATCTAGATATACATACAGATATCCACCTCCACTTCTATCTCAATAGAAAACACCCTATTTCAATACAAAATCCTGCCCCAGCCTCAGTGTAGAAGATCGCTTTTTCAAAGAAGAGTATAACAAGTGCACTGGAAAAAAATGGCACATGCATCATTTTTATTTAATATTATTTACACTGCTGCAGTACCTAAAGGCCAGCATTGGGGTGGGAGCTCTGTTTTGCTAGGTATTACAAAGGCTTTGTCCCTGCTGTGAAGAGCTTGCAACCCAAGGGTAGCTGCACAAGAAAAATCACTAAATGCACTTTAAGTTCTGATTTGTGAAGGTGGTTATTGGCTTTGTACATTTTCATCTGCATGTTTGCAGGAGCAATGGGCTTACATCTGTTGAAACTCTCTGACCCATAGGCAGTGCTGGTAAGTCCTCAGGCATAGATACATGGAGTTGCACGGCACTTTGCAAGACAAGCATTAGTGTCAGCATTTGGCAAGGTATTTGCTTGATGGGATTTTTTGAAGATGCTGCACTGGTGATGATGCCTCTGTTTTCTCTCTGGCCCTCAGGCTCCCACTGCAGGGTGACTCTCCAACAGCTTCTCCACCCCAGGCTGTTGACAATATTCAAGTTGAGGACAGAGAGAAGTGATCCATGATCTGGCTTGTTATGCTTCACCTCTGGCAATATAGGGCTTGAGAAAACTAACTGAAATTAACAAAGATATAACTTGATTTCACTGGACTTTGAATCTGACCCTTATAGAAGAAAGTCATTGTTTTTAAAGTGTTACCCCTGCAGACAAGGATCTATCATAACACATAAAAAGTATGGATAATGCAAGCACCAGGAGACACACATGTTCCTCCAAAGGATTTGGGAAAGGCATGGGTAGACATGTACATGGGATCACAAATGGCAGCATGTGTCTTGCTCCATACCTCAAAGTAGGGTGATGGGAGTGGACCTCTCTGTCCTGTTCTAATTGTAACTATTGTCTCTCCTGCTTGCCATTCTCCTGTATGGCAAAGTGATGTTGTACTGTAGTCTTTCATCCCTGCCGGAACTCCTAAGAGACTCTGTGTTACTCCCCATGAGCCAGCAGCAATGTCAGGAACTGCTGCTAAACATCCTGTATATAATTCATCCTTGTCCTGAACAGCTGTTCATTGGTAAACATCTGGGACAGTGGCTGGCTGCACTGCACCATAAAGGATGGCTGGTGTGAGGCACACAGGCGCCCTTCCAGAATAAACAAATAATTCTTGTGCTGCCATCTAAAGTATTTCTCCTGCTACCAAAAACTAAAGCTGTGAAATCCCAGGTGTTTGCCAGGCTGGTGAGAGAACAGGAGCCTTGCACAAGAGGTGAGTCTGATTTTTGGAACCTGTTCAAACAGCAGGAACTCAGCAGGAACATTATTGGGTTCATGTGCGCCCTTGGAGAGACGGCAGGGCACAGAGCAAAGAGGGGCAGGAGGGGAGAAAACAGTTCAGCCACAGTGGGATGGCAGAACGAGGAGTGAAACATTCAAAGGGGGAAAAATATCTATGTCTCATCATTCCTAAAGAGGCTATGGGAGTTACGCACTTACCTTAGTGTGAATTTGGATAGATAACTCTCTAATGCTCCTTTGAGCATTCCAGCCATATGGAACCCCAAATCAGGGCAGATCAGATTTTGGCCGATGCTCTTGTCACCCAGAGGGCAATATTATGCGGAGGACAGATAACTGTGCCTGTTTCTTCACTCTAGACTAGAGGCTCAGAAACAGCACATCTAGTATAATAATACTTGGGTCTTGTAGCATTCTCCAGTCAGAGAGCTCAGTGTGTGTTACAAAGGATGGGTGGTTTTAATACAGCACTTTTACAGCTGGGATCATTGAGACACAGAGAAGAGAAGTGACTTGCCCAAGGTCACAACCCACATCACTGGCAGAGCTAGGGATAAGAGCCAAGTGTCCTGAGGTCCAGTTCAGGGCTTTCTCCACTGGGTTACAACTGAGCTGGGGAATACGGCTAACTACTCCAGTGAGACCTAGCAGCTGGACCAGTTTGCACAATCCTTTGCAAAGCTACGTCTGGAGCCTGGAGTGAGTTGGGTTCATTTTAGGTTTATGGCCTGTGTATGTGACTTCCATGAATCTCAAAACTCAAAGCAAAAGAAGCTGAAAAACACTAGATTCCACGTGGTTTCCTCTTGAAATTAGAAATCAGCCTCAGATTCACTCCACCTGCTTCAAACCCTTCTGGGAAATTCCTCTAAAATATAGTAGGGATGAAAAGAAAAAGTAGTATAGAGATCTACAAAAGTTCTGGAGAACTCTTAACATCTACCAAATTTAATAGATGATAGGATCCATTTGAGGGGGCTCTTATTTCCTCCACCCCCACCCCCCACGGTGCTCTGTGTTGGGCAGTTCATTTTGTGATTGGTTTGGTTTTTGGGCGGCGGACAAGAAGATAACTGAGTGGTTTAACTTTTTCTGCTCCATTCTTTGGCTGACACCCTTATCTTCCCCAGATTTTACCAGCAGAGCACTGTGTATGCCCCAGATAGTTCTAACCAGAGGATGTAGAAGCAAAGGTGAGATGTACATGGGATTCTCTTGTCTCTCATCTCTTCCCTTGCTAATGTAGATGTTACTTGCAGCAACAGTAGTCAAAACAAAATCAGATGGAAATGTGATTTGTGCACCAACAGTGTCCCTGTTGTGCACAGGGGGAAATTAACTTAAAGCATGGGTTATTAAGAGAGTTAATTAGTTACTGCTTGTAAAGTGCTTTAAGATTCTTCTGTGAAAATTGAGAGAAAAAAAATACCTAATGGTGGAGCTCAGATGAAACTGTCTCTATGCAAAACAGATTTCAGCCAGAAAATCTTCACTGCTCAGAGCTAGATGTTAAATGTAAGAACTTAGAAAAGAAAAAACTCAAAACTGACCACTACATATATCCTTGTGAATAATGGCAGCATACAAGTCAAGGGTATCTTATGTACGCATCAGTGCCCACTAATTATTCTGCCTGAACCCAGCCTTCCTGGCAATTTCCCAAAGTCAATGCATCAAGGACCTCTGTGTCGATGTTACCTTTATAGGAGATAGATAATAGGTGGTAACTACTCAGAGTTGGACTGTGCCAGATGATATAATGGTAAAAATTAAGTTCTTCAGCAAAATAGCTGCTCTTTCTGTGCCTTAGAACAAAACCTTCTCAGAAGAGAAATGTATTGCAAGGCAGAACAATTAGAGAGCAATTACAGGAGGGAACTTTCTGTGCTCACCTATATGGCACCTTCCTTTGTTACCCTTCATTTGTGTCAAACCACCAAACATTTTCTTTAGTACCACTGACAGTAACCAGCTAAATTATTATTATTAATAATGCTCAGCACATCTATAGAAACTGAGCCACTGATCCTCTCAGACCTCTAAAAGGGAGAGTGTGGTACTGTGTGCTATTCTGGGGCAGAAGCATGCACACCATACTTTTATGAGCAATCTTTACTCATGTAAGCATCCCATGGAAAGAAATTCAACCCAGGGCCAGCGATAGATCTAGGCACGCCTTCAGTCCTGCAAGGCCTAGGTACCAACCAAGTTCCACTTCAGGCCCATGGGCACACAAAGCAGCACATTGCTCAGGGATGAATTTCATCTCTTGGTGTAAGAATGGAGATTGTTTTCAGTTTTCATGGAAATGTTCTAGCTTTCTGCTGGAAAAAAATGTAAACTGGTTTAGTTTTTAAATTTTAGCTTCTGGAAAATGTGAGGGGTTTTACTAAACAAATAGAAAATTTAGAAATAAATTATTTCTGTTTGTTTGTTTGTTTGTTTGTTTGTTTGTTTGTTTGTTTGTTTGTTTGTTTGTTTGAAAAAGGCCTTTTTTTACATGGAAATATTTCCAAATGGAAAGTTTTGAACAGCTCTAGTAGACAGGCTGCAATGCTAGGACATTATCACTAGGAAAATCTGTCCGCAGAACCCTCCCCCCTTTCTAGGCCTTCAGTAAATTAGAACTTAACAGGACAGGTAAGGGCACCTCACTCTAATGTATTTGTCAGAGAGGAGGGTTTGCTCACTGCCTGATGAGACAGGAGACTTTTCAAAGCCTTTGAAGGAATTGGGTTTGGATCTGCACACTCAAATCTTTCAGGCCTGGTCTGTACTATCAGTAAAGCTATGCTGGGGCAGTGATTTTTCAAACAGAATACTTACACCAGCACAGCCCCTCACATGGCTGTGGTTAGATGGGTATGAAGGTGTCTTAAGTCTAGTAAACTTAAAATTTAGGTCAACACTGCTGTGATGCTCAGGGAAGTGAGAAATCCGCTCCCTGAGTGTCTCAGATGTGCCATCCTAACTCCCAAGGTAGATTTTCTGTGCACAGAAAAGACACAGCTAGGCTGTGTTCAATGGAGAAGCGTGTATTGCTCTCTGCCCAGCTCAGGAGGTTATTGTATCCTCCCATCCCCAACTTGAATGGTGGGAATCCTACTGGCAATCAAGGAATGGACAGAAGTGGGAAGAGGGAAATAGGTTTTATTTATCACAAAAAGTGACCCCATCACCACCACCTTCCCTCTCGCACTGGTCCTCCTGATATCAGATGTGGGGGACTGAGGTAGCACCCTGTCTCCAAGGCTTATCTCCCTGGCTAAGCACAGACAGTTCTCCAGATGAAATTATAAATGGAATCAGCATCCAGAGTGTTTCCAATGTGATCCAGCACCGTTTCTAGGAACACAGAACGTCAGCTGTACTCATACCAGCGGGGACTCTGTCCCAGAAATAGTAACTCCATTATCTTGATTTCTGGCACTGGTGCAACCAGTTCTTGAATCCTGTGTCATGGTTAGTGTCCACAATTCAAGAAAAATGGTGATAAATTGGAGATAGTTCAAAGAAGAGCCACTAGAATGGTTAAAGGATTGCAAAACCTGCTACGTAAGGAGCTCACTCTATTTCAGAGGTTTTCAAACCACAGGTCAAGATCCAGTACTGGGTCGCAGACCCTTAGGTCCTGGATCACGGCGCCCCTGCTCCCACTGCCAAAAGACTGGGATGCATTGCTCAAAGATGGAATTGTTTGGTCACAGACATAAATGATTTTTTTCAACCGGGTCCCAAGAAAAAAGTTTGAAAACCACTGCTCTATTTATCTTAACAAAGAGAAGGTTGCAGTTGTGACTTGATCACAGTCTGTAAGTACCTACACAGGGAATAAATACTTGAGAATGGGCTCTTCAGTCTAATAGAGAAAGTTATAATACAAGCCAATGGCTGGCAGTTGAAGCTAGAACTGGAAATTTTTAATAGCAAAGGGAATTAACCACTGGAACAACTTACCAGCCATCTTGGAGGAGTCTCTGTTACTTGGAACAGGAGCCAAAAAAGAACTAACCAAGGAAATTCTTGCAGCCTGGCATCACACAGGAAGGCAGATGCAGCACTTGCCCCATGAGCTGCCTCACCCACTTTTTTGCCCAGGATTAACCTGTGTCCCTGAGACTGGCAAGTTTATGGAGACAGAGCTTTATGTCATGGTCTCTCTGCCCCAGGATGGGAGCATGGCACGCCCTCTTTTTCGCAGCTCAGATGCTGGGTTTGGAGTGAAAGTATCCAGCAGTCTCTGGTGTTCATACACTGCGTCACCGTGCTGTACCAATAAGCATATACACATTATTTTTTGAGTCCCTCAAGTGTGGATAGACAGCAAGAAGCCACATAAACTGCCTGGCCAGCTTTCCATCCTTTGTACTGTAGGCGGTAGTGTAGCTAAGGATACTGTTTGGGAGGATAAAGTCGTCCTCTGTTCTGCACTTCAGCTTCCTCCGGACACAGGCATGCGCTTGTCTCCTGACTCGTTTGTTGTTGGTTTTAATTCCAGTGAAATGAAACAATTTTTGAAAGCACTTCCCACCTGCTCAGGGAATTGACTGGTGGCAGCAGACAGGCAAGCACATCAGCAAAGGAAGTTGCAGACTTGGCTGGGAGAAACAAGATCAGACCACAAGATCAGCCCACAACGTGGAGGAACACCCCATTCTGGAATTCAGTTCCGCACTTTGGCTGTGTTCACACGGCACTTTTGTTTCGAAACAACCTCGTTGTTTCGAAACAAAAAAAACCATGTTCACACGACGCACAGTTGTTTC
>ML681963.1:55999344-56172671 GCA_007922195.1 Podocnemis expansa | reverse complement strand
CGGTGCCTGCAGTCCCTTGCAGGGACTGGCGGAGTGAGGCGCAGCCCTGCGCCTGACTCCGCCGGTGCCTGCAGCCCTCTGCAGGCACCCATGGGGTGCAGTGCCCCTCTGCACTGCACCCTGTGGGTGTCTGCAGTCCCCTCCCCAAGTGAAATAGCAGGTCCACACTGTGGACCTGCTATTTCACTCCCTTATTTCGCGGACATGGTTTTTGTCCAGAGAAATAAGTTGTTTCGAAATAACATATTATTTCGAAACAACTTGTTTCGAAACGTGTTGTTTCGAAACAAGCACTCCCCGTGTGAACATAGCCTATATGCCAAGAGTAAGTAAGTAAGAATTACTTCCGTTCAAGATGGACGTATCATCAGGAAGACAAATAGTAAGTAAGTAAGCACACTTTAAATTGTGCATTATCAAATATTTCAGAAATTCTAAGCATCATTGCAGGTCACAGGAAATAACTTTAAGGGCCACATGCAGCCCTCAGCTCATGAGTTTGAGAGCCTTAGCTTTGGGCATCTGAGGCAGGATTATGCCCTGCAAGGAGGCAATGAGCAGCTCTATCAGCTGCCTTGGGTGGAAGAGGGGGATGTAAGGTGAAATCCCAGCAGTGGGACTGCAGGAACTGTATGTCACTGTCAATCAGTCCTAACCCTCCCAAGGAAAGCAGCACTGGGCAAGCACAGCGCTTGGATGAGGACTGCTATGAGACTCTAAAATTTGTGGTGTGGTTTATTCTGTTGGCAAAACTCTGAAGTGCTCCACTAGCATGGTCATGGGTTGAAAAGATGAGCAGCTTCTTAGAAATACTAAGTGCCCAATCTACACCCACTAAAATCAATTGCACTCCTGTTGATCTCTGTGATCTTGACTCCATCCCCAAGAGTGGTGGGTGAGGTTCTGTGGCCTGCAGTGTGCAGGTGATCAGACTAGAGGACTTTGAGGGTCCTCTCTGACCTGAAAATCTCAGAACACAAGCCCTGTTTTCTGAGCATGTCCAATCACTACTGAGAGGCACTTTCCAGCTTACTAATCTGAGTTGCTGCCCACTTACAGTTGGATGTAATTAAAATAACAGGGACACTCCACTGCATCGTGCTCAATGCCAGACAGTACTTTCTAGCTTCAA
Organism: Podocnemis expansa; assembly: GCA_007922195.1. Taxonomy (NCBI): domain Eukaryota; kingdom Metazoa; phylum Chordata; order Testudines; family Podocnemididae; genus Podocnemis; species Podocnemis expansa. Next base: position 56,171,539 of record ML681963.1, on the reverse strand, counting down.
AGCACATGGCAAACCTTAATGATCCTTCATCAGAATAGATGGCATGGCTCAACTTGACAAAGCCAACATGCCTCCTATCCTGCCAGCTGCTGCAACCAGTTCTTTTCACCATAAAATGATTTACACTTGCACTTGCCTGACACTTTGATTGGTCTTTGACTTTGTGATCTTGAAATTGAGTTCAGACAGAAAGTAATTATCAAGCAGCCATTACACTGCATTAACCATTACATTTTCCACTGGAGGCGGATGTTTACATATGCATTTATGTCTCCATTTTAAATACTTTTTCTCGTGAGCATAGCAGAGGGTAATGGAGGTAGGGTACAGCATCACTAGTCTCAGCTCAGTCAGTATTCCAACCACACACCAAGTCACAACCCCGCCTTTTTGCTCCTCTCAGAGCTATCATCTGGGTTTATTTAATTCCTGCGCCATGCAAAGTGGCAACACATGACAGCTTGCTGCTCCCATTGACTGGCAAGCACAGGAAATAAAGGTGACAGTGATGTATAAGTCTTGAACGACTCAGGATGCTCTGTCTAGCAAAAGGTATAAATTGGATTATGCTGGGAAATTTTCTGCGTGGGGAGTTTTGCCATTGGAGTGGCATTTCCATATTCTGTTGAGCAATGCACATGCCCATAAAATCTGATACGTTTTTCTCGGGCCTCACTTTGTGTATTTTTATGAGTCTATTAAAATGTGATTTACATTTTTTCAATTCCCCCCCCCTTCCCCTTCAATACGCCCCAGGGAGGACGAATTACATTGGAGAGAGACCAGGCCCATATGGCCAATTGAATTAGACTCTTCTAAGTGTTCCGCAGAAAGTAATCGGTGTTTGAAACACAGAGCCTGGATTCTGGAGGCTCATCTTGTCAAAGCTGCAAAGCAGCTGCATTTATTTAAAGTCTCTTGTCATATTAAAGAAGCCAGTGTAATGATGAAGGGATATCTAACTGACCTATGCTAAGGGCTTCTCTGGAAATCAACTGGCATAGCTATTCTGGAATAACATTTCTGCCATAGCAGTTCTGGAATAAGTGTGTCCACATGGGGAGTTACCTCAGAACAGTTCTTGGGCTTTAAATTCACACCCTACTTTATTCCATGATTGCTTTTCTGTGCAGACAAGCCCTCAGTTTTTCAGCACTATAGGTAGCATTTTGTGGTACATAAAGCATTTGGTGGTACATAAGTTGCCTCTGACTAGGCAGGTAAATATTGGCACGGGGAAGAGGCAAAATGACAGAGCTCCTGGAAGCATTGCAACAGCATTTCCAGATTTACCCAGTAAGAGTGTAGGAGTGGCAAATGTGTACTGGAGAACAGTGGTTTTCAAACTTAGGCTTGGCACCCAGTACTGGGTCACAGATCCTCAGGCATTGGATTGCAGCATCCACTGCTGCCAGTGCCAAAAGACTGGCATGTATTGCTCAAAGATGTAGTTGCTGGGTCACACACATAAATGACTTTTCTTAGCTGGGTCCTGAGGAAAAGAGTTTGAAAACCACTGCTGTAAAGGGTAGGACACTGGACTAAGAGTCAGCCATCCTAAGGTCATATTCTAGCTCAGTGTTTCCCAACCAGTGTGCCACGGCACACTGGTGTGCCACGGCAACACCCAAAGTGTGCTGTGAGAATCTGGGAGAGCTAGAGTTAGAGCTCCCACCCTGCTCAGCCCAGCCACATGGGCTGTGCAGGGCTGGCAAAAAGCAGTGGCAGCTTTTGGGGTAGGCGAAGCAGGCAGCCGCCTAGGGTCCCAAGCAATAAGGGGTCCTGTCCTCAGTTTGGTGGACAGAAATGAAAATATAGAAAAATATAGAAATTGTTCCCCTCTAGCAGAGTTACTAGGGCTGGAAGCCTAAGTACTTTTCACTCATGGCTCATCAAGGCAAACTATCATTAGGATCTGTGCTTCATCTGAATTGCAGATTTCACCATTATCTGCCCATCACCCTCACATTGACTGGTAAAAAAGCAGGAGCAAGCAATAGACTGCACAATAGTAGGAACTTTTCCCTTGGGCTCAGCTTTTAATTCCTCAGTGTGGCCATTTATTCTGCCATTTTTTTATTTTGTGGAATATTGCCTTTTCCTTTTCTTTTTTACCTGTTCTTTTGCCTTTTCCTTTGACTTTGTGATAATTTTTAGTTTGGCTTTGGTTAGATCAGTTTAGCAGGTAGGTCCATATACGCTGCTACATATAAATACAGCGCTGCCCTCTTAGATGGTCATTACAGCTCTGTGTGATGTCTGTGCTGTATTTTTTTTGTAAGTAATTTTTTAACTTCTTCTGTACTTACTATTTAATATTTTTGAGGGGGCAAGAGTCTTATAAACTTGAGTACTTCAGAGAATTTCACTGAAATTTGGTGTTTTTCATTTATAGCTACACACTAGGAACCATTTTTTACTTATTTTTATTTATTATAATTATTTGTATTAAATGTCTAGTGCACAAAAACCCAAGCCTATATGAAACATTTATAAGATTTGACTGCCAAAATTTTAAATGTGGTATTTGTTATTTTTGAGCCATCATTAATGTTACCACTTTTTATTTATTAATTAATGCTCATACTTTTTTTTAAAAATTTTAAATGTTCATTTTAACTTTGTAGTTCAGCATTAGCTCATTTATGTTAAGTGAAAGATGGTCAACTTACAAGCTTCATGATGGGAAGATCTTTAAAAATATCATACCCCAAGAATAATTTATGAGTTCCAGAGGGATAGTCATGTTAGTTCAGTTAAGCAAAACAAAAAAGGAGTCCTGGCAGATTGTGTGGGGTGGTTAGGGCTGGTGGGGGGACTGGGGCCACAGGGAAGGTAGCAGTGGGGGCCGATAATGAGCCCTTTAGGGGGCCCCACAAAGGAGTTTGTGGCAGGGAAGCAGCTCCCAGACTGTCAGCCAGCCTGCAAACAGCCAAGGTAAGGGCTTTGAGGGGGGCTGCTGGGAGTTGTGGGGGGCAGGGATTATGCATGTAGCAGAGGTAGGTGGGAGGGGATGTGTAGCAGAGGGTGCGTAGCTGAGGTTGTGGGGTGGCTGTTTGGTTGGGGATGTGTGTAGCTGGGGGGTGAGCTGGGGGCTGGAGGGCTAGTTCTGGCACCTGCAGTGATGGGCACATCCATCACAGGCAACAGGGGCATAGGGGACGGAGAACAGGACCCACTGGGGTGGGAGGGAGCAGCAGTGGGGTGAGGATTTGCCCTGGGTGCAGGGAGCCACTGTGGAGAAGGGTGAAGTAGGTGCTGTGCTGTGCTCCCCTTCCCTACCTTCCCACTCCCCAGGTTCCCCTCTGCCCTCCCAACAAAGCCACTCTTGTTCTCCCTTCCTCTCTCCTCTCTCGCCACCCTTGTGCTGTTCCCTACATGGCTGCCCTTGTCCTCTTTCACCAACCCTGCCCAGGAATGGTGCTACCATTTCTGGCGCCCCCCCCCCCGCAATGCTTACCAGGCTTACTAGGTTGCGCCAGCCCTGCCCCTGCCCTGCTCTGCTCCCCACACTCACTCCTGCCTCTGCAAATAACTCCTTGACATCCCTTCTCTGCTACCCCACATAACAGCATTTCCAAACCACTGAGTTATTCATGTTATTTTGAGCTAATTTGAATATTCATGAGTTTTTAATAGTGGTGTGCCTCGAAAAATTTGAAGGTATCAAGGTGAGCCACAGCAGAGAAAAGGTTGGGAACCACTGTTCTAGCTTCACCCCGCAGACTTCCTGTGTGATGCTGGGGAAGTCACGACACCTACCCAGTGTCTTGGCTCCCCATTTAAGAAATTAGCATAACGGTTTTCTACCTTGCAGGGGCATTGTCAAGACAAAATGGGGTTGAAAGGGCCAGAGAAGTGCATAGACAGACTGAATTGCCAGACCAGGTTAGAGTAACAGATGATTTACCTACTGTCCCTCCAGAGACTGCAGAAGAAGCACCAAGAAACACTGCTGGAGCAGAAACTCAATAATCTGCCTCCAGGGAAAATAAAAGCATCTCTGTGGTGACTGACACAGGAGGACCCCACTATGACATCCCACCCAGCCAATAGAAGGGGCTTACTGGCCTCCATGTGAATTGCAGCCCTGCCAGGCTTCATTCCAAAGCTGTTCCATCTGTCAAATGCTGGCCACATGCCAATGAGTGCAACATAGTGGTTAAAACTAGAGACCATTAATGATGGTAACCCTAATATCTGCTGATAGTGAACTTCCCTAAGTGGGTGGTCTGTGCTTTGGGGGGATGGATTCCTCCAGCTCGTATTCTGCAGTTGCAAAATTAATCATCAGTTAATCTTTTAATTCTGAGTTCTAGTGAAATGTTGAGTTCACACCACAGAACTTATGTAACCTATTATGCTAGTAAATTCAAATAGCAGCTAGCTAAGAGATTCAGTTATAATTAATGATCCTACTGCTTACATGTGTAGCAACAGGTTAACGTCCCAGAAATGCTGGAAACACCATTTGGCAAAAAGGAATGCCACAGAAAATGTTGGTGTCAGAGGTCTGAAAAAACAGGATTTGTGCAAGGTCTATCCATTTATGAATAAAATTACGCAGGCAGAGGAAGCATTCTCATGTTTCTACCATTAGTGACTCTTGCTTTGCAGGTCATCCGCTGAGAATATTTGCAATTCAAAATTCATGCAGAGTTTCCAAATTACTTATGTCCCGTGCTTTGCTTCCCATTCCTGATTGGATGAGATATGAAAGTAGTCAAGGCAGTGCAATTTGTAAATTTTGAATTTTACAGTGGAATAAATTTTGCCTTTAGTGAATGTTCCAGCTTAAAATTTGCTGTTCATGCATATTTGTGCCTGCAAATGCTGGAATGCTTGTGGGGAGTTAGCACAAAGAGCTGCAAATGCTGCCAGATCAAAATTTGCTTTCAAATTTGAAGAGTATTTGCAGAAATTTCTTTCTCTGCTATTTGCTCAGTTCTGCTAATAATATATTGCCAACCAGGTTCAAAGAGAGATGAGCAAGCAGACTTCTGTACAGCCTCTGTAATTCTCTTTTCTACAAAGAGACAGAGGCAGATTAACAGACAAAGAATCAGCAAGAGAGACTTTACCAAAAAAAAATCTTTTTTAGATAAAGAAGGCTCGGCGTTTGATACTGAGGAAATGGCAGGGATAAGGAGATTTGTATACCTTTGCCCCACAACAAAAGGGGAATATTGAGAGCATCTTTGATGCAAAAAATTATTATATTTGAATTACTCTTTTCCCTGTCTCACTGGTCTCTCTCCCTTGCACATCCACTCAGCTACTCCAAGAGTGCTCAGAACCTGCAGCCCTTTCTTAGTCTCCATTTTGCTGTCTAGTTGTTATGAGCATCCACACAGCAGGACTCAAGCTTAATTTCCAATGAGTGATGTGTCTCCAGCTGCATCTGTCAAAAGCTGCCATCTCTGGAGAATAAAACACACGCTTTTCAGAGCTTCACTGCAGCCAGCCACATGTGGGCCATCAATGGCCATGACAAGGCAGGCATGAACAAGGTTGGAGTTAGATGTTGCTTATGTGTTAAGTATTCCGTATGGCTCATCACTATCCTGGGGTGAGAGGAGCTGCAAACAGCCAAGCACTAACAACCCCTCACCCACATGGGAGGAGAGTCGGTGTGGTGATCCACACTCTCCATCTGGAAAACCAAGGTGCAACGTGGGATATGATTTACCCTAAAGTAACACAGGGGTATGGTTATCCAGCCAGGACAAGAACCCAGGAGTCTGGACTCTCTCAGCCTATGCACCAACTGCTAGATTGGAGAGATGCCATTGGCATGACACCACACTGGAGTGACACGACTGACTTCAACAGAGATACCCCAGGGATGAGTTAGGGACAGCACCTCATTGTGGACTGGGGTTTATCCACTCCCCCCTACTCATTAGGCTGGCACTGAGTAGGTTGTGTGTAGCATCTCATCTAGACCCTGGAAAATGAATCCACCCTGAAATGGGAAAGCCATAGGGTATGTCTAAACTAGGGGCTTAAGTCAATTTAAGAAGGTGTAAGTCGACTTAAGCAACTCCCTGGCCACATTTGGAGTTCATTAAGTTGACTTAAGCACTTGCTTAAGTCAACTTAATAACTCCTGCTCTTAAATTTGACTTTAAGGGTTAAGTCGACTTTATTAAGTCAACTTAATGCAACGTGCCCAATAAAGTCAACTTAATCAAGCTGACTTAGCGCAGTAGAGCCTTTTAAGTCGACTTTATAAAGTTGATTGAAGCCGGGAGACCCATTTAAAGTTGACTTAATAAAGTCGACTTTAAATGGGTCCCCTGGCTTCAGTCGACTTTATAAAGTTGACTTAAGCAAATGGGGCCTCACTAAGTCAACTTAATAAAGCTGACTTTAAGTAGACCTTATTAAGTCAACTTAACTGAGCTCTGTAGTGTAGACTTAGCCATAGAGATCCTTAGGCCTGTCCCACCTATATAGTCAGGTGGGCTTACTAGCATATTGGCTTCCCATCCAGTCCATCTCCTGGGACCAAAGCAGACTGCCATCTGTTGTACACCCTACAGATTTTTGGTCCATACATTTGGTCCAATCCAGTTTAAATTCCCAACCAATAGGTTCTTGGATATGGGTCATATATGTGAGGGCACTGCAGGGGTTCCTGCCTATGTCAGTTCACCAAGGGCACTAAGAACATCAATGGACATGGCATGTCATACTTAGACACAACATGCAAGGTGTGCAGCTTCCAGGAACTCCAGGCAGTTTCCTCCAAAGGATGACACTGGTTAGAATTTGGTTTCCAGTGTGTTTGAAAGGCTGCACACATTGCTAGGATTCCTAGTAAGGAACACTGGCAGTCAGAGACCCAGCTCCCTCCATTCAGACTCATTTCCTGTGTTGGCTTTCTCTTGTCTCCTTATGCAGCCCTGGTAGGTGGGGGCCAGGGAGTGGAACCCTGATTTATTTGCATGAGTCACTCTGTGAATCATGTCTGATATTAAACCCGGCTGAAAATCTGCAGAAAGCTGAAAAGTGGGAGGCTTTTAAACCCTTTTATGTGTGCTGATTAGCACAGCCCTGATTCCTTCCGATAGCAAAACCCATAAAACAAGACAAGCGGGGGCTGTAAAGTAAATATTGAAATGACCAGTTAAGGCAAAGTGGGAATGCTTGCATTAGGCAAGCATTGTAAGTCTCAGGCACATGGCTCCATGGGGCAGAGTTATTCATCTTCAGTTCAGAAACAGAAATCCCTTACTGCTATTAATTAAGCCTGCAAGACATAATGGGAACATTTCCCCCCTTTATGTATTGCAGGGCTAAGGTCATTGACATCGTATTTGGTGATGGACCCATGGATGCCATAGCCCACATCTTCAAACTTGGGTTCCTAAGGCTAGGCTCCAGGATCCATAGCAGGCACTTAGACACCATGGTAGTGGGAACTCTGTAAGCATCTATATAGATGGGCAGGTAAAATATTTTATTAATGTACCAAAAGGTAGCCATCCACCATGGAAAATGTTGAGCTAAGATATTTCCTATGACATATTTCAGGTCATAAACATCATATCACACCTTTAAATAACTATTTGGGAATTTTATTCTTTTTACTATTTACCACCACCCTTAACCCAAGACATTTAAAACTGGTCTGGACTGTAGCTGGCAAAAAATGGGGTAGAGCATTAAAATGTAGACCAGTAGACACGTTGGAGGGCAAGGACAGGATTCAGGGAGACCTAGATAAATTGGAACAGTGGGCCAATAGAAATCTTATGAGATTCAATAAGGATAAGTGTAAAATCCTGCATTTGGGACAAAAAAACCCTATGCACTGCTACAGGCTGGGAAACATTCAGCTAAGTAGCAGCAGTGTAGAAAAGGACCTGGGGGTCATGGTGGATGGGAAGCTGGATATGAGTCAGCAGGGTGCTCTTGCTGCCAAAAAGGCCAATGGCGTACTGGGCTGCATCAAAAGAAGTATTACCAGCAGATCAAGGGATGTGATCATTCCTCTCTATTCTGCACTGGTAAGGCCACATCTAGAATACTGTGTTCAGTTTTGGGCTCCCCACTACAAAAAGGACAGGGACATGCTAGAGAGAGTTCAGAGGAGGGCAACCAAAATGATTAAAGGGCTAGAGCACAAGCCCTATGAGGAAAGACTGGAAGCATTAGGCTTATTTAGTCTGCAGAAGAGAAGACTGAGGGGGGATTTGATAGCAACCTTCAACTACTTGAAGGGATGCTCTAAGGAAGATGGAGCTCGACTGTTCTCGGTAGTAACGGAGGACAGAACGAGGAGCAATGGTCTCAAGTTGCGGTTAGGGAGGTCTAGGCTGGATATTAGAAAAAACTTTTTTACCAGGAGAGTGGTGAAGTCTTGGAATGAGCTGCCGAGGGAGGTGGTGGAGTCTCCATCTTTGGAGGTGTTTAAGGCCCGGCTGGACAAAACCCTGACTGGGATGGTTTAGTGGGAGTGGTCCTGCCTCTGGCAGGGGGTTGGACTAGATGACCTATGAGGTCCCCTCCAACCCTATGATTCTATGATTCTATGCTGTTAGTTGGGGGGGGGGGGGATTGGTTGGGTTGGGTTTTATTGTTGTAGTTTTTTTTATTTTTAAAAAAATCAAAATCTCAGCGTTTTTCAGCTATGAAATTATCCCATAGTGTGACATTTTGTGCTCCCTACACACCCAGATCTGAAATGTCTGATTGTGCATTTACAAGGGGGCAGCACAACTCTGGGCTTCCACTTCTCCTCACAGTTCATTTAGGTCCCAGAAGAAATCAATTAAAAATGAAACTTTCCTCTCTGTTCTTCCCTTCCACCCATAAATCTGAAGGTGGACATGGCACTGGATTGAGCTTCATGTCACACATTTTCCATCAGATGACATTAGAACTGTTGCTCTTTCACCTTGATTATTCGTGTCTTATTATTAATGCACATAAGAGCTTGCACCTTCTCACTAGAGTTGGAGATACTCCCTGCTAGATGCTGTGGATGTTAGCACTTCCCAGAGCGTTACAGTGCTAGGTTTGAAGCACACACCAAAGAGGACTGCTGTGCTAGAGATGAGAGGTAACAGACACATAATGCTGTAACAAATGCACAGCCACGTAACGCTTCTCCACTGAACTCACAGCCAGGCAGCACTTCCCAGAAGTGGGAATAGAATTAACACACTCCCACTCCAAAAGCATGGACCCTTGGCAGCTGAGCCAAAAGAGAATCACTAAACTGTTTGCATGTTTGGGTCTATAACACTGAACTCAGCAATTCTGATTCTACCTGGCAGAGTAGAGTCTAGCCAGTTTGTTACAATACCTGGTAGCCAGCCATCACAGCCCTCTCATAACACTTTAGTTGTCAAAACATTGTACTGACACTAACTGACCATCACAATAGCCTGGCAGGTGGGTGTAGCATTTACTGAAGGAAGCATGAGGTGAAAAAACTTGGGAAAGTCCATATGCTGAATCAATGGCAGAGCATAGATGCAGACTTGGGAGATTCTGGATTCTCATCCTGTTCTCTGTGCACAATAGTTACCTTTCAGCAAGTGCACTGACTACAAAGCTTCATGCAGAATGATCCCTGAAGAAATACAGGCATTGCAAGACCAGGAGTCCCTCTAGCCCAGTATCCTGTCTCAGGTGGCAGACAGCACCAGCTGCTCAGAGGAAAGTGCAAGACTTAAAAGCTGGCAGCTTTGTTGTGTTTGAAAGCTTTTGGTTCTATTTTGCCTGTGAATATCCACACCTGCTAGCACCTGGCACTCACCTACACCAGAAGCACAAGCAGTACAAGCGAGGCCAGCTCAAAGGGCCCTGGTGCCCCGAACCAGCTTTTGCTTTTGCATACCACCCGCTGGGGTGGGGGTGGGGAACCTGGCCTTTGCTTTGGGCTGGCTCTCCCCACCCCCAGGGTGGGGAACAGCCAGCTCAGGGGCCAAGCAGGCCAGCCCATGGGGTGGACCCTGGTCTCCTGCCCCTCCCTTGGGCCGAATGCTCCACCCTAGGAGTGGGGAGGGCCAGCCCAGAGGCGGGGCAAGAGAGCATAGTCCACCCCATGGGCTGGCCCACTCTTCCCCTAGGGGCAAAGTGGCTTGCTTGGGGAGGGGTGGGAGTGCAGCGTACGGCTTCTGGGCCGGCCCACCCCAGCCCCAGTGCAGCACCCCTAAACTGTGGTGCCCTGAGCCAGGGCTTCATTGGCTCATGGCTAGAGCCGGCCCTGAGTGCAAAACTATTCACACAGCATCCCCCAACTGCCCAAAGCAGGATGTACTCCATAGCTTCCTGCATGAGCTCCAGCTATGTTTGTTTGCAAGCCAGAGTCTAGAGATCCTGAGTTAAGACCCAGGGCTTCACGAATTGTTTTTTCTGGTTCCAAAGGGGCAACCAAGTTAGTCTAGTTCAGTAAAACAAACAAGGAGTCCTGTGGCAGTTAAAGACTAACAAATGTATTTATTGCATGAGCTTTTGTGGGAGAAAATCTCAGTTTGAAGTATCTGACAAAGTGGGATTTTCTCCCATGAAAGCTCATGCAATAAACGAATTTGTTAGTCTTTAAGTGCCACAGCACTCCTTGTTCATTATTTCCTGGATGCCCTCTGTGATGTTCCTCTTCTGCAATCTGGGCTCGTGTGTAGCTCTGTCACCCCAATTCTTCACTTTGGGGCCCCAACTTACCCCACTTTGCTGTGTGAACCCCCGCTCCTGGGTCAGCTCATGCCAAGCTTCCTGCATGTAATTGGTCCCTCCCCCAATGAGCCAAAGTGCTCACAGGTGCTTACGCCAGTGCATTGTTCCTGTGTGGACACCTCCACTTTGTGCTTATCTGCATCCATTCAAGCCATGTGAGACACATATTTAGGAACATGACCACCTGGCAGATTTTCACATCTCTACATAAGTTTCCCATCTTCAGCATCTGATGAAGTGGGATTTTCTCCCACAAAAGGTCCTAAGATAAATAAATCTGTTAGTCTTCAGAAGTGCCACAGGACTCCTTGTTTGTTTTGCTGAACTAGACATACACAGCTGCCCCTTTGATACATGTGATATTACAGGATACACACCACCATAAAAGGAATGTTCAGTATGTCACAAGCCTTCCAAAAACACATGATGTACTTCACATCAGACAATACAATTAGTAAGAGTGAATATGAATGATGCACAGATCACACCACATGGGTGTACCTGTGGTGCAGCATATCACACCCATTGAAAATATTTCACGGTCTGATGCCTCCTCTCCCACACGCATGGCGTCCCTTATTTCTGTGCTGCTGCTGGGCATGGTGCTACTTTCACAGCACCCTGCTCTCTGGCCACCCAGCTCTGAAGGACTCCAGCTGTCAGTCATGGCACGCAGAGTGACTCAGAGGCGGCTTTTCAAGTAAGCGAAGCAGGCAGTTGCCTAGGGCCCCCCAAGCTGTAAGAGGGCCCCGTAGCAGCCGCCTGCTTCGCTTACCCCTGCACTGGCGGGGCGGTGGGGAAGCAGAGGGCGGCAAACCACCAGGACCAGAAGTTTTGCCACCCACCTGCCAGACCACCCTCTTTCCAGCAGGGGCAGAGCAGCACTCCCCGCCTACTCCCAGCCAGCCGCGCATACCCAGGGGGAGGGAAGAGGGCCGCTGTCCCAGCACGGCAGCTTGCCGGGAGTGGGACCCCCTGGAGCAGCCCACTCTGAAGAGTTTTGGCCGCTTGCAGGCCTCTGGTGGCCTGGAGCAAAGCAGCTGAACTCTTTGGAGTGGGCTGCTCCAGGGGCCCCACTCCCAGCAAGCCGCAGCGCCACACCAGCTGCTCTTCTCCCTCCCCTGGGGAGGCACAACTGGCTGGGAGCAGGCGGGGAGTGCTGATCTGCCCCGGTGGAGAGAGGCCAGTCTGGCAGACAGGCAGCAAAGCTTTTGGACCTGGTGGTCTGTGGCCCCAGGCTTCTCCCCTCCCCTCCATGGGCGTTGGGACTGTGGGGGGGGGGCGGTTAGGACAGCATTGGGGGTGTATGGGGGGCCCATAAAGGGCCTTCGCCTAGGGCCCCGAATTGTCTAAGGCCGCCTCTGCAGTGACTGACAACTGCAGTCATGATACACGCAGGGACAACCCAGCCCCCATGTGACCCACTGAAGAGACCCCCCCCCACCCCAGTTTGAGAACCTCTGTGTTAAACAAACTACTACGGGTCTCCTACTGCTGAATTATTGCCTCCCTCTCATAAAGACACCCAGGGAGCTACTGCAATCAAATCTCCTGCCACTAACCTTTCAGTTATGTCAACAAAAGGACTTTACCTGCCACTGAAGCGAGCGAGATCTAGATTGCTTAATTAATATGGCACAATAAAACACGAACATGAGATGAATAATACAAAGACATTTTGCAACATGCCATCCGCTCCCCAAGCCAGCCAGTTGCAGGGAGGTGTCCCCTGTGCACTGAGAAAGGCTAGACATCAGCAGAGCGAGACAGGGCAGAACTGATTGAAACTGGAAATCAAATGGGTTTTGAGAAGAATATACACGATAAAGCAAACTATCTCACTCGTTCCCCGGCTGCAGCTCATTGAAATGCAGCTGGAACTTTGCAGATGACTTGGCCTCTCTCCTTTTGTTCATAGATAAAGGGCTAAATTACACCAATTAAGGGGGGTGGGAATAATCCAGTTTCATTTTTCATCTTAGTTTGTGTGGCACGTGCCTGCAATTTGTTCCGTTTTATTCTTTAATAGCCTTTGCGTCCCTGGGTGGTTTTCTGCCTGTAAACAGTTGAGCATTGTGTTTCACATACAAGAAACGTGGCCAAGTACAAACCTGAAATCCAATTTTTTTTTTCAGCAGAGCTGCAATTTCAATTAACATATGCCTTGTTTTGCCCAGGGGAAGAAATCCTGGCTTAGAGGGAACAGGGGGGAAGATTAAGAATAAGGAAAAGTGTGGTGGATAATGAAGGACACATACTCATTTCTGCTCTGATAGACGCTGCAAGTGCCTGGTAGATGCCAAAATTAATTGTTTAAATTATTTTGAACACATTCACAAAAATCACCTTGTCAATACAGCCAGGCACTTGGTTTCAAATGCTCATCCTACATTATCTGCATCTTAACATTTTACAGACAAGCGTCATCACAACAGACTAATTTGTTCTGCAAACATGGGGTTTTTTTCTTTCCCTCACAACAGTGCCAAATATATGTGGAGAAAATGCAGATCATTATTTTTTATTTCCTTTAGCCACACTGCTGAAGATGCACTGCCTCTGTCTTCAGTCATGCTAACATTCTTCTGATGGAGAAGTTTCACAGGAAACAACACAGTGCCTGGATTGCAAGGGTGTAACAATATGCAGAACCCACGGGATATCGCCTGGTATCTGGTATGCCACTGAGTTAGGGTTACCAGACACCAAAGCCTGGAAAGGAGGACAGGGAAGTACAAAAAAAGAGGACATTGGAGGACATATGCATGTCGGGGGGCCCCCTTCACCCACCCTAGCTACTGCCACCCAAATGCTTGCTGCACCACCCCAGCTTCTGACCCCCAAATGCCTGACCCACCATCCCAGCTACTGACCCCCAAATACCTGTCCCCACCCTAGCTATTGCCCCCAAATGCCTGCCCCCACCCCAGCTTCTGTCCCCCAAATGCCTACCCCCATCAGATCCCTCTTCCCCCATGTCCCCACTCCAAGCCCTCCTAACCCCCAAGCCCCAGCACTCCATCTTCACTCACCCCCCCTTCTGCCCCCCCACTCCCTCCACGCCTCCCCAGCCCACCATCCTGACCCCCTCTTCCTCCTCCCCCAGCGCCCTTTCCCCAGTTGCCCAACTGTCCCCAACCCAAACCCCTCCCTAGGCCTCCTTACCAGTGGGGCAGGGAAGGGCCTCACTGGGGCTCACAACTGCGCTGGCCTGGGAGGCTACAAGATGGTGCCAGCCAGCTGGCAAGAGAGGGGGCATGAACCACTCAGCCCCAGTAGGTGCAGTGCCTCCCCAGGCACCAGGAAAGGAGGGGAGGGGTAGCCGGGCTGGCTCCCACCAGCAGCCCTCTGCCAGCCCTTGGGGAACACTGTGTTCTGGTGTGCTCCTCTATTTTTAGGGGGCCCAGCCAGAACACTTCCCCTGGCGTTGGCACATTCCGGCACACTTTAACCCCTTTTTAAAAAAGCCGGACAAAATCATCTATTTTTAAAATGCCTGCCAGATGGAGGATGTGACAGTAAAAAGGAAGACATCTTCTCCTTTTGCTCGGCATCTGGTAACCTTATGCTGAGCCCACTCTCTAAGCCGCCTGGGCTTCCTCACACACTGTGGTTGTGATAAGCCACACCCCAGCACTTACACAGCCCTCCACAGGCAAGTACCACACCCATTGTAATTCAAGGATTGCTTTCTAGCCGTCACTCATGAACCAACAATAGAGACACCATGAACCAACAATATAGACACGTCAGCTGGCTTCCCATCAGTGGACCCCAGGATTATACCATCTACCTGGTCAAAAAGCCCAACCAGTGGAGATTATTATCCACTCCCTCAAAATGGGAGGAATGTACATCAGCTTTTGCTACTGAGCAGTTTGTCTAAACACAATACACAGTGGTTAAGATGAAATATTAAGCAAGTTTATTAACCACAGAAAAATAAGTGATTATAAGTGGCAAGTCTAAAGAGATTAAAAGAGAATAGTAAATGAAATAAACATAAGACTGCAGCTTAAGTTCTATACACTAACAAGCTCTTAAATTGTCAATGTCCCACCCTGGTGCAAGCTGTTTTTTAACATCAGGCTGGGCTATCTTCCCTGCCTGGGACTCCTCTCATGCCTTTCACAGTCCTTTTGTCTTCCACACATATAGATGACCCTCCAGCTGTTCAGCTGAATGGAAGTGAGGCCCTGTGATGATGTCTTTCATGCTTTACCTTTTATAGTCTATTTCAGCTCGCTAGAACAGTCCATGCATGTGACATGGCAGCTAGTTTCCATTGGTCAAGCAACCCCATTGTGAACATGCATCCTACCAGGAAGCCTTAATGTCTGTGGTAAAGAAGCAAGGAGTCCTGTGGCACTTAAAGATTAACAGATAAATAAATCTGTTAGTCTTTAAGTGCCACAGGACTCCTTGCTTCTTTAACTGAACTAGACTAACACCACTCCCCCTTTGGAACTTGTCCTTGCTAGTCCATTAGCATGTTTGGCCCCGTCACTTTTGTTAACTGATTCCCACCTCACAACATGTTCCAGTGGCCAGCCAGCTAGTCCATCAAGGGCTCATTCACCTGCTCATCCACTAATGTGATTTATGCCCCGGCAACTTATACATTGGACAAACAGGACAATCCCTGCAGAAAAGAATAAATAGGCACAAAACTGACATCAGAAATCACAACATGCAAAAACCAGTTGCTGAGCACTTCCCTCTTTCTAATCACTCTACGGATGACTTATTAATGACTGTGCTCAAGAAAGTCAGTGGGACATCAACACTTTGAAGAGAAACAGCTGAATTACAATTGATATGCAGATTAGATTGTGTGGAAAGCAGGATTAAATCGTGACTATGGCTTTTTTTCCCATTACAACAGGTGATTTGACTTCACCCTCCTGTATGTGCTGTTTCCAAGTGTTTGAAGCTTAACAACTGCTCTGATTTGCTGTTACTGTATGACCTGATCCCATATCTTACACTCCTTTGCATTTATTTTCATCCCATTCTGTAAATTCCCCCAACTTCAAAGCATCTGACGAAGTGGGATTTTCTCCTAGGAAAGCTCATGCGATAAATAAATGTTAGTCTTTACGTGCCACAGGACTCCTTGCTTCTTTTCCCATCCTATGGTAACACATACAATCCAACAGGTTATTGATGTTTAGCAGATAAAGACTTTTAAAATAATCCCAAACAAGGCCTATCATGTACAGAATCTATCGTCATTCCATGACACTGATGAATATGGCATTTCTGGGGTGTTGCTCTCAGACACAGAGGGTCCAATGGGCCAGGCCCTAACAAAGGCCAGCTCAGATTAGGTCTGAGAATGCCCATGGGATGGTGAGATTCACCCCTGCAAGGGGGCAGCTCAAAGATGAGGCTTGCAGGACTGACCCAAGCCGCAGCCCCTTGCACATGAACACTGCCAGAATTTAGCCCTCCTCAGCCTCATGTCCCTTCTTCTAATCCCAGACCCTTCTTCAGAGGTCTTTTCCTCCCATCAACCCTTGCTGACAAAGCACTTCCCATCGAGCTCCCTGCCTGCCCCTCTAGCCTCTGACTGGCACAGGAGTTAATAAGGAGTGCTTTTCTTCTATTCTGCTCAGAGCAGTGATGGAAAATACTTCAGCTGGAAGTGAGACAAAAATCAATAGTCCATTCCATTTCACAGGACGACTGTCACAGTAACTAGATAAAAGTGGATTAGGTACTTGCAGCTTGGCAGACCAGCGTAACCTGGCATTTCAAGTCAGCGCTGAACTTGTGTCTGTGGCTAGGGAATTCCATCTCTTCTTATCGATTAAAGACCAAAGGCCCAGAGCTGGCGCTGGGGTGCTGCACTGACCAGCAAAACAGCAAGCAGGGCACTGGAAGGGCTTGTGTCCATGGGGTTTATTTGTTGATTTTTTTTCAGCCAGTACAATGTGTTAATTGTCTTTCAGATTCCACTACAGCTTTTCAGCCAAACCCTTGTGGTTTATTTCAATAGGCTCCTTCCACAATGGCCCATTAATTGAATTGCTTCATTTACACATTGAGAGGAATAAACAATTATCGCAACTACAAGAGCAGAGGCTGGTGGGAGCTGGAAAAGCAAGGACAGGGTGGATGTGCCTGAGCCTAAGTCCCTGGATTCAGACACAAGAGTTCAGGTTTGGCCCCTAAATCTGTTCCACACTCCTTGGACATATCACTGGTGGCCAGGTTTCCAGCAGTGTTCAGCTCCTATTGTTCTCGAAAGGGGAGCAGGCTGAGGCAGTGGAATGGTGGGAGGAGTCCTGTGGAACTACTGGGGTTTGGTGCTAGCCCCCTATACGGGGGGATAAAGCTCTTGCCAGCTGTGAAGTGCTCGAGTCCTGTGAGGATGGGGGCCAGACAAACACCCAGTTGGCTAGAGTCTGGTGAACACTTCTACCCACTACAGATCGATTCCTTGATTTGGCCTTGTGTAGGTCCAACCCAAGAGAGGCCATGGGTTGGGCAGGGATGCTGCCGGTTTGGAGCTAGCAGAGGAGCAATACAGCAGTTCAGGCCTTGGAAACAAAGGCATGGGGGCAGAGATGGTGGCAGAGCTGAGCAGCACAAGGAAGGTACAGAACCAGGAACAGCCATCTGTTCAGAGTTTCCACTCACAGATCCCTTGGAGGACTCTGGGACAAAATGCCCTCAGCATCTTCTGCTCTTACCTCTCCTTCACTAACCAAACCTCAGAGGCACTTACCACCAGGAATAAGTTAGCTCTTGTGTATATGACTGACATGAGCAGGCCACAGAGGCAGCCAATGGCCAATGCAGACGAAGGGTAAGTACTTTCTGGATCCCAAGTGCTGCCATCAGTAGAAACCAGTCTGCTGTCACAATACCAGGTCCATTTCCATGGTTTTCATAGCCCTCACAGAGCCCTGCTGCTAAGGAAGAAAAGAAGCCAAGAGGCATGCATGCAGGGTGCAGGGCCAGCACTACTGTGAGGCAAGAGACAGACGTGGCTTCAGGTGACAGTTCTTAGGGGCGCCTAGCCTCCCTGAAGATCAGGCTGGCTCCCATCTCTTCAACTCTTTCCTAGCAGTTCAGGCACTGTTAGTCAACCTGCAGCTTAAGTCATATAGGCAGAGTGCACTTTAGATCCCTCTGCAGGCAGATGCTGGAGATTTATGCACTTTGGAAAACCATTTTCAACCTCCATGAATGAGATGGGGGGCACCAAATCACAATTTGGCTTGGGGCACCACAACCCCTTGAGCCGGCCCTGGCAGGGTGGAGTCCCAGGTCAGAAAGAAGCAGGTCAGTCATCATAAATGCTGAGGGAGGAGACAACTGTCAAATAATATAAAACCCCACTATGTTCATAATTCTTAACAACTGTGCCAAAGACTTAATGCCTGGCCTGTCAGCAGCAGGGACAGAAACTATTATGGAGGCAGGATTGAAATATTTCAGAGGCAGCATTGTGGCTGATCACAGCCCCATCTCCAAAACCAGACACTGACGTTATGGAGCTGGCAGTACTGCCAGGAACAGGATCTGTTGTTGCAGATTAGATTAATTCCCTCTATGTAGATTTTTCCCTTAGTACATTTTAATTAACTAATGCTGGTATCGACAAGCTTTCCCCAAAACGTCATTTTCACTTTATTTATTATTATTATTATATTGCATTTCTTCAAGTCTGTGCTATGTCTCTGTCTCGTTCGCTGCTCTCATTCACACATGTGCATTATTTCTTTCTGTGTCATAAGAAACAGCTCTTAACAGTATGATGCTCAGTTTCCCAGATAGATACACATCTTCCTTATGGTGTAATTCTTACCAGGGTGATGTACAGCACCACCACCCGGCATTACTAAGCCCACTGAGCCCCTTCTTGGAAGGCTAGCACCCTAGAGCTGGGTGGAAAAAGATTTTTTTTAAAAATTTTCCCAAAAACTGTGGATGAAAACTAAAGATTTTCATTTGCCTGTTAAAAAAAAGTTGAGATTTTTGAGGTTTTCATTGAAAACTCACATTTGTTTTAGAAACTGCTTTTTTTCGTGAAAATTTCCTTCAGCAAAGATTTTTTTTCATAAAAAAGAATGAGACAAAATTGTTGACCTGCTCTGTTATGCTCTGTGTAACTCCTACTACAAACTCTGTTCTGAGGCTTAGCTGGTGTCTTGGATTTGTGCTTAGCCCTTTTTTGGCAAGGGTGTACCCCCCACCTTCACAGACTGCAATCAAAGAAATGAAGGAGGCTGAAAGACTTTAACATTTCGTATTCATGGAAGATGAGGAGCACACAGAGCTTGCTTTTTATCTTTCTGGCTATGTCCACCCTTACACAGTTAAGTCAATTTAACTTATATCGATTTAATAAAATTGATATAATAATCATTAAATTGATTTAAGTTAAATCAATTTAACAGGTCCCCACTAGAAATTCAAGTTGAAATAGCATGTCCATGGACAGGATTTGCTATTTTGATTTAGGAGTGAGGCACCATAGGAGGTGTGGCAAGATGGCCCCTAGAAAGGCCATGCCCCCACCCAATATATAGAAAAAGGAAAGCACCTGGAAAGGAGAAGAGCAAAAAGTGTTAAATCAATTTAACAGTTAAATCAAAATAAAATGTCCTCGCTGTGTTATTTTGAAATAACAATTTCAATTTAACCATCATATCGATATCATACTAGGTTTTATTATATCGATGTGACTTTCCTTATATCGAAATGAGGGAGCTCTTCATTCTGAAATAAGGGAACATCGTGTGGATCTACCATTTTTTAAATAGAAAAAAACAGTGTTATTTCGATTTAAACAGCGTGTGTTGACATACCCTCTGTGAACCGGGTGGTTTCCAACACACAGCAAAGGCCATGATGCTCCAGCTCTAACTCAACAAACCAATCTCCTTCTGGCCAAATGGACATTGTGCCCAACTCCGTTTAATTTAGAAACCTGACCCTGAATTTCTCACTGGCCTTCATCAACATGTAGAAAAAAATTTGTTGTTGTTGTTGTTTTCTTTGTTTTGTTTCGAGCTGTAGAAAAGTTGTGTCACAAAGTTCAGACCTGAGGTGTGCAGTGACATCATCTGGGACAGTTCTCCTGATAGTTTGTAATCCATCTTTCTGCAGCATACCAGATACCAGGTGGTATCCCAGGAGTTCTGCATATTGTTACACCCTTGCAATCCAGCCTCTATATGGCTGTGTTCACACACAGGCATTATTTCGATACAAGTTGTGTCGAAACAACTTGTATCGAAATAATGCCTTATTTCGAAAGAACTTAATTCAAATTAACAGTTTGTTAATTCGAATTAAGGAAAAAAGCTCAAAGCAAAATAGCAGTTTCAGGCAACAGTTATTTTCAAACAAGTCACAGTTGTTTCGAAACTTGATGTTCGGACGGCATTGTTTCGAAACAATCATTTCGAAACAACACTGTTTCGTCCCCACATGGGGTTTAAGTTGTTTCAAAACAATGGGTGCCGTTGTTTCGAAACAACGGGTGCCGTTGTTTCGAAACAACCGTGCGTTGTGTGAACAGGGTATTTCTTATTTCGAAACAACCTCTGTTGTTTCGAAATAAGAGTGCTGTGTGAACACAGCCTATTGTTTCCTAACTGTGTTCATTGGCACCAGATTGGACAACTCTTGGCTTGCTGTGGTCATTCACTATCACTGTGCTTAGGAACTGTTGCCAGAAATTGGCAGAGATTTTCTTCCCTGCTTGTATTTTTGCCACCACAATGAACACTCTTCAATCTACATCCTTGATTTTACCGTGCCTGGGTCCCCACCAGATTTGGCTTCCTGCCTCTAATAAAAGCAGGCTTCATCTCAAATGCAGCAGTGATGCGGGGGAGCAATTTAGAGAAGTTCATGTGTAGTTAGTTATGTGCATTCAGGTAGAGCCTAGAGTCTCCAGCTGATAAGAAAGAAAGAGTCCCTGTCCCAAATGGCAATCAGCCTCCTAGTGGAGGGGAAACAGAGCTCCAGAGAGGTGAGAGGGTGGCCCAAGGCTGCACAGCAGATTGGTGGTAGAGGCAGGAATAAAACTGAATTTTATTGGCTCCCAGTTCAGTGTCCTGTCGATTAGCCAAGGCGGCCTCTCTCTGTTCTTAGCCCCCCAGTTTATCAGATCAGGTTCAATGTCTCAGGCCTTAGCGGACTGGCCTGGGCCCAGCACACTTAATGATCCCCTAACCAGTAGCACCGCTGGCCCAGGAAAAGACCCAGGGCTCGTGTGCTGAGACTCAGGGCTCACATGCCGCTGCTGCAGCCACTGCCACCGGCAGCCCAGTGGCAGACCCAGGTCTCAGGTGCTAGGAATCAAGCCTCAAGCCCGGCAAGCTCAGCGCCAGCAACGCCCCTGCCCCTAACATACATTCTGGTAGGAGGAACAGTCAGTAACACCATCCTTCTAGCAAATGGAGCTTGTCAACTGCAATGGTGAAGCTTGCTTATGCTAGAGACTGAGCTTTCCCAAGAAGGGTAGCCTGAAACTGATGGATGAGCTCCACTAAAATTCAAGCACCACCCCAAACCTCACTGCCCAGGAAACACCTCCCTCCTTCCTTTACTAATAGAAGCATTGAGCACATCCTTCCTAACATGCATGTTTCCATCCACATGCAGTTTTTCTCCAGATCAGAGGAGTGAGAGAAGGATAGAGCCACCCATGACAGAGACTTGTCATGTTACTTAAATCCTACTGAGATTTGTTCCAGTGCCACAGCGATGGGCATAGCGTGAGAACTGAAGAACAGAACTCAGTAGACTGGGTAGTTCTGCTAGAAACTTCATTTTGGAGCATTAATAGAATTAGACCAAAAGACTTAAGCAAAACCATTCCTCTCTTGGTATGGCTGATCATTCTGGAGAGGGCCAGGGGATACAAATCTCATGATTCCTGAATCCTTTCCAATTGGTACTGGAGATCAAGCAGAGCACAGCTAAATGTCACTTGCCTAAACGTCAGCAGTGAGTTACTAGTGAGTTACAGGTCCTGCAGGCCAGTTAAGATGAGCAGGATTATTAAGTGCCTGCAGCTGAGGCGCTGGTGGCCTATAAAGGATGCACAGAGCTATTAAAGTCCTTCAGCCGAAGCACTGAGGTCAGGAAGGGTGAGCGGGTCTTTTGGCTGTAGTGCATCTCTTCAGCTAACAGATATGCCATATCACAGGGGGCTATGCAGCGCTTGTAACAGGCAGTATGGATGGAAGCCTTCAAGCCATTTCAATGAACATTTGTTTTAGGTCAGTAATGGAGTGTAAACATTTCCTCCTGTGCTGGGGGGTTGATATTATTTATATGTTGACACTAAAGCAAGGTGAGGCTACAAATCTATATAAACTACATTTCCACCAGGCAGCATCTACAGGGCCTGATAACCTCAGCAAAGTTTGTGCAGCACCAGCTGTTATGCAAACTAAATTTAGAGGCTTACACACAACATCCAAAAGCTTATGTGCATCGATTCCCTTCCCTAAACAGAAACTGTGGGTGCCTGGCTACTAACATGCAGCTAAAAGAAACAAACCTGTTAGCCATGAGCATTCTTCTTTTAAAAAACTTGTTTGTTTGTTTGTTTGTTTGTTTGTTTGTTTGTTTGTTTTGTTTTAAAAGGAGGATATTCTAAAAATGGCTGGATGGAATTGTTTAAAAATACACAACTTGGGGGTGATTATAAGCAAAATATAACTCTGAGACAATGATGTATCATTTCTAAAGGGCTTTTCACCCAAAAAGGGATTCAAAACAAACCTCTTTACAAATTATTAACATATAAACAAGTTACATATGTGCGATATTTAGGGTGATCTTTTTTTTTATAACCTACATTGAAAACCAACCACCTCCAGGGTGGAGCATGGAAGATATAGGTGTGTATTAATGCCACATCACTGTTCAAGATATGAAAAATGCTACCATTGTTAACTAAGATAAGAGATTTTGAGACATGTATATAGCCTCAAATTCCATTTGAACAGGAAAGTACCTACTTCTGATTTCAAACCAATAGATAAAAGACTTCTCTCAATTAGCTTTATAACACAGTGAAAATGTTTTGTGTAAATGTTCCTTTGAATGTGAAACAAATTTAATTCAACCAAATTCATGACCCTTATTAGTATTTACACTACAATAGCATCTACAGACCCAACCTAGATGAGGGTCCCATTGCACAGAAATGTAGCAAGAGACAGTTGCTGCCCCAGAGAGCTTGTCTAACACATAAGACAAAGACAGGGTAAAGACTCAGAAGCACAGAGAGAGGAAGTGAATTAAACACTGTTGAAAAGTCTTTAGATGCCTAACTCCACTTACAGCAGGGGTCTCAAAGTCAAATCAGTATGAGGGCCACATGGGGACTAGTATGTTAGCCCGAGGGCCGCACCACTGAAACTTTTTCATGCAACAATATTGCAAATATCAATAACAATACTGTCATCGTGGGCCACAGGACATAACTTTCGGGGCCACATGTGGCCCACAGGCTGCGAGTTTGAGACCCCTGCCTTAGAGCTTAGTGCCCAAGATCATGCAGCAAGATAGTATCAAGCAAGGAATGAATTTCCTGAGACTTCCACACCGATGCCCCCCTTGGAAAAGAGGAGGTAATGGAGCCTGGCTGTCCCACACCCAAGGCAATTGTTCTAACTCCTGGGCTGAAAATTAAATGGTGGGCACAACTGCCACCTCCCCCTCCTCCAGCCAGATTTTGAATGGCACCTGATCCGGGACACAGCCTCTGAGCATGCCTACCATTTCAGGCCCCATATGGGACTTAGCCAGCCTGTCAGTCCTGGTTTTGTGACTCACTCTGAAGCTCAAGTATCGAATAGGCATCCGGGTGCTGAGAGGGAGGCACCAGTGCCTCTGCCCAATGTTAGAATCTAAGGTGCTAGGAAACATTTACCTTGAAAATATAGGAGCCAGGTGAGTTAAGGAGCCTTCAGGGGGTTTGTGCATTGCAAAAGAGCCTAAAATGGGCCTCAATCACCTGAAATAGGAGTTCAGATGCCTAACTCTGTTTGAGCATCCAGCCCAGAATGCTGATAGTTTTATGAGCGTGAAGAGTAAATTTTAAGTTCCATTGTTCGGTTATTCCCTGGGAGCACATCGTGAGTCAGAGAGCTACTTGTAATATTGAAAAGTCACAGCACACTTGCACTTTGGCCTGTGTTGGTCACATGCCATCCAGGGAACAGGAAAAACACCATGTGATTGGTTTAGCTAACACACTAGGAGTGTGTTCACACAGCAGTCTTATTTTGAAACAACCGAGGTTGTTTCGAAGTAAGAAACACCATGTTCACACAACAGCATTGTTTTGAAACAACTTAAACCCCATTTGGTAACGAAACAACGTTGTTTTGAAACAATTGTTTCGAAACAATCCTGTCAGAACATGTTATTTCGAAACGACGGTGACTCGTTTTGAAATAACTGTTGTCCGAACATGCTATTTTGCTTTGAGCTTTTTTCCTTAATTCGAATTAACTTATTTCGAAATGACACCTTATTTCAATACAAGTTGTTTCGAAACAACTTGTATCAAAATAACCCCCTGTGTGTGAACATAGCCTAGAAAGCTGAAGTTGCAGCATCTGCTGGCTACACCACCCATCTGTGATCTATTCCAAGGGGTGCAAAGAAATCTGAACAACAAAGAAGTAGGAGAATCTTGCAGATGGCTCAGAAACAGTAAGGGTATGTCTACACTGGAGGCTCTGTTAAGTCAACCTAACAGGGTCAACTTTAAGCTGACTTAAAGTCAACCTTGTTAAGTCAACTTAGAGAGTCCACATTGAAAACTCCTGTCAACTGCCTGTGCCCACACTGGCAGGTTGCTAGATCAACAGAAGAGTCATGCATTGTGGGTAGCTGTCCGTGGTGCCCAGGAACTCCTAGAGGCAGCCTGGAGGCCATTTAGGTCAACTTAAGGGCTTTCCCCATCTACATTGGCTTAAGTTGACTTAATAAGGTCAACTTAAGCATTAAGTCGACCTTAGAAGGTGGTGTTATTAAGTCGACTTAAGGAAGTGCATAAGTTGACTTAATAAATGCCCAATGTGACCACAGGAGTCTGTAGGTCAACTTATCCTTCCTTAAGTCGATCTAAGGCTCCAGTGTAAACACAAGTGGTGATATTCCGTGATCAGATTACTCATTGGTAGTGACTCTCTCGGTGCTCTCTCCTCATCTGAATCAGAAGTTTTGCTTCATAAATAACTAAGTATACTTACAGTGATTCCCCAGGTGTGTTTTCATTAATCACTTCCATGAAAATTTCTTCAGACTTTTCATAGTCACCAAAACCAAACATGGCAGTCAGGAAAGCCCTTGTTTCCTCACTTTTGGAAATCTGCCTCTTAGAGTTTAAGTAGCATTTGTGCATAGAGTTTAGTTTATCTTCTGCCTTTGGCTAGTTACTTTTACTTGCTGGTGTTTCCTATCTATATGGAACTCTCTGGCCCCTGGATTCCACTCTAATTAGGGACAACTGCTTGAGCAGATGCTAATTCAATCCTTTTGTCATGCTGAGATGAGCTAAGAAAAAAATCTTCAAGTGCTCATGCAGAAAGGCCCTAAGTCCATTAATTGAAAATTAATCAGGAAAATATGTGTGTGATATCCATGCAGGCACACAGCCCAAATGTAAGTGGCCTCAATTAGAAAGAGAAACTGAACTTGTCTCTTTTTATAGGATTAAACATTTATTGGCAGATCTAATTCCTACCAGGGATGCTGTTCAAAGGCAAAACAAAAAGAAACACAAAGCAGCTGAATGCTACTGTGTGTTCAGCTGAACACTGAGCCATGAGAGAAGCTTCTTGTGATGATGATAGTTATGATTAGCCACCCTTAAAACAGTCTTGCCTGGAAACTGCTCTGTAGACTTGGCCACCTGTAGCTATTCATGGGCCATTTACCAGTCCCAGGCAGTTAACGGTGCAGAACAGCTGTTCTTCTTTGAGCACTGCCCACATACATTCTAATGCAGGTGTATATGTGCCGCAGTGCACAGTCATTGGAAAGGTTTTTGCCCTACCTTGTCCCCATAGGGTCAGCCACCAATGCCCCCTTGGTCCTGTGCTCTGGCCACAGTATATAGGTAGCGCTAACCTTGCCCCCACTTTCTTTCCTTCTTTCTGCCTGAGTGACAGACTTGGAACCTTTGCCCTTCCGATTCTGCAAGCACATGTTTGCCTCTCGTCACTGGAATTTGTTGGTTAGTAGGCTCCGTTTAACTGTAGTTTTAAGTTCAGTTCAAAGGTCTTCAGGGCGCCTCAAGCTCCAGACTGAGCGTCTTGGACCCCGCGCAGCTCCTGGCACCAGTCCCAACCATGCTGGGCTTCAAACCATGTGCCTCCTTTGGAATGGCTTTCCCAGTCAGTGACCCCAACAACAAATGCCTTGAATGTCTGGGTGAGTCCCACAGGGATGACAAATGCCGCATTTGTTGGTCCTTTAACCCAAGGACTCAGAAGGAGAGGGAGAGCCACCTTTGGGCCTTCACCATTGAAGTGGCCCTATGTCTGGCCTTAGAGTCAACCCGCTCTCCCTCAGCACCAAGCACTTTAATGCATCGAGCCCACCTGGCACCAGCCCTAGCTGGCACTGGTCACCTTCCAGCAAGGCAAGAAAGCTTCAGTCAGGCAAGGACATGGCACCTGCACCAAAGGCCCTGAGGGTGGATGCGAAGAGTCACCCCTGCCATGATTCCTCCTTCCCTGTGCAGGGGACACTCAGGGCATTGAGAACCCCATCAGTCCCGGCACCATCCATGCCAAAAGCTTTTGAGGCAGGGAGGTCTCTACTGGCACTGCCGATGCCGCCTCTCCCATCGAGGCCAGTGGCATCAAGAAGCAAGTCCTCCATGTGCTTGAAGGCCTGGCCCAGGCCCCAGCAGGTTCCCAGCCCCTCAGCACCACACACCCCAGCACAGGATCCAGAGGGGTGGAGAGAGAGAGCGCTTCCCAGGACCGGGCCTCTACTCCTTCGTCCCCAGCGTCACAGTCCAGAGACCCTCAGCACTGGCCCACTCCAGCACTCCCAGGCTCACCTGACATGGGGTCACAGTTGGAGGCTGCCAAGGATTCACCTTCTCCAGCTCACCCATCTCCTCAGGCAGCAGCGTTGCTCGCATACAAAAGGAGTCGGAGCCTGGGGCCCGCTCCCTGCTGCGTGGCCCTGCCCAGGGCCCAATCTGGCATCAGGGCATGATCCAGCTCCTGCCACTGCCAGCCAGCAGCAGGCAGGCCAGGTGGGCCCAGTCCTGCACCAGCCACTGCCTGCCAGCCAGCAGTAAACAGCCCGGGCTCGGATCCAGCTCCTGTTGTTTGCCGCTGGCCGGCAGGCAGTGGTTGGAGTCGGATGGGGCGTGCCCAGGCCACCCGCCACTGGATGGCTCAGATCTGGCTTCTGCTGCTGCCGGCCAGTGGCTAGTGGCCCCGGCAGGCCCGATCCAGCTCCAGCCACTGTCTGCCGGCCAGTGGCAAACAGCAAAAGGCAGATCCAAGCCTGGGTTTTATGCCGCTGGCTGGCAGGCAGTGGCTGGAGCCAGATCTGTCCCTCCAGGGCCACCAGCCACTGGCCAGCAGCAGCGGAAGCCAGGTCTGAGCTGGCCAGCAGCAGGCACCCAGGCTCATATCCAGCTCCTACTGCTGTCAGCCCCGGAGGTCCCGATCTGGCCCCAACCGCTGCCGTGGCTGGGCTAGAGATGGGGGGAGAGGGGGCTGCAGTCCTTCTTGCCCTATGGCAGCAATGCCACTGCCCTCAGGACATGTCTGTGGAGCAAGCCTTGGCAGCATCACTGCAGTTATCCCAAAACCAGTCCCAATCCCAGTTATCAGGTGGGTCTGAAACCTGGCACCTCTGTCAGAGATCATCTTTGTCATCAGGTCTGACTGATGCAGAGGCACAGAGCTCAAAGTGGGTATCTCCAGTGGAGAAGTGCCCATGGGGCAAATGCCATAGGAAGCATTTCACAACTTTGATCCAGCACTGATCAACTGATCACCAACCCTATGACTCTGCATCACCTCCTGCATCACCCAATAGTGTCAACCCAGCCCCAAGTTGACATAGAGGTTGTTCCTGGTGCCAGGACCACTCTCAGTGCAGAAAACGCCCTTCAGCTCTAGAGAAGAGGACATCCCCGGTACCAGCCCAGTCACTCTGACACTGGACCCAGTGGTCCTACTGGGACTCTTGGACTGCATTGCAAAGGTGTTCCCCATCTCACATGTCCTTGAGGGACCCGTGGTCCAGCTCCAGCCAAGAACCACAGGGGTTGGACACTAAATGTGACCCTCGATAGGACCTCTCTGGGTTGGGCAGGGACAGCTCTTGAGTCCACTCCTCGTCATTGCCAGAACCAGAGGTTCTTCTCTCCCCAGGAGCTTTTGAAAAGGGCGGCATTGAACTTCAATCTCCCCATAGAGGTTGTGAGGGAAGATTTTGACCTGCTTTTTGATGTGGGCAACTCAACACCACCAGTCAGGCGACCCTCCCCCTACATGAGGGGATTCTGAAAATTGCCCAGGCCCAGTGGCAAGCCTCTTCTTCCATCCTGCCAGCATCTAAGTAGGTAAAGTGAAAATATCACATTCCCCCAGACAAGTGCAGATTCTTGTTTAACACCCCGACACTGGGCTCCGTCATGGTAGATGCAGTTAATCAAAAGAAAAGACAGGGACAGTCTGCATCCACCCATAAGAATAAAGAGGCAAAGAAAATGGACTAATTAGGTCATAAAAGTTATTCAACCACAGCGCTACAGCTGCGCATTGCTTTAGAGCAAACGGAAGATTTTTGTGACAGTATAACAATAATGGACAACAGAAGCCCCCTCCTCTAAATGCATTTCCACTCTGTCAGACTATGTAGTAAACAAGTAGCTATCTAGGTGCTAGACTGTAGGGTAAAGGTGGTGGGAATCAACACCCCAGCAGTCTATGTGACTAGGAGAGGGCCTGATCACCCCTCTCTGTGAGTAATGGGCTACAACTATAGCCTGTTTCCCTGACTTCACTGGACTTAGCCATAGCACCTTGAAGAGTGCCTCGGAGGACATCACTCTCCTGCTGAAGCCCGTGGTTGAGAAGTGGGGTCTCCACCTGCTGATTGGGTTGTAAGCCTGTCTATATTACTTTGTGTTTAACTCTGGGTATATCACTTTGTCTGGATATTTAGTTAAGTAATCTGTTAGTTAATAAAACATTTTATTCCTGCTATGTGCATCTTGGTGGTTGTTGCTACTGGAATACCAGACCTGAAACCCACTTAGTAGTGGGGAACAATTGCCAATCAACAAGCCCTCATAGGGAAGTATAGTTTCAACCTCTAGAACTCTCTATGTAGGTTTACGGATCTTATCCCCTCAAACCATGCCACAGACTTCGATGTGGTCCTGGACAAGGGCATGGTAGCGACCAGGGCTGTCCCTCGGGTAGGGCAAGAGAGGCAGACGCCCAAGGCCCCGTGCTTTGGGGATCCCCACAGGGCTGTACCACTGCCCCCCCCACCCCCCCAATGCCAGGGACTGGGCGAGCTGGCCAAAAGTGGCAGCCTGGTTCACAGAGCCTGCTCTACTGTAAAGCCAGAGGAGTGGCCTAAGGTGAAAGTTGCTTAAAGCAGTAGATCAGCATTGCAACAAAGGTGAGTCATTAGGACTAACAATGAGGTACTAATTGTTGTTCAAACAACCTCTATGCCTCCTCTCTTGAGTCAGTATCTGTTTGGGCTTCTCTCATTCATATGAAAAGGGTTGAGGTCACAGGCAAGCAACCTTTGTGCTTTTTATCAATAGGTCCAATGACGAGAAGAAAACACTTTGAACACTCCCTTATTCCATCATTTCTGGGATATGGGGATTGCAGGGTTTTTTTGCAAATTAGGATTCACCTCTTTTTTCAGTGGGTTGAGAATTCCCTTGCTTGCAACAAAAGTTATAACTTGTAGATCTTGATAAAAACTCCAGAGATTTTTTTAACTGATAATTAAAAAGAAAAGCAAACTGTTCTAGTAGGAGTGTGTGTTACAAAGTATGGTATTTTTTCTGCAATTAGAAAGCCTAAGTAACGGAATAAAATCAACTCAGGGATGGATCTACTGGAAGGAGAAGTTATAACAAGGTCCTAATCTGAAGGGATGAGTGGATAGCCCCATTGTGTTGCTGCCTTATACACACTGCCAGTGGTCACCAGACCAAGCAGAGAGGGCTAGCACCCCTTCAATAATAATATTGTGGACAATTGTGTGTTCATGGAAACCCATGCAGACTCAGGGAGCAGAAGAAGGGCAGAGGTGAAAGTGGAACCCAGAAGGGCTGCTTCAGTTCCTGGGATTTGGCAGCAGAGAAGGGACCATGATGTGGAGGGACTTGGACAGGCTCAGCAGCAGACAAGATCTTCAAGGACCTTTCTTGCCAACCTAGTATTGGCTCTCTTCTCCTTCCTCTGTCCAGGCACTTCCATCTCATTTCTCCACTCAGTCGCCCCCACCCCCATTTGCAAGGAGCGTCCATACACACACTCCAGGCTGCTACATGCAATTTTACAGACTTGACATATTTCCTGATTTGAGACAGGCGTATGGCATGTGGAATCACCCTCTGTGTGTTCCATGTAGGTGATCTCAAACTAGATGTGTAGATTTCAGAGATGCAATAGAAGTCTCAAGAGAAAGGATGAAAGCCATGAGGGACTGCCACGCACCCACTGCCCCCCCCCCACTGCAGTCATGGTCACTGTTCAATTTTCTGGTGGTGGCGGCTTTTTTTCAGTGGAGGGTTGCTGCATGGCAGAGGGGTCCCGAGCTAGGTCCCAAGGAAAAAAGTTAGACAACCACTGGCTTGAGGGAGGCTGAGAAACCAGACCCTACACTCCTGTTCCACCGCTTTTGGCCACGTTGCCCAGTCCCTGGCAAAATCAAAACTGGAGCCTACTCAGGAGACAGAATTCATTGGGTATCACCTAGACTCAAGGCAGGCCATGGCCTCCCTCACCACTGTCCAGGTTTCAGTCAGTCTATCATCATTTCAGACCTATCCCACTCCCCTACAATGAAAGCAAGGCCATGCCTCCAATTGCTGGGCCACATGGCAGCCTCCACTTATGTCATATGGATGTCCTGCCTCTGCTTGAGACCTTTACAGGCCTGGCTAGCAGGGTTGTACCATCCATACCATCACTCCCTAGATTGGGTGGTCACTATCCCAGGGGAAATCCTGAGGTCCCGCACAATCTGGCAGAGGCCAGATTTTGCTCTGGAAGGGGTTCCCTTTGAAGGTCAGAATCCTTTAGTGACCCTGATCTCAGACACTTCAGATCTCTGGTGGGGGCACACATCAGACACAGTCTTAGCACTCAGGGTATGTGGTCAGCAGAGGAAATCCCCCTCCACATAAACATAAAGGAACTGAGGACGATCCGCCTGGCCTGCAAGGTCTTCCTTGACAAGGTTGGGAAAGGATGATACAAGTCCTTACAGACAAATGGCAGCAATGTTTTACCTCAGCCACCAAGGGGGAGCTTGGTCATCTGCCCTGTGTGAGGAGGCAGTCCACCTTTGGGAGCTGGCCTTAGAAAAAAAGTTCCACCTGGTGGCATCTCACCTCCCAGGAGTGAGGAACAACCATGCAAACAGACTTAACAGGCAATTCCTGCCACAACACAAGTGATTCCTACACCCAGAGGTGGTATCTCCTCTCTTCCAGGAGCAGGTATACCCCAAGATAGACCTATTTGTGAGTAATGTGAACTGCAAATAGCAACCTATACTGCTCCCTCAGGGGCAGGGAGAAAGGTTCCCTATCAGATGCATTCCTGATCAGATGGGAGGGTCCCCTACTCTATGCCTTCCCTCCAATCCCACTGATTCACAGGATTCTGCTAAAGACACCTGCTTAAAATATATGTGAGCAGCCCATCTCAAAGAAGGATGTTTATAGGTAAGTAACCCTCCATTCTCAAAGTAGTTACTGGGAAAATTCTTAGTGGTCCCCAAGGAACCAGGAATGTCATGCTCTGCTGCTGCCTCTAGCTCCTGGCTTTGAGCAAAAGGAGACAAAATAAAGGGGTGGATCCAGGCCCTGATGCAGCAAAAAACATAAGCACGTTGCATATATTTAGGTTCCACAGTGGCTGACCTTCACCATACTCTACAGACAAAAGCAATCAGTTTTCTGATTTCACTGGGATCTCAGTCTGTACGGCGTGGCCAAACTTATGGAACTCAAGAGCTGCACAAGTCAATTATTAAACCTTTGAGAGCCACACTGAGGCATATAACCACATACTTTTACCTACTCCAAAATTACTTAGCTTAAAATTCATTGCACACTTTAACTTCCTCATAAAAACAGGGCAAATATTGATCCTACTAATGTCAGATTCTAATAGTTACTTCAGGTTACCATGAAAACGAGGCCTATACAGTAAAAACTTTGTTGTTGCTGGATGTAGAACACTGCAGGCTCATGGCAAGTTTTTTTAAAATGTGGGCAGTAACTTGCCAATGCAGTATGTAAAAGCTCTCTCAGGTGCTGATCTCTACGTATTGCACAATGTTTGAATTTAACAAATTTAATTGTGGAATACAATACTTCACAGCAGTAAGTTGTGCAAAAAAATCGAAAATAATCTACATTCAGTATTAAACTTTTCTTCTTTGTATTTTCATTTCTTATTATTCCACGTCATGTTTAGGACTTGTAAAACACGATTGTATTTTAACAATGAGCAACCTGCATTGGGGCCTATGAGAAAATCTAAACATACCGTGGCTTCCCAGACCATGCCATGCTTCTTCCCCCACACCCAGTTGCCACTTCCCTGCCATCTTTTACCATGCTGCTGCTTCTCTGCTCTCCCCAACCAAGCCACACTTCTGCCCCCCCCCCATTCCCGACCACACCACACTTCTCCCCTGTCTCCCATCATGCTGCCCTTCCCTGCCATGCTCTTCTGTGAGCCGCACTTTTTCTTTCAAGAGCCACATGCAGCTCGGGAGCTGCAGTTTGGCCACGCCTGGTCTATAAGAAAATTTCCCCTGCCTCTTGCTCTGCCCTATTCAGTTAGGGGGTGGGGACAGACTGGACAGGGACAGACTTTAGCGTGTGCTTGGAGTGAAGCTCAAGTCTTTAATAATTTGCTGAAGCAAGTCCTAAATAGAACACAAAAGCAGGTGCTATCATTATCTATTTCTTTATTTATTCCTCCCTCATGCCCCAAACTGGTCAAAGCACTTACAGCACCACGGATAGCATTTATAACAACAGCTCAAGAAGGACATCTAAGATCCCCACAAGATTTCCTAATGTG
This sequence comes from Podocnemis expansa, assembly GCA_007922195.1. NCBI lineage: Eukaryota > Metazoa > Chordata > Testudines > Podocnemididae > Podocnemis > Podocnemis expansa. The sequence continues at coordinate 56,138,522 of ML681963.1, read as the reverse complement.
TGATATAAAAGCATTCATGGCATCAGTAGAAGTTTTCATACATGTGTGCATACCCACATACAAAATGTGCCTCATTCCCCCCCGCCATTGTCAATTCATTTGTTTGCTTTCCATCCCACTCTAGTACAGTAGAGCTGTATCTTACAAAACAACTGGAGATTGAGACATTCATAAATCAAACATCCCACAATTACCGTACGTCCAGGGCCTGTGAGGGTAACCATTAGCAACAACAGTTAGGATCAAATTCATGGTGAAGACATGCCCTATGCCACTTGGAACCAGGTCAAAAGCAACTGCTGGTATGGGAAGGACTGGCGTAAACATAAACAGCATCCTAATTAACAAACATGGTAAGAGAAATTATAAGGAACATCTCAAAGGCAATTGAGTTTTGGGAGTGTTTTGTGTGAGTGATTCATTGGACTCAGCCCATCTTCAAGGATTAATATTTATTTCTTATAAAATTTTGATTTTTTGGCACAATGAAAATTTTATTTGTCATGAATTAGAGATGAAAACATTTATAATCTTACTTACTGCAAATGGAAAAAGAGGCAGGCAACCCTGCACAGGGAAGAGAACTGAAAAGATTGCTCCTTTTGAAAGAAGAATTGTTCTCCAAGTTGAATGAAGACATGGGGCCTGCCCTGTGTATAAATAAATGTATGGGAGTCAGAGATAAAGACAATGTATGCATGTATGGAAATGGTCTGATCAGATAGCAAGCTAATTTCCAGAGATGACACATGCGAGAAGAAATCTGTTAGCGCTGTTGATAATGAAGAGCATGTAGCTCATTTTTGGCAAAAGAATAGCCATAAATTCTACACATAAAAACAAAGAGAATTTTTTTTAAAAGAGGGAAAATGTCTGGAGATTGAAGGACTGATGAGGACTTTTTAACAGGTAAATCAGTGAAAGGAAAAGTTTTTAAACAAACTGTATCCTGTCAACTGTAAATGTAAATGAAGTGGACAAAACAAAGAGCCTGAGTGGTACCAGACAAGAAACCCATTCTCCTCTGATGCTGATGGAGATAACAAAGCCCTTCATGCATATTTCAGGGTCCAGTGGTTTAAGAGCTGGGAAGGGAAGCCAGGACCAAGGGCCTGTCACAGCACTGCCAGTCCCTCCAGAATCAGGACCTCCGACTAAAGCCCTGACATGAGGCAAAGCTAGTGAAGGACTGACTGTACTAGCACAGCCATAGTGAGAATCAAAGTGTGCGCACTGTGGATGACATGTCTACAAAAGCAGAGCAGACTCAGGCTGAGCTGGGTGTTTGCGCAGCTATGAAGCAGTGCTGTGCAGTCTCTGACTTGATGACTAGAAATAATGCTTTTTGTTATTAAAAAAGTAATATTAAAACATTTTTTTAGAACAGATGACCTTAAAACCAGCACACTAAAATGGAGAAAATAAGCAAAGAAGCAATTCAGAATGGTCAGACTTCTTGTATGAGGTATTTTAATCACCTTGAATGCATTTGTTTGCAAAAGATCAGCTGGCCACTATACATGCTACACTGGTCAGCCAATCTTTTGCAAACAAATGGATTCATGGTGTTTAAATGCCTCATGCAAGAAGTCTGACCACGCTGAATTACTTCTGTACTTGTTTTCTCTATTTTGGTGTGCTGGTTTTAAGGTAGTCTGTTCTTTAAAAACTTGTTTTATATTATTTTTCAATCAAGACTAAAAGATCACATTAAAACCTACAAAAAAAACAAGGAGTCATGTGGCACTTTAAGACTAACATTTATTTTTCGCATGAGCTTTCGTGGGGGAAAATCCCCCATCATCTGAGGAGGTGGGGTTTTCTCCCACGAAAGCTCATGCAAAAAATAAATCTGTTAGTCTTAAAGTGCCACAAAACTCCTTGGTTTTTTTGCTGGACTAGACTAACACAGCTATCCCTTTGAAAATTAAAACCTACAAACATCACTTGCCTGAAACCTAACCTATAACCAGTTCGCAAAGTGCTGGAGAAAGGTGAGAAAGCACAGGGAATACACAGAGACGAGATGGAGCAAAATTAGTGTAAAGGTTATCTAACAAATTTATTTCCTTGTGTACTTGCACTTGAACCAGAAGTATGCACGGGGCGGGGGGGAAGCAGGCCTCCTCCAGTAATTGCTGGGGTCATAGGCCTCCTCCAGCAGGGCTGAGGGAGAGGAAGAATGATCTCCTCTCAGAGCTGGAGGGGAAGACAGAAAGAGTGAGACTGGGGGAGGGAGGCACAAAACATGTCTCTCCAAAGTAGTCGAATTAAAATTTCTGCGCTTATCCCACCCTACAAAGCAACACTCTTCTTTCTTTACTTTTCACTGTTCTGCATCCAGCCACTACGAGTTATCATTAATTACTGCCCCCCCCCCCCGTTTAAAATATTTATCATCTGAGCAGGGAGCAGATACAATACCACATGACTTCTGGTAGCCAATCACACACCACAGGCAGAAAAATAACAGTCAAAGAACAGTTCATAAGCTATCCATGCATTGCTGGCTCACTGAAGTTCCTGTCCAATGAATGGAGACAGGCACCTTTGAATGCAAGCTACAAAATGCAGCATGCTAAGTAGGGAGTCACTTAAAGCTAGCCAGTGGATGATGATTGCTGAAGTCCTTCCTCCATGTGTATGCATGTGAGCATAAGCACACAGCAGACAGCTTTTTGGAACACTAGCTCCTCTGTGAGGTGTAGCAGAATTTGTCTACACCAGACGTGGCCAAACTACGGCTCGGGAGCCGCATGTGTCTCTTGAATGAAGAAGTGTTGCTCACGGAAAAATGTCAGCAAATCAATTTAGTAGGTAAAAGTATATGGCTATATGCCTCGGTGTGGCTCTTGAAGGTTTAATAATCAACTTTTGTGGCTCTTGTGTTCCATAAGTTTGGCCATCGCTAGTCTACGCAAACCCCAAGATCTCCACCCCTTCAGAAGAGCTATTTTGAAAGACGAAAATGAAGCTCTGGGATTTACAGCCAACAACTTTTTAAGGGGCACGGTGGGGGCAGGCATGACCAACAATACAGAGTAAATTGGGAGCCTGCATTAGGTAGATAATTCCAGGTACTACATTTCCTCAGGGGAGGATACAAGCTACGGATGACCACTACAAAGCCTCAGCCCTACAAATTACTTTGAAGTGGATGGCATGGTAAATAGAATCATAGAAACTGGAAGGGACCATGAGAGTTTATCTAATCAAGTCCCCTGCAGTCATGGCAAGACCAAGTATACTCTTAAACCATTCCTGACAGATGTTTCTCTAACCTGTTCTTAAAAACTTCTAATGATGGAGATTCCACAACCTGCCTAGGCCACTTTTTCCAGTAGTTAATCACCCTGACATTTAGGAATTTTTTCCTAATGTCCAGCTCCAAGCTAAACCTCCATTGCTATAGTTTAAGCCCATTGCTTCTTGTCCTAGCATCAGCCGTTAAGGAGAATAATTTTTTCCTTCCTCCTTGTAACAGCCTTTTAGGTACTTGAAAAACCAAGTCTCATAGGTTCCAGTACCTGAGTGAAACGATTATATCAAAGGAATCAAAAATCCACCACACAGAATTATCTTCTCCACTTTGTGCTGTGCAATTGCCATATTTGCCCACAGCAAGTACATATACTCCAAGACTGCACCTTGTGAAAATTCTCATACCAACACAGACCCTGGTTCCAGCTAGTCTAGTATCCTGTCTCCAGTGACAGTTCATGAAATGATAGATGCGCCAGAAGCATAATGCACCTAATTGGGAAATGCTTTAATATGCTGCGGAAATCACCACAGGCAGTAATCAACATATGGCGCAAAGTATAAGGATTAAGACCTTAAAATATTCAGCCCAACTAAAGAAACTGTAATTTTAAAATCACATTTCTATTGTTCTGTTGCTGTTTCAATAAGATTGTTGTAACTCAGAGATCTCAGAGGGTATGTCTACACGGCACTTTTATTTCGAAATAACACTTTTATTTCGAAATAAAAGAAATTAGGTCTACATGACGTTTTCTCATTTCGAAAGGACGGATCCCGTCCTTTCGAAATAAGAATAGTCGTTCCGAAAAAATAAAACCTCGATGTTTTCGAAACAGCCGTTATTTCGGAAGGGATATTTCAAAATAATGCTGTTTAGACCTGTTGTTTCGAAACAACAGGTCCAAACGGCTTTATTTCGAAATATCCCTTCCAAAATAACAGCTATTTGGATTGCAGGCTTTCCCTTAATTCGAATTAACATTTTGTTAATTCGAATTAACTTATTTTGAAATAAGAATTTTATTTCACAATAACTCATTTCGAAATCCTTATTTCGAAATAACCATGTGTGTGTAGACATAGCCAGAAATATTTCTCTCTGTCTTTCTCCCCTCCCTACCCACCCGGATTGTTGAATTTGTGCCTTCCACAGCATTCTCTGCACAGTGATTTCTACTGTTTCCCTTGCACAATCAAGTTTCCATTGTTCTTTGTCTCTGGATCTTTCACACAAAGACAAAGGAAAAGAAATCATTTTCAAAAATAGGAAACATTTGATTGTAAAACCACAAAAATTGTCGGAGCACAACAAGGGCACCGTAATACCTGGAATTACTTTTTAACTCTCTTCTGGAGGCTTACTATAGAGTTTAAACTGATGGTGTCTCTTTAAAGTCATGCCATGAAAAAGCCCCATTTCAGTTGCATCTGTGACATCCTTGAGCTGGAAGATGTGTTCATGCAGTCTTCAGAGACTGGGTCCAGGGACACCCTGCTGAATGGAGTTCCTGTTTCTGACTGGGAGACGCTCTGTGATGCCATGTTCCCTGAGGGGAGGGAAAGTGTCTCTTCAGATACACTGGCCGCTCCTTTCTTGTAGATGCTCTGGAGAAGCTGGGGAGCAGGAAATGGAGCTGACTAGTCTTTTGGAAAGTCCTGCAGCAGATGTGAACTGTCCAGAGGAGAAAAATGCAAAGGGCCTGAGTGTTGCATGCATAATAAAACAGCCTGCTCTCTTCTGGCTTGACACTACAGTAAGAGCCTTCAGAAAATCCCAGACACATTCAATAGATCCCTAACACTGAATCTGTAGCAGTGGCCACAAACTTAGGCACACAAAAAGCTTCCTTAATCTAATTATTGACCCAAACACCTATAGTTACACTAAAATGACAGCAGGATTTTGAATCATTTCTGCAACATACAAGGCAGAGAGTTAGAGACATACAGACAGCATCACTGGACAGGGTGGTGACAACCAGAGCTAGACAAAAGGGAATGGCAAACTTTAAAATTGGTTTGTTGTTTACCTGATCTGAATACTTCAAAAGATTTCCAGTTTTACTCAGATGCATGGAGATAATGGGTCTCATAAGCTCTTCCTCTCCAAACATGTTCAGCTAGCTCCAAGTTTATGCTTGCAAATTTCACCCAACACAGTCCGTCTGTGTCAATGCAGCAGCCACACAAAGAGGCAGGTGTAACAGATGTACACCGTGAATCAGTCAGAAACAATGCCAGTCTGTCTGAAATGTTCCTTCTTTTGATAAATCTCATCAGAGGCATTAGCAGCTAATTAATGAAAATGCAAAAAGCACTTCAAGAGATTTTGCTGTTGCAGGTACTGTTGTGGGAGGATTTCAGTCTGCAGTGGCAGAAATTGGAGCCATTAGGGCTCATTGGCAGACAGACCAGGTTCAACCTACTATGATAAGCCTCTTAATCAATCTAAATATTCTGCTGACTTCTCTAACTTCTTTGCAGTGGCATATTTCACGCTGCTGTGGATGTGTTTATGAAGCAAAGCCCACATGTTGATAACATTATTATCTCTGTCTCACTGATGCGTGTCCTCTCACGGAGCCAAGGCCCCAACTCAATTTGAGAAGTGTTGCCAGCTCTTGGTATTTTGTTGTGGGTCTTCAATGCCTGATGTTACAGTCTCCTCTCACTCAGGCAAGTGAGTCTCAGCTTTCATTTCTTTTTAAACAAGCAAGTTGCTAGATGCCCAATAGTTGAACAGAAAATCTAGAACAGGGGTTGGCAACCCACAGCACACATGCCAAAGATGGCCTGGGTGCAGAGTTTGAGAGGTGGCACTTCCAGTTCCAAGCGCTGCTCACCCTGCCCCATCAAAGCAGCCTTTCCCCTTCCTTTTCCCACATGTACTCCACCGGGAACCCACTACCACTGAGAATAGGCCCACAAACCCCCCTCTGACACTGACAGAGACACACAAACTCTACCTCACCCACCCACCCCCACTACCAACACTGCAGCACTGAGAGAAGGGTGAGGAGGTAGAGATTTGACATGCACTTCTGTGAAGATTTGACACACACGCTGACCTAAGAAATGGGTATAGCTAGCCCGCACAAGGACAATTAGCAGAAGGGGAAGGAGCACAGGCTGTGAATAAAGCCAATGAGCACAGAGACATGGCTCAAAGATACAAACAGAACTGAAACTCAAATGTTTGAAAGGGGTTTGTCATTTGTATTACCATAGGCTATGTCCACACATAAATTGTTATTTCAAAATAAGTTATTTCAAAATAAGTTAATTCGAATTAAGAAAATGTTAATTCAAATTAAGGGAAAGCCTGCTTTCGAAACAGCTGTTATTTCGAAATTGTTATTTCAAAATAAGGCCATTTGGACATGTTGTTTTGAAACAGTTGTTTCGAAACAATGGTGTTGTTTCGAAACAACATGTCCAACGGCGTTATTTCGAAATAACCATTTCGAAATAACAGCTGTTTCTAAATGAATTGGGTTTAAGCTGTTTCGAAACAACAGCTCTTGTTTTGAAATGACAGGGCCCATTGTTTAGAAACAAGGGAACGTCAGCTATGTTCACACACGAGGCTATTTCGATACAAGTTGTTTCGATACAAGTTGTATTGAAATAATGCCTTATTTCAAAATAAGTTAATTCGAATTAACAGTTTGTTAATTCAAATTAAGGAAAAAGCAGGAATCGAAATAGAATGTTCAGACAACAGTTATTTCGAAACAAGTCACCATTGTTTTGAAACAACATGTTCAGACGGCATTGTTTCAAAACAATCGTTTTGAAACAACATCGTTTCGTCCCCACATGGGGTTTAAGTTGTTTCGAAACAATGGTGCGTCATGTGAACATGGCCTTTCTTATTTCGAAACAACCTCTGTTGTTTCAAAATAAGACTGCTGTGTGAACACACTCGTCGTGTGGACATGCAGGTTTTTATTTCGAAACAACCAGTGTTGTTTCGAAATAAAAACCTTGTGTGGACATACCCATAATGACTTGGAGCTTTAGCCCTGATGCAGGACTGCATTGTGCAAGGCACAGCACAAACACAGAACAAAACAGCAGCCTGTACCCCAAATAGCTTCCAACAAGTGTGAGACACCAGACAACAGATGGGTACAGACAGATGATTGTGCTGGTCAGCATGCCAGAGACTGGTCTCAAGAGAGTTTTGAGGAAGGATTTTCAGGAAAATAATGAGTTACTTGAACAGATTCTTATAGTAAGCTTCTCCTGCAACTGCAAAGATTTGCCCATTTATTTCTCTAAATGAGGCCTGAACCCCAAGCCTTTGCAAAGCTCTTTGGCCTATCTCACTTTTGAAGGTGGCATCATAGTGGTGCTTGGCTTAGACTGGAATAGTCAGGAATTGTCATGTAAATAAACAACTTGTAGCCCCCATCCGACCTCTGTAGCTTGCTGTGTTCATTCAGCACTTAATCCTAACACTATCGATTCCATCAGAATGGAAACAGAGGGTTACTTACCAGTAAGTGTCCTTCTTCGAGGTGGGCTTCTCGTATACATTCAGTATTAGGTGTCTATGTGCCACAGTGAATGATTGGTTGGAAACTTTTAGCCCTAGTCTATCATAGCAAGGTCAGGGTCCAGTGCTCCCTCTGGCCACTCCCTTGGCTATATATATGACCCCAACCCTGATCCCCCTCAGTCCCTTCTAGTCGCCAGCTCCGAGTAGCAAGGACAGTGGGAGGGTTCTGAATGTGTGTGAGCAGCCCATCTCGAAGAAGAATAGTTACTGTTAAGTAATTCACCGTTCTTCAAGCACTGCTCGCATCATTCAGTATTAGGTGACTGCTGGCCATACCATGGATAGTGGGCAGAGTTGGGTTTTTCCCACCTTCAGCATGGCTGCCCCAATAAAGGCAAACCCAAGGCATGGAGGGGTGCTTGAATAGTAGGCCTTTTTGCCTAGCTAGGGGGACGTACTGTAGCCCTTGATTGCTCTGAAGGAACACTGCGTGAGGGAACCGGTGAGAGGCTGTGTGTTACCCTGTATTGGAGGTTAGGAGTATTAATGCTGGGCTGTTCTAAAAGCTTTGAACACCCAAAATCCCAGGGATGAAAGGGGTGCCTGAAAAGGGTAGGGAAGCATCCCAGTCCTCCATGTCTCTGTGCCCACTGGCTTTATTCACAGCCTGTGCTCCTTCCCCTTCTGCTAATTGTCCTTGTGCGGGCTAGCTATACCCTCAGTTGTTCTAAATGAACACTGCCTGAGGAGACTAGTGAAAAGAAGTGTGTCACCGTGCCTTGAAGGTGAAGCATAATTACTGTGCAGTCCTAGCCATTTTGGAGGCCCTCAGTATTGAGTGTGGTTAAGACAACCAAGAAAAGAGGCAGCTCCAGACTTGGGCTACCCACCATGAGATGATTGGCTCTTGCAGCTCCAGAGGTAAGGATAAGCTAAGGGGCTCTAGATGGGTTTTGACACTGCAACTTGCGAGCATCTAAGAACCAAGATGAAATTGTTGAGCAAACCTGCTCTCATGGGCTGGTCCCGATCCAAAGAAGGTGTCCCCTTCATGGATAACAGTGGAAACAAGAGGAAAAGGAGCTAATAACATGCAACATGGACCCCAGAAGGCAAGTATGACTTCTGGGTCCCTTCCACGAGTTGGAACAATCGCAATACATATTCACTAAATCGCTGATGAAGGGTTTGTGACCTCTAGCTATAATCTTACTAGAGTCTATGAGAATGGACTCAGTGTTGCCCTTCCCTGGAAGACGGAACTGTCCCTGAATTGGTGAGAGAAGTTAGAAACAGAATGGTGGCCTCTGTAAAAACCCCAAAACAAAAGAGGGAAAAGTGGAATTTTCTGTTCCAGTACCTCCCCTTTCCACCCGGAGAATGCAAATGGACCCCTAGGCACTGGGATCAAGACCTCAGGGTAGTTAAGGGAACAAGGAATAAAGAGAGAGTTGGTAAGTGATTCAGAAGCTGATCATCTTGTATCCCAAGGCTCCTCTTGCAGTGTGCGCAAAGGGCACTAAGAGCTGTGCCAATAGGATTCCCCCTAGACTTCTGCAGTGAGTGTGCAGGAGGCACAAGATCCCTGGTGGCCTCTTGGGATTAAAAAGCAGAACGCCATAGGGTCATAAAGGGATGAGACCTGGGAAAATTGTGTAACTTGCTTTCCCTTGGGTAAGGCTAGAACACCAAAATGAACCAGACGGCATCCCAAGGCTTACCTTGGAATATGAATGAACCTATCTCCTCACACAGGTCACTCCCTGTGACTGTGAGAGGTGGGGGTGAGCTGGACCCCTTAGGCTTACAATTATAAATGCCTAAGTGCTTTAATCCTTCTTTAGCTAGGGTCGTAGAAGTCTGAGACCACTTCCTGATAGCCATGTGAGGGAGAGATGGAAAGAAGGGGACCGTCAAGAGTCCCAGCTCCCCGAGAAGTGGTGGAAGGGGGGGGGGGAATACCATCCGGAGAAAAGGAGTCTGTTTGCAAGTTAGGCAGCAGAAGGTGCATTCACAGACATCAGAGGCACATACCACCACACGATCTGATAAGCCCAACAATTAGGGGTTTTGGGGGAGATGTATAAGATGGGGAGATACCTATGTAGGTTACCTCTGAGGAAGGGGATGCCCTGCCGCACTTAACTGAGAGGAACTTCCTTTACAGCCCTAGAAGCCCTTGGATCTCCCATGGGGGACCACAGAACCCCTAGCGCGGGAGAGAGGAGGAGAGGGGTCCATCGGTCTTACCCCTCTGGCAATGATAGTTGATTCTTACCAAAGAGTAAGGGCACTAAGGTGGACTGGTCTGAAAGTTTAACGCCTGAAATGGTGATGGGGTCGACAGGATATCCCTACTTATGGTTCCAGGAAACACAAGGGGTTTATGGAGGGCTTTGTTGAGGAGGGGGAGTGTGAGTGGGGGTATGTCTTTGCAGGGGCCAATTGACTACCATCAGAGCACCTTGGTCCCTGTTCTCCACTGTTAGAAACTACAAATATATTTGAAAAGGAGAGTGGTAAACCAATCACAATCCTCTTAGGGGATGGGGAAAAAATTTTACCATACCCCAAACTATGGATGGGCTTCACCTAAGATCCCAGTGGCGAGGTGACCCAGCTGGTCTGTTGGAATGGTCAGGAGGGGTTGGGGATATTCTGTTGATGCATTCTTTCGTGGTAATGGGAGGGCCAGATAAAAGGGCCCTTCAATCTCCACACACAGGGCTAGGAGGCACTGGAAACATACTTCATTGACCAGCACTTGGGGTCATTGGGATCCGGTCCTGATGTCTGTGAAAACAAGATTATGACTGCCAGCTGAAAGATATGTCTTGCATGTAGGAGCATTTAGGATTGAAGCTGATCTAGGCTCTAGGCGAGTGAAGGGGGTCTGGATGAAATGATGTTTCAAGTGGCTGGAGTCACCAGGAATTTGTGAATAGATGAAAAACGGTGAAGAGGGAGGAAACAAGAATGCATTCATATACCTTGAGACCCACAGGGGGCCCTATGGATATCTAGCCCAGAAGTATAAAACCCCAGATGAAGGGGCGATTTGACCAAAATGCCCGGAGGCGGCTTGCAGGCCTGGAACTGGTCAGCTGCGAGGGCAAGGATTGATGAAGAAAAGAACCCGGCGTGGGGGGATAGGGCTACCTGAGACTGGTCATCCATCCCTCTGGTATGGGAAGAGAGGGGGGGTTCTATGAAGTCCAGAATGGTGCTCCTTGCCCCTTAGCTGTGGGTGGGCCCTGAATAGGGTCTCTGTCACTGATTTCTGAGGGGTTTTTGAGGAAGGAATGGGGTGGACACCAGGAAAGGCCTCTCAGGTGAGGGGCACGGCATCTTAGGGGAAAGTCCCCCATGGGGAGGGTGATCTTGGATCCCTGAGGGGCTGATCCTGCCTCCCACATGGCAAGGAAGACCTTGATAGATTCCTACAGTGTTCACGGCGTTGGTGAGGATTAGGAGGGTGACTGGGCATCCGTGATGGAAGCATGCCCAAAGATCGGAGGACTGATCTGGGGTCTCTAGCACCATGAAGCAGGGGGTCTGTTTCCTCCATGAACAATGACTGTCCCTTGAAGGGGAGGTCCTGAATAGCCTGTTGCATATATTGAGGCAGGCCTGCCTCATGCATCCACGCCATGCGTCTCATCATGACAGCCAAGGCTACGCTGCGACTCACCGTATCTGAGGCATCCCATGCAGCCAAGAGTGAGTCCTGGGATGCCAGCATGCCCTCTTCTATGAGGGGGTTGTAGTCCTCCCTATGCTCCTGTGGGAGGAGGTCCCTGAATCTCCTTAAGGACTCCCGGATATCTAGGGTGTACTTTCCCACCAGCACCTGGTGGTTCGCATTCCGGAGCTGGAAGGCAGAGGTTGAGTATACCTTCCTGCCCATGATATTCGGTTGTCTTGACTGTCTGGATCTTGGCATAGGATCTGGGGACGGTTGACTTCCACGCCCTAAGGCGGCTTCCATCCCCCAGGTGTTCAGACTTGGGTGGTGAACTAGGAAGGGGAAATTCTCCGGTGGGACCTGGTATTTGTGGCCTGCTATATCCAAGACCAGAGGAATAGAAGTGGGCCTTTGCCAGCGAGTTCTGGCAAGGTCATGTACATTAGAGTGTAATGGCACCGCTATTGCGTCTGGGCAGGATGTTAACTCGGGGCTGAATAGGGGATCCTGGTCCTCCCTGATGAGCTCGACCTCTAGACCTGTGTGCGCGGTAACACAGCGGAGGAGGTTAAAGTGGGCCATAGTGTCTTCCCTATATGACCATGGCCTGGGGCTTAAAGCCCTACCCGGGCTGATATGTAAAGTTGAGATGGTCCCTGACTCCTCGGTACTGTGGGAAGCCGGCTGCATGGGGGCTTCACATGGTATTCACCATTTATAGCGTCGGTACCAGTAGGCACTCGGTGCTAGTGATCCTTCCTGGGCCTGTCTGCCTCTTTGATAGGGAGTGACCTATCCGTGGCTCGAAGAGCATGACAACTCTCAGCGCCAAGGTGGTGGACTTGTTTTGGTGCCGGTATGCATGGTCAGTGCTGGTGACACGGTGGTGCTATGGTGCTGGGGGGGAGGGAGAGCACATTCTATAGTGCTTGAGTATAGGGCCAGGGGTGGTGCTGACAGGCCTCTTGGGGGAAACTCCTTCCAGTTGTGGTGCTGGAGAGCTCGGCACTGTACTAGAAGATGGAGATCGGTGCTGCCCCAGTGCAGGCCATTTCCCTGAGAGGAAAGCAGGCTTTCCTCTCTGCTTTGGAGGCTTGGGGTAAGAGGCACTGGCAAAAGCAAGAGGGCCTTTGCCACCTCAAAAGCATCCAGGGTGGAAGGGACCTCCATAGTCTCTTGGCCCCAGTACCAAGAAGGACCTGGACAGGGAGAGCCAATCTAGCATGGAGTGCCGACACCAGAGGTGACCCCAATTCTCCAGGGATAGGCTGCTGTGCTTGCTCCAGGGCCAACGCACAGTGCCTCTGCTCCCTGTCTTTCAGCGTTCTCGACTGACAGATGGAGCACTCGGTAGCCTGGTGTGACTCACCCAGGCACTGAAGGCACTTCTTGTGGGGGTCGTCCCATGGGAAGGCCTTGCCGCAAGTAGCGCAAGGTTTGAAACCTGGCATCGTAAGGGGCTGTTGGGAGCAATCTTCTGGCTCTGAATTCATACACTCAGTAAAAGCACTGGTTCTTGGTGGAACAATGTCCACAAATAGATCTTCCAGATCGAATGGGCAGCTCATACACAGCAAATCAACAGGGACTTGCGTGATCACAAGGAACAGGCTGTTCTGAAACCATCACTGAAGGCCAAAAAAGGAACTGAGGGGGATCAGGGTTGGGGCCATATATATAGCCAGAGAAGTGGCCAGAGGGGGCGTTGGCCCCAACGTTGCTTTTACAGGCAAGGGCTAAAAGTTTCTGACCAATCGTGCACTGCAGCACGTAGACACCTAATAATGAATAATGCCAAGCAGCGCTCGAAGAATAAGGAATACTTTCCACTCTGTCTGTGTCATTTCTGGGCTGTCCTGTGCCAGATGCTGACAAAGGGGTTAGATACTATATATAATCACATTTAAATTACACTGAATGCATTTTTCAATATTACACTATAGCTGTGAAGCAAGACTTCTTTTCCAACTCCCTCATGTTTGCATTACATCCCCTAACATACGTAGCCTGTATTGTTGTGTCTGTCCACCACAGAGCTCCCCGTACAAGGTACACCACCACCATTACAATGAATGCATTATTCCTGAAGATGTATTTTTTTCCCAATCAGACTTCCATTTGGCAGCCCAGATGTGCACCAAAGATCTGGATATTTCAGCCCATGCTTGATACCAGCATCTATTAAACAGCCTTACTCTTTTTTATCAATGGCCCATTTCAAGAGCCTCCATGCACTATTTTTCAAAGTAAAATAAACAGACACTCACCTTGGGGAGAGGGAACAAGAGTATTATTTTCTCAGCTGTTGATAAAGGCAGCAATTTTCAACTATATTACATTGTGTACTTGACCTCCCCTGACCTTTAATAATTTCACCTTAAAACAATCATAAAAGAGCTATTTAGAGGAGGCAGTAAAGGCTGCTATATTTCAGGATTGATTTTCTGCCAGTTCACCCAGTGCACTCTACATTCAATAATATAAACTTCAGTGATCTTTCAGTAAACTCCAAGTTCTCAGGATTCAGACTGCATTTCAGCTACTGCAAGTATGACTGCAGATCACCTTCAAAGAGCTGCAGCAAAGGGAAATCAAAACCCCAGGCATACCTGCACTTTCAGCTGGGGGTTTCAATTCAGACTGGGAAAATGCTAACTCTGAAAGAGGGGGTGTTTGTCTGTTCTCTGTTTTGACCCCCCCCCCATCGACGATTCCCTGATCCATTCAGTTACTTGACTGATGTTTATTTCAGTCATGCCTGGATGTCCTTCTCTCATTCAGACTGATGGAAGGGCTCGTCCATAAGTGTCATGAAGTTAGCACTACCACCTCTGATGAGACATTCATCAGGATTTCCTTTTGCATCCTGGAAAGCACAAAATTGTTAGTCTGGGTCTGGGAGAATCAAGTCTATTCCAGAACTAAGGGATCTTGTCCAGCCCTAAAATGCATGGCCTCTAACCACCTGAGGAAAGGAGGGATGGTGGCCTATTCACAGAACTTGACCAGAATCTACCTTCTGTTTGCCTATCATTGATCTGTCTGTCTTAGATATTTATAATGAACCCAGCATCGTACCCAGGTCCCAAGGCAAGAAGGAGAATCATCTTTCAAATGAAAAATGTTCAAAGTTTTACTGAGAGCATCTGAGCCTCTTTGAAGAACTATCTTAATTCTAAAGCCCATTTGAGTCACCAGAAACTAGATCAATAGGAAGAAGTAGGAGATTCAACTCATCATCTCTTACCAGACAACAAAGAGCAGTAATTCCATTCCACTCAACTCACTCATCCCCTGGCTCAGTCTTAGCGGAAACAGCCATGATTGCTTTTCTGCAATCTCATGGCCGGTAAGTTAATAAAGTTACAACCTGCATTTGATGCACCAAAGAATTCTGTAATTCCTTTTAGGGTAGGAAAGGAGAATCAGATGCCCTAGTGTTTCATTTCCATCTCAGACAACTTTTGATCTCTAGATTTTCCCCATTGGTATGCTCACAGCACATCTAGAGTTTGCCACACCACAGTGGGCACTTCAGGAGTTTGCTGAATTAACCCCAGAGGGCCTGTGCTGCTTTCATGCCATTAACAAGGTGGCTTATGCTGAGCTGTATGCCAGGAAGACTGGCATGAAGTCAAGTAATGATGATGGGTAATCTAATTCCAGTGGTGGTAGAGCTTCTAATGAGGAATAGCACATAGCAATTACGTCCCTGTCTAGAGGACTAAGCTGTGAGAACTTGGAGGGGGTGGTTTCATCTCAGTGGCAGCTGACTAGGGAGCTGTAAGAGTCATGTTACCCACACACAGGGTGTGCAAACTTAAGTGGAAGGAAGCCCTTTCCCAGACCTGGGGCTCTAAGGATGTGAGCCCCCATTGACTGGACCGTCTGCTATTGCCTGGTCTCTGGCATGCAGCAGCAACCAGATTTGTTAAATATCTCCTGGTGTCGCTCTAGCATTGGCTA
The DNA here is from genome assembly GCA_007922195.1 of Podocnemis expansa. NCBI lineage: Eukaryota > Metazoa > Chordata > Testudines > Podocnemididae > Podocnemis > Podocnemis expansa. The sequence continues at coordinate 56,123,103 of ML681963.1, read as the reverse complement.
CAAACTAAAGGACTCCTTGTTTGTTTTACTGAACTAGACTAACACAGCTACCCCTCTGAAACTAATGGAGGACTCTGAGAGAAGGATTTGCAATGCAGGAGCAGATCCTTGGTCCGTCTAGTCCAGGGATCTGCAACCTGCAGCTCTGGAGCTGCATGTGGCTCTTTGGCTGCTTCTGATTCGTGGGTCCCAAGTAGTGAGTGGCTCCCCCAGTGGGTAAAGTGGGGGAAGGAAGGCAGACTTACCATTTGCCTCGGCGGCCTAGTGGCATGTTCAGGAGCCGAAGGGCCTCTGCCACTTCAAAGGCCTCCAGTTTGGGTAGCACCATGATAGACTCCAGGTGCTCACCCCGGAGGGGAGGGCCAGAAACGGTGCCGGCACTCCGGTGCCAATCCAGCATGTGGTGCCACGTTAGAGGTTGATTGTGGCTTTTATTCATAGCTGGAGAGCGGCGCTGAGAGGGCTCTGGTGCCGACTGAGCACACAGTGCCAAGTTAGAGGCCAATCATGGCTTTTGTTCATAGCTGGAAAGCAGTGCCGAGGGGGCTCCAGTGCTGAGCACATGGTGCCAAGTTAGATGCCAATCGCAGCTTTTGTTCATAGCCAGAGAGTGGCACTGAGAGGGCGCTGGTACAGACCAAGCACACGGTGCCGAGTTAGAGGCCAATTGCAGCTTTCATTCATAGCTGGAGAGCGGCGCCGAGGGGGCTCCGGTGCCAAATGAGCACACAATGCCGAGTTAGAAGCTGATCGCAGTTTTTGTTCATAGCCAGAGAGCGGCACTGAGGGAGCTCTGGTGCCAAATGAGCACACAATGCTGAGTTAGAGGCCAATCACGGCTTTTGTTCATAGCCGGAGAGCGGCACCGAAAGGGCTCCGGTGCCAACCGAGCACACAGTGCCAAATTAGAGGCCAATCACAGCTTTCATTCATAGCTGGAGAGCGGCACAGAGAGGGCTCCGGTGTTGACCAAGCACATGGTGCCGAGTTAGAGACCAATCGTGGCTTTTATTTATAGCCGGAGAGTGGCGCCAAGAGGACTCCGGGGCCCGTCCATGCCGGTGAATCCTTGAGTGCAACAGATGTACCCGGCATCGGCTGAGGGGCCCATTCCTGGGTGATGTTATGCAGCCTTTGCTCCCTGTCTTCCTGAGTCCTTCATTTAAAAGACCTGCAAATAGAGCATAATCCACCCAGTGAAGCTCACACAGGCATTAAAACACCTCCCATGGGGGTTGTCCCCTGGGTTCAGGTTTCTGTTGGAAAGACTCAGTAGGAGTGCTGATGATGTCCGCAAACAGATATCTTCCAGCGAAAAATACACGTAAAACAGAGCAAAGAGACAGGCACTTGCATAAAGCAAGAATAGGCTGTTCCATAACTTTTGCTGTGGGCGGAAAAAATGGAACCGGGGAGGAGCAGGGCTGCGGCCATATATATAGCCACAGGGTGGCCAGGGGGTGGTGGCTGCCAGCCCTGTCCTGACAGGCTAAGGCTAAAGAGTTTCCGGCCAATTATGCACTCTGGCACGTAGACACCTGATGCTGAATGTATCTGAGCAACGCTCGAAGAACAACACCTTTTCCAGGCACTGAGAAAGCCAATGTCATCCCTGCGTTGTTTGTTGTGCTCTCTCATACCTTAAAAGGCTGAGAGTTGTCAGATGAGAGCTGTGGGACTGGGAAAGAACTGACCTCCGAAGTGGGCAAATCAGTGATCACTCCTTGCCATGTTCTGAAGCACTAGACTGCAGACATTATCATAGGCTCAATAGTCAGTATGGCCAGAGGTGGGCTTGGTCTCTCTTGGTATGGCAGAAGACAGTAAACTAGATTACTGTATATGAGCCAGTGCTGGAGATATGTGAATAGGCACTGAACTGGGACTCCAGAGATGACCATTCTACTCCCTTTGATCTTGGACTATTTACTTCCATGACCTCTTTTCTCCTCTCATCCTTTGCTCTTGTCTACATAGACTGTGAGCTCCAGTAAATTTCCAAAGGGATAGCCATGTTAGTCTAATCCAGCAAAAAAAACAAGGAGTCGTGTAGCGCTTTAAGACTAACATTTATTTTTCACACGAGCTTTCATGGGAGAAAATCCCACTTCCTCAGATGCTTTGAAGATGGGTGAACTTCACCCATCTTCGAAGCATCTGAGGAAGTGGAATTTTCTCCCACGAAAGCTCATGCGAAAAATAAATCTGTTAGTCTTAAAGTGCCACACGACTCCTTCTTTTTTTTGTGAGCTCCAGGCCAGGGACTGTCTCTTACAACGTGTGTGCACAGCACCCAACCAAATGGTACCTCAGGTTTGGCCAAGATCTCCAGATGCTACCAGTAAAACATCAGGCAGGGCACAGTCCTTACGCCGCCATCACTATGAAACCCTCGCTGTTTTACAGCACCACTGCCCTGGTGGGGTGTGTGGCCCAGCCCGTATTGCTCCATGATCAAAGTTATAGGAACATTGCAAACAACAAAGAGGAGCCAAAACAAAGGGGAAGCCTTTAAAGTTCCAGCTTGTTGCCAAGCCACTCCAGCCCGGTCTGTTCCACGGCAGAGTGGGACATGAGCTGCACTGATGGGGCAGCCTGGCTTTGCTCCATTTCCCAGTCAGAGCTCCTATTTACAGGTGTTGTCTGTAGCAGATTTGAAGACACCAAAGGAGGAATCTTGGGAGCCCAGGTCCACAGCAACAGAAGAACTCAGTCAGCTCCACACATATTTTTGTCCTAAGAACTTTTTCTGTTCATTATTTTCAACACCAGCTCAAACACTGACTCCTCTAAAATCACTGCCCTTTGCTAGGAGGAAGCCATCTGTTCTCCTGCCTCCCCTAAGGAGACTTCCAAGGCTGTGGGGTCCTTGTGCCTCTTTGGCTGTAGTGCTGGGCGCTGTGGCATGGTTGACAGTGGGCAGTGGGATCTGCAATCCCTGGGCAAATAACCCTGACACACACATCTGGCAGCACTTCAAGAGCCGTAAAGCGGTATAGCAAACAGCCCAAGAGCCAGCATCAGAGTCAGAAAGTATCCCAAGCACATTGTGGGGAAGAGGCCAGGGTGCACACCACATTTCCAGGATTTTCTTGTTGCTGCTGGCCCTGTGATACAGCCAAAGACTTGCCATTTTCCGAGAGCAACAATCCAGCTTTTATGGCTCTCCTCTCCCTGGACCATGCTACTTCCCAAAAAGCTACTGACCACTGGCCTGAAAGGGAGTTAACCCCACTGTCTCCAGGTTACCCCACCATAATACCAGAGGAGAATAATGGAGTCCTCACTTTCCTGAGTCCTGACCTGAGACCTGGGTCTTGCTGACAATCAGCAAATGCTAGGAAAGTCACATGGACTCCTTTCAGGTCAGGTGAATATGGCGAGACCCCAAGTGGTCCCAGCACTGTATTATCCACCCAGGGTAAATTTGAAAGCAGAGGCTGCAACATTGTTCTTACTCTGATCTCATGAATCACTGCACAGACCATAAGTGGGATCACAGCCACCCACTAGCTGCAGGTCACTTGCAGTGCTTCCCTTCCTGAAGGCACTGGATTTTTGTCAAAGCAAGCTGCATGAATGGCACTGTGGCAGTGTCTCATTACCACACTGGCCGAAGCCTCTGAGCTCAACAAGAATGCCAGTGATATCAGAGAATAGCCCAGTAATAGTTGTTAATTAGGGTACAGTGAAGAAAGAGAAGGTTATGAACTGAAAAACTCGCTGGCATGCAAATTCCTCTGTTGCTGGGCTGTTGTTCTGGAGCCCTGCTCACCTGTGTGGGGCTCATTTTCCTGGGGCACCAGCTGAACCAGAGGCTCGAGGGAGGAATCATAGAATCATAGAATATTAGAGCTGGAAGGGCCTCATGAAGTCATCTAGTCGAACCCCCAGCTGAAAGCAGGCCTACTCCCACTAAATCATCCCTGCCAGATTTTTACCCAACTGGCTCTTAGAAGTTTCTAAAGATGGAGATCCCACCACCTCCATAGGCAACCCATTCCAGTGCTTCACAACCCTTCTAGTGAGAAAGTTTCTCCTAATATCTAACCTAGACCTCCTCAGCTGCAACTTGAAACCATTGCTCCTTGTTCTGTCCTGTCACCACTCAGAATAGCCTAGTTCCCTTCTCTTTGGAGCACCCCTTCAAGTAATTGAAGCTAGTTATCAAATCCCCCCTCAGTCTTCTCTTCTGCAGACTAAATCAAGTTCCTTCAGTCTTTCCTCATAAGTCATGTGCCCTAGCCCCTTAATCATTTTTGCTGCCCTCTGTTGGACTCTTTCTAATTTGTCCACATCCTTTCTGTAGGGGGGAGGCCAAAACTGGACACAATATTCTTCCCCTGATGAGACCTCTCACCTTCATCTCTATCATGCCCTGGTAAGTCCAGCATGGAAACAAGGCTTTGTTCCCAATATATTCCTTCCAGCCATCTAGGCTCACTGCATGCCTGCAAGCTACAGCCCTAGGCCTCGGCTTCCCCAAATAATGAGCACTCACACACCCGTGACTTGAAGTTGAAGGTAGACAAGTTCCAATGGCCATCACCTACAGTCCCCAGCTAAAATCCCTCCAAAACATCATCAGATATCTACATCCAATCGTAGAAGATGATCCCACACTCTCTCAAGCCTTGGGAGGCAGGTCTATCCTTGCTTACAGACAGCCCCCCAACCTGAAGCACATACTCACCAGCAACTGAACACCATACAACAAGAACATTAATCCAGAAACCTATCCCTGCAACAAACCCCATTGCCAACTCTGCCCACACATCAACTCCAGTGATACCATCATAGGTCCCAACCACATCAGCCACACCATCAGGGGCTCATTCATCTGCACATCCACTAATGTGGTATATGCCATAATGTGCCAGCAATGCCCCTCTGTCATGTACATTGGGCAAACCAGACTTTCCTTGTGCAAAAGGATAAATGGACACAAATCAAACATCAAAAATGGCAACATCCATAATCCAGTAGGAGAACATTTCAATGTCCCTGTTCAACCAGTAGCAGGTTTGGAAGTTCCCATACTTTAACAAAAAAACTTCAAAGACAGACTTCAGTGTGAAACTGCAGAGCTGGAGCTGATTTGCAAGCTTGACACAATCAGACTGGGTCTGAATAGGGACTTTGAATGGTTAGCACACTGCAAAAAGTAATTGTCTGTGTTCACACGTTTTCTCCCTCTAATCAGCTGGTGGGAATGGGCCCCACCTGCCCTAACTGAATTGACTTTGCTAACACTTGCCGTCCTCCATCCTGGCATGTGTATACCTCTTAACTGTAGTTTCCACTTTATGAATCTGATGAAGTGGGTTGGAGCCTACAAAAGCTTATGCCCAAAGAAATCTTTTAGTCTTTAAGGTGCCACAGGACTCTCATTGATTTTACTGTACACAGACTAACACAGCTACCCCTCTGGAAATTTTCTAATATATCTGCTATAGGTATTATTTGGGGCAGTTCTCGAGCCTGTACTAGCTGAGTGGTCAGACTAGATGATCCCCAGTACTCCCTTCTGGCCTTGGAATCTGTAAAACCAGGCCACTTTTGTGCTGCTCATTCCCTGGTCTGGAAACTCAGCTGCCTGATGCCCTCTGTCTAGATATTCCTGACGTGCCCCTCACTGTGGTATCTAGGCACTGCACATCTCTATCACTATTTGCATTCCGCATAGCCCCTTTGCTCCCTGACAAAAGTCTCTCCCTGACTCCAGGTCATTTGGTCTGTGTGTTTTAAATGCATTTGTGACATGTATACTGTATCTGTCAGTACTTCACAGCTGGAGAACTCCAGGAGAGTGGAATCTGGGTCAAGCCTAGATGTCTTGTATCCAACTGCTTTATGGAATTGCCGAGCAGTCAGGTGCTTGTAATGGTTGCAGGCTGTTGGGCTGTAACTTCGGAAGTGCTGCACTGCAGATGGAATATTACACTGGGACCCACTGACTGGGGCCAGCACTGGTCTTCACCCACATGCTGACCTCTGCAAGGATGCAGCCTTGGTGGCAGCCCTGGGAAAGGAAGCCTCATGCTGCAACAATAAATCCAGCAGGGAACAGAAGTTAAATTGACTATGCAAACAGCAGATCATTAATTAATTCACCTATGAGGAAACACTCATGGCTCTGGCCCCTCCAGGCCACTAAAAGAAGCAGCAGGCAATGAAGGGCAGAGACACTGCAGAGATGAGAAAGCATCTGTATAGCCCAGACAGTGCCAGGCTCACCACGCTTGTGTGCACTGAACTAAATAAACAGAAGAAAGAAAATCTTTTACATCTTCTCTTCTTTTACCTGGGTGCAGAGTGCTAGAAAAGACTGGGGCAGAAAGGCAGAAGGAGATCATGCCTGTCAGGAACAGCAAAGAGGAGAAAGCCAGTCGTAGTCTCACGAGTTTTGGTGGCCTTATTTTCATAGCCAATGAACATCTGCAGCCTCCATTACATCATTAGCAGCTGTTCAGCATCTCTGGAAATCAGTGCAGGTCAGTTGAAGAACAAAGACATGGATTCTAGGCCTTGATCTGAGTCACCCACATTGCAAACATGTTGGCCTCAGGCTACAGCAAGAATGGTCTTAGGGGAAGGCAGGCAGAGTTGGGAATCATAGAATCGTAGGGTTGGAAGGGACCCCACGAGGTCATCTAGTCCAATCCCCTGCCAAAAAAGCAGGACCACTCCCACTAGATTATCCCAGCCAGGGTTTTGTCCAGCTGGGCCTTGAACGCCTCCAAAGATGGAGATTCCACCATCTCCCTAGGTAGCTTATTCCAATGCTTCACCACTTGCCTAGTAAGAAAGTTTTTCCTAATATCCAGCCTGGACCTCCCCAGCTGTAACTTGAAACCATTGCTCCTGAGCTCCATCCTCCTTGGAGGAAGCCTTCAAGTAGCTGAAGGTTGCTATCAAATCCCCCCTCAGTCTTCTCTTCTGCAGGATAAATAAGCCTAGTTCCTTCAGTCTTTCTTCATAGGGCTTGTGCTCCAGCCCTTTGATCATTTTTGTTGCCCTCCGCTGGACTGTCTCTAAGTTGTCCATGTCCTTTTTGTAGTGAGGAGCCCATAACTGGACACAGTATTCCAGATGTGGCCTCACTAGTGCAGAATAGAGGGGAACGATCACATCCCTCGATCTGCTGGCAACACTTCTTCTGATGCAGCTCAGTATGCCATTGGCCTTTTTGGCAGCAAGCACACTGCTGACTCATATCCAGCTTCCCATCCACCATGACTCCCAGGTCCTTTTCTCCAGTGCTGCTATTTAGCTGATCACTCCCCAGCCTGTAGCAGAACATGGGAGGGAAAGATGGGTTTGTCTCTCCTTGTAGCAAAGGTCTTTGCCTATTTCCAGGTGACTGTGTATGCATGAAGGTCCTGTTTTCACATCACACAAGATAGTGGGAGCTTTTCCCATAATTGTAATAGGAGTGAGATTCATCCAGTATTCCTTCCTGAACAGCACAGATCTTTCTCAATCACAGGACTTTTCATCAGCACTGAGGACAATATTTTCCTCTTGAAATTAAGTTACTTTCTGATCCTAAAAGAAGCAGGGGAGTGTGATGTGCATCCTGTGAAGCAGAAAGCGAAGGAGGGCAAGATAGCTTCTACCTGTCACACATTTCAGTAAAAGCCAGAACCACACCAAGAAAAGCCGCCACAGGCTGTCACTCTCATCTGACAAAGCAGTGCTGCTGAAAGCGAAGGGTTTTAATTCCTTCTTTGGAATACTGGGTTCTAGTTATTTCACTGGTGTCTGGTGTCCATGAGATGCCATTTACCACCCAGCAGCTGGCGTACAATTTCATGTCTGTCAGATTCACAAATGTGTTCCCTTCAGCAAATGCTCCCCAAGTGGAATTGGACATGGGTGATTGCCACTGAGAAGCAACATGCCAGTACCTGAACTTTATGCAAATACTGCCCTTACAAAGCAAACCATGCAGCAAAAAAACCCCTTGCTTTCCAAAGGAACTCTGCCAAAGGATCATAATATTAAAGATAAAACACCTTATGCTTGTAGAGAACTCATCATCTTGAGAACTAAATATACTTTTAAAAGAGCCCTCTGTGCAGTGACCCCACCACCAGCCTCAACTCCCAAACACACAATTTAGCCCTGAAAGCTGCAGTACTGCTCACCCAACACGTGAGCCTGTCCTTCATCTCTGCCCTTCTATTTACTCCCTCTCTCTCACCTCACCCTCAGTTAGGCCCTAGTTCAGCAAGGTACTTTAGCCCCTGACTCACTGCAAACATTGGAGTCGCTCCTAGTGATGGGAACAGAGTATTACCAGCAGTGTCCTAAGAAAGACACAAGCAGTGTGTTCACACAGCAGTCTTATTTCGAAACAACCTCTGTTGTTTCAAAATAAGAAACGCCATGTTCACACGACGTACCATTGTTTCGAAACAATGGGTTCCATTGTTTTGAAACAACGGCATTGTTTCGAAACAACTTAAACCTCATTTGGTGATGAAACAACGTTGTTTCGAAACAACTGTTTTGAAACAATCCCATCAGAACATGTTATTTTGAAATGATGGTGACTCGTTTTGAAATAACTGTTGTCCGACCATGCTATTTCGCTTTCAGCTTTTTTCCTTAATTTGAATTAACATTTTCTTAATTTGAATTAACTTATTTCGAAATAACACCTTATTTCAATACAAGTTGTTTCGAAACAACTTGTATCGAAATAACCCCCTGTGTGTGAACGTAGCCAAGAAGTAATTCATTCTCCTGCTCTATTCCTCACTGATCAGGCCTCAACTGGAGTAGTGTCTCCAGCTCTGAGTACCACATTTCAGAAAAGATGTGGACAAATTGGGGAACACCTAAAAAAGAGCAACAAGAATGAGTAAAGGTCTAGAAAACAGGACCTGTTAGGGAAGATTGAAAACATTGGGTTTGTTTGGTCTGGAGAGAAAAGACTGAGGGGGACATGACAGCAGTTTTCAGGTACACAAAAAGTTGTTACAAGCAGGGCAGTCCCTTGGGGGGAGCGGGGCCCAGAGCCAATCGGCCTAGGTGGGGCTCCTGCTCCCCTCCCTATGCTGGCCTGCTCTGCCCCCCAGGGGTCCCTCAGGAACCCAAGACCGGCCCTAGCCCTACCACCACCCCAAGGCCACCAACTGGCAAAGAGCTGGCCCTGGTGGCCTGGGAAGCTGAGGCCATCCTCCAGAAGGGAGCTGGCCCTGGCTGTGGCCACCACCACCCTGGCCACAGCCAGGACCCCAGCCACTGGGAGTCAGCCCCGGCCAAGATCATGCTGCCAGCGAGGGCTGGCCCCAGCTGTGGCCAGGGACCCGTCCTAACTGCATACATTTGTGAGGGGTAGGCTGCAGCAGGCCAGCCCAGCCCCAGAGAGGCTGGGCCCTGCACACCTACCCTATCCCTGGGCCTTCCTGTTCTGTCCTGGGGGTGGGGATGGCTGGCTTAGAGATCCAATGAAGAGCTTCCAAAAACAGAGCAAATCATAGCTGTGGGGAGGCCACAGCGTGGGTCCCACACTGCCTTGCTGAGAGTGGGACAGCACGGGGCCCACATAACTGCAGGGCCCAAGGCAATCATCTCATTCGCACCCCCCTCAAGGGTAGCCGCAGTTACAAGGAGAAGGGAGAAAAATTATTCTCGCTAACCTCTGAGGACAGGATAAGAAACAATGCATTTAAATTGCAGCAAGGATGGTTTAATTTGGACACTAGGAAAAACTTTCTAAATGTCAGGGCAGCTAAGCAGTAGAACAAATTGCCTGGAGAAGCCATGGAATCTCCATTATTTGTTTTAAGAGTAGTGTCTGAAGAGTTGGTGTGAAGTATTGGAAACAGGTGAAAGCATAGCTGAGAGTGTTATAACTGACAAGTTACAAAGGGGTGGCCATGTCACCAGAATGAATCATACCTGGGTTTCATTGGCTGTTACCGTCCAATTTTTAAGTCCTCAGCCTTTTTGCTTTATGAATCAGAATGAGGTATACAGCTACAATAAGTATACATCTGTGCCACACCAAGACTCCTAGGCCATTGCAATGTCAGAGATGACTCAACTAGTTGCTCCCAAGGACATCACGATGGCCTGTCACATGGTATGCTTCACACATGCACACACAGCAAATTAGTATAGTAGAGTCTCTGATACAATCCACCTTCTTAAAGCTAGACATCAGATTAAGTACATTGGTGAATCAGGGCTTCAGGATGAGATACTGTAGTCATAAGTCTCATGATGAAGCCTATTGCAGGATCCAGGACTAAGACAAGAGGTAACAAGTGGGTGAAACTGTAAGAAATTTCACTCAGTAGGATCCAGAGGGGCAGCTGTGTTAGTCTAGTTCAGTGAAACAAACAAGGAGTCCTGTGGCACTTAAAGACTAACAAATATATTTATTGCATGAGCTTTCTTGGGAGAAAATATTTTCTCCCATGAAAGCTCATGCAATAAATATATTTGCTAGTCTTTAAGTGCCACAGGACTCCTTGTTTGTCTGTTTCACTCTGTAGGTAAAACTCACTCTAAGACCCACTTCAGCACAGCATAGGCCTTGGAGAGCAGGTGGATGTAGCAAAAAGAGTGCTTCTAGCACAGACTGGGGTGTGCACAATGGGTGCATGTGACAATCCAGTAGGTAGCCCCATCACAGTAATCACAATGGCTATGTCTACAGTTAGGAAGGTTAGTTTGAATTAACTTAGTTCAAATTAACTTAGTTTGAATTAGAGGTAACATGGCCCCACTAGAAACCCAAATCGAACTAGCATGTCCATGGACAGGACTTTCTAGTTCAGTTTAGGAAGGGGGCACCATGGGAAGTGTGTCAACATGGCACTCAAGAAAGGTCATGCCCCCACCCAATACACAGAAAGAGGAAGGCAGCCTGGGAGGAGGGAGGGCAAACCACATTAATTGGAACTGTTAGTTTGAATTAACATGACTCCGTTCAGGTAGTTCAAACTAACCATTACTTTGTAGTTAAGGGAGGTTTTATAACTTTGAAGGAAGTGTTCATTACTTCAAACTAAGGACTTCCTTCATTTGAAGTAATGAAAGCCACTGTAGCCATACACTAATTTAGTTTGGATTAATCATTAATTTGAACTAAATTTCAGATGTAGACATAGCCAATGGGAATTAGGCTTCACAGTTGAACCTTTCAAAGGTCACAGCTTCAAAATTCACAAGTCAAATTCCCAAAACTATGAGGTGGGCTTAAAACATCTGCTGCTTTAATACACAAATAATACCTAGTATGCTCCAACAGCACACTGAGTTCCTTGCCTTCTGAATTTGGAGCCTCTAGAGAACCCTGGGGCCATGTTGTCAACATTTTCTCTGCGGCCAGGTGTGTGGGCATAGCCAGCCCCTGTTTTCTGGTCTGGCCTCTGAGCGTGGAGGGCGAACCCAGCCCAAGACAGCTTTTAGTCACATCACTGGAAGCTGCTCCCCTCCCCACAAGGGAGGGGAAGAGGTGCAGCTTAGGGCCAGCCAGCAGCAGGTGGCTGTGACTGCAAACTGAGAAGAAGCACCCAGTGCTATTGCCTCCGCTCAGCTCACAGCTGAGGCTGGGGGCCAGCAGCCATGAGTGTGGCACAGAGGAATGAGTGCTAGTGCTTCTGTTCTGCTCACAGCCACTGGCTGCTGGGTGACCCTGCTGCTGCAGCAACAAAATTTACACTGCTGCTGGATGGTAAGGTAGGCAGGCCTCCCAGCCAAGTGAGTATACCCCAGCCTACCAAGGTCCACCCATGGCCGCACCCCTGGCCAAGAGGTCTGATACTTACCTAGGTATTTTGGCACGCAGGGCACACCTGGAACAAGCAGCACATGGAACGCACCCTCCAATCGAGCAGTGAACTGAGATGCTCAATATGTGCCCGGGGCAAAGCCCAGTTTGCCCCACACTAGTTATGGCCCTATGAGTGCCTATGTCTACACTGTGTGTTTAAGTTGACTTCAGGCCCCTTAAGTCAACTTAAAAAAAGCCCAGTCCACGTTGCAAATGAGTAAAGTCAACTTCACTGGTTGCTAAAGTCGACTTTATGACTCCTACTTGTGAAGTCGACTTTATTAAGTCGACCTAACGCGATGTGGCCTGAGAGTTAGCTTAAGTGTGCCTAGCAACCAGGAAGTGCCCGTCCTGGCCAGTCCCGGGGCAGGCAGAAACCCGGCACTTCCTGCTCCGCGGCCAGAGCTAGCCAGAACTCTGGTTGTGGTGCATACATGGCTGAGCCCAAAGCTCAAAGGGCCAGGAAGCACGTTCCCTCCTGGACACACTAGGAGATCATGGACCCCCTGGCTCTCTGGGGGGATGAGGCCATCCACACCAGGCTGCAGGGCAGGCAATGAAACAGGGAGCTGTGCCAGGCCATGTCTTGGGGCCAGGCAGGCAAAGACCACACCTGGGACACCTAGCAATTCCAAGTAAAAGTGAAGGACCTGCAACAGGCCTATTACAGGGCACGAGAGGCAAGATGTCACTCAGGCACAGCCAAGGCCACCTGTCCCTACTATCAGGAGCCAGACGCCTTCCTGGGATGCCCGATGCAGGGCCAACCCGCACCCTTGATGCTGCAAAGCCCCCCTCCGTTCACAATGACCCAGAGGAAGGCTTGGTTGATGAGACACCAGGAGTCCAGATGTTGCCCTGGACTCTGGGGAGGAGGCTGCCCTAGCTGCATCTCAAGAGGCTTATGCTACCGACACTGGTGAATGCTCTGTCACTCTGGGAATGGTGTGGCAGGGAGGTGGGACAAGAGTTCGGGGGGGGCGGGGTATGGCCAGGGAACGGCTCCCACCGCATGCATCACAGCATGGTGGCAGATTCCAGGGGGTCACAGTCCCAAAGGGCGGGGGGAGGGAGCCAGGGGGAATGGAAATGGATCCGCGGCTGCTGTCAGACCATACCCTGCACTACCTAAGAGAGGGAACCCCTGATCTGTCTCCTCCCCTACAGACCCAGCGACCTGGACACCAATCTCATCAAGATGCTGAAGGAAACACTGCACCCAGGAGAACATTTTGGAAGAACACCTCCAGCTGGCCCAACAAGCTGAGGAGGACCTCCAAGCCTGGTGGGCGTGCCAAGAAGAAAATGCCCACCGCAGGATTGAGCAGGCACAAATGGATTGCCTGCTTGACCTTGTGGAGCAGCAGACTGAGGCCCTCAAGTATCTGGCAAGGGGCTAGGGTGGACAGAGGACTGCTGTCTCTCCCACCAAGGACCCACGTGCCAGTGGCTCCCACTGGCACAGGCCCCATGTGTGGGGTGGCCAGGCACTGCCCTGTCAGATGGCTGGCTGTTGACTGTCTCCCATCCCCCAGCCACCCACCACCCCCATTCCCTGACCCCTACTGATTTCCCTAAGCCCCAAACCCACTCACCTGGCCTTGATCTTCCTATCCCCTGTGGTTCCAACACTTGCCCACCCTGTCCCTTGTAAATAAAACCACTATTCACAGTTCATTGTGAGTGAAGATTTCTTTATTTTGTGATGGACAGTGGGAGAAGTGATGGGGTGGGCATCAGCTGGTGTGGGTAGCAAGTGTGCCCTGGTGTTCAGGCATCTACACCCTCAGCAAAAGTCCAGTACTTTAGGGCATCTTGGAGGATGATAGCTCAGTGCTGTGTACGGTGGATGGGGTATCTGTGCTGCTGGTACCCCACAGCAAGCCATTCCACCTGTGCCTCCCATAGGTGTGAGACCTTCCCCCCTGCAGATTGCAGAGTTTGTGCAAAACGCAGCAGGTGCTCACAGCCTCTGGGATGGTGGTCTTTGCCAGCTGCAGGCAGGTGAAGATGGCTCTCCAGCACACCTTCAGACAGCCAAAGGCATGCTCCACTATAGTCTGGCAGCAGTGGCGATGGCAGTTGAAAAGGCTTCTGCTGTCATCCATATTCTTCCCCCCACCCCATATGGCTTCCTAAGCCATGACATTAGGGGGTACACCGTGTTTCCCAGGCTGAAGCCAGGCACCTCTATGTTCCCAGGGGTCCTGGTATGGTCCAGGAGGAAGGTGCCTGCCTGCGTGTGGTGGTAGAGGCCAGAGTGTCTCAGCACATGGGTATCAGGGACCTTCCCTAGCCAGCCTATGAAGGTGTTCGTAAACATGCCCCGGTGGGCAACCAGGGCTTGCAGCAGTATGGAATGATATCCCTTCCTGTTGTAGTATACCACGGTCTGGGGTCTGGATCAGGATATGCATAGCATTGACCATGCCAGCACAATTAGGGATGCCAAGAGCCTCAAATCTGGCAAGGGTCTCCAGATTGCGTGGGCAGGTGACACAGCTGAGCAGGACTCTGTTTATGGCCCTGCACACCTGGCTGAGTATGGCCCCCCCAGTCAACTTCCTAACCCCAAACTGCTGGGTGACAGATCTATAAGAGTCTGGTGTCACCAACTTACACATGACTATTGCCACATGCTTGTCCACAAGGAGGGCAGGTCAGAACTGTGTGTCAGCATGCTGTAGCTCCAGAGTCAGCTCATTGACAAGTTTGTGAAAAGTGGCCCTCCTCATTCTAAAGTTTTGGTGCCACAGTTCATCATTCCAAGTGCTAAGCACAACACGCTCCCACCAGTTGGAGCTTGTCTCTGGTGCTCAGATGCACCGGGACATGGTTGGTGGTGTGAGTGCCACTGCTGCCACACTGTCTATCATGATGAGCCTGCTGAGGCTTGCCCCCACAGTAGCAGATGCCCTGTGGTGCTTTGCAGCTGATGATGGTAGCCTAATGCCAGGCCACTATAAAGCACCCTGCCAACAGATTGCAGGAGCTCAGAAGGATGAAAGATCTCTCTGGGCACTATCTTGCCTGGCACATGTGCAAGGTGCTTTGGTCACTTCCTGTTTTACAGGGGTGGCCAGGGGAGCTTCACCTGTGTGCTATGGGCCAGGTTCCCACAATGCACCACTCTTAGGTTGCCCTAGCAGTTGCCAGTGTGGACATGGACAGTCCCCTGGCAATTTCAGTTTGGACAGCTCAAGTTGACTTAATTAGGTCAACTTAGTTAAGCCCTGCAGTGTAGACATAGCCAATGAGAGCTGAGAGGCTCACCAAGTGTGAGTCGACACAGAAACTGGGAGCAGGCTTCCCTGTATGGGGAGGTAGATGATGCTTGAGCTAACATGCTAAAAATATTAGTGTGATACAGGTTGGTTTGGACTTAGGTGGCTAGGCTGAGCCACTACCTGTGCCATAGCAACTGCCCTTGAGCAGAGCTAGCATAGCTCTGCCTACCTGCCTGGAAAAGCACACTCACAGCACAGCCCTATCAAATGGCCTTGAGCAGCAGAGCCTTCCTGATCACTCCATTGACGATTTACTAACTGCAGTGCTCAGCAGGAGCATCGCTGCTCCGGGAAAGGACCCAGGGCACCAGCCCAGGTCCCGCCCCCTACCCAGAGGCCATGCTCCCTGGTCGCAGGCCACACCCTCAGCCAGGGACGGGGATAGGAGCAGCAGCCACAGCTGCGGCTGGCTGGGCCCCGGATCCCCAGCAATGTTCCCTCTAATTACTCGTAGACTGTGTGCGCAAACAATTTCTTTGTGTGCACAAAAACATTTCTTTGTGAGCACCAATATTAGCACTATTGAATTTTTTTGTGCGCACTTTATTTTTTTGTGTGCGCAGGTTTCATGACCTGTGTGCGCGTGCACACGCGCACAGCTTAGAGGGAACAGTGATCCCCAGCCGGGGATGGGGCCGGAGCAGCAGCCACAGCTGCAGGCAGCTGGGCCCCGGATCCCTGGCCGGGGCCAGGGCCAGAGTGGCCACCATGGCCGTGGGCTGCTGGGCCCTGGATCTCCGGCCCAATCGAGCCAGAGACCAGGAGAGACGAGGCCCCACCAGATCTGGGGCACTGGCACCGGGATTCGGGGCACGGGCCCCGTATGCCCAGTCCCAGCGATGCCCCTGGTGCTCAGATAGAAGAATACCAGACCAAGACTTCAAAGAGAAGCTGCAGAGCTGATATTTATTTACAGATTTGACTGTATTGCCTCAGGGTTTAAGAGGTACTTTGGATTTTTTTTCTCATTACAACATGTTATTTGACCTCATCTTCCTCTATATATGCTGTTCCATTTGCTGTTACCGTGTGAGCTGACTCCATGACTTACACTTTCTTCATGTATTTCCTCCCATTCTGTAAGTTCCCCCATCTTCAAAGCATCTGATGAAATAAGATTTTTCTCCCATGAAAGTTCATGGAATAAATAAATTTGTTAGTCTTTAAGTGCCACAGGACTTTTTGTTTGTTTTACTGAATTAAACTAACACAGCTGCCCCTTTGGAACCAAATACCATGAAACCCATGATAAAATCATGTGTTAGCAACACTGAGAACCAAGCAATTTCAATAGGTACCATAGCCCATGCTTTCCACCCACCCCTCCTTCACATGCTGTTTGTAATGGCTCCAAAGTCTCTCTCAGCTTACTCTTTAGCACAAAGTACAGGATTAGTGAGGAAGTTTCTTTTCTCTTTCATTCAGAACTTTGCTCACAGATGTCCTGATCTAGGAGGTTTCTTTTCTTTTCTTTTCTGCAAAATTTTCGAAGAGCCTCTGCAATGTGACAAGCCTAGTAATGAAGAGGCTGAGAGGAAATCGATAAGGCAGCAGAGTGAGCAAAAACTAATGAGAATCTATAGGTGACCCTAACTGCATCCATTTGACAGAGGAGAACACGTGTGCCATGCCCCTGCAACCCGACGCCTAGCAAGCTTCCGGTGCCCTGGAGGCAATATTGACTTACAGTAAACAACCAATATTACATAATAAATACAGCACTGGGGATGCACCCCCTATGGTGCCGGGTGACTGGCCAACATGGCACACCACTGTAATGAGGCAGCATTAAAGCCCTGGGAAGGAGATGTTTGGAAGACGTTTTCCTAGAGGGGGAATTCACCTCTAGGAAGAAGGGACAGTACAAAAGACAAGCACTAGATCTGGTTGGGAATTTTTTTACAGTATCTTTCTTCATCAGAAAATGCCGATGATTGAAAAACTTTTTGTGGGACAGGGAAGGAAGGAAGGAAGGAATGCATCACTTTCAGTTATTGGTTTTTTTACTCAGAAAAATATGGGTGGAAAACAGTTTAGAAAGTGTTTCAAAACATATCAGCTAAAGTGGGACTTGTGCATTGGGCTGCCCTGGGCTCTTTGAACAGGGAGGAATCAGACCTGAGTTTGCTTGCAGTGTACTCTCATGCAGTGGCTTTCAAACTTAGGGTTAATTTTTCTGCTGTGAATTCTAATTAGATAGCCTGAGATCTCAGGACACTGAGAGGTGGTTTTACAGAGCAAAGTAGTAGCGGTAAGTCACTGCTAAGCCAAAGCAATATACAAACTTCAGCATAAGGACAAAGCTCTCTGCAAAGCTTGAGGTCTTCTCACTGCAGCAAAACCAGGCTGTACTTTGTAGTCAGGTAGATAAAATTAATTAGAGAAAAGCAGCCCTAGAATCACAAATATACTTATTATAGTCCCAGGTCCCTTTGCTTAGGATACACAGGAATTCAGAGAGGTTTGGAAATAACATATAGATATCTAAATGATAAGACAAATGTGGGGGTGAGGCTCTGTCCCTCCTTCAAAGCAGCTCCTGAGTGAGTGATGCAGAGGTGGACTGCAGTCATGACTGGTCTGTTTTACTGGGTTTGTGACAACCTCAGTGCCAGCTAATCTGTCAGGAAAGCCTGCTCTTTCAGTAATTAGCTGTGTTAACTGGCAACAGGTGCTTTAGAGAAACAAGAAGTAAATAATGAAGTGGAGGAAAGTGTTCATAACTGGCAACCAGACAGTGGAGTTACACCAGGGTGAATTTGACTCTCCCTTGTCCAGGGCCATAACTACGGCGGGGCTGACTGGGCACAGCCCCGGGCAGCCCAAAGCAGCTCAATGGAGCTCTGCTATTAAAGGGGTGTCTTTGCGGTGCCGGCTCTGAGCACCGCTAGTGGGAAGGGGCACGTTGTGGTTGGAACATGCCCCAGGTGGCAAAATGCTGTGATACAGCTCTGCCCTTGTCAACATCAGTGTTTCAATTCTTCTTTAAGTACTATGCCCTGATTTTTTTAATGCATCCTAGGGGTTCTTCTGCTCTCCTTTTTGGGTGAGAATGTGACCAGGCTCCCCAAAAGGCTTCCCCAACCTTCTCCTGGCCCAGGGCCAGTCTATCCATTGAGGCAACCTACACAGTCACCTAGGGTGCCAGCAGGTAGGGGTCACCAGGGTCAGTGCCGCCCCTGGGGAGGTGCGAGAGGGACAATCACACCTGGCACGGCGGTTCTGTAGGCCCCACACTGTCCTGCCATGAGCAGGCCAGTCAGGAGCCCACACTGCTGCCCTCTGCTCTTCCCCCCACCCCACTGCCTTCATCGGGGAGCTGAAAGCAGCAGGAGGGGCAGAGAGCACATAACCTGGCCTCTGTCTGGGCCAGCCCAGAGGTGGGGTGAGGAGCAGAACCCAGCCCCCAAACTGGCCCACTCCACCCCTGGGGCAGATTGGCCAGCTCAAGGGAGGGGCAGGAGTGCAGAGTGTGGCCAGCAGTGGCGCTGCTCTCTGTCCACAGCTGGATCCCAGCACCCACAGCCAGATCCTGGCACCTGCTGAGGAGGAGGGGCACCAAAATCCCCTGGCCTAGGTGCCAGGAAACCTTGTGCTGGCCCTGTCCTGGTCCCTTTCTCTGAAAGTGGTCCTGTCTGATATCTCTTGGGTTTCCGCTTCAATGCTACTTTTTTGCTAAGCAGCTTCTTGCAGGAGAGAGGATATGAGCGGAACAGAGAAGCTAACTGGGTGTGCACAGTAGGTTCAAATTCCCAATGCAACCAAATTAAAATTGCACAAAGCAAAATATTACTCAGTATCTAGTGCTAGTCCAAGTTACCCTTAACAAGAGAAGGTACAATGTTTTCCTCCACGGAAATGTGATGACGTCCCTTTAGATCTAAGGAGGTTTTAGGAGGATGTTTTCAAGCCAAGTAAATCCACATCATTTTCAAGAAAAAAGTGCCTGAACATCAGGGAGTCTCTACAACTTCTGACTTGGAGACATCAGTGGTACAAGGACTAAGAGTGTACAGGTAGTAAGTCTGTGTGGCCACATCTTCCTATCACCACTACCCTCATTTGCCCTACCCATTCTTCTTGTGTTCCTTGTTTCTAATGAGTGCAGACAAGTCAGCAAGACCCACCATCTTTTTTACACTCTGCTTCTGCAGCCTGGGTCCTGAATCTAGCCTATGATGCTATCAGAATATCAGCCATCCTCATCATCAGCAACGACTCAGACCTTGAGGATGTCAGTGAGGTGGCATGTTTCCAGTTAAGAATGGGGACACCATCTTTCCTTTGGGGATCACTGTGTGCTGGGGACTTAGGCCCTGAGCTGGCAAACACACGTGCCTAGTGAATAGGCCTATTAAGCACAGGAATTGTCCCACTGAAACAAGTGTGACCAGTCAGCATAGCGATTTCCCACTAGTTGACTGATCAATCTCTATACGCTTGCCAGAGCTCATGCTGTAAATACCTGACCCTAAAATGTGCAACCAAGAGCTCATGGGTCTATCTATCCAGTTCAATGGGGAACCCTTGGAGTTAATTGCCATGACAATACTGGAACTCTAGAGCAACTTATAAGAAAATCATGGGGTGGGGGATACCACTTATGGAGAATTGCATTATCGAATCTGAGAAACTCCTTCCAAGGCCTGCTCTTCCTCTTCCCAAAGGAACAGGTTGGAGGAAATTAAATGCGACTCACTGGAAGGTTGAAACTCTTGGCATTTCTATCCACCTCATGTTGTGCCTGCTGCTGGCTAATTTAACACATGAACAGTGTCCATGTTGTGTTTACTTAAAACCCTCTGATTTTGCCTGCTGGTAAGAGTGGTGCCTTCAGTAATTCATGTTGTAAGTTCAAATCCTGCTGGAGCTTTCTTTTGATTAAGAAATAGAGATGGGTCTCTTCTCAATGCCCATTCACCTTTGTGTGTCATGGGGTGAATAAATTCTCTACACATTGTTCTTTATTTTTTTTAAAGTCATGTCAGATCTTAGGAGCCTTTAATCCAGCATAATGGCTAGATATACTTCCCAGACACTGAGCGGGTGTTCTAGTCTGCTCTAGTCTGCTCTAGGCTACCAGCTGCTTTTGAAAGTCACCTTCACCATGGTATTTAAGTGCTTTCCAGGAAAAGTAAACACAAAGGACCAGATTCTAAGATGGTGTATATCAGTTTACAAAGATGAAGTCAGTGAAGTTATGCGGGTTTATACCTGCTGTGAATCTGGTCCCAAAATCTCACTGAGGTACTTGGACAGTGATTACGGGAAAACTAAGAAAAGAGAGATTTTGCACTCAGTTCATTCTTACTTCATCTGACAATTTGTTTCACAGTCCTAAGCTGTTACTCTGGATGTCTCTGACCGATGAGATCTTCATCTGTTTGCCAACAGCTTCACATTTCCAGAGATGTGGAGTTGTGGGATTAAGTCATTGTGATGGAAGCAGAGGCACAGTGAAACAGCTACACTGGAAACTGCCCAGAATCATCTTGGATAGAGTGGCTAAGTCAAACAACCTATAAGTTTATCTTAAAACAGTCTTCTTCCCTGATTCATTCACCTCACTCTGGGAGCTAGCAGGAAGCAAAGGTGCACAGAGGTGACTGAGAGCAATGTGAGCACCTTGGGGCTATAACCTTGTTATATGACTGCACATTTCAAAACTGGCACCATTTGACCTAGGACTATTTGGAAGACCTTCATTTATGACTATAGGCTGATCTCACAGGCAGCAGGGCCAGTAAGAACCTCTGGCGCCATCCAGCCTGACCCCATGCCATGTGTAAAACTCTAATCACTATCCCTTTATCAAACCCTGCCATGATGTTAGCAGACTCATGACTATCCACCATGGCTGTGGTGCTGTTTCCAAAGTGATCCCTTAGTGACAGGCCACAGGTAAGGATCCCAGTCACAGGGTAAATAAGGGCACTGAGGATGCCACTAACTCCTTAGAGTGAGACTGAGGTGTCAGGGCTTGAACTAGAACAAAAATTTCCAGCTACGAGCAGTGGATGTGAAAGGCCTTGTATGCAGCAACAGGAGGTAGAACTCAGGAGCTGGTTCTGGCATGCAGTGGAGCTGCACCTCTCTGCTTTGATCAGGGGCTGCTCTCCATAGAGAGACCCATGAAGAGAGAATGGATCCCTTTCTGCTCATGTGGCTCCATCATCATTGTGCCCAAGGGCTTAATCCAAATCCCTTTGGAGAGTCCATTAACTTGGCATGGGCATTCCATTGGTACCTGCACGCAAGAGAGAGCAAAAGGTGTAAGAAGCAAGCAAGCTGCTGGGACTGACTTTAATTCAATCCCCTTGTTTTTCTGCCAGGTTCCACTTGCCTGTTCCCCTTCCCTAAACTGTCTCTCCTGACTCAGAAGAATAGCTTTCAACCCATTTCTCTCACACACATAGATTTAGTTTTGTATTGATTAGAAATTCAAATCGCTATTCGCATTTGGAGAAAGAAAAGAAAAGTGTTTTTAATTCCTGATTGAAAAGGGGGCTCATTGATGGGAGATGGGGGTGAGTTAATCAAAAGTGGGCTGGCATTTCCACTCGGGTTCCTCTCTTCCAATGGCACCATTCTCTTTGCTGTGTGGCACTTTCCCAGTAATCATAATAATAAGTGGAGGGGATAAGTTTTACGGTTTAACTTCTTTTCTATAGTTAATAAATGTCTAGCGCTTCTTTATCTCTCCCTGCTCCTTTCTGATTCCATCCTTTACACCTTCTTAATACCTTCCCCAGCTTGTCTGACAAAAGCATTTTACAAGATGGATATGCCCTGTCTCTTGCTATAAAAACCAATGCGGTAATGAAAATGATAGAGAGTTCCATGTGGATGTGCTGAACAGATGACCTCTGAGCAGGGATCTCCGAGGAGAAAGGAGCTTAACTCTGCACAAGGCACAATCTGCAGAAATAAGTAACCCAGTGGTAATGATTTAAAGTAGGCCATAGTATTTGCGTTTGCAGGCCTGTTTGTTGTTGACCCTGTCATTTTCCTGTCAGGAAGCAAAAACCTTGTACTGAGTCTTCCAGTTATTCTGACTCGAACTCCTACAACCAAGTGAGAAGTCAGACTCAGAAAGACAGAATTAGATGAGGTGACCTGCAGGTAGGGATACCAGATGTCAGGCAAAAGGAGGACGTCCTCCTTTTTACCATCACATCCTCCGTCCAGCAGGCATTTTAAAAATACATGATTTTGCCTGGGTTTTTACTTACAGGGGTTAAAGTATGCTGGAACGACCCAGAACACCCTATTTTTAGGGGGCAGCATGCCAGGGCTCCTTAAAAACAGAAGAATATTACATTAATACTACATTTTCTCCAAGTGTCCCCCAATGTCCTTCTTTTCGTACCACTCTGTCCTCCTTTCTATGCTTTGGTACCTGGTAACCCTACCTGCAGGGGATTTTTAAAATACTGCGCATTCTTGTTTTGAAGGCCTGAATGGTTCAGGGATGCATTCTTATTACTGTATCTGAATTGTGACAGAGATTAGTTTCTGACCAGCTCTAGGTAGGACCTCTAAGATTTTTCTTCCAAAAAAACTTTAACTTTTTGCAAAAATATCAAAACTAAATATATTTTAGCTGAAATTCAAAATATTTGGAAAAGCTACTGTAGTGCCTCATATGAGTCGCAGCTCCATTGCCTCTCATACTCATTTTCCTCTGTAGAGTGGGATTCCAGCTTGGACAACATTTCCCATCATGGAAGTTTAAGTCCAACCAAGGAAGCCAGCCCATAGTAGTGATTGGAGACATGAGGCAACAGAACTACATTTCCTATGAGGCACTGTGATGGGCATTTCTAAATCTAAAAAAAATTTGGTTTTCAGCCAAAAAACCAAAAACATCTAGGCTTTTATGTACAGTGTCTTTATTTTTAAAAAAATCAAATTTTTCTGCAGAAAGCTAAATATTTTATTTTGTCAAAAAACCCAACAGTATTCCATGAAAAAACAGTTTTGACAGAAAAGTTTAATTGGCTCTCATTCCAAGAGATCTTTGGCATTGCACATACAAAAAAAACAAGGAGTCATGGGGCACTTAAAGACTAACAGATTTATTTTTCGCATGAACTTTCGTGGGAGAAAATCCCACTTAGTCCCATCTTCGAAGCATCTGACGAAGTGGGATTTTCTTCCACAAAGCTCATGCGAAAAATAAATCTGTTGGGGTATGTCCACACGTCTTTTTTATTTTGAAATAACACTGGTTATAAAAAAGATTAAGTCCACATGATGTTTTCTTATTTCGAAATGAGGAGCTCCATCATTTCGAAATAAGAACAGTCATATCAAAATAGCTTAAACCTAGTAGCTGAGCAAAATAACCCTTGTTAGGATGCATTGTTTCGAAACAGCCCTGGGAGGAACGGCCACCCCTGCTCAGCACCCTGGCCAGGGTACTGAGAAGAGAGGCAGCCCTAGCCAGGTGTCCCCAGCTGCTGCTGCGGCTCACCCCCTAACCGGCTGGGGCGGGTGCTGCAGCCCCCAGTGGGGTGGCCGCAGCCAGGGCGGCTCACCCCATGCCCTGCTCGGAGGGCTGCAGCCCTTGGGGGTGGCTGCAACCAGGACAGGGCATGGGGTGAGCCACCCTGGCTGCGGCCACCCCACTGGGGGCTGCAGCCCCCCGAGCTGGTGGCGGGGTGAGCCGTGGGGCTCCCCCCCCCCGCTGCAGCCGCTGAGCCTGGGGACCTGGGGAGCTGGTGGTACCTGGCTCCCCGCGGCTGCAGCCGCTCACCCCAGGGGCACTGGGGAGCCAGGTAGGGACCAGCTCCCCACGGCTGCAGCCCTGGCAGCAGGGAAAAGTCGGGTGCCTCGGCACCCCTGCCACCCCCAAGGGGTGCAGCCCCTCAGACCATGGCAGGGTGAGCCGCCACACCTGCAGCTCTCCCTGCTGGGGGCTGCAGCCCCGGGGGCCTGGGTGCAGGGTGAGCTGCTGGAACTGCGGCCACCCCGCGCCCCTTGCACCTCCCCTGACTAACACAGCTGTCCCTTTGGAAATTGCACATACAGCAAAGGAGAGACATTCCCTCTCACAACAGCTCTCACTCCTAAGAGATGGGACAGCCAAAAAAGAAAAGGTAACATCCCTGTTTACATATGGGAAATGAGGCCCAGAGAAATTAAATGACTTGACCAAAACACACAGGAAGTCAGTAGGAAATTTAACCTGAATCTTCTGAGGTCCAGTCCAGCAACCTCACCACAAGACCAGCATTCCTCTCTTGATTTTCCTTTTGTTAGGAGGGACTTTTTAAAAACATGTTTTCCCTATTTATCTTTTATTATTAATTATTCTAATAATTATGATTTAGCATTTGCCCTGCAGACATGCCTGAGTAGAGCCCTGCCCAGATACAAATAAGTGGATCCGTGTCTGACCTGCATCCACAAGAAATGTTCCACAGATATCCATGTTGTATCCGTGGATGCAGATATAATGCGGATATAATGCAGATATCTGCATATTTGTAGGGCTCTTGCTCTGTGCAGATAAAAATATGTGGATCTGTATCTGATCTGCATCCGCAAGAAATGGTCTGCGGATATCCGTGTTGTATCCGCAGATGTGGATATAAGGCAGATATCTGCGGATTTGCAGGGCTCTACCTATGAGCTCCTACCCTGGACCAGAATGCCATAAACAAAGAATGAAGACAGATTTCACTCCAAAGGGTTTGTAACCTAAGTATAAAACAACAGCTCTCACTATATTAAAATATTAGGACAGGTGAAATTAGAATTAATCTTGCTGCCCTGGAGCCAATGCTTAATAAATTGTGCTTGAACCAATATAGACTAATCACCTCCCCATGAAAACCTTTTCTCCAGATACACCCCTAACTCTGCCCTACTGATAACCCTTGCTCTGGCCCAGCAACTGGCTGAAATCTTGCTCCATGGCTTTGCAGCATGCAAGGAGTCAAACCACATTTCTCAAACAAGAAGGCTTTGGCACAATTACACTGAGCAGCCATGAAATTCATTGACAGACTAAATCCTGTAATCTCTTTTTAAGTACCTTTGTAATGACTGGATTAGTTAGAGACTCCTTTGCAATCCAGAGCAGAATAGCTAATCCAGAAAAATCCAATACTTCAGCATTCACTATAGTGACCTGACT
The DNA here is from genome assembly GCA_007922195.1 of Podocnemis expansa. Classification (NCBI taxonomy): domain Eukaryota; kingdom Metazoa; phylum Chordata; order Testudines; family Podocnemididae; genus Podocnemis; species Podocnemis expansa. The sequence goes on along the minus strand of ML681963.1, from coordinate 56,097,878 downwards.
CTCTTTCCCCACCTGACTGCATACTGAAGGGACCTTCTCCCAGAATGCTGGTTTAGACCCATTCTGTGTTCTTACCACATACACAACCAAAGCTAGAGGGCATGTTACTTAATGCCATTTAACTAGGTACACATTCTTTAAATCTCATCACAAATATGCTGCTTTAAACCCTAGCATTAAGAAACGGGCTTCATAAGGGAATCATAGGCTAACAGAATGCTTGTGGCTTAATACTGCAGTGAGAACAATGAAAGTCCTGTGGCACCTCTTGAAGATTAACAGACTTTTCACACATAAGCTTTTGTGGGCTTCAACCTACTTTATGAGATGCTGGTTGCATCTGAGGAAGTGGGCTGAAGCCCGTGAAAGTTTACGTGTGAAGAAATCTGTTAGTCTTTAAGGTGCCACAGGACAATCACTGTTTTTGCTGTTAACCGACTAACACGGCTACCCCTCTGGAAATTTTCACTATAGTGAGGTAACAGACTTTGTCTGCACTAGCAGAATGCCTGTACCTGACATGGTGATGGGGAGAAAGCAGCAGCTATGGGACAAGGTTGCCTTGCAGCGGATTTTTGTTATTATTGTTTAACCTGAAGCTAGCAGAGGCTAAAAATCATAAAATACATCTACATGGAAACCTCAAAAGATCCAGAATTCTGCAACCATGTTTCTGAATTTATCCCCTGGAATCTGTGAAGCACATCTGTCTGTCTACATCTACATTTGTCTTTACTTGTCTGGACACACCCCTCTGCCTATCGCCATCTGTACCCCTCTGTCTGTGCATTTTTGGATTCAGCTATTTCCAGATCTGTGTCCCCTTAGAATCCTAGCATAGCCCCTCAAACTTTGATGTATTTATCTTTGCAACACTCTTGAAGTCAGGTCGTGCTATCATCATACAGGAAGGAAATCAAAACTAGGTCACTTGACATGGTCATACAGAAAATGTGTGGCAGAGCAGGTTTTAAAACCCAGGTCTCCAAAGCACTAGGCTAGTGCTCCAACCACCAGCTCATCCTTCCTCTTAATCTGGCTGTGCAGAGGGCAGGGCACTTTCACTTCTGGTCAATGAGGGTGATTGATACAGATTACAGTTAGCAGGGACTAATGCCCACTGTGCTAGGTGCTGTACAAATGCATAGAAAAACCAGTCACAGCCCTAGTAAAGCTTCAAACCTTAAGACTCAAGGGGTGGATGACACAGGCAGACATGGTGAGAGATGGAAAGAGAACAGAAGGAGGAAACAGTAAAATGGGCATGATTTCTCATAAGAGACAGTTCCCCAGCTGCACATCTGGTACCAGCTGGCAGGTTCTGTAGGCCTCATGGTGAGGGATGGGTGTCTCAAGGAAATGTGAAAGAGGATAAGGTACTGGCATAGCACATGTTTTCCTATGGAGCTTTCCCTTGCATGAGGGTTCCCAGGGAACAGCTAGTGGGTCCAAAGGTGTTCATTGCTGTTCCTCAGTGTTTGAATCTAAACTACTGCATTGATTTGCTATAACTATCTGACTTGATCCCATGACTTACACTTCCCTACATTTATTTTCCTCCCATTCTGTAAGTTCCCCATCTTCAAAGCATCTGATGAAGTGGGATTTTCTCCCATGAAAGCTCATGTGATAAATAAATTTGTTAGTCTTTAAAAGTGCCACAGGATTCCTTGCTGGTTTCACCATTGTACCAAATCAGACCCCTACCATGCTGATCAGGACAAGCCACCTGAATTCCAGTGAGAAACAGCAGTGAGTTTTAATGGTGTCAATCCACTTAAGTAAGACCTGGCTTCTACAGCTCCCAGTTTCTCCAAATCCCCCAAGGATCTGGAGGTAGAGGACAAGGCCCATAGTTTTGTTTCTGGCGTATCCCCAGTGGAGAAAGCTAGAGATCTGGAGTAAGCTGTGGTGGGAACAGCAGTGCTGAGGGTCATATGAGGACAAGTCTGCTGAAGAGAAAGCAATCCAGAGCCACCACATGGAAATCTATGCAAGCTCTAGAAAGCTATTTCACATTTGTAGCACAGGTTGTTTGACTGTGTCCCTCCAGCCTCAGTCTCCCTAGAGGCTCAGGATGGAAATGACAGAGGTAAAAGAAAGAACAGAGAAGGACTCCAAGTTTAGGGCTTCAGCTACTGGGAGACTTGAAGCTGGGCAGAGCCTGTGTCTGATATGAACTCTTCTGGGGCCACACAAACCAAACTGTGCCTGCACTGTTTCTTTGAGTGCCACTGTGGAAAGGGAGAGCAGCAAGGGGAAAATAATCTTGACAGGGCTGCAGCCACCCAGCTCTGGCCCCTGAGCTGCCCCAAAATCAGCTCATAGCTGGAGTCCATGTCTCAAGAGCAAGCTGCTTTTAGCTGTGTTTCCCACATCTCACTGATTCACTTTCATAATACACAGACATCTGAGTGGGAGAGCCCCAGTCTCACCTGCCTAAGCCATGGCTGAGTGGAAGGGAGCAGACCTGGGCATAGGATCTACAGGCAGGGCTGACGAGAGAGTGGACCCAGTTGTATTGGGGCCTAGCTCAGGGTGGTCCCCTAAAATGTCTGTGTAAATTAAGTGAAATGGAAGAAGCTGGGGCCCTGGACAACATGATGTACCAGAGCCCCAGATTTCTGTCCTTGGACCTGTCTACAGGCCATACAGGTCTGAATGCAGATAACTCAGGGCACATGCTGGGGGAATGGAAAGCACAATTTTCTGTGGAGCTATTTTTAAGCTTGAGTAATTGGCCCCCAGATGCAATGCTGCATTAAAATTGCATAAGCGGGTGGAGAAATCAGGAAACTAGATAGCTCAAGGCAGCTTGGGCAGCCCCTGGGCCTGTGTGCGGAAGAGTGACCCCTGAAAGGTTGTTTTTCTCTTGCCAGCTGGCCCGCAGCAGTTTCACTGTCTCTCCAATCTGCACATGCTTTAGCTGTAAAATGTTAAGTAACGTTAAACAACTGTGATATCTGGGCCTGAGTCTGCTCTCACTTTCTGTCCTGAGACACCAGCAATGACATCAATAAGGGTGGCTCGTGATGTGCAGTGGTGCAAGTGAGCTGAAAGTCATGCCCTCAGTCTGCCCACTATTTCCCCCACCACTTTAAAATATTAAATCAAGAAAACAGCATCAAACTAGTGATTTTATATTGGCTATAAGGCACCAGCAATGTTTCCTGTGCTGCCCAGCGTGTGACACAAATACAACGCTGAACGCAGGGGCAAAACTCCCCTAGAATGAAATGGCATCAGGAGTTGGCCTTGATTGTGATGAGTATTGAATGTCAGTTAGATTTCTGTTTCATTCCACAGGACACTCTTAGGCTATGTCCACATGTAGGACCTTGTTTCGAACTAAGTTATTTTGAAACAAGTCCTTTCGAAATAAAGCCCTTATTTCAAAATGACTTAATTCAAAATAACTAAAAGTCAATTCAAAATAAGGGAAGAGCCCCAAGTGAAATAGCATGTCCAAACGGCGTTATATCGAAACAACTGGTTTCGAAATAACCCTCCTTTCGAAACCAAAGTGGTTTAAGTGGTTTCAAAGGAGGGCTCTTGTTTCGAAATGAGGGGCTCCCTCGTTTCGAAACAAGAAAACGTCGTGTGGACATAGGGGCTTTTATTTCGAAACAACCAGTGTCGAGCTCCTGATGGGGGAGATTGTGGTTTTCCAAACTTGGCTTCCTTTTCAGCCAGCCCCAGAAACAGAATCCTCACCCCCCAAACACAAGCTGATTCTGGTGTCTTTTCTCTACAGCTAATTGTGTGCAGCCTTTAATGAAATTAATGCTGCCACTGCGGACACTGAGAGCAGCTTGGCAGAACTGTAACTTATATCAGTCTCTACATATTCCTATGCCTTTTTGTGAGGTCCGGTGTGCTATTATTTTTAATGAAGTGCAAACCCTTCTGGGAAGCAGGAATCAATGGTGAATTGAAAGGCTCTGTGTGGGGAGCCTCCTGTTCCTCTACTTTCAGAAGATGGGAGCTGCTAGGCGGGCTGGTTTTGTTTAAATATAAAAGCAAAGCTAGGATGCATTTCTGATGTTTCCTGGGTGTTTCTTCCTATTCTCTAGCTAACAGAAAAAATTGATTTCAGATTGTGTTTCTGCATTGAAGGCAATATGACAATCATATATTTCACTTGTGGACCTGAGCATAGAACTCTATTATTCATACTCTGACTCTAAGTTATAGCAGTTTTTGTGTCAAATGTATCAATTCCAACAGATTTAATGGAGTTGGCCTCTGCACCCCTTTCTATGTGGTAGCTGATATTTTCTACATATATCATTTGTATCTACAAGCAGAAGAAAAATCTATTACTCCCATGACTACTGTGTTAGAACACTGTAAAGGCAGAGAAGAGGTTTCCTGCTATGGTCAGTTGAAAGTCTGCACACTGTGGAACAGGGTGCACATGTGTGATTGTGTGTGTAAATGTCTGTAGTATGTGTGTGAGAGAGATACTGCAAGGGAATGTTGATAGGTAGTGCACATAATATGGGGGGGTGCACACATACATAGACAAAAAACAAGGAGTCGTGTGGCACTTTAAGACTAACATTTATTTTTCGCATGAGCTTTCGTGGGAGAAAATCCCACTTCGTCAGATGCTTCTCCCACGAAAGCTCATGCAAAAAATAAATCAGTTAGTCTTAAAGTGCCACTCCTTGTTTTTTTGCAGGACTAGACTAACACAGCTATCCCTTTGGAAGTTGACTACATGTACATAGAGTCATGAATGTGTGTACCTGTGTGTGACAACATGTGCATTCTTGTCAGATTGTGTATGTGTATGCATGTTTGTGTGATTGTGCAGATGCCTGTAGCCGTAACTGTGTGTTTAATTGTGTTAATGAACAAAAGACACGCTCTGAAATCAAGGGACTGTATTTTTTCAATTGAAATAAAATAAGCAGTCAATTATTCGATGTCTGCAGCTAGCAACACTGCCTGCAGCATTCCCTAACCTCCCACTGTCTTTGTGGGTTTAGACACAAGCAATGCTCAGATGTGTCCCTTGCCTTGTTCCCGCTCCTGTGGAATAGCTAGCGGTGGCTCATGCTAGACAGGCAGGCTGGTCTAGTGGTGCAGATCATGAGCCAGTGGCAGGCTGACGTTGAGTCTGTTCCCAACTGTACCTGCATGATCCCCTGGCACTTTAATGTTTCTGGGCCTCACTACCCGTCAAGTGAGGCTAGGATATTTCCCTTCCTCCCCAAAATGCTGAGCTGATGAAGTCATTAAACTTTATATGGCTCAGATGCTGACAGGATGGGCCAACAACTGTTTGAGAATGTTTGGGGTCCTGGGGCACATGAATAACCCCTCTGACTCAGCAGGTACTGGTCACTGTCAGAGACAGGCCACTAGACTAGATGGACACTGGTGTGACCTGCATTTGCCTGAAAGAACTGAGTTTCTTACACCATCACTGGAATGACTTCATAGGAGTTCTCTCTGTGTGTGCTACAGTCTGGTCTCGTGGCAATGACGATAATAAGAATGGCAGCCAAGCTACTACCCAGTTGTCTGTGAGCGACAGTCTCTGCAAACACAGGTGACATGCAGCATTGAAATTACTTTAGATACTCCAGCTCAGGCTATAAATCACAGGTGGGTTCTTTGCTGGTGTTGCTTATCCTGCATGTCGTCTTTGGGCTTGCAGGAGCTAACCAGGGCAGCCAGCACCCCAGTGCTCTTCTCCGCCCAGCTCCAGTCAATGACTGGCAAGGTCTGGAAGAAACCCTGCTCCATGCAGCTCCAGGCTGTCCCCTGTGCTTGTAACTGTCCCCAGAAGAGTGTGTGGAGCATTTCCCCATCTTCCTCATTCCCTCAGCTCACCTGTTTGGGGATGCTGATGAGCAGATGTGATGTAGCATGTTGTATATATAGTGCAAGAAAGAAAATTAAATAACAAGCTAATGACCCTCTGCACTGAGGAACTGATCCAAAGCCCACTGAAGTAACTGGAAAGAGTCCTACCATGGGTTAGGCATTTCATCAGGCCAGTGCTTCTAGTACTGCCTGCCTTTCTGCACACATATATTTTACTGGAACAGTCACCAGATAAACTTTCTGGGAGGAGATGAGGAGGAAATACCTTAAATCCTGTGACTAATTAGGGCATCATTTCCATGGTGACAGCAGCAGCTGCCCATTGATGTCTGGCCTTTTGCTTTGCAGCAGTGAGTTGGCCATGGTGCCTGATAAACAGGGAAGGTGGCAGGAGAGTCCCTACCCCATGTAACACAGCTCAGGAGCTTTAAGCCCATTGGTTTTGGTTTGCACTCTGTGCAGCAGGTACAGGCCAAGGGGCAGCTGGAGGCTGTTGGAAACTGACATCAAACAGAGGATTGTGAAGATGGGTTTGAAAGAAATCTCTGCTGACAGCTAATGACTGAGAACTTGTCTCCGTTGAAAGGGAAGGGGCCACAGGCAACTTGTCTAGAAATACTAACATGGAAATTTAGCCAAAGGGACTTTCACATGGACTAGAACTAGAACTGCTTCTCTATGTGGGTAACTATTGCTGGACATGCTCACACCAGCCTGCCCTCAGCAGAACATGGCAGGGCCATTAATGGCTGCCCTGACAGCTATGTTAATTCCAGGGACATTTTTTTTGCCATGGCTCAGGAGGAGCAGCAGTAAACTGCACCAGCAACCATCAGCACTGAGCCCATGCTGCCACAATTGGAGCTCCTGGCTTACGTTGCCTCACTCAGGGCTGCAACAACTTCGTAGCTTGTGGCTCAGACATAAAGAGGGGATCTGCAACATAACAAGCAGCTGGTGAGGCAAGTTCACACGCCCTTCTTGATTCTAGGTTGAGGACCAGCCCATAGAAGAAGTCAGTCAGACTCTCTGCCCCACTTCATCTTCAGCCTACCGTGAGCAAGGGCGTGTACTTGGCGCGGTTCACCCTTTGTCCCGACACCTGCCCCTTTTGCGGTGCGAGGGAGACCCTGGCGCATGTCTATCTAGACTGTGCCAGGCTGCAGCCCCTCTTCCGGCTCCTCCAGAACCTCCTCTTGAGGTTCTGGCTGCACTTCTCCCCACACCTGTATCTTTATGCACTCCCCATCCGTGGCCCCACAAAGTCACGGGACCTCCTCGCCAGCCTCCTCTCGGCTTATGCAAAAGTAGCCATCTATAAAACTCGGGAGAGGAGGCTGGCTGAGGGAGGGGCCTGCGACTATGGGGGCTATTTCCGGTCCTTCATCCGTGCACGTCTCCGGGCAGAGTTCCTCTGGGTGGCATCCGCTGGCTCCCTCGACACCTTCCGGGAGCAGTGGACGCTGTCTGGGGTTCTCTGCTCGGTATCCCCTTCCGAAACTCTAGTTTTGAACCTATAACCCTCACACCCGTCCCTGTTTTCTTTTTTGTTGTCCCACAAAATTGGTTGAGGGCCTGTTTTGTGCTGCTTCCCCTTAGGCTGGGGGAAGGGTTTTAGAAGTGGGTAGGCTTACACCCACCCACCCCTCAGGCTTCTTCAATAGGTTCATCTTCAGCCTCTTGTGCTGTGACAAAACCCCATGCCTTAAAACCGGCTTGTGGTATGTCAGAAAGGGAACTTCCGTCCACAAAGCCACTGCTCCTGTAACCAACTGGCAAGCTGCCCACCTCTTAATTTTTACAGCTAATTATCTCTAATTATCTCATGTCCTGACAACAGCCAGCATGGAGATAAATCATTAATTGGCATAGTGCGCAGCACCAGGCAACAGGCCCTGAATGTTCGCTTGCAATTGAAATGATTCAGTTTCCCCTTCACCTCTTTATTTTGCTCTTTCATTAAACCAAACTGGTGAGAGAGACAGAAAATCTGAGAAATCAGAGCTCCATGTTGCCTCAACCCTGGTTGAAGCAGGTGAATGTCAGAGACAGGCATGCAGGATACATTTACCTGTGAAAGAGAAATTTACAAAACAGGAACGTGTATTAAACTGCCAATAGGTCCAAATTGCCTTCTGTGTCCCGCGCAGCAGGACTGGTGCATACCACCAAGGAAATGATTGTTAGAGATAATGAATAAACAATAGCCATCAATCACTTTGTGTTTGTTTCTAACTTTGGAAAATATCATGCAAAAAAAATTGCTGGTTGATTCTGTTTGTGGGTGAGTGCAGTGCTCAAGAAATCTCAGGGCATGTTGCTATTACACTGGTATTGACCATTTACTCTGAAAGTTGTGTCCCAGACAGTTTTCTGGAGCCTCTTAGACATGCCCTCAAGTGCTCTGTCCCCATCTGCTCTTTGTGGACATTGGCAACCCCACAACACTTTCCATAAGCTCAGGGAACCCTGAAACGAACATGCCCCCCTGCACATTAGCTCAGCACCTGTATTCTGCATCCGGATTTGCCTCCAGTACCATGCAATGTAATGGAAAGCAAAAAAGCCCAATATCCAACAGCTGATCCACCCTCATTGTCTTGGAGAGATGAGGACATGTCACAGATAGACACTGCAATACCTGCTATGGGTATGCAGTAGGAAAGAGACTCAGCTCTGCATGTTTGTGCATGTAATTTATGCAGAGGGCTACCGACCAGCATCCACCAACATGGAATCTTGTTCATAAGCTAGTAGGATCAATCAAATTGTTGTTACACAAGTGAGTCAACCTCTTCACAGAGTGAGCACAGGGGCAGATTCCTTCCTTCTCCTAACTCCCCAACACACAAAGTACATGCTTTAGGAAAACACTTTGTATTTTAAACACTCCATGGGACATGAGATAAGGAAATATTCCATAAGGCTGAAGCAAATTTCTTTATCTTCAATTATTTTGCATGATTTGCTTCAGTAGCACCTATGCTGTGCTTGTAGCAGAGCAAGCAAGAAGAAGGGTGTGATGCTGTCTGGCTTTAGAGAATCATTTATTATTTTTCATAATAATATTTCATATTTGTAATAATCCATACGTGATATGCCAGGTTTGGTACCAATGGAAAGGCTGTAATAGGCTAGGAATGATTCTATGGCTTATACGTGGGTGTTATATCTGTATTAGAAGTTAGGAATATGTTTGTTCTATTTGTGTTCCAAGTTATTTGATTCCGGGACCCTTCCAGAATGAAGGCCTGTAGCCATTGTCTCCTTAATGGCCCATTAGGGAAGTTCCCAGGTACAGTGGGCCCAGGGAGAAACCTTTTGAGCCACTAAGACTTGCCCATGTGACTCAACTCCATTTTGATTTGCAAAGACTCTGCACAGTATGAGGAAGGACAGAGGTAATAAAAGGCAGCAGCATCAACACCTTTTAGTCTTCAGTTTCCAGTCTGCAACCAACACCCACCTCTGAAACTATTCTTCTGCAACTGAACAAAGGACTAAGACCCACCCAGGTGCTGTGTATCTACCAGAGAAATTGAACTAACCTGCAAACTCCAGATTCTTCCAGGACGTGCATTTTGTGGACTCTGAATCATTTGTATGTATGTGATTCACTTTGACCCTTTAACATCTCTCATTTTGTTTCTTTTATTTTTATATTAAACCTTTAGTGGTAGTTACTAAAGGATTGCCTGGCAGCGTGGTATCTTGGGTAAGATCCAAGCCTCTGTGGCTATGTCTACACTAGCCAATTAATCTGAACTAAGAAAGCTTAATTCGGACTAATTTGGCCCATGGCCACACTAGGTTTTGCCCAATCCAAACTAAGAAATCTCTTAATTTGGACGAGGCAAAGCTTTGTCTGAATGAGTAAGACCCTGTGGCTTGTTTGGACTTCAATGCTTCAAACTAAAATTCGAACTAAAAAGGGACAATACTTAAAGTAATGGTTAGTTCAAACTCAAAAAAAGTTCAAACTAGCCACACATTCTAGTTCAAACTAAAATGTTAGTTTGAACTAGAATGCACAGCTAGGTCAAACTAAAAATCCACGGTTAGGTTAAACTAACCAGAAGTTAGTTCAGACTAACCTCGGATTTATTTAGTTCAGACTCATAAGTCTGAACTAAAATTCTAGGTGTCAACATATCCTAGTGTTCTGAGTGATGTGCCTGACCCTTCGGGGTCAGGAAAACCTACTTCTTTAAGAAACCCAGTGGTTAGGTAGGGACCAGAGGAGCTGATGTGCAATAAAGGGGGCTGTTTCAATTTTGTTATGCTTTGTGAGGTCCGGTACAGGGAATCAGAAGCATATTTTGTTACTGACTGGGAGACTAGGTTAAGCACCACCTGTCAGTGATTTGGGGGTTTGGCCCCTATTTTTGCAGCTTACTCTGAGTTTTGCACATTCAGGAGGTTATCCCAGGAGGCCCGGGTCACAAATGGTTTACAGACTGAGCAAACAGACATATAAAGATGTCTAAGGGGTATGGAGCCATTCTAGTAAACTCTAACGCGATGCCCTTACAAGAGGAAGGCAGTTCCTATGTTTACCATTGCCTGCTTTCACCATGATCCAAAACTCAGTCAGGACTCCCAGGTTCTAATTCTACTTCAATGTTTGGAGTCACTCACATGCTCTCTGTCTTGTTGCCAATCTGTAACGGGGACAATGATATTTTCCGCAGCTGCCTCACAAGGGATTTGCAAGGTCTTGCAAGATGGCACAAAAAAGCAAAGTGTATCCTTTCTACTGCTAGAATGTCAGGGCCAGAGAAAGGGAATCTTTGATTCTTTTGTTCTCAGAGACGAAGGAATTTAATTTCTCCCTGAATCACACTTGCAGCCAAAAGAAGGGGAGGCTTAGAGATCCAGCCTTGTTTGAAGTTAGGAGGATAAGGTTACAATTTTTGTATTAAAATAATAAAGTTAACAAGAGAACAGCATGGTCTCCAGAGGCTGACAGGGCCAAAACTGGCACCTGCGGCTCCAATTCAGACATCCCTTTGGCTAATCCCTCACTCCACAAGATGGAGATCTGCCGTCTCAAAGCAGAGCCTTTGCAGGATTAACTCTCTTCCTGGACTCCATGCTGCTAGGCATTGCTGCCGGCATCTGTTTCAGGCTCAAAAAAGCTACCAGGTGCTAGCCGTCCTGCTCAGTCTGAAGGAAGGAATGTCATGCAAAGGTTATCGCAGAGTTAATGTGGTACTAGGCAGATCGCCTGCTGGGATGGCACACATGGCAGCCAGAGCAGGCCAGCTGTCAGAAGACGTTTCTCTCTCAAAATGACATCCTCCTAAACTCTTCACAGTCAGGGTGTGTATTTAACCTTGTGCCTCCGACAGGCTGGGCAGTGCCCACTACAGCATTTCTCACGGACAAGAGGAAAACCCATCATGCAGCCCTTCTGGCCACTGCTACCCATGTAGCATTTGCCTTTCCAGTGATGCCTTTGCACCCAGGGAAAACTATGCTCATTGCACATGCTGCCCTCTTCTGATTACTGCATCTTCCCTGGAAACCGCTTTGCAAGGGGCCCTTTGTGAACCTGTCCTGCAGCTGCACTGAAGACTTCAGGCTGTGACTCAGGTGTCTTCCGTCAGCCCTGAAAACACCTGACAAAAAGACCAAAACTAAGTGTATTCCTTTGGGGGCACTGTGTGTAACCCAGCCAGGCACTCTAGATAGACTGGGGGTGTGTTCACACAGCAGTCTTGTTTCGAAACAACAGATGTTGTTTCGAAATAAGAAAGGCCATGTTCACATGATGCACCAGTGTTTTGAAACAACAGCGTTGTTTCGAAACAACTTAAACCCAATGTGGGGACGAAACAATGCCGTCTGAACGTGTTGTTTCGAAACAAGGGTGACTCGTTTGGAAATAACTGTTGTCTGAACTTGCTATTTCGCTTTGAGCTTTTTTCCTTAATTCGAATTAACAAACTGTTAATTCGAATTAACTTATTTCAAAATAAGGCGGTATTCTGATACAACTTGTATGGAAACAACTTGTATCGAAATAACCCCCTGTGTGTGAACATAGCCTGGGTGATAAAAAGAAGGCAGACAGGCTTCAGCTTTGAATCACTCCTCCTGCTGCATTTTGCCCTCAGAGTCAGAAATACTCCATCGCTGGAGCTTATTTTCTTCATTATTGCTTATCCAAGAACTAATTCAGCCCTGCAACAACCATCCCTTTTTCCACTCCATGTCTGATGGAGAGTGGGCCTGCAAATGCTGGAACAAAGGAGTGGGACTGATGAGCATGGATATTAGCCTGACCAGAAATGTGCTTGGCTAAATCCCCCACTTCCCAGCCACTGGCAAACCTGTTTTCTGAAAGCTAATCACAGCTAAACACTGGGAGCTCCATCATTACACAACAGTAGCATCTCCAAAGCACTCTGCCTCACACACACACCCTGACACCATTAATGCCCTGAAAACACTGGACTAATTGTATTATCTGGTTGATAACACAAGATTAGCACTCCGACACATTCTTGTAGCAGCTCCCCAGCGAGTGTGTGCTGCTTTCTTTGTGCAGTGACTGCAGCATCCCATTATTCTGCTCTCTGCTCCACTCATATGGGTCCGTCATGGGGTGTGTGCACTGAGCCAACAAATTAAACTGTAGTGGCTTCATCGTTATTAAGTTAGGTGATACTTTAAAGGGAACCTGAGCAAGGAAACTGAACTCTTTTAAAAATAAGAACAGCTCTATTAACCCTGAATTTGTCCCATTTGTGTCTGTAGCAGCTCCCAGGATTTAGAGGTGACTGTTTTGTTGCCCCTGGAGCAAGGAAGTGAAATCTGGTGCAGAAACTCTTTCAGGAATGAGAGACCAGATCCACTACAGAGGAATGGTGTTGCCCGGCATAGTCCTTAAAGACTCTTGGCCAGAATTGCAAAGGTATTCAGCTCCTCAGGACACCAATGGGGATCTACAAACAGATTAGGCAACTGACTCACATTGATCTGTCCCTTTATTCAGCCATAAATCTCTAACACAGATCCCAGTGAACCTGCAAACTTCTGACAGGGAAAAGGATTCTGGGCATGAAGCTGCTCCAGACCTCTTGGCAGGAGTTCTGTCCAAAGACAACTTCCAGAGGACTGCTTTCTGGGTTACAGGCTCTCTGGGAGAGGAGACTTGGCAACTTTGTCAAATGACTATTGATTTACAAACCCTGCTTCATGCATCTATAACATGCTGGCTCAGAGGAACGTGGTGCAAACACCCTGGAATACATTTCCAGTCATCAATCCCTAAATGTCATTCCTCGGCACTCATGAGCAACCCTACAATAACAAGCCAGTATTAGTGTATGCTCAGTGAGGGCGGAGAAAATCTGACGTGAGAAAGTATCAAGTCTTCAAGTAGTTTTCTATACAACAGAATATGGAAAATCCCTCCAGAGTGCCACAAAACGTGTTACATTGCATCCCCCACGCAATCTGTACATCTCAAGTAGCACTACTCATTCACTTGGACAACCATAAGTCTCAACAATGTGTGTAAATGTACTTCCTTCTACATTCCAGTAATGAGACCTTAGTAACATGAGACATCATTGTAAATTCTGCTCTTAGACTTTGTTGAGAGCTGGAGAGAGAATGGGGCTGCTTTTGTTTGTTTTGTGCAGATTGTAACATGTCCTGGAGTAGCAACGAGCAGGTTAGTGGGCTTCTAGGTTAATAGGAGAACAATGCTTCCTTGCTGCCAAATGCTCTGCTGGAGAGTTGCTGTCCAGGGCTCTCATCACTGCAAGGACTTCAGGAGTTTAATGCACATGATGCAGTGTGCAGATGGACTCTGATAAGGCAGTCCAGCTGCGTGTGTAACATTTGTTTGTTTGCTACAGTGAAAGGATGTCGCAAGCTGAGATATTCATTCCCTTGTTTGTGCTCTGAGGACACATCAGTGCCAGCCTGCTGGGACACACATTTCAGGGTCAGTGAAATTTCACAAGCTCACAGTTCAAAGATTCAGTGCTGCAAACTACAGTGGATGCCAGATACATTAGCAATAGGGGTGGGGTGGGGTGGCAGGCAGGAGCTTTGGGTAGAGCATGGGGTTTATACAACAACATGCCCATCTTGATCAGCTAGCCTAGAATGATCACAGGCTGCTCTACCAGCTCCATTTCCAAAGATATCAGGCACACAATCTTTGAGCCAGCCCTTTTGAGTGACCTGGATTTCCTCCCCTGTGCCTAGTGGCACCTTCATTAGCACACGAGACCAGAACAAGTGCACATATACTTTAAAGCTGTGGGACACGTGTTATCAAAGGAAGAAGAAGAGACCACGAGAGAAATCATCAGCAGAGCTAACAAATGTTCTTCCCAGGTAAAGAACATCTCCCTTGGGTAACATTCTGCGATATCTCTGACCCTCCTGTAGCCCCTTGCCCATTACAGAGAGCAATCTCTCAGAGTCTTGTGCAATCTCAGCACCCTCTTGTCCCAGTCTAGCAGATAAAAACCATGCTAAGCCAAAAAACTGAATGCAGGAGTCAGGAAAAGGGTGAATCTTCTCTAGGTTGGCCACTTCTTCCCTTGGTGCTAGAACTGAGTGCAGACCCACCAGACCAGAGAACACTGAAATAATCTCAAACCCCTGGAATAAAAGCTAGAGCCAGGGTAAATGAGGGCTGAGTGGAAGTAGTCTCTAGTGGCTAGCCCATTTGCTTTACCTGCAGAAGGTCCTGGGTTCAAACCCCAGGGGGTTGAACTAGATGATCTCATGAGGTCCCTTCCAACCCTATGATTCTATTCAAAAGCTCCCCAGGTATGAAAAAGCACATCTCTGTCAAGAGACCCAGCAAATTTGAAAATGGAGTTGCTTCTTCAACTATAAAACTCCCAGGATGCCTGACTGAAGTGACTAAATAGATACAGGGCTTCCACAGCTCTGAGAGGGAAATAATTTGCAATTTAAAGACTCCCATCCACCAGGTGAGAGCCAGTGAGTACCTCATTGCAGTGCCAGCAGGGAGCAAGTTCAGCTGCTAGGAAAATGAGCCAATGCTGCCATCTACTGTGTTTTATTTGATTAGGCTGATTCACTCCTGACACTAAACGGGTTTTAATTAACCCTTTGCTTCACTGAACACTTGATGGGTGCCTCATCACCTGGAGTCAGTTGTCAGCAGCATAAGGGCTATGATTTGTTCTGATCACAGGCTTTCCAAACCAATTTTCTGCTATCAGTAATGGATTTGCATGGACTAGGGTGGTGAAAATGGGGATGACTTATTTTGCCGTGTTGACAACTCCACCTGGAATAGTGCTGGGCGCCTTGGACCATTGGCGGCATTTAATTCTGTGCATTGTGCAGGCTCCAGAGAGATCATTGCATTCATCTCCGTGAGCCCCTGCTAATGGTGCATAACCCATAACAGACCAGGGACATGGATGGCAGCTAACATTCTGCTCCTCGTCATTTACAAGCCAGACAGAGCAGTGACATGAGACTAACCATAAACTGCACTTCTGCCATTTTCTGCCCTGCACCCCACCCTAACCCACAGCAGCCTTCCACTTCCAAGGCTACCTCTGGCAGAGGGCCACAAAGGACACCAAGTCCTCACCTTGCTCCCTGGCCAGCCACCAGTCTCAACCCTAATCCTAAACCACTGACTAGCCCCTCCCTGATCTTAATGAGAGCTAAAGGACAACACTAGAGAAAGGCACAAATGGAAATTGTTTTCAGGTTTCAGACAGCCTGGACAGCATCAAAACCCACAGACACCCAAACATCCCCTGGCCAAACCCATGTGCAGAAACACACATGAGATTAGCTGATCTGAGTAACCTGTAAAATCCCTGGCTGGTAACTAAATGCCATAAAGTCCCAAAATGCCTGTCAAATAAAAGCAGCTAGAATTACATCCTTCCCCACCTGGCTTGACTTCCAAAGCACCAAACTCATCTTAAAACTAGCAGCAGTGGATGAAGTGTTGAAGCCATCATGCTAAATTCCCAGATTTTGCATCAGTCACTGAGAATGTCTCCCCCTGGCAACTTGAGCAGGTCACTGAGTTGGATCTAGATCTGAATCATGAGCATAACACACTACTAAAAGGCAAGCTCAAAGCAAGGAGGTAGATGAGTAACTCCTGCAGCTTTGGGTGCAATTAATTATGGGTGAGAAACTGACCCCAGAAATGAGAGCTGATTTTAAAATATAGGGCTGGATCCTGGACTGGTGTAAAAGGACTTATTTCCATTGACTTCAAAGTAGCTGCCTTTGTTTACACTATCTGAGGAAATGGCACACAACCCTGCTAAACTCCCAGGAAGAACATAAGCGCATACATAACCTGAAGAAGAAAAATTCTACTCTCCCATTTATCTTACACAAACACTGAAAGGCCTGAACCGATTTTGTGCTCACGTGTGATAAACAGATAGATAATTTGCTTATTTGTTTATTGTACAATTATTGAGCCCATCTATATACTCTGCACTCCAATTACACAGTAGCCAAATCAGTCCCAACCACATTTCATCCCTAGGATTTCAGCAACTAAAATCTAACTGATTACTTCATCATGGGGGTCTGGATGACTAACACAGATCTAGGGACAAATGGCATCGAAATATTATGAACGTGGCAGAGGCTTTAACCAGGAAGCCATCGGAAAATGCTATTTATCTCCACGCAGAAGTCTGGATCTATAACCAATATTAATAAGTAATATGTCTCATGACGGATTACTTCTCTCTTATTACTAATGGGCTAGTAAAATGCCAGGTGGCAACAGTATTCCTGTGCTAGCTGGCTATTAAGGTACTTCTTTATCCATCTCTCTTTTCATGTTTCACATTCACATTTTTCTCTATGCAGTGATACAAGATCACAAACTGTAAGAATCACAACAGTGCAAGGAAGGCCTGTTAAATAATTTCAAACTCATCGCATCAGGAATACCAAGAGCACTAGGAACTAGTGATGAGAGCTAATCACTTTTGGCAGATTTTGGTTGTCATATTCTTTGTATGCTGCTTTAAGTGGTTGAATAGTGGTGCTGTTGCAACAGCTACTATGTTCTGCCACAGAAGTGGTTGCATCACCCTGTCACTCCAGTATGGTTTGCACAATCAGAAAATTTTGCAATATATCCTGGGAACAACCTGGCTGGAAGACACTGTCCAGATACTGGAAATCATTTCTGTATCTCTTAATGTGCAGACAGACAGCATATGGAAGTTACCAGGATTTAAAGGTACGAAGAAGAGAGATGGGTTTGAACAAAACCCAGGAATCTGGATAATCCCATGGATTTGGACTCAGATTTTGTAGCATCGGCCTATGTCTAATGAAGAGTGCCCCTTATGTGAGCTAACTCAACACAGCTACTCCTGGTTCAGCTGGGAGTGGGGCCCCAGTACTGACTTACCTGACAGAACTACTATATCCTAAGGACAAAAGAGGAAGAGGAGAGAGACAAATGCACCCTAAGAGTAAGCTATGAAGTGACAGGACTAAGTAGGGAGGCCAAATTTAGGGTGACTTGCCTGGTAAGGATAATAAAAGGGCAGACCAACAGAGCCCAGAAGATCCCATGTCTTACACCCCCCTGCATTTATTTTCATCCCATTCTGTAAGTTCCACCTCTTCAAAGCATCTGATGAAATGGGATTTTCTCCCATGAAAGCTCATGCGATAAATAAATCTGTTAGTCTTTAAGTGCCACAAGACTCCTTGCTTTTTTTGTTTTTGTTTGTTTGTTTGTTTGTTGGCAAGTATAAACCCAAGAAAAGACATTTCCCAAATCATAGCTCCTTTGATCTCTTTGCTCAACACTACCCACTGCATTTAAGATCCACAGCCTGGTAGCAAAGGCAGGAAAGCACTTACAGTAATGGAGTATTCATTGCTGACACCTTTTAATTCCTCAAATGATTAACTTTCAGTGGATGAGAACCAGGATGGCTATTTAATTAACAGGCATGTCAAGCTTGCTTATGAGTCATTAAAAAAAGAAAAACACCCTTGTGATTGACTTGTTAATATGGAGGAAATCAATTACATACATATTTTTCTGCTGAAGTTTTCTGGCTTCAGCCAAAAGGGTGGAGGGAAAAGGAGCCCAGGTTTGAGCTGAGATTTATTCTTTGTGACAGTGTCTTCTGGGAATGCTCTAATCCCATTGATAACAAACACACGTGAAATAGGGCACTGTGCATCTCTTTCCTTCTGCACCCCAGGGCTCCAAGACTGCCAGAGAGACTCTGGAGTGTGTGCATGTGGCCATGAAGCAGTACAACACCTGTGCTCCTGTCACTGTTTATTACTGTTACTGGAGGCAAGGGGGGATGGGAAGTGGTTAAGGGCATTGAACTGGAACTCATGGGACCACAGGGCAATTCCCTGTCTCACCACTGACTCCCAGTGGACATACCACTTAGCCTCCCTGTACCTGCATTTCCTGACTGTGCAATGTAACTCATTGCCACCAGCAGGGCACTGGGGGACGAGGACTGTGAGGCATATGTTGCTGTGTGAATCAGGGCTGCAGAAGTAGCAAAGAGAGGTTGATTAGTTATTTGTGCTGCAGTAGCACCCAGGGCCTCAGTTTAGGATCAGGGCCCCATGAATTTCCTTTACGAGAAGATCCAACATGCAAATAAAAAGAACCAGATGGAAAGGAGGATGGGGGGAGAGGAATAAAGTTACACCAACTCACCCTCTGCTCATCTAGCTGATCCTGAGTGAGTTAATTTTGTTTTAATTAATCCTGGGAACAATTTAGCAAGGGTAATTGTGGAGTGTCCATCACTGCAATCCTTAAATCAAAACACACAAGGAGTCTGGTGGCACTTACAAAGACTAACAAATTTATTGACTCCATGAGCTTTTGTGGGAGAAAATCCACTTTGACAGACACTTGAAGACATTCTTCAAGCATCTGACAAAGTGGGATTTTTCTCCCACAAAAGCTCATGGAATCAATAAATTTGTTAGTCTTTATAAGTGCCACCAGACTCCTTGTTTGTTATGCTGAACTAGACTAACATGGCTACTTCTTTGGAACTAATCCTTAAATCAACTCTCACTGTTTGCCTAAAGGATCTGTTGTAGGAATTAATTTGGGCAGTTCCCCAGCCCGAGTTATTCAGGTGGTCGCTAGACAATCACAGTGGTCCCTGCTGGCTTAGAAAGCCAGGAATCTGGGAAGAAGATATAACTAAATAGCATGTGAAATCCCTGCTAGTCATCCACCTACAGTCCAGCAGGATACCCCTGTGGGTTATCATTGGCTGTGTTCACACACAGGGGGTTGTTTCGATACGGTTGTTTCGAAACAAATGTGCGTTGTGTGAACAGCCTAAATCTTATTTCGAAACAACCTCTGTTGTTTCGAAATAAAAGGGCTGTGTGAACACAGCCATTGTTTCTAAGACAGACCTGTTGTGCTGAGCGCTCTGCAGGCCCTGATCCTCAAAGGTATTGGAAATCAGTGGCATGAGGAGCCAAAATGCCTTTGAAGATCTGTGCCAATGACGTTCCAGTCTAAACAGGAAGGGTGGGAAGAGAAACAGAAGCACCGAAAGCAGAAGGGACTAGCCAAGGCCACCCAACAGATCAGCAGGCCAAAGAGCCCAGAATACCACCCAAGCACTCTGCCTGCCAGCCCAGTGCCCTTCCCATGAGCTGCAATGAAGTTCTAGCACCAAAGATTCCTATTGACTTCAGTGAGCTTTGGATCAGCCCTGGGCAATGGAGCCAAGGCGGTAGGTTACAGTGTCTAGTTATGACAGGTGCCCAGCCTCCCAGGCCCCAGAACTCCCCTCTCTAGTCCTGTAAACACAGCTGCCCGCCCAGGCTCAATGCACGTGACCATGCAGATCGAGCGCGGGCTGCAGGTAGAAGAGCAGACTCAATGGGCTGTAATTACAGCATTCCCGCGCGATGGACATTAACACAAAAGGAGCTTCGCCTCACAGTCTCTGCAGGCAGGCACTGGAGGCAGCAACATACCTGATAGCTGCTGTGTATAATAGGGGCCTATAGCAAGCAGCATGCTGGGAGCACCAATGGGAAGCAGCGAGTAGCCACTTTGATGAGCATTTATGTAGCTGTAATGGCTGCACTGTTCACACCCACCTCCCGCTTCACTTACCACCCACCAGGTTGGACTGGAGAAGGGGTTGGGACAGTGTGTGATTAGTGCAGGGGGACTGGACCAGAGGAGGGGACGACCGCATAAGCCAGATAGGGCCTCGCCCTGTCAGGCTGCTTGGATTTGAACACAGGAAGGCTGCGGAGCTGCAGCTGCAAATGAGGGAGGAATTGCAAATCAGCTCACAGTATCTGCTGGGACAGACCCTGGCTGCTCCTTTACAGTAAAGCAGAGGAGTAACAGCTCTTGTTTACTCAAACCAAAGGGCCTGATTCTCAGAGGAGCGAGGCATCTGCACCAAGGGATGGCAGGATTGGGCCCAGAATGGAGCCCGCTGTGGGGAGTGATTGCAATTGCAGACTTTATTATCTAGGGCAGAAAAAAATACTGGGATTCGGAGAGAGGCTGACTTGGCAACATAGCAACCACAAGTGAATAATCCCTTTGGCCAATCCAGTGACTGCCCCAACACCTTCTCCCTTAGCTCCTCCCTCCATTCCTCAGCCCCCATCCCTTCCCTCAAGGCCAGTGGAGATACCTCACAAATTCCTTCTGTCACTAAGATACGCCCATCTTTGTCATCCTCACAAAGTCAGTAGGGATGTTCCAGTGAGCTTGGTCCCCAGCAGATCCAGACCAGAGATTCTGCCCTTTGTAGAGCATTGTGCCTGTTGTCTCCCAAGCACCGTGTCCCCCATTCTGCCAGCCACAGCCAAGAAGAAGTCTCTTTCCTTTTGCCCTGGCTGGAGTGTTGCAGAGCCAAATCCTTAGCTGGTATAAATCAGAGCTACCCCCATTTACATCAAAAGAGGATCTGCTGCTTGCTCTTCAGCTCAGCAAGTAAAAGGTCTTCTCACGCCTCCCCCCCATCTCTGCTAGTGCTTGGCAATGTTCCATTGGTAGGATGGTGCCATGTTTCCAATGGCTGATCAAGCCCGACTCAGGAAAATTTCCTGCCAGCTGAGGAGTCACTCCACAAAAGTTCCCGAGTGCTCGGAACACTCTGAGATCGTTTTGTCCTGCAAGGAGGGCAGCAAACGCAGCTTGCTTGGGTTCACAGATCAGAAGTTATGTTAATATGTCATAAGTTAATAGGTAATGGACCCAGCATGGCTTGACAGCACCTGACTAGAAGACAGATGAGGCCACCTCCCTGACTTAATAAATCAAGCTACAAAGTGACACCAGAAATACTGATGATGATGCTGCACCTGAAGTGGACTCTGTGTGAAAGACCATACAACTCAAGTTGGTCTGGCTCTGGGAGTTTGCGGTGTCAGACATAGGAGATAGGATTAATTTCTGTCACTGCTGGAGCCTACCGATGCCTCACTCTCTGCACACAGGTGAGAATGGGTCCTGCTGCACGTGGCATTCATGGATGCATGGCAGCAATTGATGCAACAAGAACTGCAACCCACACAAGAGCTTTTGTGGCTGGATTAAGCACAAGCAGAGTGACTTGGCTCAGGCTGAGTCAAGGCCTGTGGTGATACAGGCCAAGATTTTCAAAACTGTTTTGGGATTTTGAGCGCCAAGCACCCACACTCTGCAAATCACATCTCTGTAAGGAGCCTTAGCTGGAACTGCTAGTCTTGACCGCAGTTTATTAGCAGATGTTTGGGTATCACACAGAGTAAAAATGAAAGGGAAGAAACCAAAGTCACACTGGGATGCAGACTGTAAGGTGCCTGATATTTTAAGATACATGGGTGCAGGTTGTGCCAGGTCACCATGTCATGGTATTGCCATAAACATGGAGATAAAATTAGCCATTTTCCAGGGAGGAAGCATGGAACATGCTCACAGCCCTCTTAGGGTGCTCAACTCATGGGATGAACAACTGGCTGGGTGACATTTGAGAGCCTGTGGGTGTGTGCCAGTGGCTGAGTCAGTGTAGGTTCCTATTTCAAAACTGCCAACTCCCTCCTGCAGGAAAGATTGCCGAGTCACTTGTCTTAGAGAGCAGGTCTGGGTCTTTACAACTGGACGATAGCAGGAATTCCACTGAGGGACCCTGCATTCCTGTGAAAAGGTGGTTCCCTTCCAGGACTGCATCTCCCTGCCTGACACACCAGACTCCCTCCAGCATCCAGAGAGGGTAATGTAATAGCATCCGAGAGACTGACTGGGGTCTGAGAAGCCAGGGTGGGAAGTGCTGGAGAGGGTTATTGTTAGTTCGAAAGCTGGGATTATTATTTTCATACTTCAAAAATCAAAGAGAAAAAAAACCCTGAATCTGGTGGTGACAGCAGGGGAGTTAAAGAGAACCTTGTTAAATGTCTCCTGCAATTTGCTGAGTCAATGATTACATCATAAAAATGCATGGTGTCTTTTAGCAGGCTGCAGTGCTGATTGGCAGGTTTTTGCCTGCAGGCTCTTGGAATAGCTAATGAATTTCAGGGACAAAGAGAAGCTCAGGAGACTGTGTAGGTAAAGGCTTGCCTGGGGTGGGCATGAGAGTGACCTTAAGCACTAATCTTTAAAAGCCATGTGCTCAGCTAGAGACATACCGGGTAGGTGCTGATCCAGAGAGATTTGTGCTTCGTAACTGATTCCCTCGAAGCATCTGACAAAGTGGGATTTTCTCCCACAAAAGCTCATGCAATAAATAAATTTGTTAGTCTTTAAGTGCCACAGGATTCCTTGTTTGTTCTACTGGACCAGACTAACATAACTGCCCTTTTGGAACTTTACTATACTATAGCTCCTTTTTTCTAACACCACTAGCCCACAACTGACACCCATATGTATCCTCTGCAAAACAGTAACAGAATTCTGAGCCATAAAAGTCAGCTTCCCAGTGGAAAAGAAATAAATGACATAGACTCTGGGTATATGCTTGTGACACTTGTTTGATTGATAGTAAATCCATCCGTCTTGGAATAGAGGTGGTCACAAAGCATATAAAGGCAAGCCCTTTTGCCAGAAATCTCAGCCTAGGCAATAGTGCCCAGTTCCCAAGAAGTTATGCTGTCTCAAGAATTTACTCAAATATAAGGAGTAAGGCAGAGAGCAAACTGTTCTCTACTGTGATTTCTTTCCAAGGACCACTGACTACCTAACTAACAGAAATACAATATTACTTTGAAGACTAAAACTTCGCTTGCACACTGAAAAATAGAACTTGTAAGAGTATAGGTAACAGCTCCTTCTGGTGATTCCTGCTTTAACAAGGTAATATAATATTGTCAGGCTCCCACACCTCTCCTCTCCTCCTGCAAACCTTTGTGAGGGCCTGATCCTGTGCTATCGAAATCAATGGATTATTTGTCATGAACTTCAGTGGGCAGGAAATGCAGCCTAACTCACATCCCTTCCTCAGTCCTGCCAGCACAAGCTCCAGAGGAAGATGTGACATCTATTTATTTACAGAAGTTTTGAAGACTCCCCTTTACTCTGTAATTGACTTCACTGTCTGGCCACCCACTGTATTATGCCTCTCCACCCCCTCACTAAAGTGATATCAGTTTCAAAGCAAAAACCAGTTCTGTCACATTAAAATCCTGCATGTGTGCAAAGAAAATGCAGCCTCATTGGGTAGCTAATGGTGATTTAATTGCAGCCACTGTAATAAGATTGCACAAACACAGAAGAAGCAAACTGTAGTGACTCAAGAGGGGAGGAAATGTCTAAAATGAAACTACAGGACTGTTTTATAGGAACTATTGTGTAGGGGAGCAATCCACCCATAGGCAGAGGCAGCTTTTGCACTTCCGGGGGGGTGGGAGAGCAGAGCCTGGCCTCTGGGCCAACTCACGGGGGGTGGGGGGGGGACCAGCCAGCCCAGGGACAGAGCATGACAGCCCAGGGGCTAGGCTCCATTCTCTTGTCCCTCCCCTGGGCTGGCTGCTCTGCCCTGGGAGCAGGGAGGGCCAGCCAAGAGATGCCGGGGGGTCGCAGAACTGGCAGGATGGGGGCAGGAGAGGACGCCAGCTGGGAGGTCACAGAAAGGGCGGTGTTTGGGTGAGTGGAGAAGACACCAGCTGGGGGGTTGCAGAATGGCTGGGAGACGGAGCCAGGAGGCCCCACTATGAGCCTTCACCTAGGGCCCCACACAGCCTGAGAGTGCCTCTGCCCATAGGAAAAGGAGGAACTGGGGAACCTGAGGAAGAATTTCTTTCTCTAGTGTCTATGATGCTGCTATTGATTCCCCATGGAAGTCTAAAAGACCCCAGAAAACAAAACACTCATGGCGCAGGCTGGAATTTTCCTAGTATCCCATGGACCTAAAGAGGGTGCTGCTCTGACTCGTGTATGTGTGCAGGGGTTAAAGTAAGCTGGAAGGGCCCACAAATTTGAGAGGCCAGAGTTCCTGGGCCTCAAAAAATAGAAAAATCGGATGGAATGCATGTTCCTCCTTGCCCTGGCCCAGGAGTTGCAGCCAGGTTGGGCAAGTTTTCAAATCTTCCGTCCTGAGCATGGTCGGACGTGTGCTCAGGGCAGGAGCAGCCTGGCCAGGGAACAGCTCCAGCCAGGTAAGGGGGGGGGTGCAAGGAGGGGTCAGGGAGTCAATTGGAGGAGCCCAGAGATTAGGAGGGTTCCAGGACCCGTCAAATTATACTTTAACCATTGTGTGTACATGGGAGACATGCACAGCAGGTGACAACCTCCTCTGCGCAGTCAGGCCATCACAGGGTTGATGAAACAGTTACATCACACTTAAACATTACTTTGAGAGCTCAGGTGGGAAGTGTTATATCTGCCTCATGCTAGTCCTTTGCACAGGGTTGAATGTCACAGATGAAGATCAGATTTTTAAAGCAAATATGCATTTTAGATACCTTTCGACAATTCAAATAGAATAGAATAGAATAGTCCCAGGAACACAACAATGTATGGGGGGCTCGTGTAGTTTTAAGCATTCTGGTCCAACTCCTCAGAACCCCCAGGTATATTCACTGGGCTCTCCAGTACTCTATATAAATGTTGGAGGACTTTCAGGAGATGGTGGGGGTTTAATGCTTTTTCATTCCCCAAGAGGCAGAGTGCACGGGGTTAAATTGATCTCTTGCTCGGCATTATGAATTTCATTCTGCACAGTCTGACTTTGGGAACGGGAATTCTGATTGCTTAAATTGTAAATTGCCTCTTGACATTAATTACTATGTAAATCCCACAGATTAACATTGTCAGCTGATGAGTGGCAAGTTTCCCTTGGAGACAGTTTCTTAGGTGCTTGGCTTGTACATAAGTTGCCATGGCAATCTTCTCATTTAAAAAAATGAAATAAATTATTGGAACCAGTGCTCCCCAACCCCCCACTCTGAGATTTTGCTCATGTTCACAGGCTCCAGGCGCCAAGCTGTAGCTTAGATGGTTGTCACTGCTGACAACCCACCACCAGCACATGGGAATGGAACTGAAGTGGGCAAGATGCCTGAAGAGTCAGTCAGGGGATTAAAGAGCAGGCCTCCTTTCAAGTGGCTCTTACTGCTTCTCCTCCTTGCATGGTGATCTAGCACCAGGAGAAGCTATTTCTTATGAGCAGTCAGCTGCTATTAACTTCTGTGAACGCAGACTCCTGCCACAGGCCACTAGCACTCCAGCTGATGTCAGTGAACTCCGGATCAAGTAGCTTCATGAAATGTTTTTTTGGTCCTACACTGTGTTCATTTGCATGTCATTCACACTGGAGCAGGGCAGACTGCACAAGGCCTGCATCTACTGAGCAAGACTGAGTGCTGCCTAGCTCCTGAGTGTGCCCTCTGCCTTGGCACCAAAACAGGCATGAGAGTGGAGAAAATGAAGTGAGACAAAGAGAGAAGAGAGCGTCTTGTCTATACTAGGAAACAACTGTACCACCACGACCAACAGAGTGGGACTAAAAGACACAGGGAAGGGTAGAGGGAAAACCAGTCTGTACCCTCTATAGCAACAGAGTAACTGAATCATTTTCCTAGTGTCAGTGCACTCAGTGAGAGGCGCACCTACACACATGTATATATAAGCTATGTCCACATTTAGATTGTTAAATCAATTTAACTTAAATCGATCTAATTGAATTGAAATAAAAATCCTTAAATCAATTTAACATGGACCCACTAGAAACATGGACAGGACTTGCTAGTTTGATTTAGGAGAGGGGCACCATAGGAGGTGTGGCAAGATGGACCTCAAGAAGGGCCATTCCCCCGCCTAATACAGAGACAGAGGAAGGCACTCCAGAAGCAAAAGGGCAAAAACTGTTAAATTGAAATAACAGTTAAATCGAAATAACACAACTACACTGCATTAGTTGGAAATAGTAATTTCAATTTAACCATCATTTTGATATAAAGCAAGGTTTTATTATATTGAAATGACTGTTGTTCCTTATTTTGAAATGAGGAAGCTCCTCATTTCAAAATAAGGAAAGCTCGTGTAGACATGCGC
Source organism: Podocnemis expansa (assembly GCA_007922195.1). Taxonomy (NCBI): domain Eukaryota; kingdom Metazoa; phylum Chordata; order Testudines; family Podocnemididae; genus Podocnemis; species Podocnemis expansa. The sequence goes on along the minus strand of ML681963.1, from coordinate 56,071,525 downwards.
TACTTTAAATCGAAATAATCATCATTTCAACTTAAAGTGTAAGTGTAGATGTACCACATGATGTTAGCTGATATCCTTTCTGTGCATGCTGGGAGATGATTAGCCAAGGAACACATTTTTAAAAGTGTTCCTTGCAAGAATACAAGAAATCAAGCTTTAATAAGTGACTATATAGAGAGCTAGATACCCTAATTTCATGGCTACAGCAGGGCAGGGCCAGCGGCCAGGACTCCTAGGTTCTATCCCTATTCTCTTTGAAAATTTGTGTCAAATCACTTATTCTTTCCATGCCCCATTTTCTCCATCTGAAACCTCACAGAGGAACTTAATGAATGACTGGCTGAAAAGTGCTTTGAGATCCTCAACAGAGCTAAGTTCTTCCTGTTAGTGTGTATGATTTTTATTAAGTAGCAAACTAGCCTTTGTGGCAGATTTCTTTTGGGCTTTGTAGGGGAAGATGTAGCAATAAGTTTTAAGGCCCAAAGGACATCAACTCTAAACTCCTCCATAGCACAGGCCAGGCATCTGCAGCCTGTAACCCCTGCACTAAGCCCAGGCACAGGGAATGGAGCTACCAAATTTGAGTGGCTACTGAGCTTGACCTGTGCTTTCCTTCTGAATAAAGGATTTTAAAGTGGCATGAGGTCACCAATGCTCAGATAAAGATTTTGCCAAATTACATGGCAGAATTGTAACTCTCCAGCTTATTATTCCTACCTTTCAGGCTATCAAGGTAACTAAGTGCCTCCGCTTGATCAAAAACCATTCTCTGATCTCCCTCAGGAGAATGTGTTTTTGCAGTAGCCACTCAAGGAAGTTTGCTGGCTGTGATAAGCAGCAGAGCTGGTTTGGGTTTTTTAGTTTATGGCAAAACCATTACCAATAAAGCCCTGCCTGGGATGGTTTCACACAAACACTGGGTGTGAACTTAAACCAGGACCCAGCCGGGCACATGGAAAATTGTTTGCATCAGACTCAAAGGCCATAGGGAAACTGAGGCTTTAATTAGCCACACACTATGAAGAAGGCGCATTCCAGAGAGAATAGGCTAGGCCAGGAGTTCTCAACCCTCTGCAGGTTGTTACACACTTGGTTGTGATATGCCACCCTACAGGAAAAACAACAATCTACCCCCTCCAGCTCAAATCCAGTCATCTCCCGAGCTCTTTGCAACATACTTACAGTTGTGTAGCAACACAGTGGTTGAGAACCACTGGTCTAGGCCCCTTCCTATGTTGGTGTCATTCCAGGCATCAGCACTGAATCCAACAAGTGGGATGTAAGCAATGGCTTGACTTTGTGCCGGCCCTCCACTCGAAGAAATTCTTCTTACCAGTTGGGCTCCCAAGGAGCACAAATACAGTAAAAAAAAGTTCTTTTAAATTCAGATATTTTCACAGCAAAGCCCTGGCAGTATTTGTTCCATACAGGCCCCCTACACAGGCAGAGCCAAGTGTACCCCTGTACTACACTCAGTGCCAGATTTAGGCACAAGCCAACTAGGGGCCCACATTTTGAGGGGCCTCTAAATATGTCAGAGATAATGAAGAAGATTAATCATATCTGAAATTGATAGTGCAAATAAGATTTTTTGCAAGATGTATGTTTTATTTAGTCATTTTTCATTGCGTCTTTTCCTATGTATCTAAACAAATATATCAGTTTATCATTTATTTTTTCATTATCTTTTCTGTATAACACAATACACTTTTTTCTCTTTATATTTTATGGTATTGGGCCTCTGAATCATGACATAGTTTAAGGCAGGGGTCTCAAACTCAAATCACCACAAGGGCCACATCAAAATTAGTACACTAGCCAGAGGGCCACACCACTGAAAGCTTTTTGTACAATGATATTGCAAATGTCGGTGATAGATAGTGTTGTTGCAGGCAGGGCTGTCCCTGGGCAAATCGTCCTCTGCGGGCCATCCCTCACACCCCAGCACTGGAGGGTGGGGCCAGCGGGCCCAGGGGTGGGGCAGGCCCCTGCGCTGGCCGTCCCATGCTGGGGATTGGGCAAGTGGCCAAAAAGATGGCCCAGTTCAGCACTGCCAGTCTGCCCCCCCACCACACACAATGCTCTGGGCTTTGTGCCAGAGCAGTGGGGAGGGGGTGGGAAGCAGTGCGACCGGGGTAGGGAGTAGTGATACGGACTCCACACTGCCTCCTGCTGCCTCCCACTCCCTCCCCACTGCTCCGGCACAGAACCCAAAGCAGCACACATGGCCTGGGGGGGATGGCCAGACCAGCAGTGCTGAACCGGGCTGCCCTTTTGGTCGTTTGCCCAGTCCCCGGCATGGGGGGGCAACAGTGGGGGCCCCATGGGGACCCCCAAAGCACAGGGCCCTGGGTGGCTGCCCCAGTCACACTACCCCAAGGACAGCCCTGGTTGCGGGCCACAGGAAATAGCTTTAGGGGCCACATGTGGCCCGCGGGCAAGCGTATTTGAGACCCCTGATTTAAAGCCTCACCATCTCTTAATCCAGCCCTGAGCATGCACATGCTGTCCTTGGTGCGCACGCGCATGCATGCACGCACGCACGCACACACAGAGGCACATCCTTCAAAGGCACTGTTACATAGAGCCAGCAGTACCATATGCTTAAGTCTGAAAAGCAGTAATGAGCATCTTCTGTAATTTGGTGGCACATCTGTCTCAGTAGTGGCTACAGCCACTTCATGATATGGGGCAACTCTCTCCATGGCACTGCCTCAGACCTTCAGGCCAGAATAAATGTCCACGGTGAGCTGAGGCCTGGCAGGGAAATTGTGTTCTAATCTGTTATAAAGTGGTGCCAACAATTCCTTCAGTTCCCATCAATTTCTCCACTTCATACTCCATTAGAGCAGAAGATGAAGTTGCATTTTGACTGGTCAATAGATTTAATGCTCCTTTGAGTATTCATCTGGCACCACTTGGAGCTTGATGCCTAAGTGACCTTGATGGGAGAGATTATTACCACTTCTGCAGTCCCTGCAGAACACAACCTGTCGTCCTCGGTGTCGACTGCTCCTGCCTATGCCACCTCTTGCCATCTGAGTGCAGCTGGTATCATGTTGCAGCAAGATAAGGGGTCCTTGGCGAGCAGTAGTTACCATTTCCTCCTTCATGACCGCTTGGGAAAGAGATTTGATTTTGTTATCACCGGCTCTGAAACCGAACTATATAAAAACCTCTGCTTTTCACTGGAGATCAAAGACGCCTGCTTAGAATTGAGCAGGAGATTTGATTTTCTTATCTCTGGCTCTGAAACTGAACTATATAAAAAAAAAAATACCTTGTTTTTCACTGGAGATCAAAGGCGCATGCTCAGAATTGAGCAGGGCTGCTTGTGACAACACGGAGCTTTTAAAGGTGAGCTGCAAAGCTCATGAAAGAAATAGATAAACTGCCTTAGATCTCATGTCAGGACCAGAACACAGAAAGAAGCTTAAAAAGTTGACAAAAGGGATGACACTCTAAAACAACAAAGCTTGAAAGAAACCTCCATTCACTTGTAAACCCAAAATACATCACGCCACCAAACTGTAGAGATCAGGGGCCAAGGGGGAATGGTTCTTAGCTCACACCTCTCTTGGCCCACTTAGTATCGTCCCCTATGCGGTGCTCTATTTCCTGGGACTTAGCTCACTCTCATTTAAATTACCAACTCCTGAGGCTTCCACCTCATCCTTTGGTAGATTATCCTATTGCCCAGCAGAGCACATAGAGCTCACTCAGCTAAAAGAGAGTCCATTTCTTGATCTTCCCTTATTCACTGCACCATCTTTGTGCCAGGAGACCTGACTCCTTCTATGTCTGCAAAGTTTAGCGTGGAGTGGTGGTGCCCTGACCCAGTCCAGAGTTGTTAATGTTTCTGAAAATTCTAGCTTCTCACACATAGCATGAGAGAAGTGGCTCCCAGTGAAGGGGTGAGCAGATTGGTTTTAATGTCTGTGGGGCCGCCCGTTTGGTAGATAGTTTTGGACATGGGGGTATGTTTATTTTGTACTAGATGTGTTAAAAAAATAGGAAGAGCTTCAATCTTGGGGCAGGAGCTGTGAACATTTAAATAACTCTAAACAAGAATAGAATAGAATAGAATAGAATAGAATAGAATAGAATAGAATAGAATAGGGATTTGGAGTTTGAGACTAGGAAAAATAGTCTCCAGTAGAAGAAGACACTGATGATGATGATTTTATTGTTGCTGATTTTTCCATTGTGGCACAGTGGAATTTGCATCACTGCACCACTAGCCCTGGAAGATCACGGAGATCACATGCTTCTGTCAGCCTCTGATGGGTGAATGTTACTGGTCCCCACACTGCACTGATCTGCAAAGTATCTAAGACAGGTGTTCTTAACGTTTTTCAGGCAGAATCCAGATTAAGTCTGGGAGGCAGCTTCGTGACCCACGGTTCAGTTTTGAATTAATAATTTATTTCCTTTTTCAGTGTATTAAAGAGGATCATGGCGACCCACCCTAAATGGCATGGTGACCCATTTTTGGTTTGCAACCCACAGGTTAAGAAGGCCTGATCTAAGGTATCACAACCTTGGCTTTTCAGTTCAAGCTGCAGCAGCTCATGATTTGAGCTTGGGAAATTTCTGGTCCAAATCCAGGCAGTCATCACTCTTCACTCTTAATGGGCTGATTTTAACAGAGGCTTCCTGGATTTTCAGCCATCTTGGAAGTGGGTGTCTCCAGTACAATACACATCTCATGCTTCTTCTGGCAAAGCCCTGATGCCAACAGAAAAATAAGAACAAAATATCAAAGGGTGGGAACTTCTGAAAATTTACTTTGCTTTGGAACCGCTCTAGCCGGGTGCATGAGATAGAGTGGAAGAAGTGGCTGGGGAGTGTGGGGGGGAGGATGTGTATAGGAACTCCAGAAACTTTAATGACTTCTTGTGGCTTTCCAGAGCTAGACTGTTCTGGTCCACACCTGGGAGAATGGGACTGTCCCTCAGGCAACTGTGGCTCTTAGGAGAACTCTTTACAACTTCGCCTGCCCTACACCCCAGGGTTGATGGTGCATCCAAAGCAATTTCAATGCTCTGTTTCATTGTCATGTTTATTTGCTAGGGGTGTCATTCAGTGGCAAAGAGTGATGAGCTGTTTTTCCCTTCTTTTTCCCAACAGCTAAAATGCAGATGCATCCATTCTACAAACAACAAGAGTTTTCTTTAGGGAAGATGGGAATATCTGTTATTAGCTCTTGGGGGTTTCAAATAAAATGTGAGAACATCGTCACTGGCATTCATCACAGAATGTAGTGGGCTGGTGGTTTTTAAAAAAGTCAGCATGTGCAGGTAATAGACTGATTCTTGGGTACGTCCCCTTCAACCACTGGCTGCACTGCACCATATCCCCTATTCTGCTGAAATTATGACTCCAGGAGGCAATATTTAGAGAGCCACATCCATGGAATTCTCAGATTGGATCAGACACATGGTCCATCTAGCCCAGCATCTTCTCTCAGACAGTTGCCAGAATCAGATGCTTCAAGGAAGGGCTGAGAACTCTCATAATGGACGATTATAGGTGAGCCCCCTCACACAGACCATTCTTCCTAACATCTGTCAGTTATGGGCCGGTGCATGCCCTGAAATATAAGGTACACACTGACACAGACTCAGCTGGAGTATTGCATCCAGTTCTGCATGCCACATTTCAGGAAAGATGCGAGCAAATAGAAGAGAGTCCAAAGAAGAGCAACAAAAATAATCAAAAGTCAAGAAAACATGACCTGTGAGGAATGATTGAAAACATTGGGTTTGTTTAGCCTGGAGAACAGAAGACTGAGAGGATAGGACAAGAAGCAATGGGCTTAAATTGCAGTCAGGGTGGGTTAGTTTGGAGATTAATAAAAATTTCCCAACTGTCGGGGTAGTGAAGCTCTGTAATAAGTTGCCTAGGCAGGTTGTGGAATCTCCATCACCAGACATTTTTAAGAGCAGGTTAGAAAAACACCTTTCAGGAATGGTCTGATAATACTCAGCCCCAGGGTTTAAAGTATAATTTGGTGGGCTCTGGAACCCTCATAATTGGTGGGACCCCTTCCCATATTGTCCAGGCCCCCTTCCCACATATGCAAGCCCCAGCCCAGGAAGGATGAGGGCACAGGATGTGGAGGAAAGGAGCAGGAGCAGGAGGTGGGGGTGTTGAAGGATTGGCTGCTCCTGCTCTGGCCCAGCCCCACTCCCGGGACTGCTTATCTGGCCGCCAGAGCCAAGCAGCACCCCAGAGGCTGCTCCTCCCACCCTGAGCCTGAGGCCCTGAGCGTGCTCAGTCAGAGCAGGCTCAAGGTGGGAGATTTAAAATCTCCCCGCCTGGGGGAAACTCCCTGCCCTGCTCGAACGTGCCAGAACAGCATTCCGGGGCCTACTATTTTTAGAGGCTCAGCATTTGATGGGCCCCTAAAAATAGAAAAGGGAGCTGGAATGCTGCATTCTGGTGCCCACTATTTTCAAATGTTAGGCCCCAAAACCCAGCATTCTGGCTCCATTTTCTATCTTTAGGAGCCCTGGAATGCTGAGCCCCTAAATATAGTGGGTCCCAGAATGCCATTCCATTGCGTTCTGGCTTACTTTAACCACTGCTCAGCCCTGCCATGAGTTCAGGGGACTGGACTAGATGATCTCTCAAGTTCTCTTCCAGTCCTATGATTCCAATCTTTTATATCCCTTACAAATATTGATCCTCTGTTCTGTTACTCTGGATTCTCACTATTCAAATCAGTGTCTGATCCATCTGAGTCCTGCCTACTATGAGGCCTTGCTGCTAGGAGCATTCTAGGAGACTGAGACAAAAGCCTTCTATTTCAATTAGAGCCAGGTACGTGTCAGGTGATTTTGGAAACTCAGCCATAGGTCTCTTCCATCCCTAATTTCTGTGACTTTTATTCTAGTCCATCCCTTTAGTACTACAGCCAGTGACATTCCAGACCCCAGCTCCCTTGGTGAACTCCCACAGCATTACCCCCTGTGTTGCATAAGATCTAGTCATGTCATCAGTGCTGTCATGTTACCGTTAAGTGCCTCTGCTTGGATTCTGGCCAAATAAACAGTCTATTCTCCACTGGCCCAGGGAAAGAATCTAACTCCTGCTGCATCGAACCTTCTCCCACTAGGCTGTAAAAATGTCTTCATCTTATTAACACAACCCAATCCATTAGCTCTAATTGCTGTACTTGTTGGGGAAAAGGATTTTAATTAACTCTCCTGGTTTCCCCGGTGAACACAGAGGGGCAGAGAGCACATGGAAGGGGACGTTGTGCATTTTCTTGTTGATTTGTTTGTTTATTTATTCTTCTAGTTGTTGTTTTGCATCAACCCTCCCCTCCTTCCCAGTTACCCAGCTCTCCTCTCCTGGGCCAACTTGTTGAATGGAGCTATCACAATCCACTGAGCTGCTTTTGTTTTGGGAAATGTACAAGGGCAGGTGTAATGATGAGCACTACTGTGGAGCAGGGTACAAGAGGAAGCAACAGCCAGGAAGAGGGCTGCAAACAGCTGGTGTATGGGATTTACCAGAAATAAACCCAAGACACGGCCAGCAATTTTCATTGAAAAACAGAGGGCAACAATTTGCAAAGTCGTGAGCGATTATGTGAGTCATCCCATTTCACTCACCAGCACAAGTGAGACTCCTCAGTCCAGCCGTGTGTGTGCCGGTTTCAGTACAGGTAGATGGCAGTACTACAAACACCAGCTGCCCAGCATCCCAGCCTGATGACTTCCAACCCAGGAGGCAAGTTCCAGTGGCTGAGTTTGCAGGTGAGCTAGCTCTAGAGCAGGGGTCTCAAACTCAAATCACCACGAGGGCCGCATGAAGACTAGCAGAGGGCCACATGAGAACTAGTATGTTTGCCCGAGGGCCGCACTACTGAAACTTTTTCATACAACAATATTGCAAATGTCAGTAATGATAGTGTCATTGTAGGCTGCAGGAAATAGCTTTAGGGGCCGCATGCAGCCCATGGGCCATGTGTTTGAGACTCCTGCTCTAGAGAGAAAATGGCTGGACACTTGCCTAGCCACAGTGTACTCCTGGCACCTAACGCCATGTAAAGCACTTTGCATCAACGTGAATGCTGCTATTCACCCCATTGCAGGGTGTGCAAGAGATCAAGAGGGGTGAAGGAGCCATCTGCCCTTCACTTGGTGTGATGCAGGGCTCATCAGTGGCACGTTCCCATCCCTCCATGACTTCCCTGAGACCCCACAGGTGGTGCATCCCTAGCTGCTGGCCCACGGTTATTGTTGTTATTACTTGCATTTCAGTAGTACCAACCTTCAGGCTGCACAGATTCTGGAAGAGCAAGGCACTTCCTCCCCTGAAAACTTGCACCCTAAAGCAAAGAAGCAAGACACAATCATGAATGTAACGAAGGGATGGACTGGGCAGGACCAAGGGCATCAAAAGGGTTGCTTTTTCTGCACACCTTTTTCAGGACATTCTTTCAGAGACAGAGGCAAACCAGAGCCAAGAATGGGGCTGGCAATCCCTGCTGGGCACACAGCATGGATACACACATTCACCCCTAGTATCAATTTCCATTTTTATTGTACAACACACCCTTTGGCCACTGGGGCTGCCAAGGCCTCTGAGTAGTCCTGGCTTGAATAATGAAAGAATCAGAAGAGAGGAAACTGAGGTTAACAAGGGACAGCACACAGATTCACAAGTGGCCTCATCGATAACAAGTAGCTGGTGAACCAAAGAAATAGGAAGAGTGAAGTGTAAGATGTTTGCAGCTGCAGCTTTGGTTACTAGTGTTTACTGTAGCTCATAGACTATTCACAGGTTATGTCATGGACATGCTTTATTCTGTGGGTATAATCTGATTTATTTTTACATGGAGTTGTGCTAAGTCCCCATCCCTACCCTCTGGCATTTGAGCTTGGTCAGCTCAACATAGTGTGGCTGTACACCAATAAAAAGAACCTCAGTGACGAGTACAGATTCACGATAATTCATAATTCCTTTGGAAACAAGAGGAAATGGGCTTGGTGGGGGAGAGGGGAAAGTCCCAATTCTCTGAGCCTGTTTCACAGCACTTGCTGAAGTGGTATGCAGATCCAGAATCCCTGGCTAGGAGTTACAGGCCATGTGGGCTCTGGTACTGTAGAGGGAAGAACTCTGTGATCAATGGAGAAGGCTGTTGCCAGGTTTCTACCTAACTTAGGCATGGTGAAGTCATAGTTCAGGATCTTCTGCTAGTGCTGGAAGAGGTTCATGGGCTCAGCAGTAGGAGGAGTGGTGACCTTTCAATAGGGGAGAAAGGCTGAACATTTAAATGCTGCAGCCTGCAGCTGACTCTGTGTGTTGTCAAGAGTCCATCAATCCTTCATTCTTGGAGAGCAAAGGACACTGGGTAGATAATTACAGATATATGACAAAGTTTAGCCAGTCCATAAGGGCAAAAGGGACAAGCACATCCTCCCCAGAACACAGCAGAAGACAGAATCCCCATGGTACAGGAGGCGCAGCAGGCAGGAAGGAAGGAACGAGGTATGTCATCTACAACAATGTATAAATATGGCCCAGATTGCACAGACATGGATAATAATCCCAGTGAATTACAACTTGCTCTTTACTCCCTGTGAAAGGCAGGCTCCCATCTGCATGGCTGGCTCTTCCCATTTCCCTGGCAGACTCAGCCACATCCCTCTCATTAAGAGAGCTTCAAGGATTCAACGGGGCCATGCCTGAAACCCAGTATCACTAAAGGGGCTGCATCCTTCATCCAAAAGATCTCTTCAAAGGGACTGTATCCTTCATCCAAAGGCTCTCTCCAGCCCCCCTCCCTCCACAGGCACCCTGGGCCACTACTTAAATGGAAACGTCTTGGGGTGGAGCAGTGGTAGGACTCAGCTGTGGTAACTCTAAAGTGGATACTTTCGTGAGATTGCTGGGCAGAGACACCGTGTGGTTTTCCTGCCTTTCCAGCTGCCAGCCTGCACAACTTTGTGCCATCACACAGGGTCTTCTGAAGGCCTGGCCTGGACTAAGCAGAGACCTGATGGCTCACACTTCCTTTATGGACTCCACCCCTCATTGCTCCATGGCAGCTTGTGCATAGACATAGGTATCTGGGCATTCACCCATGCTTATACTGGGTGTGCTTCCCTAGGTGGGGCAGGGTCCATACCCCCTACACCACAGTTATCTTCACAACCAAGCCACACCTCCAGGCATCAGGTGAGCTGGAGCTCCATATGTATAAAGTGCAAGCCCACCCACAGGGCCTGAGTTGGCAATGTCAGTTACACCAGTGCAAAGGGAGTGCAAAACTTTGCACTCTGATCTGGAGCATTCACTTTACATCAGACTAACAGATAATCCAGCCAAGCAGGGGAGAATTAGGTCTGCTAACCGCAGACCCTCTTTCCATGACACTCACCCAGGAAAGGCTTTCTGCTCCAGCTAGAGAGCATGGAGGTGACTGGTGAGAGAATGCGGGGCTGCCATCTGGGTACACTTGGAGTTCATCTCCTCATTTCCAGAATGAACCAGGAGCTGTCACGCCATCTCTGTTATTATTGAATCTTCCATCATTATTATTTCATCAGTTATTCCCTGGAGGAGTGCGTGTGACAATGGGGATCACTCAGGAATAATGTGGATTGTCTTGTAGCTCCGCAATGTAATTCAGCATAAATTAATGTGCCATAGAAAGAAAGTGTTTCTAGCTCTCTCTCCCTCCCTACTCACATCTCTCCCTCCCAGTCAAAGTTGCCTGCGTGCCAAGCAGCTCTTGAGTTCTGCCAAACAGAAGAATATTTTCATTCTAAAGGCTTGGGAGCAAAATGTGGATCAGGCCCCATGACTTCAAGGGACTTTGGATCAGGTTCTAAATGTATGTCTACACTGGAGCCTTAGGTTGACTTAACCTGCCTTATGTTGACCTAAGGTACTCCCTGGCCACCTTCAGGATTTATTAAGTTAACTTAAGCATTTGTTTAAGTCGACTTAAGAACTCCTGCCCTGAAAGTCGACTTAAGCATTAAGTCGACTTTCGAGGGCAAGAAGGCGCCTGGGCCACGCCCCCTGCCTCACCCCACCTGGATCCCAATCGGGCTCAGGGGCCTGAACTGGCTCTGGGGGCCTGATCCAGCCCTAGCCTCCAGTGGCAAAGGTCTGGAAGCCCAATCTGGTTCCTAGCCACTTGCTGCAGGCTGATCTCAGGAGTAGCCTGTGAAATTGATCAGGCTGCTGAGCCACATGGCAGCGACAGCAAACAGCTTGGGGCCGGATCAGGCTCCAAGCTGCTTGGTGGGGTGGCAGGAGCCAGATTGGGCCCCTGAGGCCAGATCAGGGCCCAGGAGCCAGATCACACTCTGGGGCGAGGTAGGAGCAGGGCCCAGGCCCAGATAGTCTGCTAGCCAGGGCCTTTCTGGGAGGCTATGCTCTTTCCCTTGGCCTTCCGAGGCCTCCAAAAGCATCCCTCTGGAAAGTCATGTGACACCATCTGAAGATACCAACTGGCTGCTTATGCACCCTCATTCCCAGGGAACACTCTCCTGAGGCTCTGGTAGTGCCCCAGCACCCTGGCCCAGGGCCCTCTGGGCTCAGACGGCTGCCTACCTGCATGATGGAGGATTTTGCCAGCCAGTCGGTTCAGCTTCAGGCCGTCCCAGATTTGGGGGTCCACCTGTGCACCATGGAGTTCTTAATGAACAGTTTTTCTCTCTGAATAAAATTAGGCTTTTCAAATCCAGTCAAGCAAGTCACCTGGGCTCCTTAGACTCTGGATTACACACAAGAGCTACATGGAGCTCAAAACGACAACTTCCATTTATAATGACTCTCCTTGGGTAGAGTTCTGAAGGAATCTCTTTTAGCTCTCTGGGCTCTGACCTTCCAAAATTCAGCTCACAGTAGAATTATCTAGCTTTGCTGAGCTAAACGCCTGCTGAATTTCAATGCTCTGTTTGTCATTCGATGAATACACAGTAGGTAGCACCCTGGGTTTCAGCCTGGTTAAGAAATACAGATGATGCTTTTTTTGCTGGTATTAACCAAGGCTGTCCTGTGTTCATTTGCTTTTTGAACCATAGGTAGAGCCCCAAAAATCAGCAGATATTTGTGGATCCTTTTTGCAGATCTAGGATTAGATGCAGATGCAAATTTTATGTGTGTGCAGGGCTCTACTGAATAGGATTTTTCAAGCACAAAAGGAGATTAAAAAATTAGCCACATGACAGAGATCGTCCAGGAAGATAAAATATATAGTACTACATGAAAACAGGGTCCTGAATTACTGGGATGGACTCCAGATGTCCATTAAGTCATTCACATGTAAATTGTACAGCTAGTCAGAAGACAGCGTATGTCTAATTAATCATACAGCACAAGACAATGATAGCTGGTCCTCCCCAGCTTTGTTTAGGTCTCTGCTACACCATGAGAACAGGAGTGCATTGCAGACAGCAGATACCCCTATACTTGTGTTGTTCAGGGAAGTCATTTTGACCAGTGGGCAGAGGGAAACAGTTGCTACGATGAAATGACTGTTAGACATTGGTTATGGGGTATGTTCAGAGATGCTCCATCACAGGTCAAGGAAGCTGGTATTATTGGGGGTTGTTCATGCTGAAGAAAAAGCCCCGAGAGTGCAGTTAATTTAAGGAAACATTTAGTTACTGCATGAGGTCAGTGCTTTAATGACAAGAAACTATACAGGCTTGCCCCACTCCATTCACCAATGCCTTCGGAGTTTGGGAAGGGGCTTTGCAAACTTCCCTTGTCACCTGGTGCCTGTTGTGTTGAGACACAGAGCCTAGTACAACATGGGGTTTGAGCAGTGCCTAGGCCTCCCACTTGCCACTCTGTCCAGGTGTGAACTGCACACTGGATGAGTGTGATGCTGCAACAGATGCCTTGATATCACCCTTAACCCCTCTGTCTTGGCTCATTCTCCTAGGGATCTGTGTGGAAGCTGCAACTCCAGCAGGCTAGGGTTCAAGGTTGCCTGCATTCTTGCACAACTGCTTGTGATTTGGCTTAGCAAGGGGCAGCACCTCCTTCATCACAGGTCAGTACCTAGGAGGGCCATGGAGCTTTTTCAGTTCTGGAGCCCTTCCCCATTCTAGAAGATACTTTCCATTTCCTATCCAGAGAGCAGGCAGACGTCTCTAGGCAGTGTGGGATTCCTCCAGGGAAGGCAACAGTGAGTGTTCTAGGGAGGGGGATGGAGAATGAAAGAGACGGATCCCAGCTCCATGGTTAAGTTCCTTCTGCCTTTCAGTGAGCACAGTTCTCATTTGGGTTTTCAGTCATTTTTGCCGAGCAGGTTTGAGCTAAGTGCTTCCTGTTCATATTAACTGCTCTGAGGACAGGAGTCAGCATCCTAGGGTCTCCAGCCACCATCCCCCAGCCCACTCAGAGGGATGGCTTATTAGAAAGGGGGACCTAAGGGCACTTTCTCATTTCCAGGTAGCATTTGTGATGTGCTTCCCTGCTACAGCCTGGTTCTGCTCTTCATGGGTAAGGGAGGTCACATCAAAATGCATGCTGGGGGTGGCTGGTATTTCAAACTGTGTTCAAACAGCTCAGACAGTTGAGATGTGGAAGACCTGATGCAGAGACTGTGAGACACCATAAAACATTACTGAAACAGTGAGTTACTTATCAGTACCCATTCTTCTTCAAGATGGGCTGCTCACAGGTATCTACTTGCCACAGTGCACGATTGGCCAGAAACTTTAAGCCGTAGCCTGTCAGAGCAGGGTCGGCGGCCAAAGCCCCGTCTGGCCGCTCCTGCAGCTATTTATAGATGGCTCCGACCCTGATCCCCCTCAGTCCCTTCTATCGTTAACTGTGAATGGGGGGATGGTGGGAGGAACCTGAATGTATGCAAGCAGCCCATATCAAAGAAGGTTATTGGGTTGCTTAGGTTATTGGTAAGTAACCCACTGTTCTTCTTTGAGCGCTGCTGGCATCATTCAGTTTTAGGTGACTACTAGCCATGCATCAGATGGTGGGTGGAGTAAATATTTTCCCCGCCATCAGCACAGCTATACTCCAACAGCACCCCAAATCACAAGAACAGACAAAGTGGGGGGTCATCAAACTTATGCTTATGAACACACTACCAACCTGCAGATCCTTCTGAGAAAAGGCCTGCACAGTGGGTGCCAAAATGTTTATCTACCACTCCATCAGGAAATAAGCTTTCTGGAGAGAGGGCAGTCTTGATCCACTATAGATGGCCCTTATGCCAGTAGGTGACAAGCAAAGGGAATTGCTGTCCCCAACAGTGTTTCTCCAACCCATCAAGAAGTAAATGGGCACTGCACCCCTAAGCAGAGGGGAGGGAAAACATTGGCTCTCCAACCTCAGTGGGATAGGTTTTGTCACCTTTATCTATGATGCACTGGCCTGGAACGCCATGGTCAAAATCATGGTAGGGCAAACCATGGATTGGGAGTCTGCAACAATGTGGAAGGAAGGTGTGGTAAAAACCACCACATACAGGAGAATACAGGGGCCTAGTTCTCTGACCTATCAGTATTGAAAAAAGAGGAGAAAGGAACCCTGGGTTGAGGCCTGAGTACTTAGGAGGTTTGGGCAGGAGGGTCCTTGGGCCTCCAAAGGGACTCCATTAGACGTGGGTACCTGGAGGAGAAGGGGTAGTTGGGAGGGGGGAGGGGGGAAGTATCTCAGTGGGTTCCACGCAGTGGAGCAATGAAGGAAAGAATGAAAAGGCTATCCTGTAGCATCTTCCAGGGGAGGCAGGTCTACTTTAATACATTCCCACTATCCTTGGCAGTGGAGTGCTCGGAAGGCATGTAACTCCCATATGATGGTTATTTATTTTCTGTCCCGACCTGTATACAGTAAGGTGGTCCACCACTCATGAGTTCAGCAGGCTGCCCCATGTCGAGGCAGTAAGCTACAGTTGTTGGTTCCTTGGCAGTGAGAGGTCAACAGTGAGATGCCCATAACCACCCCTTTAGGAATCGGGGATGCTTAGGAGTAGGTATGTACCCCTTGTTCCACAGGAGGGAAAAGGGTTACTACGGAAGAGCTCTACCATATAATCAAAGTAGGATGGGACTGGAGTTAATCCTGGATTGGGAGGAAAGAACCCTGACAAAAAAACATCGCCAGTGGGGGCCGGACCCTGCATCTCCAGCGGGGGATGGAGCCGCTACGGCTGCGGGCGGCCAGACCCTGCATCCCCAGTGGGAGACGGGGCCACCACAGCCGCTGCAGCAGCAGGCAGCTGGGCCCCAGATCCCCATCCCGATTGGGCCAGAGATCTGGGGCACTGATACTAGGGTTCAGGGCACATGCCCCGGTATGCCCAGCACCAGCGACGCTCCTGGAGGACACACCCAGGACCTAGTGTACTGCGGGGTGTGGAATGCGTGAAGTTCATTCCTGCAGGGGTCTTTCCCCCCAGGAGGGGAAAGACCCAAGCCCGCCCAATATTGTAGGCAAGAGGAGGGAGGTTCCTACCCATGTTTATGTAACCCCCCTGGGGTTTTAAGGAGTGTGGTTCCTTTAAATCTTTGCCCAGGGAGAGGGTTTGTGGAGCTGGGGGGGTGGGGGGGCTGGGGTAGCAGCCAGAGGCCCTGGGGAAGAAAGCAGAGGCAGAGGCCCTGCCTGAAGCCAGGGAAGACAGAGCGGCTGACCTGGGATGCTGGGCCAGCACCCACAGAAGGACACTGTGCTGGGAAGAGTCGCCCAAGGACAGAGCAGCATCCAGTGACTGGCCATCTGGAGCTGTGGGGCCGTGAGTACAGCACCTGGGACTCAGGGGGGAGGTTGTGGTTAGTTAAGTGGGGAGGGGGTGCTCTGGGTTCGCAGAGAGCCACAGAAGAGGCATCAGAGGGTTTTCTTTTGTTGGGAAAGTGCTGGCGCCGAAGAGTAGGAGTTGCTGGACTGAACTCTGGACTGGAACTGTGCTGGGACTCCTGAACTCATGATGCAGAAGCAGAGCTCACAGGTGCCCCTGGGGCAAAGGGGCTCTCCTTGCTGTGTTCCTGCACACACCCTTCACTGGCCAGAGCCGCCTGTAAGGCAGACTCAATCTGGCCACATTGGTGTTACACTTGGTGGCCTGTACGGGGAACTCTTGCAGACACAGACCCCTATGTCACACACCCTGGGTGCTCCTGTAGAGTGAAAAGAGACCACCTGCTGAAAAAAAAAGGGAATGGAGAAAGAATTTGCCAAGGGGCACAGATCTCAGTAGCCCAGAGAGCTGATCCACGAATGAAGCATGTCCTTTACAGTTTGGAAAGGGGAAAGGATCCCAAGAGTATTCAGCCAAGGCATCCAGAGGAGGTCCTCTTGCTGAAGGAATGGGATCGCTTATTGGTTCGGGGTGGGTGACTTTATCGAGGGAAGAAGCATTCCCCAAGACCTCACCCAAAGCAGTTGGTACTACCACAAAAGTTTCGCAAGGTCTATTGGAGGCCTGCCATGATCGAATGGGTCACATGGGAGTAGAACGATTAGAGGCCTTAGTTAAGGCAAGGTTCTATTGGCCCCGGATGGGGCACGACATTGCCCACCATGTACACACTTGTACCCGATGCATCCAACGCAAGATTTTGCCTAAGAAGACAGCCCCTCTTGTCAATATCACAAGTTCAGCACCCATGAAGCTTGTCTGTCTGGACTTTCTGTCATTAGAGCCTGATCGCCAGGGTACGACAAATATCCTGGTGGTAACTGACCATTTTACTCGTTATGCTCAGACTTATCCCACAAAAAAATCAAAAAGGTTCCACAGTTGCCAAGATCCTATGGGACAAGTTCTTTGTTCACTATGGGTTGCCTGCGAGACTACACTCAGACCAGGGACAGGATTTCGAGAGTCGATTAATAAAAGAACTTTGCACACTCATAGGGATCAAAAAATCACACACCACCCCTTATCATCCACAAGGGGATCCACTGCCTGAACGATTCAACTGCATGCAGCTCAACATGCTGGGAACCCTAGAACCTCACCAGAAAAAATCCTGGAGCCAGCACATGGAGCACTTGGTACATGCCTATAAATGCACTTGGCATGAGGCAACTGGCTACACACCATACATGTTGATGTTTGGTTGAGAGGCACGGCTGCCAGTTGACCTCTGTTTTGGAGTGTCTTCTAATGGGGCACTCCCTGAAACATATTTGGAGTATGTGGCTCACCTAAAAGACCAATTGAAGGAGGCATATTGGATAGCAACACAAGCTTCTGGCCAACAGAATCAAAGGAACAAATTGCGATGTGATCAGCGAGTGAGGCAACAGGAACTTCAGATTGGTGA
The DNA here is from genome assembly GCA_007922195.1 of Podocnemis expansa. Taxonomy (NCBI): domain Eukaryota; kingdom Metazoa; phylum Chordata; order Testudines; family Podocnemididae; genus Podocnemis; species Podocnemis expansa. The sequence goes on along the minus strand of ML681963.1, from coordinate 56,054,255 downwards.
TCGGGTGCTGGCCCAAAATCTGGGATTACACCCGTATGTCATGGAGGAGAAATACACCCGTATGTCATTGAGGAGAAACTGGGAGATCTACCAATGTATCGGATACGCCTGGAGGGCAGTCGTGGCCCCACTAAAACTCTACACCGGAATCACCTGTTACCTGTTGGACAGGTATTGTTTCCCAATGAGGATGATCCCACAGTCTCTGAGACCCCTGGTCCTGCCAGTCGGACGCGATCCCAGCGACGGAGATATAACAGGCCCTTGCAAACACCCGGCTCCTTAGAGAGTGAGGAAGAACTAGTGTTCAGCCAATGTCCTTTTGGAGAAGTTTTAACCATACCAGATCTTTCCAACATTGCACAAAGAGATGGGGAAGGGGAAGAACCCACAGTAAGTGTCCCAGAGGGTTCAGTGGCCGAATCTGTAGCAACCCACCAAAGGCCTGATGAGGAAGAGATCCATGGACTGAAACTGCCCACCTTGTTGGGGACACCAAGGATCCTTTTCTTTTGGAGGGGGGGAGAGTGTAACCGCCCTGAGGTTTTAAGGAGCGTGGTTCCTTTAAATTTTTGCCCTGTGGGAGAGGGTTTGTGGGGCTGAGGAGGGGGCTGGGGCTGCAGCCAGAGGCCTGGGGAGGAAGCAAAGGGAGAGGCCCTGCCTGAAGCCAGGGAAGGCAGAGCGGCTGACCTGGGATGCCAGGCCAGCCCCCACAGAAGGACACTGTGCTGGGGAGAGTCGCCCAAGGACAGAGCAGCATCCAGTGACTGGCCATCTGGAGCTGTGGGGCCGTGAGTACAGCACCTGGGACTCAGGGGGGAGGTTGTAGTTAGTTAAGTGGGGAGGGGGCTGCTCTGGGTTCGCAGAGAGCGGCAGAAGAGGCATCAGAGGATTTTCTTTTGCTGGGAAAGTGCTGGCGCCGAAGAGTAGGAGTTGCTGGACTGAACTCTGGACTGGAGCTGTGCTGGGACTCCTGAACTCATGGTGCAGAAGCAGAGCTCCCGTCTGCCTCCAGCCTGCTGCATTGTTGGGCCTTACAGGGCCCTGTGTTAGCGGCTACTCTGTGTTACTGCTGCCCCATCTCCCCTGTTGGTTTCCCCTTTGCACCTCTGTAAATAAGCCTTCCCCATTCCCATAATCCCTGCGCTATCCCAGTGTGTGTGTGGTCACTCTGGGGGTCTGGAACAGGTGCTCCTGGGGTGAAGGGGCTCTCCTTGCTGTGTTCCTGTGCACACCCTTTCTCTGGTCAGAGCCGCCTGCAAGGCAGGCTCAATCTGGCCACGTGGGTGTTACATTTATGTCTCTCACGTGTTCCGTTAGGGCCTGTAGTAGGCCGATGTGACCCACGACAGAGATTCATAGGACTATAGGGCAGTCGCAGCTTCTGAGCTGGCAAGGGACCAGTTGATGTGGTTACATTTGGTGCTAGGAACTGTGGGGAGAGTCCTCTGCCCTGTTGGTGAGGTTTTGGCAAACCACTCCCTATCCGGCTCAAGGTTACCTTCCAGTCTACTCCATGGATGGATCATCAAGCAGCTGTGCTCCTCTCAGTGAAGGGTAGTTGCTCCCTTTCAACAAAGTTAAGGAGGGGCAAGGAGGGGTGAGTTTAATGGCTCTTACTGTAGCTTCGAAGAGGTCCTGACAAGCCCATGCCTGCCTAACAACCAGCACCTGGTGGTTGGCTATGCAGAGTTGGAAGGCTGAGGTCGACTAGGCCCTCCTCCCCATGATCTCCAGTCTTCTAGCTTCCAGGTGTCTGGGAAAGGGGGCAGGCAATTCCTGTCCCTCTGGTCCTTGGGTGGCCCCTAGTACCCAGGAACTTAGTAGCAGGTGACCCACCAGAAAAGGGAAGGCCTGCAAAGGGGCTTGGTACTTGAGTCTAGCCACTTTGGAAACGGGTGAGGTGGACACAGGAGTTTGCCAGTGGGATCTGGTGGTCCTCTGGATGCTATTGTGTAGTGGCACTAGGATTGCCTGCGGAGCCACTGCAAACCCCAAGTCAAAGAGAGGGTCTTGGTTCTCCCTGAGAGGCTCAACTTCCACCCCCAGATGTGCAGTGACCCTACGGAGTAGGTCATAATGCGTGCTGGGGTCCTCTCTGTATGACTGAGGCTGAGGGTTTAGGGCCTCAGCTGGAGGGGAAGGCATACGGGCCCCTGGGGGACTTTTCCCCCATATGGCACTGCAGGAGGATTGCTCCTCAGAGGTCCCAGGTGAGGCAGCCTGGCTGGGAGTGCGGTGCCAAGAAAAGTCTGGTGCAGGGGACTCCCTAGATGGGGATCTAGCCACCTTGCAGCCAGACTTAGCAGTCCTGTGCCACACTGGCTCCTGGAGACTTGTGGAGCTGGACTTCCAGAGCTGTGTGGGTGGAAGCGGTGCCTTGATTGTGGGCAGTGCCGGAATGGTTGGCGCTGGTGAGGTGCTCCGGCGCTGAGACAGGGGACACGCACAGCGCTTGTATTTCCTCCCCATCTCGGTGTCAGAGGGAGCAGGGGTCTCCAGAGGTCTCAAGGCCTCCTCCTCCTTATCCGGGGCCACCTGAGGCGAGTAGGCTTACGATGCCAGGGGTGTTAGTGACCAGCACCACTTTGTGTTGACCCACTTTCCTGAGAAGTAGGCTGTTTACCTCTGGGTTTGGGCTCCAGTGGAGTAGAGGTGGGCAACGTAAGGAGAGCCTTCATCACCTCAAAGGCCTCTGGTGTGGAAGGCACCTTAATCAGTGCTGGGCCTTGTCCCCTGGAGGGGATTGGCCCAGGAGAGCTGGAGTGATACCAGTGCGGAAACCAACACTGAGCATCTCCTCTGCTTCTCCAGGGAGTGGTGCCATGTCAATCAATCAAATCATAGGGCTGGAAGGGACCTCATGAGATCATCAAGTCCAACCCCCTAGGAATTGAACCCAGGACCATCTGCATGTTAAGCAGAGGTGCTATCTCTAATGCTGTTTTGGTTCAGGGTATCAGCTTTTTGGCAGAGGGCCCTGATCTTCCAGGGGTAGGCTGTAGCACCTGCTCTAAGGCCAAGACATGCAGCCTCTGCTCCCTGTCCTTCTGGGTCTGTGGCTTGAAGGACCAACAGATGGAGCATTTATGTACCTGGTGAGATTCACCCAGGTACCTCAGGCACTTCTCATGGGGGTCATCCCTTGGGAAGGCGTTGCCACAGGTTGCACAGAGCCTGAACTCTGGCATAGTGGGCAGCAGTTTGTGAGTGGGGTTCCGGCTCTAGTAGTGACGACTCTTTGGGTCACGGTGGGATGATGTCCACGAATAGATTTTCAAATCTGAACAGACGGTTCATAGAAAACTCAAATAGACAGGCACCTTGCTATTGCAAGGAACGGGCTGTTCTGTAACCATCACTGAGGGCAGAAAAAGGAACAGGGCGATCAGGGTCAGGGCCACCCTTATATAGCTACTGGAGCTGCCAGAGGGTTGTTGGTCACCAGCCCTGCTCTGACAGGCTAGGGCTAAAAGTTTCCGGCCAATCATGCGCTGCAGCACCTAGACACCTAAAACTGAATAATGTGAGCAGCACTTGAAGAAGAAGGCAGGTTTCCTTTGTCCCCTGATTGGCTCTGAGCTGGCCCCAGGAAGGCCACATAGAAAGTGAGAATGTCACCTCCGTGGAGAGGCAATGGGGTCAGTGTCCCTGGTTAGGCATCAGGACCCTCACAGTCTCTGGCAATGAGGTTCTACCTGACCATGGGCACGTCATTTCATGATTCTGCTTCCTCCCTAGACTGGTTAGATGATGAATTCTGTGAGGCAGGGCCCAACTCTTGCTGTCTCTCTCTGTACAGCCTCTGGCACACTGGACCTAGCCTCTGCTATAATGATACCAAGAGTTTGTACGGATTAATTATCGAGCTGCACACAGACGCCCACCAGGTGCTCATGACAAGATGGAGACCTAAGAAATGAGGAAGTGACGATAGCCAGTGGGGCAACAGAGAGGAGAGTGTGCTATGACCCATCAGTTAGTGGGAGGCTCCTACAGAGAAACAGAGTAGGGAGGGGTTAAAATGAAGGGGACAGTTACTGGCAATTGTCTGCTGTGGTTTCCTGTCATCACTTGTTTGTTCATGTCCAACAGCCCAGCCTCCCTTCAGGGGTGTCTGACACAGGGCCAGCCCTTTGCTTGGGCTGTGAAATTCACTGCTTTCTGATGCCTCCATCCATGCACTGTGGGTTCCCAGCCCTGGGTGCCAGGGAGGTGCTGGCAGCTGCCTGGAGCTGAGGCACATTCTGCATGAACTTTACCATGCATCCACTCACTTAGCAGCCTCCTGAGACGTCCAGGGGCAGGCAGGCAAGGCAGCTGGTGTTCTGCAAGGTTAGAGCAGCTTTCCCCTCCCCATCTGTCCTATTATGCACAGGGCAGGGAGGAGAGATCTCCTAGTAATTAAACCAGAGGCTGTGAGTGGCTAGATCTATGTTCTCATCAGCACTCTGCATGTCAGAAATGCTGAAGGAGTCACAAAATCATTGCCATCTCTTCAGTCCCCAGCAGCAGTGGTACCTTATGCTGCAGTAAAAGACAGTACTTCATGCCCTCACCAGCAGGTTCATCCTGTCACCTTGTACCAACTTGTTATGGTGTGGGAGGAAATCAGCCTGTATTCAGAAGCAAGAGGCTGGGTAGCTCTTCTGTCACTGCCTCACTTTGTCCAGCTGATTCTGCCCCCCGCAACTCTGTCAGTGCACCTCAGTACTCCATTGCTGTCCACAAACCTGCCCTCCCAGCATAGCCAGTGCACTTCAGTGCCAAATGCTCTGCAAAGTCTTCAGCTTTTCCAGGCTTGGGGTCTCCACACATCCTGGTCAGTGCACTTCAGCTCAGAGATGCCCACTGCTCACCAAGATATAGCCTACACTGAATCAGTCCACCTCCATCTGCGCAGTTATTCCAGATGTCTGCAAACCTCCGTTTATTTTGCAGTCAGTTGAAACTTTGAAGTTCAGATCGAACTTGGTGGCATTTGAGAAAGTGCTTATGAAAATGAGCATGTGCTGCCTGAATCCTGATGTGCTGTGAAGCCTTAAACTGGAGTCAGCCAGGGCCAGGGTGTTTGACTGAGCAAACAATTCAGCTAGAATACAAACCTCCTGGGAAGTAATTTGAACTGACACTACTAAGATGGCAAAGATGCTTGACAGATCTCTTGTGGGAGTTGAAAATGTGTTACATCAAGAACCTGCTGCAAGCGGGCCTGAGAAAATGAACTGGTTTCCCAGTCAACTTGGGAGTGAGTCTGCTCTGGTAATGACAGGTGAGAAGATGCAGTGGCAGAACTCTCAAACCCTGTAATGAGCTTGAGTACTGCAGACTCCGGAGCATGTGTGTTTACTCTCCTGTTCCAGATACACAAGCAGAAAATGACTCATCACTAGCTCATGTCAGCCTTCTGAGAATGATGCCCATGAACCGGGCTCCCCTCCTTGAGATGCATTCTTCTCTCAGTGCTCAGCTTGGTTTTTAAAACTGCACTCTGAATTCCATCAGACGCAGTGGAGCCCTGTCATAATACTTCAGGATCCTCAGAGCACTTCACTAATATTGCCAAAAACATAGAGCCTCCCTGTGAGCTAGAGCCATATTACCCCATTTTACAGATGGGAAAACTGAGGTAGTGAGACCAGGAAGTGACTGACCCAAGGTCATGGAGAAAGTCAGTGGCGGAGGCTGATACAGACCTCAGGACCCTGCAGTAAATATCCTTTAGACCTTCATGCCTTTGGAGGCTTATTCAGCTCACCAACTGCCTCATGGCAAATGCAGGCCACATCAATACTGGAGAGCTGAGCTATCCAGTGTGGGAACTGACCAAGACTCTGCCTGAAGAGAACAAACTCACATCTGTCATCAACTTCAAGGCTTATTCTGTGACCACCATGTCACTGCAGAGGAGACTTTTGAGGTAGGCAAAGCAGGCGACCGCATAGCGCCCCTTCAGCTACCCTGCCCCTGTGATGACTGCTCCACCCCCAGGGGCAGGGTGGGCCAGCCCACAGGCCCAGCTCTGTGCTCCTGCCCTGCCCCTTGCCTTTGGCAGTGGGGGGTTGGGGCCCCCAGCAGGTCACTTGGGCCATTTTTAGGGCCCCTGGCAGGGAGCTGGTGCCTTGCAGGGGGCCAGCCACAAGGAGAAGGAGCCATGGGGGGTTGGGACTGAAAGGGGAACAGGGCTGCCAAGGCTGCAGGTAGGTTTTTGGGGGCCCCTGGTGGCTGGAGGAGGATGGCTCCAGGGACCCATAGCCAATGTTCCCTCTAAGCTGATGCTGCAGCTGAGCAAGTTATGGATGCAGCTGAACACGTTCCCCACCTGCCCACCCACCATTCTTCAAACCCCACTGGGCCTCTTCTGTATTGCCCACCAGCTCCCTGAGCAATGCGCCCTCTAATTTTTCACAGGCTGCATGTGCAAAAAATTTCTTTGTGTGCACAAAAAATTTCCTCGTGTGTGCTAATATTAGCACTATTGAATTTTTTTGTGCATGCTTTATTTTGTTGTGTGCATGGGTTTCACAACCTGTATGTGCTTGCACATGTCCACAGCTTACAGGGAACCGTGCTCATAGCTATGGGGGGTGAGGTGTCATGGCTGCAGGGAGGTACAGAGGGTGGGCTAAGGGCCAGCGGCAGGGCTGTCCCTATGGAGCACCAGCCTGTGGTAGGGCCCCCACACTCCCTCCCTGCAGTGGGGGCTGGGGCAGGCGGGTCCAGGGCCTGGGCTCAGCTCTTCCGCCCCACCTCTAAGACAGCCCGCCCAACTTCCAGGGTGAACAGCTGGCCAAGGGAAGGGTGCGAGAGAGTGAAGCCTGGCCTCTGGGCTGGCTCACTCCACCCCTGTGCTGGCTGTTCCCCCTCCTGGGGGTGGGGTGAGCCGACCCAGAGCAGAGGCTGGCTCTGCACGCTTCCACCCCACTTCCCCCTTCCCTGCTGCCATCGGCTCCGAGCCAAAGCAGTGGGGAAGGGGCAGGGAATGGTGCAGTTGGGGGGGGGCAGTGGTGCGGGCCCCGCACCCTATTCACTGCGTGATAGTGCAGAGCCCAAGGAAACACAGGGCTGGGGTGATTGCCCCTCTCACCCTCCTCAAGGAAGGCCCTGGACAGCGGTGGGGAGCCAGGGCCATGGAAAAGGTGCACAGAGGGGTTGTTGGGGCCAGTGGGGGGGGGGAACTGGATCTGCAGAGGGGGGAGCTGGGACCATCGGGGTGGCTGGCGGTGTGGCGCTGGGGCCACACAAGAGGTTTTGGGGGCCTGTAGGGGGCACCGCAATGGGCCTTTGCCTAGGGCCCCCAATTGCCTAAGGCCACCTTTGCATCACTGGCTAATGAACATGGCACTAGGGGCTAAACCCTCCAGGCCAAGGCATGGAATGTGACCAGAACTAGCTAGCTCTGAGCAGCCCAGTGCTACATTAACTGAGATCAGGGGGAGAGGGATTGTAGATTCCTGCAGCTGTGAGTGTTACCGAGAGTAACACTGAACATGGATGGGGTTACTGAAATATACGTGCAGATGAGTGAGTGTGTTTCTCATTCATGTAACACTTTTTTTAATAATAGACCCATTAAGCCATCCAGTCTTTCTTTCAGGGGCTAATGACAGCTGAACAGCAACATCTGTTTTCTAATAGACAAGACACAAACTCTTCCATACCCCCAGAGAGGCACCGATTTTATTATTGGTAAGTTACGCTTAAAAAATGCCTTGTGACACAAAGTAACATTAGTGTCAGGAAATTGCAGCAAAACCCCGCTGGGGAGCCCCTGTACTGTCACCCTGATGAAATTAGAGTGTCGTCTCTTTTCCCTTGCATCCAGATGTTCCATCAATATTCATGAGGAAGGCTGTGTTTGTATTTGCCACAAGTACCCTGAGCTCTTCCAGGCAAGGAATAGAGAGAGAAGATAATAAGCACCTTCCTGGAATGAGCATCAGCACTGTTTGCCAGTCAGGCTACCAGACCAGGAATTATGATCATGGACCATTAAAAAGGGACACTGATAGAGAGAATGCTCTGCATTCCTGAGCAACAAACTGTCTCTGTCTTGAGAAAGGTCTGAACACCTCAAGGTGAACCGAGTTATTTTTTCTAAGCCAGCAGCACTCACCTACACAGCATGTCCAGTGCCACCATTCAAAAATCATGAAACTACCTGCACCCAAAATCACCACATTGGTTTTAAAATGTTTTATTTTAAATAATAATAAGTGTGGAGTCCCCGTTGATTTGCCTAGCTCTGTAGAGGCTTCATTTTTCAAGCTTTCCCTTTGCAGCCATCAGGGCAAAAATACTTTTCAAACAACCCAATAAAGTTGAGAGTCACACATGACCACCTGATTCCAGGAGCTAGGGCTTTAAGAACAACACCAAATATCACCAGAGTGGTAGGAGAGCTAGCCATGTTGGCAGCCCTCAGATCAGGGCTGAGACAGAGAGCTAGGTTATGCCTGGAGGGTAGGTCCTGATCCAGGGAGGGGAGTGGGGAGCAGAGTAGCAGTGCACAAGCTGTGTGCCTCAAGAGGCAGATGTCTTTCTGAGGTACAAATCCAACACTCTTGGGAAACAAGTTACACTTGGCTTACTTTCCTCCTTACACCTGGCCACCTCTTCCGGACAATGAGCAGGGGTGGGAAAGGCTAAGACTCCTTGACTTCCCCATCACTCCTCATCCCCCTCAGGTTGCTTGCACCCAATGAGAAGTGTCCAGAGAGCAGGTGCTATGCCCCATCTCAGAGCTGGGTCACACTAGGCCAAGCCTTGCCTGGTAAATTAATTCACTGCCTAAGTAATGCTATCTCAGATTGGTAGACACCAGAAAAGAACAAGGTGGTTAGAATCAGCTACCACATAGACAAGTTGTTAACGTTTGACTAGACTCCAGCACATTCTTGGCTTTTCCAGCAAGGAGGATATTTGGGGTCATAAATGTGCCCTTTTCCCTAGTGGAGAAGGCATCAGGAGGTCTGTATGTTTGGCTCAATATTACAAAGAGGGAGGGAGGTGTAAATGTTCTTCCCTTCCTACCCAGTCAGCAAGATTTTATAAATGTCAGACATCAGCTCTGACCGCAGGAGGAGAGGCACCAAAAAGCTCAACAAGATTCTCAGTAAACTCACTGGAAAGGCTCCCATTGGCTCCAAGCAGGGGCATCGCTGCCCCGGGGAAGCACCCGGATCACGGGTCCAGGTCACGCCCCCTGCCATGAGGCCATGCCCCTGGCCGGGGATGGGGCCAGGAGCAGCCGCAAGAGGCTGAGCCCTGGATCCCCGGCCAGGGACGGGGCCACTGCAGCCACAGGCACCTGGGGCCCACATCCCCAGCTGGGGATGGGGCTGCCACCACTGCGGGCAGCCAGGGCCTGGATCCCCTAGAATCATAGAATCATAGGGCTGGAAGGGACCCCACGAGGTCATCTAGTCCAACCCCCTGTCAAAAAAAGAAGGACCACTCCCATTAGATCATCCCAGTCAGGGTTTTGTCCACCTGGGCCTTGAACACCTCCAGAGATGGAGATTCCACCACCTCCCTAGGCAGCTTATTCCAATGCTTCACCACTCGTCTAGTAAGGAAGTTTCTCCTAATATCCAGCCTGGACCGCCCCAGCTGTAACTTGAAATCATTGCTTCTCGTTCTGCCCTCTGTTACTACCGAGAACAGTCGAGCTCCATCCTCCTTGGAGCAGCCCTTCAAGTAGTTGAAGGTTGCTACCAAATCCCCCCTCAATCTTCTCTTCTGCAGGCTAAATAAGCCTAGTTCCTTCAGTCTTTCTTCATAGGGCTTGTGCTCCAGCCCTTTGATCATTTTCGTTGCCCTCCTCTGGACTCTCTCTAATTTGTCCATGTCCTTTTTGTAGTGGGGAGCCCAAAACTGGACGCAGTATTCCAGATGCGGCCTCACTAGTGCAGAATAGAGGGGAATGATCACATCCCTTGATCTGCTGGCAACACTTCTTCTGATGCAGCCCAGTATGCCATTGGCCTTTCTGGCAGCAAGTGCACACTGCTGACTCATATCCAGCTTCCCATCCACCATGACTCCCAGGTCCTTCTCTCCAGTGCTGCTATTTAGCTGATCACTCCCCAGCCTGTAGCAGTACATGGGGTTTTTTCGTCCCAAGTGCAGGATTTTACACTTGTCCTTGTTGAACCTCATGAGATTCCTCTTGGCCCACTGCTCCAATTTGTCTAGGTCTCCCTGAATCCTGTCCCTGCCCTCCAGGGTGTCTACCGTTCCCCCCAGTTTGGTATCATCCGCAAACTTACTAAGTGTGCAATCTATCCCATCATCCAGATCATTAATGAAAACAATGAACAGAACTGGCCCCAGGACCGACCCCTGGGGCACGCCACTCATTACTGCTTGCCAACTTGACATGGAGCCATTGATTCCTACACGCTGAAACCGTTGATCTAGCCAGTTTTCTATCCACCTTACAGTCCACGCATCTAACCCATACTTCCTTAATTTGCCAGTGAGAATGCTGTGGGAAACTGTATCAAAAGCCTTGCTAAAGTCAAGGTATATCACATCAACGGCTCTTCCCGCATCCAAAAATCCAGTCATCTCATCATAGAAGGCGATGAGGTTGGTCAGGCATGATTTACCCTTGGTGAATCCATGCTGACTGTTCCTGATTACTCTATTTTCCTCCAAGTGTTTCATGATGGATTCTTTGAGAAGCTGCTCCATGATTTTTCCAGGGATTGAGGTGAGGCTGACAGGTCTGTAATTCCCTGGATCCTCCTTTTTGCCTTTCTTGAAGATAGGTACTATATTTGCTTTTTTCCAGTCCTCTGGCACCTCCCCCATTCGCCATGAGTTTTCAAAGATAATGGCCAACGGTACTGCTATCTCATCAGCCAGCTCCCTCAGCACCCTCAGATGCAGTTCATCCGGCCCCATGGACTTGTGCACATCTAGTTTCTTTAAGCAGTCCCTAACCTGACCTTCTGTCACCAAGGGCCTCTCTTCTTCTTCCCAGTCTACCGTACCTAGTGTAGTGGGCTGGGAGCTGACCCTGCTTGTGAAAACTGAAGTAAAAAAAGCATTGAGCACTTCAGCTTTTTCCTCATCCTCTGTCACGAGGATGCCTGCCCCATTCAGTAAGGGACTTACACCATCCCTGATCCTCTTCTTGTTATTGATATACTTGTAGAACCCCTTCCTGTTATCCTTCACATCCCTTGCTAGTCGCAACTCCATTGCAGCTGTGGGCAGCCAGGCCCTGGATCCCCGGCCGGGGACAGGGCCAGGAGTGGCCTCCACGGCCGCGGGCGGCTGACCCCCGGATTCCCAGTTGGGGATGGGACCGCCACAGCCGCAGGTGACTGAGCCCTGGATCCCCGGCCAGGGACGGGGCTGCCGCAGCCGCAGGAAGCTGGGCCCCAGATCTCCAGCCCAATCAGGCCAGAGACCGGGAGAGGCAGGCCCCACCAGACACCAGGATTCGGGGCACATGCCAGCACCAGCAACACCCCTGGCTTCAAGCAAGATGGATTATTAGTTCAAATTAATTAATTCAGACTAAGTTAATTCAAACTAACCTTCCTAAGTGTAGACATAGACTGAATGTCTCCCAGCACTAAGGGTATGTCTACAGCAAATGCAGGGGGTGATAGCAGTGTGGTTAGGCACATCCGTGCTAGTTTTCATCAACAAGAGCAATGTAGACATGGTGGCACCGGCTTCAGCCAGAGCTAGCTACCCAAGTAGGTCCCCAGCAGGCTGGTCCTCCAGACGAGAGGCTGAATACAAGACCATTCAACCACATCTACACTAGTATTGCTACGCATGCTCGCTGGAGTATGTCAACTGGTGCTACCCTTACTTTGCAATGCAGGCATACCCTTAGTACCCTGGACTGGGAATTCTTTGGAGAAGAGTGGGCGAGGTGGAGCTCAGGTGAGCTCCACAACTTTCACAAACTCATGCTCCCTCTGACAAAGAAGGGAAGAGCACTGAAAGATGCCCACTTTGAACACACCCTTCGCACAGTGTCTTTGAAACCAGCAAGTCTCAGTGGAGGTTGCTATTTCTGGTGGATCATGGAGACCAGAGAGGTCATTTTCATTAGCAATTTCTCACACACACATCCCTTTTTACAACACCAGCTGGGAGGACAGTAGCATCAATAGAGCAATCATGGACACCTTAGCAAGGCTGTTACCACCTAATTACAGCAATGAAATGTCAGTCAGAGATGAGATCACCCCATCTACTACAATGTAGGCGTGACTCTAAAAGCCATTACCTTCATTTATCAGTACAAAGAGAAAGTCCCAATCTTCACATCAATCAAATCACCAAGATCTTGCTCAGGCTTCCTGCAGCTTCCAAAGCTCCCAATGAACGGAGGCAGCGGTGCTGGGCAGTGCCCTGCCTGAGGACTCCATGGGAACAGGACTGTCTGGCTCTGAACTGGACCAATGGTTCCCAACCTGGGGACCGGGGACCCATGGGGGTCCGCAAACATGTTCCAGTGGGTCCGTGGAGCCTCTCCCTATCAGGGCCAGAATCCAGCTGCAGCCCTGATGCTCCCCACCAGAGCTGCCTCTCCCCTCCCGTGGCCAGATCCCAGCAGTGGGATGGGGCCATCGCAGCTCCCCAGAAGGCAAGGGCAGGGAGTGATAGCCACCATGGCTCGGCTCCACAGCAGAGTGGGCTATGGTGGTGGTGGCACCACTCGCCGGCTATCCCAGCAGAGCTGCCAGAGTGGCATAGGCCAGAATCTGCCTGTGCGGGCCAAATTACATAATAAGCCTGGGGGGGCTGCAAAGATTTTTTTTTTTTTTTGTTAAAAAGGGGTCCCTAGCCTGAAAAAGGCTGGGACCACTGAACTGGACTAACCCTGGAGGCAGAAATCCAACCCAGCAGCCACCTCCACATGGAGCACCTGGCACTGAGCCCCAGGGAAAGGCAACCCCAGGCCAAGTTCTGAGTGATGCTGCTAAAACTGTTGTGTAAAGTAGAAACCAGGCAAAACCTGGCAGCAGGGAGGTCCCTAGGTGGGTGCGGGGCCCTGGGCGAATCACCCGTTGTGTGGTCCCCACTTACCCCCTCGGCACTGGGGGGTGGAGCTGGCTGGCCCAGGGGAGGGGCACCCCCTGCACCAGCCGTCCCATGCCAGGCACTGGGTGAGCTGGTCAAAAGCGGCAGAACAGGAGTGCAGGGTCCGTTTTCTCAGCCACCCTTAAGCCAGTGGTTGTCAAACATTTTCCTTGGGACCTAGCTCCAGACCCCTCTGCCATGCGGCAACCCAACACTGAAAAAAGTGTCCACCACCAGAAAATTAAATAGTGACCATGGCTGGGGGAGCAGTTGGGGGGGTGACAATCTCTCATGGCTTTCATCCTTTTTCTTGAGGCTTCTATTGCATCTCTGAAATCTATACATCTAATGTGAGATCACCTACATGGAACATGCAAAGGGTGATCCCATATGCCATACTCCTATCTCAAATCAGGAAGTATGTCAAGTCTCTAAAATTGCATGTAGTAGCCTGGGGTGTTTGCATGGGAGCTCCTTGCAAATGGGGGTGGGGGGCCGCAACTGGGTGGAGAAATGAGATGGAAGTGCTGAGACAGGGGAAGGAGAAGAGAGCCAATGCCAAGATGTAAAGAAAGATCCTGGAAGATCCTGTCTGCTGCTGAGACTGTCCAAGTCCCTCCAGGTTCTGCTCCCTTCTCCACTGCCAAATCCCAGGAACTGAAGCAGCCTCTCTGGGTTCCACTTTCATCTCTTCACTTCATCTGCTCCCTGAGTCTGCATGAGTTTCCATGAACACACAACTGTCCACAATACTCTGATTGAAGGGGTGCTAGCCCTCTCTGCTTGGTCTGGTAACCCCTGGCAGTGTGCATAAGGAAGCAACACAATGAAGCTATCCAGTCCCCCTTTCAGATTAGGACCTTGTTATAACTTCTCCTTCCAGCAGATCCATCACTGAGTTGGATTGTATTCTGTTACTTAGGCTTTCTAATTGTAGAAAAAATACCATACTTTCTAACAGAGGCTTCTACTAGAACAGTTTGTTTTTCTCTTCTCTTTTTAATTATCAGTCAGAAAAAATCTCTGGAGTTTTTATTAAAATCTACAGGTTATAACTTTTTTTTCCAAGCAAGGAAATTCTCAACCCACTGAAAAAAGAGGCAAGTCCTAATTTGCAAAAATAACTGCAATCCCCAGACCCTGGAAATGGCAGAATAAGTGAATGTTCAAGTTTTTTCTTTTCTTCATTGGGTCTACTGATAAAAAAATACAAAGGTTTCTTGCCAGTGACCTCAATCCTTTTCATATGAATGAGAGAAGCCCAAAGAGATACTGACTCAGGAGGCATAGAGGTTATTTGAACAACAAGTAGCACCTCATTGTTAGTCCTAATGTCTCACCTTTATTGTAATGCTGATCTACTGCCTTAAGCAGGTTTCAACTCTTCTGGCCTCTCAGTAAAGCTGGCCCTGTGAACTGAGCTACTGCTTTTGGCCAGCTCGCCCAGTCCTTGGCATGGGGGCAGCAGTGTGGCCCCGGGGGGCCCCCCAAAGTGCAGGGCCCGGGGCGACTGCCCCACTTGCCCTACCCTAAGGACGGGCCCTGCCTGGTAGTTCTGTCTTCCTTCAAATCCAGAACTCCAGAGTCTGGGGAATGAAACTGGGCTGCTTGAACCCTGTGAACTAAAACCACTGAGCCTGATGTGACTAATAATCATTCTCATGCGCTGCCACTTAGAGCATGAGCCCTGAATCATTGCCTCCAAGACCAGAGTTCTATGTGGTGAACCAGGGCTGTGGAACACAAAGCCAGATGCACCTCAAGGAAGTCTGCAGTGAACTGGACCAGTAAAATCTAGAGCTGAAGAGACCTTTCAGGTTACTCAGTCCATCTCCCTGCAAAAGCAGGATGAAGAATCACAGATGTCTTCTGGTACAGAGTTCAGCTGCACAACTTCCTTCATGCTGCTGCAAGCTCACCAGTGGATCTGTGGACCATTTAGAGCAGTGGTTCCACATGTGTTTTCTGAAAGCCAGAAATGGCCCTCAGAGGCTTTCAAAGTGGCCCTCAGTTTCCCTCCTGTTGGCTGCAGAATGGAGTCACTGCCTAAGGAGCCAGGCAAAGTATGTTTTCACTGGACTACAAGACAGAAGCAGGCTCCTTTCGTAGTCCTCCCACCCCCACGCCACTCCCCCACCCGCCTGCAGCAGGAAGCACTGCAACCTGCTCTGCATAGGGCCATAGCTACTGAGGCCAGGTTCTGTGCTGGAGCCAGAGGTAGGGGAGCACTGATCTTCCATCCTCCTGGCTGCGCATAGGACCCACTGCATTGGGACCCAGATAGAGTGTGCAGAGCTGCAGGATGTGTGCAGTCTCCCTGCTGCAGCCAGGGAGACAGGAAATCAGCAAGCAAGAAGGCCAACTGCTTTTCAGGGGAGTCTGCTGGCGGAGGGTAGTGGCCCTTCAGCACTGTAAAAATGATAGCTATGGCCTTCAGGCCAAAAAGGTTGGGAACCACTCAGGGCTGAAGTGCCAGCCCTCTGGGCAGGGGGCAGATTTCACCCAAGGTGAGCTCTTATTCACATGTGCATGGGTATGTCTACACTTCACTTAGCCATGAATGAGTGGCCCATGCTATCTGACTTTGGCTCATGGGGCTTAGGCCAAGGGACTCTTTAATTGCAGCATAGATGTTTGGGCTCAGGCTGGTGAGCAGGATCTAGGACCCAGAGAGGTGGGAAGGGCTTGGAGCTGGGACTGTACAATCTAAAAACTCACAGTGTTGAGATGTGCTGCTCTGACCTCAACCCAGTCAGGGAGTTTGAGTATTTCTGGAACTATGAGGCCAAGCTCACCTTCCTGTCTGCATTTTTCATTCTTTGGATAGCTCTAAAACAGCTTTTCTTACACTCTCCTGCCTCTTACATTTTTAATAGACTTGTTTAGGGGGGGAAAAATCCAGCTTATTCCCCAGCAAATTAAAGCTACAATTCAATTCTCTGACTTTATTTAAGAACATAATTAAAGTGGTCTGATATTTGCAGAATTCACAGCTATAAATTTCCCTCAGGGGAGCAGATACTGTAGCCCATGAAAAATCAAAGTGCCAAATTGCTGCTAAAGAAACGTAGAAAAGTGTTTTAATCAACCAAGCAAGTAAGCAGCTTCTCTGGTTTCACAAAGATGCTGCATTTTCTGGACCCTTTTTGTGCTTTTTCCTTGGACATCTTGGTCCAAATCTCACCCTGGCATAGCCCTGCTTAAGTCAGTGGGGTCACACCAAGCAGCAGTACAGCTGCTTTGTCTTTCCTTCTCAGGATTCCTGGACACCCTTCTCTCTTTGCCTAGTTTCAGTTCTACTGCCAAGACACTGTGACTGGACGTTTTGATCCAAGTCCAGTTACGAAGCCAGAAAGGGAAGTGAGGCTGGCAGAATGCTTTCCACGTGCCACTAGTTTACATGCCACTAGTTTTGTAAAGGCTGTGGTTGCTGCATATTTGTGTCTCTGATAGGGGGTTATGGATTCAGGCTCCATGGCCCTTCTTCCCATATAAATGCAGCCCTTTGGGGGTCCTGCCAGGTCCTGGGATCAGACACATGGCCCAGAACTCTTCTCTCCATCCTCTGAGGAAACCATCCAAGCTCTGCTCTGCAATTTGTTCTCATTATATTTTGTTTAGCAGCATGCAGTCCAAGCCCATAACTTCTCCTGGACTTAATAGCGGCATCTCGCTATATCTCAGTGAAAGCAAAGCCAAGCCTAACCAGCCTCCAGGGAGAAGTAGGATATAGTGCAGACATTACCAGCTGTTGGGAGCATTGTTAATGCTGGACAATTATTCCATAACTCTGCGCTCACCGCTCCACAGGTGATCATTTAAGCAAGTGACAGCACACCCAGGACAACAATGGGAGAATGCTGCAATGTGAGCCGCCCGTAGCAAACTGTGCAGCCCTGGCAATCACTGAGGTTTAATGGGGTCATCATCTGTTTGAAAGGCTCTAACTCAACCCCATCAGAAAGGCAGGGAATGAGAAATGAGGATTTCCCCAAAGCTTCATTGGACTGTGCCTGAGCTTGCCTTTTGGAGCGTGGGTCACATTATTATTTCTTGTCACTCAGCCACTCACCATCCACCAGTAGAGGAGCCAGGGAGTAAGTGTTGTCCTGCACAGAGTATCAAGCCAGCACCACAGGCTCAGGAGTCTGGGATATAGTCCAGCCTCAGGCACCACAACCCCATTCCAGCAGCAGTGCTGAACTCTGTGCCTTGCTCCCCCTCCCAGCCAAGCCCACACCCAGGAAAGCCTGTTGCTTTCTTTCTCTCAGGACTCAGGTCCCACTGAATCCTCACTTCTCCCATGGTACCCAGAGATGGGAACCAAACTAACAGGGCAAGAAGAAACACCCCCCAACTGGGCTCCTATTTTTACTCTCATCCTGATGTGCCACTGTACTGGTGCTCACCCCCCTAGTTTGAAAGATGGGAGGAGAAATGGATATAGATGGGGAAACCAAGGTACTTGGTGACTGATTTTCCCAATGATATGCAGATTCAATTGTGTGAAAGCAGGATTAAATTGTGACTATGGATTCTTTTCCCATTACAACAGGTGATTTGACTTCACCTTCCTCTGTGTGCTGTTTCCCAGTGTTTGAATCTTAACAACTGCTTTGATTTGCTGTTACAGTGTGACCTGATCCCATGTCTTACACTCCCCTGCATTTATTTTCCTCCCATTCTGTAAATTCCCGCATCTTCAAAGCATCTTACGCAGTGGGGTTTTCTCCCACGAAAATTCATGCAATAAATAACTCTGTTAGTCTCTAAATCCCACAGGCCTTCTTGTTTCTTTTGCTGGACTAGACTAACACAGCTGCCCCTTTGGAACTTGATTTTCCCATGGTCACTGAAACAGTCTGTAGAAATCATAGAAATTGAATTCCAATCTTCTGACACCTCAGCTGAGGGCTAACCTCTGAGATCATCCTTCCTCCATCTTCTCCTAGCTCTGTGGACGTGAAGCTCTTTATTCTGGGGCAGGCTGTTTTCTGCCTAGAGCACAGATGAGTTGTTACCTGCTGTTAAAAAGAGAGCAAACAGCTTCCCTGGGAGGGGGCACTGCAATCTAGGAAAAGGTAATTGGGGATCCACGTATTCTCATCACTCCTTCCTCACCACACAGCATCTTCCAGGGGCTGCTTTTATCTAATTCCCAGAAACAGCAGTTGCCCACCAGGTCCGCTCCACCAGCACCAGTGTTCTGGATCCACATCATTATCCCCTGGGTTTCTTTTGAGCTGCATTTGAAGCAATACTCACCTTGAAGTTGCAACCAGGAACTGTTTCATTCTGCCAAATCACCAAGGGCGGTTGCTCCTTTGAGACAGCAGGGAGCAAAACTTTAAAATAAGCGCTTGCGCTGTCCCGCTTTCCAGGAAAGGCAGCCAAGTTCCCTTCAGAATTACAGCTCCTGGAGTGAGAGGCATGAAACTTGAAAAGCTGTTGCAAAGCTTCAAAGCCAAATGATGGTAGGGCTGGCATTCTCTTCCAGCTGCAGGTGGTTACAGACTTTTCCTTGCAGGATCCTAGCCAGGAATGGGCTGCTAGAAAAGCAGAGAGGGAGACTGGAGGTAGTGTTGGAGAAAAGGCAGCAACCCTCATGCCCTCCCTGAGCATTGATGGGAATTCACTGCTGTTGCATCACTGAAGATGAGGAAGCCAAATGAGCTGGCAGGCAGTGGGGTACACGGGCCTTTCCTCCACATGGCCAGTTCAGCTCTAAGCTGGTCAGTATCTCCAGGGAGCTCATCTCTTGTCAGCCAGGGACAGTGCGGTGGCTCGCCTGAAAGGACCAGCAGGGTGTCACAGCCCATTCCCTGTTACACACATCACATAAGCCAGCCTCACAATTGCCCCCTGTGGACAGATGAAGAGCAAGGGTCCTGAGTAAAACAAACAAGGAGTCCTGTGGCACTTAAAGACTTAGAAATTTATTTATTGCCTGAGTTTTGTGGGAAGAAATCCCACTTCATCAGATGCTTCAGACGCTTCATCTGACAAAGTGGGATTTTCTTCCACAAAAGCTCATGCAATAAATAGATTTGTTAGGCTTCAAGTGCCACAGGACTCTTTGTTTGCTTTACTGAACTAGACTAACACAGATGCCCCTTTGGAACTTGGCAACAATTCTGAGGACTCCCAGAGAGGGCACGGAAGCTGGCTGTGCTGGAGATACTCAGAGGCTGTGAGGCCAGCTCCTTCCACCTGCACAATATTCCTATAAGCAATTCACAAGATGGTGACCCAGCAGATGTTCTGCAGTTCTGCAGCTCTGAGATCCCTCAAAACTCCTGAGCAGTTCAAGTCTTAATATTCACAGGCTCCAGCTTGGAGCAAGCCCCAGAACAAACTCCCCCCGCAATCTCCAGGGGCCAGAGGGTGAAGCCGTTTGCCAGTGTTAGGTGCAGGTTACAGCCCATTTGATCCTACTATTTTAACACTATCCTAGAGAGAGTCCATAGCCATTTTCTAGGGCCAACACATGCAGTTAATTCAGTTCTAGAGAAGGTGCACCACTCAACACATCTGCAAAGAAATGGACTTTGAATGACACAAACAATGCAGACACCATCAAAGCATGCACACAGACTAGTAAACAGCCAAATTCCCAATGGCTAGCACCTAAACAACTTCAACTCTGCCCCTCAATTTGTGTTACAATTTGAAGGCCAGATTCATCTTCCATCATTTCCAGCAATAATCCTTCCTTTGGTTTCCAAGGGAGTTGGATTGGGCCCATACAGTCCGTATAGCATTATTCATGTAGATAAAGGAGTATGTATGTATATTGGTTCACAGTGTCAATCCAGAGGCTGCAGGAAGATCCAGACACCTGAGGCTAATGCAAGATGTGCTCTAGACATCATTTGGTAGGTAATATTATCACCTGTGATTGGGGCACAAGGGTGTAGAATCCCAGCCCTTCTGAAACAAGATGTGTTTATTAAACAGGACACTCATCTATAGACCAATAAACTTCCACATGATTCATTTTCCAATCTTGTCTCCTTTGTTTACCAAGGACCACTTCTTGGAACTCTGAGCCACACAGAGAGTCATCTAGCAACTGACTAATATGCTGCTGGGAAAACACCATTGCAACCAGTATCAAATTTATTATTACTAGCAGTGCTTCATATCTCCTAAAGCGTTTCAAGGGTAGCCCATTATCACAAATTTCTGATGTCCAGAAAAGATTTAGGTTAGCTCTAATAACAGAGATGTAGGATAGGAAAGAAATAATGACATTCAGGATTTTTTTTTCCCAGTTTGGACTTAGTTTGTAAGTTTATTATTTTGACAAAAGATGCTTAAAGCTTTATTCAAAAAAGGTAAATGGTCCCCACCCCTCCAGGGTAATATGTGATTTCAACAGTTTTTTATAGACAGAAAAGCATGTTGAAGGAATATGGCATATCAATTTCCTTTTGGGTGGATGCACAATTCCTAATGGAGAGCTGCAATGTCTTGTCATACTATTCTGGGAGGCCTGTTTACCACCCTACTGAAAACAGAGCTGTAGTAACCACTGGGGAGGAAGGGGTTAACACTCTGGGTCAGTGAGTCCCAGGACAGCCAATAGGACCAAAGCACAAGTTTTTGAATTGGAGTGGCAGCCCTGCCTGTTCCTATTTGGATGCAGCAGAGCATCTGGAAGGTTCAGGAGGAAGCCAGGTAGAAAGGCCTAAACAATGATCCAGCGACATCCTTACCAAAGATAAGCTAAGTTTGTTACTGACCAGGTGTGAGTAGAGCAAGGAATGTTTACTTAGACGCGTTCAGGGTATTTCTTTGTATTTCTTTGTTTTTGGTTTGTTTTTGGATTTCTCTGTGCTGAGCACATGTATCCCCTCCCACTACCCTGTAACTACCTAAGTTAAATCCCAGAGAAACAACTCTCTGTGTTTCTTATCTGTTCTTTTTAATTAAAGATTTTACCGTTTAAAGTAAGCCCTGGTTCTATGTCCTGAAAGGCAAGAGGGTGTGCATGTGCCTCAGACTGCACAGCCAGCTACTAAAGGGAATTCTGTTCCATTTCCAGCTGATATCCCAGCTGGGGTTCAGTCATTCTCTTGAGAGAGGAATAAAAGTGATTGAGGATACCTCACAGGAAGGAAAGTACACCTTCCTGGGTTTCAAGAGGTTTTTGCATTTGGGTGGTGCCAGCGATACCACTCCAAAGCCAGGAATTGGAGGCCTTGGCGAATTTTAAGACCAGGCTTTAAGGCCAGCAGCTTTTAAGGCCTGTTGCAGGCCTCCAACTTCTGCACTCGAGAGTGGGGAAACAGCCTTGGCAAGAGGTCCTTGTTATTGATTTCATTCCATGTTTACACGCAATTCACTCTTACTGTAACAAGGACGATAGCAGTAAAATTCTCCAGTCCTCTAACAATGTTCCCTCTAAGGGCCCAATGCAACTGAGCAACATATGTTGCTCACTGAGCCCCCCCCCACATGGGCCCAATCCTGCCCCCTCACTCAAGCTCTGCTGCCTGCCTGTCCTCCTGGCAGTGGGGGCGGAGCAGCCAGCCCAGCCTACCTCCGGCCACCCACGCCTCCTCAGGGGGCAGAGGAAGCCGGCACTGAGCTCCGGCATGCAGGGTTGGGGCCCTGGAGCGGCTACTTCCAGATTTTGGGCCACTTTGCCCCCAGGCCCCCTGGCCAGAATGGGCCTGCTCCATGGTCTGGGGGAGCGGGGGGCAAAGTGGCCCAAACTCTTTGGGATTGGGCCACTCCAGGGCCCTGACCCCAAATGCTGGAGCTCAGCGCCGGCCCCCTGCACCCCCCAGGGAGGCACGGCCAGCTGGAGGTAGGCTGGGCTGGCTGCTCTGCCCCCCTGCAGTGAGGCCGGGCGGGCATGCAGGTAGAACAGCCTCCAGCTTCCGCCCCCCCCCCCCCCCGGAGTTGGAAGGAGGGGCAGTTAGGGCCCCCTTTCCTGGCCGCTGGAGTGGCGCAGCACGGTGCGGCCCCCGGCCGCTCCTCCAGCCAGAGGAGCACTCACTGAGTCTGCGCAGGCTTATTGAGAGCTTACTCTGAGTGGAAGTTTTAAAAACTCCCAGCTCAGAATTGCTCCCTGGGCAGGCGGCCACACAGCTTAGAGGGAACCTTGCAGAGACAGCCACTTTACTTGAGATAAGGTTGCTCAGTAACTATATTATTCTAACCGCAGGAACAGAAACTCTCTATTTATATGTCATTTGCTTAGAGATAGACAAAGAATTCACAGGTATTTGTGTTGATTCAATTAATTTTGCAGTGTTTTTCCATATAAAATGTTTCTTTTTCATTATCCACCCATCTCGATATGTGAATAGACTCTGAGGTGGCTGCTAGATGGGGATGGAGTTATTAGGAATGTAATAAGGAATTTTCACCTCTAGGCTGCAGGCTCCATCGGTATGGAGGCCTTTGTGTACAGAGAGAAACAAAATTTGTTGCAGGACCCAGAGATGGGAGCTCGCTTACATTATTTTAAATGTAGTTCAGTTTTGTTTGTGAAACTGCTGTCAGGGTTTGTGCCCCACAACTTGCAGCACTATTACACAGCACTCTTCTTCATGAGCTAAGGAGCAATGCCATTAGCTGGCAGCAATAGTGGGTTGTTATCCTTTTGCTACTGCATTTGTATTTGTGCTCATGGGAAATGTCAGTCTTTAGGCAAGACAAACGTTTTTTAAACTCTCTCTGTGGCCCTGCAAAGAGCAGTAAGCTTCCCCTATGTATCTGTGTAGAAACAGTCATTCAACCTGAGATGGTTCTACCCTGCAAGGGCCAGGGAGCCCAGTTTCTTTTTAGGCACCAAACTATGCAGCAGGTTTTCAGCAGCACTCAGTGTGTTGGGTGCTGGGCTCTGGCTGACTAGGGCTGAGAAAATTCAGCTCTGAGCCAGATGACCATCCTTCCCCACTCACGCTGCCCCAATCTCTCCCCAGGCAAACTGCCTGGGCTGGAGTGAACAGTCTTAGAACTGATGGCAGGTCAGATCAGTCCCCGTCTGTATTACTGGGAGAGATGTAACCAGCTGCAGAAAATGCAGCTGTTGGCCCCTACCCTGCCTTTCCAAACAAGTGGATGGAGAAGAGCTTGTGTGGGTGTCAGAGGGAGGTTGAGTCTTGCTGGCCTGTCAGTCAACTCAGTCTATGAGCTCCACACTGGGAGGGTGACAAATGGAGCCAGCCCACTGTCCTCAGCAGGCACCTTGTTTAATTTTAAGCCCCACAAAATAAATAAATAAATGAGTCCTGTGGCACTCAAAGACTAACAGATTGATTTTTCCCATGAGTTTTTGTGGGAGAAAATCATCTGATGAAGTGGGATTTTTCTCCCACGAAAGCTCATGTGAAAAATAAATCTGTTAGTCTTTTAAATGCCACAGGACTCCTTAGGTTTTTTTTGTTGTTGTTGTTATTTTTGGGGTTTTGTTTTTTTTTTTTTTTTTTGGTTTTGTTTTTGTTTTTTTTTTTTTTTTTTTGCTGGACTAGACTAACATGGCTGCCCCTTTGGAAGTAATATAAGCCCCACCTCCCATTCTAGTTCTGGGCTTCTCAGCCATTCCACTCTGCTGGTGGTCCCTAATCCCAACCGTATCCCCCTCTCCCTAGTCCAGCCCTAGATTTTTCTTTATTTGAAGATGCCAGATCAAACATGTTTGGAGATGTGGACAAATTAGACTAAAATGAGAGTGCCCTAAACAATCTCTAAACATACCCACAGACTGACAGGTGGCATAGCTTTCCCCATAGGGCAGGAGTTCCTCAAAGCTGCCTGCCTGGCTCCATTCTAAAGCACAGCACTCTGTCTAGATACAGTCTGATGTTTTTCTACACCATAAATCAGCAATCAAAGGAATACAGAGGGCTCACATCTCCTTCACCTTCCTTTTATAGTTTCATTAGCAGGATTTAGTTGACACTTGGCACGTCCAAGTCTCCCTTGTTAACAAGAGTTTAGTTAATAGGGACATTAGAGTCCTGTTCAGGCTATTTAGAAACTGGGATTTGCCAGGCAAAGAGCTGTCAGCCTGCCTGCCTTGTTTAAAAGCAAGTGTCATGATGGGGATGTGTTGGGTACCAGACTGGAAACACTGTGTATTGTGGTGTTCCCTATGGATAGACCCTGCCTAGCCTGCAGCAGGAGATACGCAGGGAGCAGCTGTTCTGGGGGATTTCAGAACTCATCATAAAGACCATTCCCTCCTCGCCACAGAGATACTGAAATATGATGGAGATGGAGAGTAGAAAGTAAGTAAGCAAGCAAGAAAGCAGAAGGTTGTCTGTTCCCATTGTGTTTCCAGCCTGATTCCAAACTAAAGAACCTTGAATAACACTAAGCATGCCCTTCTTACCTCCATCTCAGAAACAAGCCTTTGGATCTGTCCCTTGCTGGGTGCTACCCAGGCAGTCATATGCCAGCCACAGACTGTACCGAGTTCTGTTCACCCCACTCAGCAGGGGTGAGAGGTCTCTTTTGGCCAGTGGGCAAAACATCTTTAGATTTTTCATTGCTGCTCACCATGACTGAATTTGGACAATACCGTTCCCACATTTATGTGTTGCGATACTGTACTGCAATACTGTACCCAGGCTGCTTTAGATTTGTAGAATGGTATTTGAATCACAGTAGCATCCAGAAGCTCAGCTGAGGGACCAGACCCCCAGAATATTAGACACTGTAGAAACATGCAGTACAAAAGACAGTCTCTGGCCACAGGAGCTTACAGTCTCAGCAGATGATGAACAATCACAAATGGACACAGCCCATGGACTGCGGGCAGTGAACAGTGAAACACTCATGTCTGAGAAAGCAGGTAGTGGTCACAGCACACCAGCCACCTTGGTGACGTGTAAAGGTCTGAGTTCATTGCTTGGCTGGTTATGTTAATTGGACTGCACAGTTTTGCCACTGCAGACAGATGAGAGCTGGTGGAACACCTGCAAATGGAAGATGCTTCTTTTTAACTCTGGTGAGATTTCAGGGCAGAGAACACTGCAGGCTGAGTGGCTGACTGCCTGCAGCCTGCCAGCCAGCAGCATTGATTTAGTGATTAATAACAAACCCCACCTTAATTTTCCCAAGCTCCATCCTCTGGCAGGTTGCCCTCAGTGTTGTTTCCAGGGCATTCGATAACTTGTGTCATTACAGAGCCATACTCCGCATTACCAATTGTATCCAGTGAGCTGGGGTCCCTGAGAAGGGGCCAGCAAACTTTATTTGACGAGCTAACAAACCCAGGAGGATGTGAAATAGCTTTATGGCACCAAGACTGAGCATACCACAACCATCTGGACCACCCAGCTGGTGAAATATCGCCTGTTTCCCAGTCACATCATCTGTTACGTTGGTTATTAATTCTTCCAGCCCAGCATGTATTTCAGAGCAACACAAAGAAAGTCACTGCTCTGGAAAGTCCCACCCACAGCCTACAGCCACCAGCTTCCCTAGGGCTGCAGGAATGACTGAGCCTTGGGGAGAAGAGCAGGCAGTTGTCCAAGACTTCCTCTATCCTGCACATCCTTGCACTGGTCTCCGAGCGGAGCATAGCTGAGGAGAGGGACTGAATCTAAGTAGTGCCCACTGCTTTATTCACACACCATCCTTCCCACCATTGCATTAGCCCTGCTCTTCCTGGGAACTTTTGCAAAAGATTGTACCCTTTTCAAGAAAAAATAAGGCTTGTTTAGGGCAGATGTCCAAAAATGTGTCCATCTTTCAAGGAAGCCAGCTTTTGCATCAAATACCCATACAAAATTGCATTTCCTTCACATTTTTTCAATGCAAAAGTTATTTTTGAATATGCAGAAAGAACAATTCTATTCTATTCTATTCTAATTCCTCCTCAGGGATGAAACCTTTATGGAACAAGCCTAAAAAAAATCTATCTATAGTCTAGACTGCAGCTGGGTAAAATGATGAAATGGCGTAGCTGCATCAATGTCACTGGAGAAATGCTGCTTTACACCAAAGCTTTGCCCTATGATAGAAGCATGAGTCATCTGCACAGTTCTGGCTGTTCCCCACCCACTGCAGATCTCATTAGCTCCTTCCTTCATCTTACAGATAAGTCTCACTAAAATCATTTATCTCAAATAAAACATGCTTTATCTGATGGGGTGATAACTGCAAATGTGCTTCCAGTCTGGTGACAGACAAGGTGAGGATTCTGGGCAGTACCAGGAACCCAGCCACCATTGCATGAGGGGAAGGGCCACATGAGGGGAATGTGCAAGGCAGTTTGGGTTTCCACAGAAATCAGTCCAGTATGTGTGGACTGGACAAGAACTCTTGGCAGGGATGGTGCAGAAAGGCCTGCAGGATTCCACAGGGCTGCAGCTGTTCACCACCTCCAGAATTTAAGATAACACAAGCTTTCCCACCCGCAGCCAGGAATCCTTGAGCATTTCCAAGATGCCAGAGAACCAGCTAATGCTCTTGGGGTTCCCACATTGCACAGAAAATGAGACTTTCTGTAGAATGAGGTTCAGCTGAAATGATCTTCCATCTAAATAAAAAAGGAAACGGCTTTAGTGCTAGGTGGCACTTTGGTCCATGTGCCAGGGGCAGCAGCTCACTGAGCATCTCAGACAGGAACTTTACAGAGTAGGAGACCACTGATAAGGGCCTTTGACACAGAGGTCTGTCATGTGGACACTTGGTTACAGCAAGGGCCATGAGACAAACGTATTTCACAGAGGCAATTCACTAGTGATCAGTAGATGTGAAGTTTTGATCACCACTAAACTAAATAGGATTTGAACCAGTGACAGGAGCCAGTACTTATTTTCTGATCCATGCTACCCTTATGCCTGGGGCTGTAGTGCTTCCCTATTCCTATTCATTTTAACAGGTGTCACCTCGCTGGAACCTTTGAAAACAGGTCGTAACTGCACAAAGCTTCCCAGAGTGATATGTCTGCTCTCATTCTTTTCCTAGCTGAGGAGCTATTCGGTTCCCCCTGCTCCATAACTAAACTACTTCATCTTCCCAGGAACCAAGACATGCTTTGAAGGCACATTTCATACACTCAGCTCCTTTCCATTGACAGGAAACATTTGATTACTCTGGAGCTCTCTATGAACTATACCCTCTCTTGTATCTGACACATCTGGAATGAAGTTCCAAAGTGGTAGTCATGCTAGTTTAGTTCAGCTAAACAAACAGGGAGTCCTGTGGCACTTTTAAAGACTAGCAAATTTATTTATCTCATGAGCTTCTGTGGGAGAAAAATCTCATTTCATCAGACCCTTGAAGATCATCTGAAATAGAGGTCTGCAGAGATGTGATAGATCTGGAGACAGACACACTGAGACCTATGTTCCCTCTAAGCTGTGCGCATGTGCACACGCACACAAGTTGTGAAGCCCGTGCACACAACAAAATAAAGCATGCACAAAAAAATTCAACAGTGCTAATATTTTTGTGCTACTTTAAGAAGGCAGTTTCAAATAGCATGTTTCAAATAAGGTTTTGTAATTTATAAAATCATTTCCATCACCATATCAAAATAAAATTTAGATACTTGCATCATATGCTTCGTTGCACTCACAAGTTTGAACACACTCACTGGAGTGCACACAAATTTGGATACAGGTTCTGAAAATTTGCACAAAATTTTTTTGTGCACACAGGCTATGAAAAATTAGGGGGAACAATGACTAAGACGAAGATGTTCTTCAGCAGAGGGATGTGGGCATACACATTCTTACACACACTTCTAGCCTAAACCATGATCTGTATTCTCAGTTTTCCTTAGGATTATGTTTTCTTTTCAAAAGATGTTGCCTACTGCTGCTTGACCTGAAAGAAACTGAAAGATAATAGATGCCACATGAAATATATATATATATGCATTAATCTTATACAAAGTGTGTCTAACCCACACTGAAGATGGAGCACAGGGAGTGAATCCAGCATGTAATCGACAGAGACCTTTATCTGTGCAATTTCCACACTGCTTTAACAGGAGCCCATGTGTTTGTGCAATGCAGCCACAGAGCCACCTAGATGTGTTTTCTGTGCTAATAGCCTAATTCAGGCAGGAAAGGAGCTGAAACCTTAGAGCTGTGTTTTCCTATACACCCACTCCAATATCCACAGATATGTTTCTGCAGCTCTGACACTTGGGCCAGAATAAGGAATCCCAGCAGTAAGCTGGACTGGGGTGTCCCATTTTCAAATGGCACTCAAAGGGGAATGAGGAAGGGTAAAGGGAAGGCACCTGATCGCCAAGGTATGCTCGGTCGCTGCAAGACCCTGCTGAGGCCACTTCCCTTGAATTCACTTTGTCTGTTCTCAAGAGGGGTTGGGAGACAGGCACCTCTCTCACAGTTCCCTGCCCTCCTACCACCTTGAGGCCAGGACTGCAGAAGGAGGAAGGAACCCCTCAGTCCCCATAGCTTTTCTGCCCAGTGGAGAGCATCTCCATAACCCCCTTCCTCACCTCCACTCTGGCCTGGCTGTGTGCTGCCTCCCAGCCCCAGGGGGAAGACAACTTCATCTCCAGTGGCCCCAGACTGTTTCTGCCTTCCTCTGCAGCAGCAAGGCCTAGTCCCCAATAGGGGCAGGGCCTGGGACAACCTGAACCAGACCATGTTTGGCTTATGGGATTGGGGTGAAAAGAAGAGGGATCCCAAGCAGGATGAACCAGTGCTGGCCTGAGACAGGTTAGAAAACAGAGTACAATCAAGTGGAGAAAAAGCACTTGGCAGGGCTGCTACAGAAACCAAAACACTGCTACAGAGAAGGAAGAGTTGGGCAGGCAACGGGTGCTGGCTGGAGCAGACACCTTCTTGCCAGAGACTAGCCCCATCAACAAGGCAGCAAGGGGTGAAGGGGGTAAAGTATTTGCTACAAGATGGCAAAGAGGTTTGGTTTGGTTTCATGTTTTCTTAGGAACTTGCAAATGGGCTTATTTTGCTCCTGAATTCGTGGGTGGATTACCACATTGGTCAACTGGGCCTATGCCCAGAGGCCCACCACAATGTGGGGGCCCCTCTACTCTGCCAGCACTTGGGAGGAGGGTGGGCCAACCAGAAGCCAGGCTCCACACTCCCTGCCCTGCCCTTGGGCTCGCCAGTCTGCCTCCAGGGGCTGGATGATGGGCTGGCTGCAGCCTGGCTGGTCAGCTTGGGGAGTGGTGAGGCCAACCACCATGTGCAGTGCATGCCAGTCAGCCCCACTACCCTCAGGCCAGGCCACAATTGGCCCTAACACCCTCCCCGCCTCCCCCGTGCTAGCCTGCCTGCCCCGGGCCCTAGGTTGGCAGGGTGGAGCACCGTTGGCAGAAGCCCACTGGCTCTGTGATCCCTGATCTGTCACTGCCTGAATTCAACAGATTTTGCTCAAATGCTGGCCCCCTTCACAGGAACTCTGCACCCACTGTGAACACCTGTCCACACAGATGTTATTTACATAGAGAAATGAAGTTTAAGCCACACAAAATAAAGCTATGGGGAAGAAAACAGCATTGGACCATTCTGCATTTTGCACATGGGAGCCTGCAAAGGGCTCTAGATCCAACAAACCCTGACATAAGCATCGAGGCAGGCTCCAATTCATGGAAACTATTAATTCTCTCCAGCTCCCCTCAGGGTGAAATGTTCGCAGCTTCTCCTCTTTTGGCAGGGGGCAGACATGGAAGTGCAATGTAATCATGTGGTTACACATTGCATGCACTGAATTTTGCCTAAAGATACATTTTCTTCTCCTAATAAACAGTTTTAATTCTTCATGAAACCAGCATGGCCCTTTTGGCCGAATAAAGGTGACATTTTGTTTGGCTGGGGTCCAGGCAATGTTTGCAAGGGAAGCAGAGTTTAGCTGTCCCAGCACGTAAGATCGGAGACCCATGGGGAATAACTAGGCACTAAAGGAAGATGTCTTGGAGGTTTGTAGGGATTGCTTTTGCCTTACAGCCAATGCTGGTCCAGTGAGCATCTTGAGGCCCTGCCCTTTGACTAAAGAAACAAAACTGAAGCATGAGAATTAGGGAAGCACAGGGGGTCTAGGCCTGCTAAATATCTTCTTACAGACAGTCCTCTTTCATTTCAGTTGCATGCTGTTCTCTGCTTCACTTCTTGTCCTAACTCTTGTGTGGTACTGTTGTGTGTTGTGAGAAACCACGGAGCTGGGATACTGGACTTAGATGAATGGACAGACCCAGAGCAGCAGGATGCTGAGCCAGCCAAACTGATGGCCTTGCTTTGCACTCCATATGCAAGGAACCAAGACTCTGATCCTTTTGGACAAGAGGTGGTGGTTTAACCTAGACAGACCCATGGTCTGTATTGCAGCTATGTGTGCCTGCTCCCAGCCTCTACCCTCTTGCTCTTGCATTGTCATTGCCTGCACTGTAAATGCCTTAGTAGTAGACAGGTGACTTCTCCCCATGTAGAGTTGTGTGGTGAAGACTTTGGCACACAAGCCCCAGATCCACACACACCCACAGAGGTTGAGACAAGGCAATTCAACCCTACTCATTCGGCTCCTGCCCAAGGGACCGTTGCAGCAGGTGCCTCGGAACATTTCCACTGTCACAGTGGAGTCATCACCCTCGGGGAACCCTTCCCGGAGGGAAGAGGCACATGAAGAAGAGGGCTAGCCTGTTCTGTGCAGGGCTGGCTGCAGCCTTCTGCACAGCAATTGGATGATTTCAAGTTCCAAAAGAGTAGCCATATTAGTCTAGTTTAGTAAAACAAACAATAAGTCTGGTGGCACAATTAACAGCATTTGCAGAAAGTGACAAAAGCTTCTGGGCACCCAACCTGAGATACTTATCAAGGCTTGATGGTCTTACTCCGTTGATCACTGACAACAAGGCCCAGGAAGGTATCTCTCACTGGGCACCCTGCAATTAAGGCACCCAGCATCACTAGCCAGTAGTGATACACTTAGCCAGAGTCTTTCTACTCTCTGCTTGTCTTTTCCATAGCACTGCTAGGACAGCTTTGAGGCAGGGTGGATGAGCAGACACTACTAATATATCTAACCACCTGACCATTTCTCCCCACATCCACACATCAGTGCCGGTCCTCTCCCTTTGCCATGTACAGTCAAATTCAGGCTGTTGGGGGAAATCCTGGCCCCACTCAGATTATAAAAACTCCCATTAACTTCAGTAGGGCTAGGATTTCTCCCTGGGGCTTAAGACAATTAGACGAATGCCACCTGTTTTGGGAGGGAACATTTGCCGTGCCTTGGTGACATATCATCTCCTGGCTACCATAAGCACAAATGTCCTTTCATAGGAACTTCAAACTAGGCACCAGCTATGAAGAACCCAGCCACTCTGCCGATTGTGAGGGCAAACAGTCAAGCTCAGAGAATTCATAGACGGCGTGTTCTCCTGCCAAGGGATGAAAATGGCTCTTTCAACTACCAGCCAGTTCAAGTGTAAACAATCCAGGTGACTCTGGCAGTTAGGTGAGTGCAGCCATCTCTTCTGTGTGGCGGAAGAGAAAGAAATTGAATTCAGGGAAATGGAATACAGTTCCCTTGAGAAGATGTACATTTTCATTATACTTAGGTGCTGAGTAATTGGTGGTAATACAAGAGATACGGGCAATATCATTATATTCCAGACTGTGCTGGAGATGTATTATCATCATCTGTCATTATCTGAGCTTCCTTGTGGCTGCTAAATTGTAGAACATGATTTTAATAACCCTGGCAGGCAAAAATCATTTTTCTTTTGTCACTTAACAACTCAGCCTCATTCAACAGTACCTTTAAATAAAAAAAGGAGAGGGAGAGAGAGGGAGAGAATTAATTTCTGGTGGAATACACACAGCCACTGTTTTCCTTTCTCTGAATATGCAAAAATGCCCCAGTGCAACCAGCGTTCAAGGACATTAGACATAATGACAGCTGAACTTGAGAAAAGTCCAGGGCATGTCAGAGCATCCAGAAGTCTGGACAATGACGATAACAACAGCAACACCACTCTATACAAGGTTGTGCCCCCCCAAACTGCTTTGCAAATGAATGTACAAGTTACACTTCTGCTGCCGAAATGCAGCCACCTCTAGGGCAGGACATAGCAGCTGTTGGAAAGGGCAAACTGACACCACACAAGAGTTTTGGGAAGCATGTTTGCAGTTTTGGCCAGTGTTCGTCAGATTTGCTTGGCCTGGAGGTCCAATGGTCCAATGGTGGATAGAGTAATTCTAGCAGACTTGGCCCCCTGCAGCTATTGGAAAGGCTAACCTGACAGCCCTAGAGTTGCTTCTGAATCTGACACAGATACTGCCCTGTTCTTACAAACACAATGCTTCGTAAGGTATGTTGAGCTACTCTGGGCTCAGAGGCTGGCCTAGGTCAGGAAATCTGGCTGCAAACCTCCAAGGCCGCATTCAGGATCTAATCTGTAGCCAGAGGCTACAGAAAAACCATCCCCTCTGCCAAACTGCAAAGTTCTCCCAGGGAGCCTCCAGACCCAAGAGAAGGTCTCGCCATACCCTTCAGTGCTGCTCACTCAGCCCAGTTTGGAATCGAGGTACGTGGTGAAATCCCAGTTTGTTCAAGTCACTTCAAATCAGATGACCTCAAAAGAGACAGGCAGGGGAAACCGATAAGAGGAAACAGGTTGGTGGAGAAAGGAAAGCCAAGGACTGCGTGGCATCACACCAGCATTGACTTTGACACCTTCAGTAGCAAATTCACAGAAGAGAGTAGATTGAAGAGGAGAGTCCTTAATCTGTCTTGTCAGAAAAGCCTGGTGAAATTAATTGGAATTTGCAGACAACAAACCAGCCCAGGCGTGTAACAATAGCGGCCGCGATAAGCGTTCTAAGCATTCTGTTACTGGGATAAGGCCTGCCACCACTGTGTCTGCAAAATGGATTAGGTGTCACTTTAGCTGATTTATAGCTTTCAGCTGTTTAAAGGAGCAGACTTGCCACCTGACACAAGCCAGGGACTTCCCACCCGATACCAAGGTTGATGTGGGTTTGTTTTTTTCTGTTCCTTTTTAATTGGACTGCAGAATGGAAGACCTGGAGGTATTAAAGGGACAGGCCTGTCTGGCTCCATACCTGAGAGGAGCAGGAAGTGAAAAGTGGCACTAACTCCTTTGACACTGGATAGTTCTGTTACATATTCGTATATAAGTACTAAAAATCTAAATACAAAGATCAGTGACCTTGAGTGCCTCGAATTAAATGAGAATATTGATATAATCAGCATCACGGGAACTTGGTGGAAGGAGGATAATCAACGGTACACAGTAATACCATGGTACATAGTACATCAGAAGGACAGATTAGGTCATGCTGGCAGGGGAGTGGCACTATATGTGAAAGAAAGCATAGAATCAAATGAAAGAAAAATTGTAAATGAACCAAACTGTGCCATAGAATCTCTATGGATAGTAATTCCATGCCTAACTAATCAGAAGATAGCAGTTGGGATATATTACTGACCACCTGACAATGTGATGGTATGAAATGGGGATAGTGACTTTGAAATATCAAGGAGATTAAAGACACTATAAAAATAAAAAAAAACTCAGCAATAATGAGGGACTTCAGCTATCTCCATACTGACTCAGTACATATCATCTCAGGATGGGATGCAGAGAAAAAGTTTCTTGACATCTTAAATGACTGTTGCTTAGAGTAGCTAGTCCTGGGACCCACAAGAAGAGAGGAAATTCTTGATTTAGTCCTAAGCAGAATACAGGATCTGATCCAAAAGGTGAATATAGCTGAATTGCTCAGTAACAGTGACCATAACATCACTGTGGGGATCGAGGGACATCAAAGCAACACACAATGGTAGTATTTAATTTCAGAAGAGGGAAGTCCATAAAATGAGGAAGTTACTTAAACAGAAATTAAAATGTACAGTGCCAAAAGTGAACTCTCTGCAAGCTGCATGAAAACTTTTTAAAGATACTATATTAGAAGTTCAATTTAAATGTATACCCCAAATTAAAAAGCATGATAAGAAGACCAAAAAAGTGCCACCATGGGTAAACAAAGTAAGAGAAGCACTTAGAGGCCTCCAAAAAGTGAAAGTTAAATCCTATTGAGGAAAATAAAAAGGAGCATAAACTCTCGCAAGTGAAGTGTAAAAATATAATTAGAAATTATAAAAAGGAATTTGAAGAAAAGCTAGCACAAGAGTCAAAAAGTTACAGCAAAAAAATGTTAAGTACGTCAGAAGCAAGAATCCAGGTAGACAACCGGTGGGGGCCACTGGACTATAAGATGCTAACAGGCTGTTGCAAAGAAACTAAATTAATTCTTTTCATTGGTCTTCATAGCTAAGGATATGAGGGAAATTCCCGAACCTGAGCCACTCTTTTTACGTGACAAATCTGAAGAACTGTCCCAGAATGAGGTGTCATTAGAGGAAGTTTTGGAACCAACTGATTAATTAAACAAATTAAATCTCTCTTGAAATGTCTAGGACTGGGATAGGAAGACAATCATAGATGTATAGGTCTGGAAAGAACTTCAATAAGTTATCTAGTCCAGTGCACTGCACTCAAGGAAGAACTAAGTAATAATTAGAGACCATTCCCGCCATGTGTTTGTCTAACCTATTCTCAAAAACCTCTAATGATGAAGATTCCACAACTTCCCCAGACAATTTGTTTCAGTGCTTCGCTGCCCTGAGAATTAGGAAGTCTCCTAATTTCCAGCCTAAGCTGCCTTTGCTGCAGGGGCGTCGCTGGCGCTGGGCACATGGGGCATGTGCCCCAAATCCCAGCGCCAGTGCCCCGGGTATGGTGAGGCTTGGCTCTCACAGTCTCCGGCCCGATCCAGGGCCCAGCCGCCCGCTGCCACAGCAGCCCCATCCCTGGCCAAGGATCCGGGGCTCGGCTGCCTGCGGCCGTGGAGACCACTCCTCACCCCGTCCCTGTCAGGGGATCTGGGGCCTGGCCACCCACGGTGGCAGCAGCCCCATCCCCAGTTGGGGATCCAGGGCTCAGCTGCCTGCAGCTGCAGAGGCCGCTCCTAGCCCCGTCCCCCGCCAGGGATCCAGGGGTCAGCCCTTCATGGCAGCTCCAGGGGGTGTGGCCTGTGACCAGGGGCGTGGTCTTCTGTCTGGGGGCGTGGCCCGGGCCAGTGCCCTGGGTCTTTCCCTGGGGCAGTGACATCCCTGCCTTGCTGTAATTTAAACCCATTGCTTCTTGTCCTAGCCTCATAGGTCAAAGAGAATAATTTTTCACCCTCTGCCTTGTAAGAATCTTTTAGGTACTTGAAAATGGTTATCATTTGTCCCTGCATCAGTCTTCTCTTCTCCAGACTAAACAAATCCAATTCTTTCAGTCTTTCCTCAGAGGTCATGTTTCCTAGATTTTTAGTCATTTTTGTTGCTCTTCTCTGAACTTTCGCCAAGTTGTCCACATCTTTCCTGAAATGTGGCACCCAGAACTGGACACAATACTCTAGTTGAAGCCTAATCAACATGAAGTAAGCATGGCTCTGCAGGCAGAAGAATTACTTCTCATGTCTGCTAACAACACATCTGCTAATATATCCCAGAATGACATTTGGAGCTTTTTGCAACAGCAGTACACTGCTGACTCATATGTTGACTGCCCAGATTCCTCTCCACAGTACTTCTTCCTAAGGAGCCATTACCCATTTTTCAAGTTTTCAAAGGGGTAGCCATGTCAGTCTAGTTCAGCAAAAAAAACAAGGAATCCTGTGGTACTTTTGAAGACCAACAGATTTATTTATTGCATGAGCTTTCGTGAGAGAATATCCCACTTCGTCAGATGCTTTGGACAGGGAACTTACAGAATGGGAGGAAAATAAATGCAGGAAAGTGTAAATCATAGGATCAGGCCAGGCTGTTGCAGCAAATCAGTGCAGTAGTTTAGATTCAAACACTGGGGAACAGTATATAAAGGAAGATGAGGTCAAATCACCTGTTGTAATGAGAAAAAAACCCAAAGTTCTTATTTAGCCCTGAAACAACATTGTCAAATTTGCAATATGAATTCCAATTCTGCAGTTTCTCTTTCAAGCTTTGCTTTGTTATTCATTTCTTTGAGCACAGCTATTAAAAAATCATCAATAGAGTGATCAGGAAGATTGAAGTGTTCATCTACTGGTTTTCAAACATTGTGATTTCTGATGTCAGATTTGTGTCCGTTTATTCTTTTGCTCAGAGAAGGGGTCAGCAACCCAAAAGAGCAGAAGAGCCATTCCCCACCACCACCACAACTGCATGAGCCTGAGCCAGCCCAGCAGCTGCACATCAGTCCCTAGCACTGGCAGGTGGGTGTGCGGGTGGCACACACTCCCTCCATCCCTCCCTCTACTGGTGGGATGGAGCAGCATTGCCCCCCCTACCCCCAGCTGGCCACCCCTCCAAAAAGCGGCTGGCGGAGAGCTGCGGCTTGCAGAGGCGGGGCCCTGGAATGGCCCCTCCGCGGAGTTCAGGCCACTTCAGCCTGACCACTCCAGGGCTGAACGGGCCTGATCCAGGGCCTGGGGGCAAGGCAGTTTCTGTTCAATCCTGGAGTGGCCAAGTCAAAGTGGCCTGAACCCCATGGAGGGTCCATTCCAGAGCCCCGTCTCCGGAGGCTGCAGCTCTCCACTGGCCACTCTTGGGAGGGATGGCCAGCTGGGGGTAGGCGAGGCAGCGCTGCTCCACCCTGCCAGCAGAAGGAGGGATGGAGAGAGCGTACACCACCTGTAAACTCCTCCCCAGTGCTAGGGGCTGCATTGCAGGAACTGGGCTGCTACCAACTCATGCAGTTGTGGTGGGAGTGTGCGGGCAACCCCAGTGTCCCTGATTTGGCCACAATGCTAGGGCTAGTGGGAGTCCCCAGAGCACACCTGGCTCCCTGGAAGAGATTGCCAGGGAGCCACAAGAGGATGCTCAGGGAGTCACAGGTGGCTCACTGAGCTTACGTTACTGATCCATGGCTCAGAGACTGTCCTGTTTGTCCTATAAACACACACACACATTTTGCGTGTGTGCAACTGATTGTGCCTTCCTAAAAGGAGTACTTTGCATTTGTCCTGATTGAATTTCATCCTATTTACTTCAGACCATTTCTCCATATTGAATTTTAATCCTATCCTCCAAAATACTTGCAACCCCTCCCATGAACTTTATGTGTCCTTTCTGTGCCATTACCCAGATCATTGATTAAAATATTAAACAGACCCAGACCCAGAACTGATCCCTGTGGGACCACACTCCATGGCCCTTCCAGCTTGACTGTCAACCACTGAGAACAACACCCCAGGAATCAATTTCCAACCAGTTATGCACCTACTTTATACTAGCTCCATCTAGGAACCTAGCTCCCACCAGTTTGAGAGTCAATTCCCTGATGCTGGAGGAAGGTTTGCAGATCCTATTCTGATAAGCCCTTTTGTTTGTCTCAAGTGGGTGGCTCCTGCTGTTGCTGTGGCTGGCCTTGTGGGTCACATTTCAGGAAAAGGAACAAAATATTGGGCTGTGCCTGGAGCATCAGCCAACTCGGCATGTGTGTTTGACATGGGATGCCCTGCAACATCTCAGGTGTGGTCCCCCTGGATGTACCTGTCATGATAAGTAGCATTGCTTTCTACACGGACACACCCCATCAGGCAGCAACATGCAGTCTTACCAGATGGACCAATCCAGGTGTGTTCTGTGACATTCATTGGCACAGCTGCTGCTGTCCTCTGGGACACAGCCAATCATTCAACAGGACAACTGGCACATTCACTCTGAACAGGCATGTATTCCACTTGTATGTCCCTGGGATGCACTGCAGACCAGCCCCTCCATGCCACAGAGCTAGCATACATCACAGAGAGATGGTAGATCCAAAGCACAGCAGATGTGGCCATCCAGTCCCACGTGCCCTGAGCAGATGACAGCACAGTGTATCCTTGTTCCTGATTGCATCTGATATTGTGACAGGGTCAAATGGCTAATAACTTGTGTTGTTCTGCAAAGCAGTCATGCATTTTGCATTCTCATTGCCCGTTTCCTCCTGCGCAGCATGTCCTGTGCTGTGGGTCATACCCTCCTTGCTATTCTGCCTGGCCTTTCACCACCTGCACATGCTCATGCATTCCAGCAGAACCTGTGTTTACTGAGATGGGGGAATGAACTCTCTGATTTATTCTCCCTGCTCTCCCAGGCAGACAGAGCACTTATTAAAAGGGCCACCCTGTTACACCCAGAGAAGCTTGTGTTTTTAAGAAATATGCTTTTTTTTTTAGCTGTCGCTGAGCCCTTTCTGCGGTTGCTATGGGCAACCATCTGCCCTGGACCCGAAGAAGAGCCATCCACTAGAAACACTTAACAGGTCTGACACCATCAGTTCAGTTGATCTGCAGCGCTCAATCTCCCCTGACAGGAAATCAGTAATGCCACAAGCGATAAGGGGTATTTATATGGCAATGGCTTGTGTGCCAGGAAGGGTTACTCACCCTGGGATGCTGCTTTCCATAATCGACTGTCATCATAACCCAGCCTCACCCCTTTGCCGTCTCAATCGCGCCTTCCTCATGGGCTGGAAGACTTGAATTCTATCTACACTAGCTCATTCATTCAGGTCAGTTATAAGCCACTTTCTTATTAGCTGATGTACTTCTGGACAATGTTTTAAACCTAACATTCATAATAGCCCAGGTGCTGCCGCTGGAGTTCACATGACAGCTGTTTGCAAGGAACTCTCTACGCTGCATCTTCTTTCTGTCAGTCATGGTGTGAACAGCATAAGGACAGTAATACATGGTGTTGTGTGTAGCACCGCAGCTCTCCAGAGCCCTTTGGAAACATTGCACCATCTTCCAGGGCCTTGCATCAGTGTCAACCCTGTACTGTAGATGGGGAAACAGTGACATGCCTGTGGTCACAAGGAGAATCGGGTTCACAGCTAGGATAAAAACACAGGGCTTTCTGGTTCCCTGACCTGTGCTCAGAGCCTAGGTCTGAGTATTCTTG
Source organism: Podocnemis expansa (assembly GCA_007922195.1). Classification (NCBI taxonomy): domain Eukaryota; kingdom Metazoa; phylum Chordata; order Testudines; family Podocnemididae; genus Podocnemis; species Podocnemis expansa. The sequence continues at coordinate 56,015,288 of ML681963.1, read as the reverse complement.
TGTAAAGTAAACCGTGCACTGTTAACACAGCTCATATCCTGACAGAAAATGAGGCAATGTAGGGGTTACTGATGGGCATTGGAGCCTTTCTCCTCCAGGCCAGCAAGGTAGACCTGTGGAGAAGTTGGCAGCTGGAGCTGCTCAAATCCCAGGCTGGAAAGAAAACTCCTTGAAGATCCTGTCTGCTGCTGAGCCTGTCCAAGTCCCTCAAGGTCCTGGTCTCTTCTCCACTGCCAAATCCCAGGAACTAAAGCAGCCCCTCTGGGTTCCACTTTCACCTCTGCACTTTGTTTGCTCCCTGAGTCTGCACGATTTTCCATGAACACACAATTGTCCATAATATTGTGATTGGAGGGGTGCTAGCCCTCTCTGCTTGGTCTGGTGACCCCTGGCAGTGCGGCCCTGTGGGGCCCCCCAAAGCGCATGGCCCTGGGCAGCTGCCCCCTTGCCCTACCCCAGGGGCGTCGCTGGGGCCTGGCACATGGGGCTTGTGCCCCGAATCCCAGCTCCAGTGCCCTGAGACCTGGCGTGGCCCCCTGCCTTTCCCAGTCTCTGGCCAGGGATCTGGGGCCCGGCCACCCGTGGGTGGGCCCCAGTGCAGAATTGGGGCCAGCGGCATGGCCTGTAGCCGGGGGCATGGCCTCAGCTGGTGCCCCGGGTCCTTCCCCAAGGCAGCGACGCTCCTGCCCTACCCTAGGTATGGCCCTGGGCTCAGTGATTCCCCCAGTGGAATTCTGCTCCCACGGCCATGACACCTCCCAATGCAGCACCTGGTTAGCAAACTCTGTGTCCATGTTGTGTGACAGGTGATCTCCATCTCATCACACCAGTGCATGGAGCCCTGGTATTTGGGATCCTGTTAGAACACCCTCTCATTGTATTTAGTATCCAGAGAGGATGCCTCACACCAGCTACTGGTCATGCCCTGAAACAAGTCCCAGGATCAGCTCCAAGTCATTGCCCATAAGTGGGAGCACCAGACCAACAGCCTTTTAGCAGAAATTTGGGTAGTTTCTTGCTGAACCATTTCAGTTTCCTTTACCAGTGACACATTCCTGCAGAGTTCCTGTGGAATTATTACCCAGCTCTTCCTTTCTGGACTAGCTATTCTATATGCCCTCTCCTCATATGCTGTGTCTCTTCAGGGAAACCATCTCCTTGAAAGCAGCTGGGTTTCAGATGCTAGAAGAAGCTTATGGGATCTGCTCAGACAACATCAATGATTCACTGAGGAGACTAGGAACCTTCTGCTTCTTCTTGCACATCGCGGTTTGCACTGGGTTTCTTTTCTCCACTCTACAAAACCAGTAAGAGCATCAAGGATGAGTCAAGCTGTGCTTCCTGCACAGTTAGGCCAAGCAAGCAGAATGGCCAGAACTAGCTGGTGGAAAGAGGTGTGAATCTTGTGCAAAATCACAAGTGCACCACAAACAAATGCAGACCCACAATCCTGCATGATCTCACATGCTCAACTAAACGCACATGCAGAATTGAGACACATCATGATAAAGAAAAGACCTGAAACACTCCCCACCTTCCATGCCCCTGTCCTCTGCACATCTGCAGCTGTCTGGAACTGATCCTATTGCACTGTAAAGCCATGCTGCCCCAGAGAACTTGGGTATGATGACGAGCCCAAGCAAGGATGCTAGGCCTATCAAGTCAGTCACGAAGATGGCCCCTAGTGCAGCAGTGACCGCAGGGGAAGAGAAGGGCTCTGGGCATGTTCCCAGGGTATCAATCCCTGCAGCTGTGATAAAGTGGAACACCGTTCCCTCCTCCCTCACCAGAAGCCATGGACCTCACCTGTCAATTCCCAAGGTGTGCCGGCAAAAGGTGGGTGACCTGTTAGTGTAAATTAAAGCATCCCAACAACTGGCTTCATGGCCAAAGAGGAGCCTCCATCTTGGACACCTGTGGAGGAAAGGGTCAGCTGCTTTCCACTCAGACAAGGACTTTTCAGTCCTTTGCTCCTTCCTCTCTCTCCAGAGTCCAGTGGCTACTTTTAAAGCTGGTCCCTGGATACTCTCTATCTAAAGAGGGCAATAGCAGCTTGACAAAGTAGCTCCAGGAGCTGAGATTTGTCCACAGCAGAATCAAACCTCAAAGGCAGTCTACCAAAATTAGCAAGGAGGCAACCATTGAAAGGTTCCTGCCCTGCAAATTTCTAAGCATTCCAACCACCATGCTGGAAATTAGCCTCAAGGTGAGGGAGGGTGCTCCCCCTGGGAAAAATACATCTCTTCCTGCTTGGGGTGTTTCCAGAGGCAAAAGGCAGTTTCCTCAGGTTGTTGTTTCTTTTGTGAAAAGGAGATGAATTTCCTCCTGAGGAAGATTCACTCTTTCACCCAGAGTTACTAATTACTAATATTTATTATTTGCATCGCAGTAGCATCAGGAAGCCCAGTCATGTACAGGATGTCATGGTGCCAGATACTGTACAAAGTCAGAACAAAAAGTTTTGTTCCACTAATTTGGTTTCACAGTACTTGCTGTCAGAAACACCCCATTCTGCCCTGGCTCAAACTCCCAAATGCTCATGAAAATACACGTTTTGGCTATGTTTGCACCAGACCTCTCTTGCACATCACTAGTAATGTTCCACGATAATCTATAATAATATTTCCTTACACCCTGATCAATGAGTGTCTGTTCAATGACATATCCGGGCTTTAGGTTGGACTACTGCATGTGCATGGGTACATCTGCTTTTGCAGCTGGAAATGAGCCCACCAACCTGGGCAAACAGACTCAGGCTGTGAGCTTGGGTGACTAGCCCAAGTCACTGCTATTTTTAGTGTGCTAAGTCAAGGAAAGCTAGCACAAGTTGGGCTGCCTAGCTGCATACCTTAAAATGATAACCCTGTGTCTTTGCATCTCCATGGGGATAGTTCAGTTTTTCATTCACACCTGCACCAGAATCCTAATGTACACAGAGGCCACGGTCTTAACACTTAACATGGCATTATGGATGGCTGGAGTCTCTTGCCCACATTTCTGTGCTGTATTCATTGACAATGCCTGCAGTTTGTTGGTTCTTTTGTTGATTTGCAGGTCATGATCTCCTGACTCCCAAAGTCAGGGTAATAAATGTGACTGCTTTTCACAAATACCAGGAGGAATTGGAAGGTCTGACTCATTCTTGACCTACATTGACATTTTCTGGTTTATTAAGAGGAGGATATCTCATTTGTCACTCCCCTCCCCTTAGCACATGTCAGCATAAGGCAATGGACAAATCAAATTACAGGTAAGCTAATAAAAATGATGGGGAATGAATGATGTACTTTGAGAGGACACCAGAGTGCTCCAATGGATTTTGAACTCTATGCAGCACTTGATTTAAATCGCTGATGCTTGAAACTACCAAATACCCATCATTTAATTGTCCTTTGTGATTATTTTCAACTCAAGTGACTGAACATTTTCATACATTTATGGCTCAGGACATTTAACCAATAAAAGATGGCAGAAGCCTGGTGTAATCTACTCAAGTTGCTTACTAGCAACTGCAGCTTTCTCCTCTACATGCAAATATGCACTGGAGCCAGAAAGTGAGAAATAACATGCAATGAATCCAATTAAATCTTTGCAGAGAGAGGGGGAGGAGGAGTAGGCAGCACTGCCAATTCCCCTTGTAGATGTAATTGCTTGCTCTGTGGGGAGTTTGCATGGCTGAAATCACTGGGCACCTGGTGCTAAAACCATTCCTGCTCCCAATGGCTAAAGCTGGCCAACCCAAAGCTTCACAGGGAAACATTCCCAGTTTCAGCACAGACAGAGCCCAAGTGAGCAGCCAGGGGATGCTGCGGGCACAGTACAGGCTGCCAGCATTAACAGTGTCTCCCAGCATCCTGAAAATGACAGGTCTCACATATCCACATGGGAATTGTCGGGGCCCTAGCGTTCCTTCAGCCCCTGTTCAGTAGCTGGGCAGGGCTTCTTCTGCCTTAACATGGGGAGCCATTGCAAGGGGTGGAGGGAGCAGAGCCTGCCAGTGGCAGCACTGAAAGCATGTCCACAAGGGACGACAGTGCGGGAGCCCCATTCATGGACACTGAGGGCTTTCCCTGATGCTCTCCTGCAGCCCTGCCCACAGCCAATGGCACTGCCTTCTGAGGACTGGACAGGTGCTGCCAGCGCCCCTGGCATGGTCATTGCCCCACACTATAGAGGGGTTGTTGGGGCCTGAAAGCCAGGCTGCTGCCAGGGCTACGACCTGAGCCAAGGCCTCTGGCATCAGTGTGGGACTATTCACTGATTTACACTGGCCTGGGACCAGGCCTTAAATGCCTGCAGCACTCACAAGACAATGAGTGGGGGGTACTCAGCTCCACCAATCTCTGCCCACACAGGGCTGGAGCTCCAGTCATGCTCCTGAATTACTGGAGCCTTGCTGGGGAGGCAAACATCCAACATTGCACGCGTAGGCCTAAGTGCCTCACTCCAAGCCCTGCAGAAAGGCTGGGGAGGAGCCAAGGGCAGAACCCTGGAGTCCTGACCCACAGCCACTTGCTGTAACTGCTGGAAACAGCACACCCACTTCACTGGTGACGCACCCAGCCAGCAAGCACTGCTTGGAGCCAGTAACCCTTTGGCCATGTCTCTTCCCCCTTGATGGCCCCAGCCGCCCTCAGCACTTCGCCAGTTCAAATAGTAATTCAGATTTGTTAATTTCCTTACCAGGGATTTGGACTCCTCTGGCACCTTTCCCTTATGCTTGGACAAGCAACTCGCCAGGAGGAGAGGGGCTTTATTTATATCAAGGGGGGAGGCCCTGAGCTGGCCCAGGGCCCTGACACAATAGCACAAGCCAGCAGCTGATGTGTGGAGGTGCCAGAGGCTGCGCTACCTGCTGTCAACCATGTTGGGCTGGGTTTTGAGCCAAACCTCTACAAGCGGCTGGATGTTCACCACTTTCTAACTGACTCCCAGATTCTCTCAGCTGCCCCTAATCCTGTGCCGTGCTTGTAAAACGCACATCTCGTTGCATGAAGGAACTGTCAAAATACAGCAAGTCTCCGTCTGAACAAAGAGGAAAAGTGGAGTTTGGTTGTTAGAGGATGTATTTTGACAAGGAACAGAAACTGAATGTCCCAGGATGAATATCAATAGACCCAATGAATCCAAACTGGCACTCAGCTCAGCCATGTTTTATTCATCCCTTCTAAATGGTTCCCAGTGTCTTGTCAGGCATGACGCTCTCACAACAAGTGATTCCAGCATGGGGCTGACCATTATCACCACTGTGACCTATCTATAAAATGTTTTAACCAAGGGGAAGATCCACTGAGTTGATCCATGGGGTTTCTGCAGTTAATACTGCACATAGTACATGCATTTGATCTCACTGGACTCAGTGGGCATTTTAACTCAAGCAGTGGGATGGTCTTGAGAGCTGGGCACTGGTTTGGGTGCAGGAGACCTGGGTTTAAGCCACTGACTTGCTGTGAGACTTTAGGAGGGCCTTTGCTTTCCATCTGGGACAGCAGGACAGCAGATGTGCTCTGTCTCACAGAAGTATTGGGAGCATAAATGCTTCACAGACTGAGAGACTTAAGTCCTAGCATAGCCAAGGTGCTGAGTGCCAGCAATGCACTAAAGCCCATGAAAAGATGCCAATGAGGATACCTGCCTATTTAATTCATTTCTGGGATCCACGCCGCAGAAGCTGCTCCTGAAAGAACCGAAGGCTGATTCCAGGACCTATTCAGCAGGAACGTCCAGCTGCCAGCTTATACACTGAAGTGTTCTCTGCAGGATGGTAATATTGATAACCCAGTGCAAGAAGCAACAGTGATTGTGTGTATATATAGCCACTGCTATTGTGAGATGGCTAACGCGGTTCTGTGAAATGGTTCTGTTCCTTCAAAAGAGAACCCCTGCCAGGCACTGGCTGGGGCTAACAACCTCCCTCAACAGTTATTGACTAAGAGTAAATAATCTTCGGATATATCCAACCCCACCCCCCAATAAAAGCAGAATTTCTTTATTGTGGTTGAAGGTATTTATTAGAGCAGAAAAATAATAGCTCTGCGCTTGCAGCCTGATTGCCTGGAAATGTCAGAAATCAGACAAGCACCGACTGGCACTTTGGCATGAAATGTGCCTTTTTGTACCTCCGTCAAAAGGGAAAAGGTTGGAGGTGGGGATGGGGAATTAGCACAAAAATCCATCTCCTCCACTAGCTTCAAAGGGGCCACCCGGGACTGCACTGACCTCCTAGGTGGAGGGAAAATCTGGCAGGTGGATTTTTGTAGTCACCTGGCCCCAGTCTAAACTAGCAGACAGAACACAAGGGTGGAGGATGGTGGCTTGCAGGGAAAGGAGAGCCATCATGCCTGGCTGTGGTGCTGCCTTCTGGACCTGGCTTTGCTTTGCAGTTACGTCATTGTCTGCATCAGGGCTAGTGAGCGCTAACAATGGGAATGCTGCTTGCTGCAGACTCTGCCCCAGGACAGCAGGACTTGATTTTGAGGGAGAATGAGGAAGATTAGAAAGGCCCCTGATTTCCCTGCCCTGCTGGGCACACAGTGTGCCCTTTGAAGGGGCTCTGTCTATTCCAGGCTCTGCTCAGCTTTGCTCATAACTGGGAGTTTTGCTTTACTTCTCTTGAAGCTGGCACTGCCCTTGCCATCCCATTCCTAGTTCCAAGGAGTTAACAGCACAGAGCTGCTGCCTGGGCAGCTGACCCTCTGCCCCCATTGAACACTTGAAGTAATTTCTCATTTGAGATAACATCATAGAAACAACTAGCTCCAAAGCCTGCCAGCTTTCATTACCTGGCTAGTAGCAAGTATGAAGAATTGCCAGTGGCATTTCTTTTTATACTGATAACAGGAACACACCAGATATATTGTTACCTTTCCCTCAGTCTAAGCAAAGTGTAAGCCATGGCTTGTACTCGCTAAAGATGTGTTGTACTGATTGACTGCTGCTAAAATACCTCATGCCAAGGACCCTTGAGTAACAGTCCTGGGAGCTGTTTGTCTGCATTTGAGGCAGCAAGGATGAGTCCGGGAATATTTGTTGAAACTAAAAAGGAAATTTACATTTGACCAAATGAGCAGAAATATTTTTGTCCACACACAGAGACTGTGGAACTCCCTAACACAAGATGAGGTGATGAACTTAGCAGACTTAGCTAATGGGCCCATCTAGAGCTACAACAAGGGGAAAGTTCCAAAGAGGTAGCTATATTAGTCTAGTTTTCAACAAAAACAAAAGTGCCACAAGACTCCTTGTTGTTCTAACAATGGGGAAATCAAACAGATTCCAAATTTGGAGGGAACCTAAATTCTCCTCCTAAACTCCAGTCTCCTCGATAACTGTGACCTCCCTTAATGTCACATGGTATTAGTTCTTCACCTTAATTAGATAATCCAGGTTTGCAAAGGGGTTATGCTATGCATATGTGATGAAAGAAGAGAGGATTTCCATCTCTAGGGCCATCATGGATATGAAACTAATAACAAACCACCTGGGCTGTGATCCAAAAGACTCCAGTACGAAGAGAGAAGCAGCCATTCTCCCTGCAAATCCAGTGATATGCTGCTGATGTCTGCTTGACCCAATGCACCTCTAAGGAAACAACCTACAAGCCAGACCACAAGGCACTGTTGTGTGGGGCAGAGACAGATGCAGCACATGGCTTGGGCTAGGCAGGAAGAGCTAGGTCTCTGTGACTGGCAGGAATCTCTTGGCAATGTCTTTGGAGGAGGAGGAGAAGGAGGTGATGGAGGAGGAAATGTGCTGGATAGCCATATCAAGCATTTTCACACTTGTTGTCAATGCAGGGCCCATTTGCTCCCAGACAAAAGCTCCATCTTCCCCCTCCCCCACACATCTGATTCCCAGCAGAATCTGGCAGGGGAAGTAATGCAGAGCACACCAGTCCCAAAACAAGCTGCAGTTTCGTTGTGTCCCTTTCATTCACAGGTTAGAGAAGAACAGGCTCAACCCCAGGATCAGACCTCTGGCCCCCCAGCAGGGATTCCATGGGTCCCAGCAACATGGCACATTAATATTTCTACCTGGTTAATTGACAGTAACATGTTGGGAGCCTTGTTCAAGGTCAGCCTCTTAGACCCCATGTAATCAATTCATGCTTAATTTACATATGCACCATTGGTGAGTCACCAGGGGCCTACTTGCAGCTTGTAGGCAATTAAATCCTGTAATGCAGGGGCTGGGAAGGGCTCCAGTGCCCTTAGCGCAGGGCCCCAGCCAGAACCAAGCCTGGACCTTCCCTATTATTTGTACTTCAGTAGCATGCAGGGCCCCTGTGTGAGACACACTCCCTCTCCAATGACTCACCAGGTCAGGCAGACAGAGGGGAAAACACAGCCCAGAACAGCAACTAGCTAGAGGTCACCTAGCAGGTCAAGGCAAGACTAGGAACAGAAGTCAGGTCTCCAGGCTACCATCACAGTGCCCTGCCCACTGGGCCATGCTGCTAGGACCTCCCACACACTGCAAGCCATAAAACTTCACCAACCCACTCTTACAATGAACCTCAAACCTGTAACTGAGCTATTAAAGTCTTCAGATCACAATTTAAAGACTTTAATACAGAGAATCAACTAGCAAGTGAGCCATGCCCAATGCTACAGAGGAAGGCAAAAAAAACCCAGTGCCCAAGCCAATCTCCCCTGAAGGAAAATTCCTTCCCAACCCCACATATGTTCTGGTGAGAGCTGCTCCCCGCTTTGTTTGTTGTCTTACCTGTTGTGTTCATTGAGAGCAGGGCCTTTTTCAGAGCCTCCCTCCAGGGGAGCCAGCACCTTGCTACAACAAACCAAGCAAAATGAGAGACTCAGGGTAGCAGGCTCTGTGCACTGACAGGGCTGCTGCCGAACAGGTGTATCCATCACTAATTTCATCCTCCCACTCTGCTAGCACCTGCAATCTTCCTTCTGCTGAAGGCACAAGGTCTGGCAGCAGTTCTGTTAGAAATACCCTGTGACCAGGAGCCACATGGATGAGTGTGATGTCTGGCTACCAAGCCCTCCCTGCACTTGAGAAGGCAAATGTATGTGTAAAGAGCTCTGGCAGGAAAAATCACTGCCTCCTGGCAAGCTCCGTGGGAGAAAGGGAAAGGTGGCAGGACACAACAGCAAGGAAGGTCCTTAGTTCTCACCTCACCCAGCAGAGTGAGAGGAGAGGCTCACATCAGCACCAGGGACACTGTACACAACGAATGAACCTTCTGTGAACTCACCAAAGGGAATCCTACTCTCAGCACTGCTCTAAGATGCTTCTTTGGCAGTGAAGTTTCTAGAACTAGCGTCTTCTCCAGATCCCCTGCCTGTGTCACTGAATTGACCTATTCTAATAACACATCTCTTACCCACCTCTAGGCTCTTTACTCCAGAGACAAAAGTGGCCCTGAAAAAGAAAAGGAAAACTAAAGGGTTGGCATTAGACTATACAGAGTCACAGCACTTCTGAAACAGGAGATATTAATTAAGGAAAATAGCTACAAGCACAGACCGAACAAAGACATTTCCTCACAGCTTGAGTCCCAGCTTTGTTCCCCTTGTTCACCAGGACAGTGGTTCTCAACCACTGTGTTGGGACACATTACTGTGTCACCACACAGTGGAAAGTGCATCATGGAGAACCAGGGAGATGGCCAGTTTGCCTGGGGTGGGGGGGCTGGTATGTCCTGCAGGGTCACAATATGCTGCCAAACGTGTCAAGACCAGCAAAAGGCTGAGAAACTGCTGCGGAGTCCATGGTGCTAGACCTCAAGGCAGCAAACAGCGACATCTAGTGCCTGCATGGTAAGCTGCAAGTGAACTTCAGGGTTTAGGACTTGCTTGAGAACCTGCTTAGTCAGCACCCTTGGTTTGCTCTGTAGGTCCCAAAAATTAATCCAAATTTCAGGGGATGCACCAGGGTGTTTGATGCCTACTGAGCCGGGAGGGGGGGGGCAGAGTTAGGGTTAGAGTCAGGAAAACAGGCTGCATGTTGGCCAGCATCAGTGTCTGTTCATTCCCCCCTGCTAAAGATATCCCACTTGCTGGTATTCTGCCTGAGAGCTCTGTTGTTGGGGACGGTGCTGTTACTTGGACAGATTTTGGTCTGCCAGGGACCCATACAGCAACATCTGGTGAGCTTTCAGCATGTGATTAAGAATATATATCCTTTTGGTATGTTTTCTCTCTACAGCTTTTGCCTTAAGAATGAATGTACTTGCTTCAAAAGGGCTGGATGGTGACTTTTGACTGCTGTGGATAGCTCATGTTAAGTTTGCCCCATCTGAACTTAGGCTTTGAAATCTAAAGAACACAAAAAGCAAAACGAAGCCCAGGAACAGCCTGGCTTTTGGGCTGATGAGCTACAGGGCTGCTATCAGCCAGTTTTAGAGCTGGAACCTCATCCACGGTGCTGGGGGAGATGCTGCCCCAGCAGAACCCCTGATGGGTGGCACTGCCCCATGAATCCAAGAGGCATGTGTCTGCAGCATGCAGGTAACTGTGCCAGCTCTGCTTCTTGGCAGCCAGCACTCTCGGCTGCAGGTGCAAGATGTAAATCGGAAGCTCTTTGCCCAGGTGCTCATTTGTAAAGGCTGACATGCTGATTCTGGGGACTTCTCTCAGCAGATGTTCTGGGCCTAGCTGGTTGTTGTGTGCCATGCACAGTTTCCTTGCAGCTTCCTCGCAGCTTCCTCAGGGCCATTTTGAGCTTCCAGCTTCTGGCACACACCTTGACTTTCCAGCTTAGCCCTGCACTGGGCAGTCAGACGGTGCTGCCCTGTCTCACTAGCAAAAGGTGCAAGAAGAGTTTGCTCCAGATAAGTGGCTTGCTGCCAGCAGTTCTCCAGCATTCCTTGCTGCCATATGGAAATCAATTTAATAGAGCAATAAACTCTTCTTAATGAGATTGCTAACCGACTGCAACATAGGCCCTGGGCACAATATTACTGCGTAACGGAAAACCTTTCTAATTTCTAGGCTTTGGTAATGAGTCAGATGCTCATTGGCTGGACGTGCTGGAGGATAGACTGACTGCTCGCAGACCAAGGACTCGTGCCCATGCCCTCCCTGCATGAGTGCTGTCTGCACTGCTCCCACTCAGTGGGTGCAGCTGCCTCCTCCTCATCTGTGTCCAAATATCCTCCCAGACAGAGGGTAGTGATTGCAAGAACCAGGACACTACAGGGCACGGTGCAGGATGCAGTGAGAGAGAGGAATTTTTCTGTCTATGGGCAAACAGAAGGCTCACAACTGCAATATCTACTACTAAATTCACCCTTTAAACACCTGTCACTGGTTTTAACAACTTGTAGCATCCCGAATCACTCCCTGTTGGGGGCTTCTCAGGCAGCAGTGCCAGCCTCCAGTTCAGCAGGCTATTGCCAAGAAAAAAATCCCTTTCCTTCAGCAGTGGCTCAAAGCTGCCAGGCAAAAAAACCAGCTCTCTGCTCTCAGGATGTCCTTCCTCTTGGGACCAACTGGCACTTAGCTGAAGTGATGGTCTGAGCGCACTGGGAACAAGGCTGAGTATGTGACCTCTGTGGTACCTTTTGGCCTGCTACCAGAGAGTCCTCACACCATGCCAGCACTCCAGGACCACTGAGATGCCGCAACGTGACTTTGTCAGGAGCTGTGCTAGATCCCAAAGTTCCAGCAGCCAGATTTAGGGAGGAAAATGCTGGGCAGTGACTGAAAGAAAAGAGAGCAGAACCAGAACAACCCAGTCAGATTCAGAAAAGGAGAGAGCATTCTGGGCAGGATAAGAGAAGAGGGGCAGCTTTTCCTGCCACTGCCCATGACCTTCAGAACAGAGCAGTGCACAGGGGAAGATGCCCGTTGGAATGATAGGGAAGAATGGACACAACCAGATCAGGCAGGCAGGCTCAGCCTCAGACACGTGACTGCATTTCCCAGCTGCAGGATTCATGGGGAAGTGACCATTATCACAGCATCACTCTGAGACTGGGACTAGAGATTATGGGAAGTGACTTCATTCCTGCCAAAAATGTTTGTGAACATGACCATTTTTCTTCTGAATCTTTCAGGTTTCTCAGAACCTTTCTCCTCAGCATTTTTCCATTTCAAATAAAAAAAACATTTTACATTTTTTACAAACCCTGGGACTTTTTCACAAAAATTTCCATGTAATTGAAAAGTTACTTCCTGTCCCAAAAAATAGCAGCAGAAAATTTGTGATCAAATCTAAATGTAAAGGATAAAATTCTGTTCTCAATAACTTTTTATTTCATACCATCACTGTGATGTCTGAGCACCTTCCAACCATGCATTAAGCAATGTGACTAATATCTGTCCTGTGCAGTTGGTTCTCCCATTCTCAGTGTGGGGACAAAGCCTGGGCAATGGAGGGTCCCTGGTCACTATGTATTTGTATTTCACCTTGCACTTAAAACAGAAAGTGATGAGGTTTTCTGATAGTGCTGAGTTCCCAGGGAGTCCATTCCACCATCTCTGGCTACCCTGGGAAGATTCTGTGTGTCCTGCATAGATGAGAATCACTCTTGTTCCTAAGTGCACAATTGTACCAAAAACTGGCCAGAAACTGGAGTGAGTTTCTGTGATATACCTCCAGCCTCTTCACCACCTCATTTGCATAGGCTCTTTCTGCTCCATAGTACGGTGTCCACAAGGTGGCGGTGGGCTGAGGACTGGCTCACTCCCCCCATGATCCCTGCTCCTCACAGGTCTGGCCTGGCAGCACAGCAAGGAAGATGGCTACATTTTGCCTAAGCAGCTTGGTGCTTCGGATTTTGGGCCCTGCTGGAAGGAGCGAGGACGTGCAGATGGAACTATGGACAGTTTAAATTAGGAACAATAAAATGGCCTGCACTTTATCTAAACTACCAGAAGATTCAGCCTGAAGTTTGGCAAAGCTCCAGACTGGCTCTGGTTACATTGCCAGGCCCATTCCTGTTCCCTTTATTTATCGATGCCAAAGGGAATCTGCCTGAGTGAGGCCTGAGCAGGGATTGCCGGTGTTCCTGAAGAGTGGGATCTAACACTACCTCCCATGGTTACCTTGTGCTGCCTGGCCTGGCAATGAGAGCAACTACACCGGAATTGTTTGCATTTGTATCTGTGTCAGTAAGCATTTGTCCAGGCTGCCACAGCAGTCAGACCTGGCCAAGAAGATCACATTTTGCACTTGGCAGTGGAGAATACTGCCTATCTCTCCAGCCCCACTGGGCTCTCCTTGCCACCCAAGCACTTGCTCTCCCCAGCCTGCAAGTGGCTGGATCTGCTCGCTCGTTTCCTGGGCATCTGAAGACTGCAGCAGAAGCAAGTGATGCCACCATCCCTTTGCTGGGGATCAGTGCTCAAGCGTCAGAGCTCAGCATGAATTACACTGCACATGAGGCCTGGGAAGCGGGGAGCATCTATGAAACCCTCTGGAAGAGCTGCGTGCCCAGGGGACTCTAGAAAGCAGCAGCTGCTGAGCCAGGACTCCTGGCATGAGCCGGTTTCCAGTGTTTGGAGGCCAGAGATGGGGCTTGTGATGTTCCAGGCATAATGTATTTGCCGGCCACAACACACGAGTTAGTGCATGGGTGGCAAAGGTGGGGAAGGAGCACCATCTAGTGGGCAATGGCAGGAGGCTCTGTGGAAGGCCTTTTCCACAGCAGCGCGTCGTCGTCCCCACATAAAAGGAGTGGATGTCAGCAGCAAATAGAGCAGTAGCCACAAGTAGCCATGCTGTATCCTGGCTGTGTGGCACCCGGCTCCTCGTTGGGCATGCCACTTCACACTGATGTGTTTTCTGTGGCGTGCTGTGGGGGTGACCCACGAACAAGGGTGAAAAATCAGGACAGGGCGAAGTGGCAATAAGCAACTATCTGAGACAAAGTCCTGAATATCAGGATTGTCCCTATAAAATCAGGACATTGGGTCACCCTACGGGCTGTCAGCCACTGCCCTCCCTGAGAAGCAGACAATAACTCAGACTCAGTCAAGGTGGTGAATGGCTGAAAAGCTCCCACAACTCCCCAACTCATCCAGGTTACTTCTTACACCTAGTAGGAGGCAGACAGGGCAGGAGGTATTACTGCTGATGGCCATGTTCTCTGCTCATGTGTGTCTCCTGCACCCAGGACCACAGAAGCTCAGGGAAGCTAAAGACAGAAAACCAGAACCCGCTCTGTGGATCTGGTGCAGAATTGTTTCTTCCAGCAGTTTGTCCAACCTAGTGTTAAAAGCCCCAGTCGATTGGCTTCCAGGATGGCAAAGTTGCCTTTAACTGAGTTCAGAATAGATTTGTAATGGGACAAACACTGGCCTGTTAATCATCACAGGCAGCTGCTTCCATCCCCTTTTCTCTCCCAGCACAGAACTGGGGCCTCTTGACATCCCAGAGCTCCCATGAGGAAGAGTCAAACTGCAGATGCCACCAGCATAGCCTGAGGCCATGCAGTGCCAGAAGGGATGCTGGCGTGCATGCTGTCACCTGAGGGGAAGCAAGACAGAAGCCGACCACCTCACATGTAGTTTGCTGAAATGGTACCTGTACTCCAGTTTGGCCCGATATGAAAGTTGTATGGTTCTGGGAGAAGTGGAACAGCTGTCTATGAGGTGTTTCTGGGGCGGGGGATGAGTGAGAGAGAGAGAGAGAAAATTGGGGGGGGGGGGCACGCATGGACACGCACCACAGCTACTCCCCAGGAATCCCTTGCCTAAAGAAACAATCAAAACTTGTCCTTAACTAAAGCTAAATCTAAAACCACAGCTCTTGTCTCTGCTGCTCTCAGGCCTAGACCAGCCTCCCATCACCTAAAGCTCCCTGAAATCAGTTCTTCTCCTGCAAAAATCTCCTTCACAGCCACCTGTTGTTTTCCTTTTCACCTTTGCAGCTGGGTTGTTTATCTCTGCGGAATGCCATGTGATGCTGTGGGAATGAATGCAGCCACAGGGGATGGAGTAATAGGCTGTTATCACAAGTGGCTATGGCTGTACAATGAAATTAGCAGCTGTCAGCCTTGGACAAAAGCAGATTAGCAAAACCTCTGCCATGTAGTGTCTCTTTGACTTGGTCTGTGATTTTCATCTTTAAAGGGCCTGGATGAAATTTTCTTATTTTGCAAATAGCTCTGAATGTTAAGAAACAAACCCATTGCCTGCCTAGAGAAGTTTAAAATGCTCAGTGATTGGAACAGACAAAGATCTTCCCTTCTGCGGGAACATAATTATCTCTTTGCAAATCAAAGGCCATTTCAAATCTGTCATGTTTTGTGTAGATCACAATAGGAGCTAACATAATTGAGGCCTGGAAAAGCAACATCAAAATAAAGCAAGAGCAGACTCCATCTTCCCTCTCACGTTAACTAGTGAGTGTCATGATTTATTATCACAGGAGCTTCAACTGACGTAGGGCCTCATTGCACCAGGTGCTGCACAGCCACATAGTGAGTCATGCTCCCTAGAACAGAGGGCTGATTGCCTAACTAAACAAGACAAGCAGAGGTCTGGTGAAAGGCAGAATCATTATCCCTTGTTTATAAATGGGGAAACAAACTCTGAGGCTATGTTCACACACAGAGGGTTTGTTTCGAAACAAGACGTTTCGAAACAAGCTGTTTCGAAATAACTCTTTATTTCGAAACACCTTATTTCGAAAGACAAAAACAGTGTCTTCGAAATAAGGGTGCGAAATAGC
Organism: Podocnemis expansa; assembly: GCA_007922195.1. NCBI lineage: Eukaryota > Metazoa > Chordata > Testudines > Podocnemididae > Podocnemis > Podocnemis expansa. Next base: position 55,999,643 of record ML681963.1, on the reverse strand, counting down.
ATGTCCACAGTGTGGACATGCTATTTCGCTTGGGAAGGGGACTGCAGGCACCCGCGGGGTGAAGCGGAGCTGCCCGCCTCACCCCGCTTGGGGCTGCAGGCACCCGCGGGGTGAAGCCGAGCCGCGCCACACCCCGCGGGTGTCTGCAGGGGGCTGCAGGCACCCGCTGGGTGAAGTGGAGCTGTGTGCCTCACCCTGCGGGCTTTAAACCCCGGGCTGCCCGGAAACGCTGCTGCAGTGTCAGGGGCGTCCCGCTCAGCCCCCCCGCTGCAAGGGCCGGGGTGAGCGAGGCCCCAGGA